>NBND01000003.1:0-1226801 GCA_002196765.1 Millerozyma farinosa
CATAACGACGATCTAAACTCAGTGGATGTTCTTGAATATACAGTGCCGGTAGTGTAATACTGAATGACTGTCTGAAGTACCTTCAAAGGCAAGGTGGCCACCTTAAACAAAAACTGGGCCGTGGTCATTGAATAGCTTACAGTATAATTAGGGATACAAAAATTACCTATATTACATTAAGCTCTACCTTAACTTTGATTAGCACACGCTATAATTTTGAAATGTCTATCTATTTTATCTTCGCCTTATGTCTTACATGCCAGAAACAGACGACGCGTATTAAAAAGCGTGGCTGATATTACAACTTCAAAATGCTAGATTCATGAGCAAGTGCGTCTTTCTTCAAGTTGCCCTTTAAGTCACGCTTTTTACCCTTCTGATCGATAACAGTAACGTTCTTTGCGGCTGCCAACGTGTCCATCATATCACGTTTTTGTCTTTTATGCTCTGGTATTTCTTTGGCTAATTGTTCTTTCAATTCAGCCTTATGTTTGTGCTCCTTAGATCTCTTCCTTTTGACTGCCCTCCTCAAACGTAACCTCTCTTCTTTAGAAAGCTCATCCTTTGAATAGGACAAGCCGGATTTCAATTGGATTTGATTTGCTGCTTTCTTTTCATTTCCTTTATTTTTTAAAGAGTAGATTTCTTGAGGTGCGAGAGTTGAGCCTGATCCCACAACAGCCGGCTGTGAATCCTCGAGATTAATTTCTGCCGCGTCAGAAGCCGTAATCTCTATGGTCTTTGTCTGATGTGGTTTTGGTATATAATGTGCTGAGCATAAGCTGTCTAACATGTACGTTACTTTTTCAAACAAATTACCAATCTCTGAATGAAGCTTTTCAGTTTCCTCAGACTTCGTGTTATCATCAGTACCGTTGTATTCTTCCTCGTAGATCTCTGCCAATGTCTTCTTCGATTTCTCTTGCGACAACTCAAAGGCTGGTCTCCTGTCATGTTTCTCTAAATCAGAGATAAATCTTTTTGGCAAATCATCAAACTGCTCTTCTTTGATCCTTCTTCTAATAACATCATCGATAGATTCGGAAAAATCTTCTGTGACAATGGGAACCGGCTTAGAAGCTCTGTCGAATTCAAGATCTACCGCCTCGGGATCTTCCAACAAAGAGTCATGAGGCCTGCTTTTAGCGGATACCTCACCCTTCATTGTCCATTTTTTCTCGGCAACTAATTCTGACTCTAATTTGGAAATCTCCGCTTGTATCTGTCGTTGCTGCTTTTCGAAAGATGACATATTGGTATGTGTCTGTGATTCCTTGTCATTTTCGCTCATATCATCGTCGAATAAATCCTTCCTTGCCAGGGATATAGCATGATTATACTCCTCATCTTCATCTTCATCTTCAGATCGAAGATTATCAGATAGGTCAAACTTCTTGTTAGTATCTTTTTCCTGTTTCAGAGATACATCTCGCTCGTTTGGCCGATCAAAGAAATCCTCATAGTAGGCAATTTCATCACCTTCATCATCATTTTCATCCAAATCTTCAAAATAATTGATTTCTTCATCGTCTGCCATAGCCTCTTTTTCCATATCCAATATCTGCTCATTAAACTTGTCTATATCGAAAAATCCATCATTTAACCCAAATGCATCATTGTTGAAGCCTTCAATATTATCAGTGGCATCTTTTGATTCTTGATCTTTATTCGACTGCTTGGTATTTTTGGTGATCTTGGTGTTATCATCAGAGTCTAGATAATCAACGTCTGCATCTTTCTCCTCTTCCCCCTCATTCTCATCCTCCTCTTCATCCTCATTCTGATCCTCCTCTTCATCCTCTGATCCCTCTGCTTCAGAAAAATCTTCACTTTCATCATGCTCTTCTAGAATATCATACTTATTTTCAGCATGTTCGCCATGGCTTATGTTATCAGCGTCAGACTGTGATTCCGAGAAGTCTTCACTTTCAACCTCATCGTATTGCTTCACTTTTATATCATCACCTTTATGAGACGCATACTTTGGAATCTCTGAGAATAGTAACTGATCTGCAACATTGTCCAAGACAATTTTGGCTTGTCCAAAAACTTGTGTACTATCCAAACCATCGATATGTATCTGCTCTAAGATTGAGTGCTCCTTACTAAGAGGGTCTAAAAACTCTTTTGTTAATTTATTAAAGTAATTCTCATTTTCATTGGACTTCAGTGGGAATAGGCTGAAAACATTCTGAGGATTACTCGACAAAGTTTTCAAGATGTCTTCAGGCATAGCTTATAAAGAAATCCTTGTTAACTAACAGAAGTAGTCATTGGATATAATATCAGTCTCATCTGAAAATTTTAAGAGGTGTAATTTATGTACAGGACACAGAAATCAAGTATGAGAATACTGTCGATGAGTTTATCCATCATCATGAATAAGCTTGGTGACATGGGAAGAGCGAGACATGGCATAGTGTCACAGTTAATCTGTTGCCACAGGTATAAGACAGGGTCAGCCTCCTCGACACGCTGGCTTGATCGTCAGAAAAAAGATATTTGTGCGAAGGAATCTAAGTTACATAATTATCGATCAAGAGCTGCTTTCAAGCTTATCGAGATAGACAAGAAGTATAGAATATTTGAAAAAAAAACAAGAAATATTTTGGACTTAGGGGCTGCTCCTGGTGCATGGAGTCAAGTCGCACTCGAAAGGATGAACAAGTTAGGTGTGGGAGCTAATATTTTAGGGGTTGATCTCTTGCGATCTCCGCCGCCTAAAGGGACGCACTTTCTACAGGGTAATATTCTATCTAAGCAAACCCATAATGAAATTAACGAGTTCTTCAGTCGAGCAACAAATACTACTAATGTCGGTCTTAACATTGATCTCGTAGTGAGCGACATGATGGCAAATACCTCGGGCATTGCTGCGAGTGACCATTTAGCTAGCATGGAATTATGCGATGGTGCCTTGCTCTTAGCATTGAACCTTCTAAAAGAAGGGGGAACAATGGTCATCAAGTTTTTCAGCGGCGCCGAGGAACATATAC
This sequence comes from Millerozyma farinosa, assembly GCA_002196765.1. NCBI lineage: Eukaryota > Fungi > Ascomycota > Pichiomycetes > Serinales > Debaryomycetaceae > Millerozyma > Millerozyma farinosa. Next base: position 2,997 of record NBND01000003.1, read on the forward strand.
TTCAGCGGAGGCTACTGCTCACTTTTCATAAGGTATTTCGTATGAAGCCTAATGCTAGTCGAAGTGAACTGAAGGAGATGTACTTCATCTGCAGAAGAAAGAAACCGTCGATATCTGTAAGCGAGGTGTTCGATACAACGTAGATATGGTATCGTTCTGATTCTAAATTTATTATTTTGTGTTTGAGTGACCCCTCCCTTATGCGAGCAAAAATACCATGATAACCCTTGCTGTCATATCATCGGCTTTCAACAAGACGAAGAAAGCTTCTGAACCCTCCCCATTGTGGCTTACACAAAGTCTGTGGGTCCAATAGGACCCGTTGTACAAAAATAGGCACAAGCGCAAGATGTAGCTGCAGCAAGGTCTAGGGGATGGTATCAAAAACCGGACGATTCTGCATATCTTGAAGACTTTAAAACTTTATGGGTCGATGTCGGGTGCCTTCCGAGTGTTCCTATTAAAATCCTGCAGTATGTCTGTAAAATTACGGAGACAGCGGCTTTAGAACATTACCTTGGCTCCGCTTCCGCAAAATTGCCTGAAAAAGACCTTAAGGTCGACATCTCACTTGTCCGCCCACATCGGTTTCTACAATACATGGTAATAAGCAACATCACTCCTGAATCTCAAAAAAAAAGTAGCCGTGTAACGCAACTGGAATGAAATGTAAACTATGGCGGCGGCGGTATACCGGAGGGATACTGCCCCAAGATCTGAGTTTGGCGCAGTTTAACTGACGCCCGTTTCTCACGCACAGTGGAGATTACATAAACTTGCATCTATTTTTAAGGGCCTAACATATAATCGCACTCTTTTAGAATAGTAATTACTTCTGTAGATGTTAAAGAAGATGGGTGTTTACCAAACAAGCAAGTGTTTTTACCATATTGGAGAGTACCTGGTTGAAAGTGCCAGTCTTTAGGTCCCTAAATAGTGTACCTCTTTGTTCCTTGAGAGAGCAGATACAAACAAACAGACAGCTTCATTTGTCAATCGGTTCTCTACGTCGACATACGTGACTCTTCAGAACAAATGCATTACAAGGTTAGATCTTACTCTCCTGAGGGCGAGAAAGTTGTGCACTAGTACTATATGTCCGACATAGCCCTTAGTTCACCAGCAATTGCCCCCAGGGCTTAGGATGACAGCGACTCTTTCGCTCTGCCACTAAACAGTCGCTACCGCTAACAAATGGTACTGTTCATAGAATGCGGCGTCATGTCGCTGCCTGGAGGATTTGAACGTCACTAGCTACCTGAATGCAGGTTGTACATGTAGGCAATGCACCTACAGCGCACCCTATTGACTGTTCCTGGAGTGCGAGACCTCGGCGTATTATATGCATCATATTACCCGTTTCAAGATTCCAATTATGAGCACTTTGACACAAGTCCTACAAAGGTACGATACGTGCTGCATCTTAGTATGGAAAGGAGGAGGCTTGAATGAAAAATAAAGGCTATTAGGGATCTATTAATGGAAACCTTGCGATATGGGCTATAACGTAGACATTCCGTCGAACTGTCCACCTTGCTAGGGCTGCATAATATCAGACCGAATATAAATATAAGTACGAAAGCTAGCTAAATTTTGGATTTAAAGAAACCTATACCAGTGTTTGTCTCAATATTGTTGTCGATCTTATTATACGCAAGAAAGATAACAAGTATTCAAGATGAAGTTGACCTTCAGCGTTACTGCTATGGCAGCAATTGCCAATGTCGTCCTCGCAGCGCACATTCCCGCAAGCTCCAGTACTTGGACTAAGTTGACCGCTAGCGGCAGCATTAGTGAGGCCACATCGAGCTTGGATGGATCTTATGCTTTGAGTATCAAGACTATTCTGACTAATAGCCAGATTGCCTCGAGTCTTTCCAGCGAGTCGTCCGCTTCGGCTAAGCCTAGCAAGGGTAAGAGAGACGGTGTTGTAACCCAAATAAGCGACGGTCAGATCCAGCAGCTGACGGGCGGCTCTGTCAAGACCCCCAAGGCTGCTCCAACAAGTACCGCGTCTGTTGTTAACCAGATCAGCGATGGCCAGGTGCAGCAGAACTCTGAGAAGGCCAAGCCAACTGAGAAGACGAACGAGAAGCCAAAAACTACTGCCTCGGTAGCCAACCAAATCAGTGACGGTCAAGTTCAACAGAATACTGAGAAGCCTAAACCTACTGAAAAAGCAAAGACCACTGCCTCCGTTGTTAACCAAATCAGCGATGGTCAAGTTCAACAGAACACCGAAAAGGCTAAGCCGACCGAAAAGCCTAAGACCACTGCTGATGTGGTAAACCAAATCAGTGATGGGCAAGTCCAGCAAAATACTCAGAAGCCAACGACCACTGCTTCTGTTGTCAATCAGATCAGCGATGGTCAAGTTCAACAGAACACCGAGAAGCCTAAACCTACTGAAAAGGCTAAGACAACTGCCTCGGTCGCTAACCAAATCAGCGATGGTCAAGTTCAACAGAACACCGAGAAGCCTGAGCCTTCTGAAAAGGCTAAGACAAGTGCTTCGGTCGCTAACCAAATCAGCGATGGTCAAGTCCAACAGAACACCGAGAAGTCTAAGCCTACTGCTTCAGTTGCTAACCAGGTCAGTGATGGCCAGGTTCAACAAACTGGAAAGCCAGACAGCAAGCAACAAAACCTGACCGACTCCTCTAGCAGCGATAACACCCCGGAGACCTGTGTTTCTTCTAACTCATTAACGGTGAAGTTAAACGACGGCGTTTTGACTGATGCGAAGGGAAGAATTGGTGCTATTGTTGCCAACCGTCAATTCCAATTCGATGGTCCTCCACCACAAGCTGGTACCATCTACGCTAAGGGATGGGCAGTTGTTCCAAGCGACTACAAGGAAGATGGTAACACCAAGAAATTGGCTGATGACAAGAAGAAGGGTGGTAAGAAGGAGAAGAGAGACCAGTCTGCTCCTAAGTTGGCCTTGGGTAAGCAAACCACCTTCTATAAGTGCAAGTCAGGCGACTTCTACAACTTGTACGATGAGAGCATTGGTAGTCAATGCTCCGAGGTCGAAATTCACCTTTTGAAGGCTGTCGACTGTTAAGCGCCACATTATTTCGTCTTGAATGTCCCTCGGGGATACTCATAGTAAGTTTGCTAAGTTTGCATGTTTTTATCAAAATCTATTAAGCTTCTTTCGTTCAGTTTTGACAATTCCAAATCACATTTCGATGCTATTTTATTTAGTTTTGAATATTAATACCAATTGAATAAATACCTTTTCAACTATTACACCTTATTTACGCATGTTAATAACACAACTGTATCGCCGATCAAGTCATATATGCAACGAATTTCTTATTCTCCTAGGGAGGTGATCTCAAGTTAACACTTGACAGAATATATGGTTCCATGGTCTAGTGGTATGACGTCTGTTTCACTCACAGAAGATCTCGAGTTCGATCCTCGATGGAATCATTGTTTTCTGAATTTTTGTTTGTAACTAAAATTTGCATTCACAAGTTTTTACAGGTTACAAGCTGGATGATGGTATCTCGGCTATATTATTATGTAATATGTACGATATAAATTTACTCTTCATCACAGGAAGACTCTTCGTCGCTTTCTGAAACTTCTTCATCCAGATGGCTGCCACTATCATCCTCATCATCTTCGTCATTCGAAGGGTCCACGCTAGACCATTCAATGTAGTTTCGACCTACAATTTGCTTGCACCGAGGCAATACCAAGGGATCAAAGGGAAAGTATGCTTCCAAGTCAAGAAACTCTTGTTTCTGCCTGAAATTCGTAGTCGATGAGGGCAACATCAGCGAAGTGTCATTTTGCAACATTCTTTCTCTTTTGTTGTGTTCTAGAATCGAGTAACAGTAACAGACATTAAGCTTAGTTGAAATTTTTGCAAAAATAAAGACAACCGTCTCATCACAGTACTTAAGAGGATTAAATTTCACCAATATCATTCGTTGAAAAAATTTATCTATGTCACACTCCCATTCGGAATCAGTAGACTCGGTGTACATAGAGTCAGTATCTTTGAATAAACTATTATGTCTGAAACAGAATATGTAAAGTAAGGCTTGAAATGCTGCATAAAATAACTTGAACCTCTCCATACCAGCAGATTGTCTTGTCTCCATATCTTTATGCCTGAGCCTTTCTTTATTGTTCTCCAAAACCTCACATTCTCTTTCATCAACGTATTTATTTAACCATCCAATGAGGTAGCTAACTACAAATACAATTTGATTCTTGGATAATTTTTTTGCTCGAGCGATGTATGAAGAAAGATATTGCATTGCTTTTAACCTTTTCTCCAATATCTCGTCAATATTGAACGCAATATCAATTAAAAGAACTAGATATGAATCCATTAGCTCAGGTTGATATTGCGAAATATGAAAATGCACGAATTGTATCAGCTTCGTAAAATGCGTCGGTAATATATGCAGCTTGAATAACGAAGTTAAAGTATTGAACAAAAAGACACCACTTCCGTCATTGAGCTTTTCAACAGTAAACGAATCAGCAGTTTTAGTCAATATCAAAAATAATAAGGAATCTAACTTGAAGATCAAGTTTTTTATATTTCCTGTTGAACTTACAGGATTGATCAAATACTCGACTTCCCCTTCTGGGATTTCATTTTCAGAAAAATTGTCCGAGTCGATGACAACATTTTCTGCTTGGCCGCTACTCTTCTCCGTAGAATCTATGGATGGTAGTCTTTCACCATCATTTACTTCACTGTCACTATCTTCATTAATCAACTCTTCAACTTCATCATCATCCAAGTCGTCAATCTCATTCTGAAGCTCAACATCTAATTTTATGCAACACTCAATGATTAGCCGCCATACGTCGTATTGTAACTCCGGGCAATAAACAAGTACTTGCAGCAAATTACTAACATAATTTTTCAAGTCACCAGCTGTAGACGAGATATGATGAGGAAAATTTCTATGCAATATGGAAGGTAAGGTGTTCACACATGTTGGAATGAATCTAATAAGTTTGCTTAAAATATCATGATGCTTGCTTCCTAAGAGTTCATTCTCTTGAAAAAACACAAATTCACTTGTAACCTTTATGAGAACTTCATTAAGGTACTTTGGAAATGAAGAAACAAGAACGGAAAGAAACTGAGCATATAAGTCTATAAAATCTTTGTAAATCGCCGGAGAACAATCAGTCTCTTTTACGTCTAGCCAATTATACCGTAATATTACTGTAATTAGATTGGCGCATGCAGAGTTTTCCAATCTTGAAATATTGGAAATGAGTAGTTTTAAGACTATACTCAAGTTGGAGATAGATATAGCTTGACTATGAGATATTGGTAGATTTATTTTTGATGTTAGTGCTTCAACTTGACCAGTCTCATTCTAAAATGAAGTTAGTATCACAACAGGAAGCTCCACAATGTCCAACATCGTCAAAAAAAGGAACATACCTTTTCTAGAGCCTCCAAGGCCGTCGTTACATATGCCAGGTACATCTTGCTAGAAAAATTTTGATTTTGGCCACTTTCCATAGTCATTTCATTTCCCCCTTCTTTTTCATTTTTTTGTTTCTTTGTGGGAGTAGCTCCCTCCGAAAAATCAGGGGGGCGTATCGACAGATTTCGCTTTCTCATTAAAGGGTTATGTACTGACATTACCATGGCACTCTGAGTCCGTTCAACGTAATGATTATAGAAAAACCAGACTTTAAAATTATGGAGAAGACTACCTAATACAAACGAGATGCCCTTTTTTTTTTATGTGCGTAAGACTTAAAAAGCAGCGTGTATATAAAACTTTTCGATATCACTTGAAGATTCGATAACTATTAAAGACATTCAAGATGGAGAGTATCGAATTACATGCAATACCGATTCTTGATGCGGTGGACAGCATCGCTAGAAAAAGTGCATCTAAAGTTGGCGTTCTTCTTGGTACAAAAGAGAAGAATCGAGTATCTATATTGAATTCTTTCGAATTAATAATAGGGGAGTCACATTTAGTTGATTTTGACTTCTTGCAGGATAGATTGGGACAGTTTAATAGCGTCTTTCCCAATCTAGATATTATTGGAATATACAGCATTGAGATAAATGGAGGCAAAAATACCAAGACTACTCATATATTAGATCAGTTATTGCATTATAAATGTCCGGAAAATGAAACACTGCAGAATTTATTATTACTTGTCGTAAGAGGGACAAAAGGTTTGGGCTCAGATTCTCCGTTGGTCGAGAGCTATTATTATAATGGCTGCTTAGTACCAGTGAAGATTATGCCCGCTGCCGACGAAGCTGAACATGCATCAATATTCACAGTTATGAGAAAGGGAAATATCGAATCAAATAGTAAAGAAAACATTTCATCGCTGATAAAGAAATCACAGAAAAATAACAATGAGCTACTTATGGCGATAGAAAAGTTACAACTAAAAATGCTGGACATTATTAGGTTTATGGACCAAAGTTCAATTCAGATCGCTGATGATACATTAATAAACATCTCTAACAACATTGTTTATTTGGCAAAAAAGATTCATCGATTCAAAAACTACTATATTCCAGATCGTGATAATAAGCAATTACTGACCTCTCTATTTGCTCTTTTGACCCAGGAACTTGGAGCTCTAGAAAATCTTAAGACTCAAATTTCCAAAAATATAGTTCGATATGAAATTAGGACTAACACAACTGGGAGATTCGAATGAGATGTATATATGTGTATATGTTGTCATATGTACAAAGTTCAGCTGGCCTAGGCTAGGATAATTATACAATGATGTACGTCTTTTTCCAAGAGGAAAAAAAAAGATGCTAATAGTGACTCCGACGCGATTCGAACGCGTGCATCTTTACGATAGTAGAACTTGAGTCTACCGCCTTAACCACTCGGCCACAGAGCCTTATTATATTACAAATATAAGCTTCATAAATATAAGTCTCACATAGCTTCTGCTAACTTTCACTTTTACCCTTGTTACTTTCTTCATCACACAATATTGTTTATCCATCAATTTCACCAAGGTTTTTAAATAGCCTAATACTTAATGTAAGAGATATGCTGTATGTTGCTATTCATAGTTTATTAATTACATGGTAAACTGAGTACAGTCTTTATTAATATTAGAGGCACATGGAAGCACTTTTTAGTACTGTTGAGAATTGACGAAACCTTCCATTGACTAAGAGTTTGCCTACGAATTTAGGCTGACACGAAACTTCGCCGCAACCTCTTACATAACTAAAGTAAAACTCCTAGTTTGTTACCTTGCACAAGTCGGTGAATAAATGCTCCATTTTCATTGACAGGTAATCACATTAACACAGAGTTCCATACTGTACAAGTACAAATATTCCAATCAAGTAGGCTACCATACAAGACATTTATCTCAATTTATACCTGTACCCTACCTTATTTCTTTCCACTACGAAATCCGTGGTCCATTAACTGCTATCTTTTCAAACGTTTTCAATAAGGCCAGCAAAACTACCTAAAACAACGCACTATGGGGTTCAATTTACGGGCCTTCCCGCAAATCAAGTTACTTATTTGTATATCGTTACCATAGGATAGCTTCTGACTTGAGCTTGCCTAACCATTCATTCTACAGAGGCTAAGTATTGGAAAGGTTAACAACAATCTACGGCCTTTCCAATAAAGTAATCAAGCTCAAGCGTAAATATATTTCCTGATTTATGTAAGCCAAAGTACGCTATAGTTGTCTCCAGAATTTCTTGTGAGTAGTCGTGACTCTGTCAGGTTATCCAAATTGAACATTCAATTTAGTAAAGAAGTTACACAAAATTTCCCCATACAAAAAATTAGAGCTTGCTCAAGGTTATCCTTTCAATTCGGAAATTAATCGACGATCATTAATCTACTACTAGTTTTCACAAATCAAGCAAATAACTTCAGTTAATTGGGTGAAGTAATCTGACTTGAACATGTCATCCTCTAAAAACCTGGGTGATGTTTTCACTGGTGGAGCTACCACCTCCCAGCATGTTGATGCTGAGGATGATGACCACTTCCAAAATACCACTTTTAAACTCAAAAGAACAAGGTCCTTGGGGCTTTTAGATGAATTCATAGAACAAACTGGAGCGGATGAAGATAATAAGGAGGAACCTGGGAATAAGGGAACTCCAATAAAAGATGAGAGTGGTCGTTCGCCGCTAGAGAAGCCGAAAGAGGATTTTAATAGCGAAAGAAATGGCGAACTGGAATCCGATGATAGAAGTTTCAAAGATGTTAATGCATCTGAAGATGACTCTTCCGACATGAAACGCCTGCCAGCTTCACTAACTAGCCCCGAAATATTACCTCATGATGACACTGATATACAAACAGAGCCATCTAGACATGTTGATTATCTCTCTCATCAGTGGGATGTATCGGATATATCCAAAAGCTGGCGATACGTCACCCAAAAAAGGAAAGACGTTGCTAATGCTGCCAGACTTGAGAATGCCAGTTGGAGGACTTGGGCTCAAAGAAGGTCGAATTTAAAAACAATTAGTCCTGAGGCCGTTAATTGGTCTAAGGACAGTGATGTAACGTGGCTTTATGGACCGATATTGAAAGATGATAACAACAGTAATTATGATGATGTGGACCATCACAAGAGGGTTACCACTGCAACTAGTGCAGTAGCGGGTGATATATCAATCCCTAACAAGGAAAATAATGGTCCTAAACCAATCTTGAAGAGAAGAACTGTACAAGACATGATGATAAGTCATTCCAATTTATTGAAATTGCAACTTGCCACTAATAGAATGAATGAAAAAAGTCGTCAACAACAAATTTTGCATAACAAAGCCAAGGAAGACCAGAAAGACAAGAAATCTAACGACCCTCCCGAGTATGATGATTACGACGCTATATCAGAAAAATTGAACACCCAGTATAAAATCAACTCATCTGGAGGTAGTATTTCCAGTTCAATTGATATAAACAACAAGACATTACTGCCAGAAAAGGGGTATATTCCAGAATCCAGTTTAGGCTCTCCATCAACATCGAGCTTAGCTGAAGGACAGACGAATGAAAAGTCTCCTGGTATTGTCCTGAGTATCCCACAAAGCAATAACCAAGCATCATCTGGAATAGATGGACGTACAAGCTCGTCATTGTCTTCTAAGGAACGAAGACATATTCACTTCAATGATGAAGTTCAACAGTGTAAGGCCGTCGAAGTATATTCCGATGACGATGATGATAATGATGAGTACTATGATTATGGGGCTGATGATGATGATGAGTATTATAACGATGATGATTCAGGTTTTGATTACGATTCAAATAGAGACCAGGATAGCGATTTCGATGAAAATAATGAGGATGACGAAGATGAAGAAGGAGGGTTTTTTTTAAATGTTAAGTCACTGTCATCTGGGAATATATCAGCACCGGGGTTATCATCCAAAGGTAGTACATCTCCTGACAAAGGAACGGATGCATATGATGAATTTTCTCAGGATGAGCAAAGACCTAGTTATAAGTCAAACACAGAAGATACTGCCTCTATTTCTACTAATAATAGCAAGGTATATAAAACTATTCATATACTCCCCCCAACCACTTTGAATTATGGTTCGTCGGACGAGGAAAGTGATGATCAAAACCCATATATGTCAAGTTTGTCACATAACGTAAACAATAGTCGGGGGTATGATTACTATTACGATTATAATACTGTTTATACAATAGATCCAAACCATGCAATTTATGGTACTGTTGATCACGATGAGGGTAAGGTTCCTGACGTTGTTGATGTGCCTGAAAACATTACAATGGGATCTAATTTTGATTATAAACTCATCGAGGAACGTGACATGATGAATGGTGAAAAAGAACCGCATGAAATCTACATGAAGGGTGAAACAAGGGACGGCGCTAGTTCGCCAGCAGTGATGAATCAAGAACCAGTGCATAAACTTGAAAGCCCAGCAGATTCAACACACGGTTTTGGATCATTTAACGATAATTCTGGTCGCAGCGGAGATGGAAATCGCGATGAAAATATCGATGTTGACAGGACATACAAGTCTACAAATACTTCTGATAGTGAAAATGACGAATCCGATGATTCTGATGATGGTCTTTTGATCAAAACTCGTCGTTCTAGCCAATCGTTAGCTCAGCAGGTATTCTCAGGGAGTTCCATGACAGCTCTGTCGGAGGGAAATGATTTACATTTCCCTAAAGATTTTACGGAGCCTACTGTGGCTTCTGCTCACATATCGGCTATTAATCCAAATCATTCAAGCTCTTCTATTTCAAAACAACCAAGATCATCGGGTTCCTTGTCGCAACTGTTTTTCGGAGATGGTTTGACGCCAAGTGATGAGCACTCTAACGATTTGGCGAAAGCTTTTTTTAACGCACACGATAGCAATACTACAAGCTCCAGTGCAGCATCTGATAGATCATCAGAAAGCGGATCTAAAAAAAATATAAGCAATACCCAGAGAAAGACGTCTCCTTTACCTCCTCAGACAACCTCGACTAATGCTTTTAGAGAAAGTTCGGGCTGTCAAGACATACCTAGGGGTGGTGGCTTTTCTTTGCATAATGGCTCTTCTCTGGATGAATCCGAAGATGAAAGCGGCCCACTTGGAAACAAAACTTCCAGCTATGTTTCATTATCGCATGTTGCGGATAAGAATCGAATAACGAGTGTGTCTCCGGAACCAAATGAGAACCCTAGTGACATATCATCTCAGAATAGTGCAAACAGCAACAACAGCATACTTCAGGGCAATAACTTGATGAATCAAGCTAAAGGTATAGCTAGCCATTTATTAAATAATTGGAAAAATAATGATTGATGCACATTGAATCCTTTTTTTTTCAAAAATACATAATCTATATCAAAAAAAATTTTACTTCACTGAAAACATAGCAAGAAATTTTAGTTCGGTTACTTAGAAGTCCTCATCTGCATCTAGTCAAGATATAAAATATATATATGACTGTCATCAACATTATGGATATCATAGATTATCTAAGTTGTAAATAAGTTTTGTTTGCCATGTTGAGGGTACTGTATATTGAGCTTTAATTAGCAATACTTATATCAATTGCATAGCATCTGGTATAAAGATTAGCTACAATACTAATGGTATAGCATATAAGTTTCGAAAATATACTCACTGCCTAAGTAGTTTTGAAATATTTATGATTGAAAGTAGGATTATATCCTCGTAATGACGCTGGTTTTTGAAGGATTGGCTACATCCTGCGAAAGGGCTTTGCAACTTTACAAAGATGATGGCAACAAATGTCAGCTAATTGGAACATTTTCCTTAATGACTCAAGTTGTTTTGGGTCTATTATGTTTATCCTCATTACTAGTGAAGCGATTTTACGAATACCCAATTCGAAGGCCATGGAGTGTCTGGCTATTTGATGTCCTGAAGCAGATAATCGGAGCTCTAGGACTACATATCTTCAATGTTTGCCTTTCAATACTTAAAACAAGTGATATAAATATTTTCAGTAACTTTAGTGCTACTGATGATTCTTCTGATATTGATGAAGATCCGTGTGATTGGTATTTTTTGAACATTGTCTTCGATTGCACTATAGGTGTGTTCATCTTTTACTTGGTATTCAAATGTATGAACAATATATGCAAATACCAATTTCACATTACGAACATAGAGTCTGGGCAGTATGGTGAAAGTACTGGAAAGCCATCTTTCAAAGCCTTTTTAAAGCAGCTTGCTGTTTATTTTTCTTCACTAATGCTAACTAAATTACTCATTTATGCTATAATGGAATGTTTCGAAACGCAGTTATTATGGATATCAAGTCATGTACTACTAGTGTGGTTAACCCCTTATCCTGACGAAATTGAAATTTTTGTTGTGATGTTTATTGTTCCCATCATAATGAATTGTCTACAACTTATACTAGTTGACAATATAATACAGAATCCACTTATTAATCAGATGAATACAATAGTTTACACAGAAGGACAAGTGAATATTTTGAATAATCTGTCCACCACAGATGGAGCCGTGGGTAAACTAATAGATGGTGATAGACGGGCTAGCAATACCCTAGTCGGTAAGAAATCAAATGTCACAAAATATGGATCTTGTGAGGATGAAACTTAAAGCACAACTGAGATGTGATGTGCAGATATTCAAATAGTTATGTACATGTATTTTCATAAAACAACTAGTTCTATTTACATAATATATTTTTGCCTATTTTACTGTTGAACTTCATTCATATCATCATTTATATTCCTTAGTTCAACTCAAAGCCATATCCTTTCATGCATGTCTTATATTTTTCAATCAAGGCAGAACATTTACCGCTGTCTTGTCCATTGAACAAAAGACACTCGTCTCTTTGCTTCTTTTCGTCTAAGCAAACGCAACAAGGCTTAGGTTTTTCTTCCTTGGGCTTGCAGGACTCACACAGGTTTTTATCAGAAGTACAAGACATTATGCTCTTTAAGTGTTTTCAATGATCACTAATTAAAGAATTTATACATTTATTTTGACCACTGGCACTACTTGGGTGCATGAAAGTGAGGTAAACGTTATCATTTTTAATATAAGCTGTGCGCCAAATCTCACATATCGGGTCGCTGATATGTCGCTGCAGTTGACTTCTAATCTGAAGCCGGGCTTGTATCCGCAGAGCTCAATGGAAGCTTCTAATACAGAAAATATTGATCTCAACGATGATTTGGCTGAATCGGATGACCATTCAACAAGCTCATTATTATCACAGTCAAACAGTCATTTACATAAAAGAACAGGCTCATCTGTATCCACAAGAAATAGCTTTGATGCTGAAAATAGTTATATTTCCTCTACTTACTACCAAAGTTTCAACAGTAATTATCAAGACGACAAAAAGGTGGCCTTCTCACCTTTGGGTCCCAATTCTATATATGAGTTAACGATCGGTTCAGATATATCACGCAAGAGGCATAACAGAGCAGCTAAAAGTTCAATTGCAATAAATGGTGGAAATACAGTAGTATACAACATTAATTCTCCAACAATTAAGGAAATACCTGCAATTAAACTACTGAAAATCAAAAAAAGTTCGGAAAAACTAGTTACAGATGATCTTGACCCAAAAGAGCTTGAAAATGAGTATATGAAGTTCAATCTGAACTATAATGCTTTAACAAAAGATATGCTTAAAAAGCTAGCAAATTCTGGAGATGACAGTAAAGGGAACAATGCTCTCTATTCGTACGCGGGTGACGAAGATAAAGATGGACAGACTAAAAATAGTAATCAGCTATTTGATAAGATCCCAAAAGTATTCTTCGATCCTAATTTTCGTTTGGATGATCCTAGGACCTTCAAAGAGGTTTTTGGTACTCTTGATATGAATAATCGGGAAGCAAGTACTCAAAATGAAATCAACTTTGAAAACAATCAAATTCAGGAGAAGCTTTCTAATTATTTGGATTTGGTAGAAATAAATTTGATTAATGAGATAGCTAAATCTTCGAGTCATTTTTTCAATGCCATGGAAGATATTCATCAGGTAAAGTCTCAAACTAGTAGCTGCTCATACAAAATATATCAAATTATCAACGATCTAAAATCATTAAAAGAAACTAGTTACAATAAAGGTATAAAGATAGTAACTAATTTGAAGAATAAGCGCCATATTGAATCTTTGGAAAGTGCTTTATTGCAAATCCTGAACATCAAATCGATAGTGCAACTAGCTAAATTGTCTTTTAATAACAACAGGGTTGAAAAAGCCCTCAAAGAAGTATTAATAGGTGAGAGTTTAATTAAAGGGGAAACTGATCTTCCTGAAAACGACATTCATTCAAAGTTTCCAGGGTCGGTAGTAGACTTATCAGGAGTGTCTGCTCTTAAAGGACTTCATAATGAGCTTTCCGCGATTAAACGTGAATGTGCTTCATCTTATATAGACAATTTCATTCGGCTTTTGCTAGAGGATGTTCACAAGCACTCCGAGAATGTTGCCAGTAGTGAAACCATGAGAAGGATCCAAGCACTAGTGAAAAATGATAAATCAAACTTAGAGACAGTAAACTCGAGCTATCGGGAATTGTCGTCTAAGTTTAAAGAAGAACTCAAGAGCTATGTTCATAATTTGGCACTATCTGGCTTTTTGGAGAATGCTTTTTCTCTCTATCAAGACAAAATGATTATTGAGGTTAAAGACACAATTAAGAGAAACTTACCAACATACAACAAAGCGAATGGTTCAGGCGATTTAAATGAAGATTTACCCCATAGATCTTACAATTCACCCGATTTCAAATCTGAAGGAAGTAGCACGGAATCAGGCGTACCACAAAATTCGCTTTCCTTTCATATAAAATCGATGCCATTTGATAAGTTTTACGAAATGTTGACTTGCATATACGCTGTTTTATCTGAATCTTTGCGTCGTTTTACAACTCACCAAAAGCTTTTGCTAGATCTTGCACTTATCTCTTTAGGCTCATTAGGCATCCAAGATGTCAATGCTATTCTGTTCGATATATCTGGTGCAATTAATAAGGCCATAGAAATAACTCAACTCAGGATTACTAAGATTATGAATGTTCGGCTGGAACAAAGTGCAAACTTATCTCTTGACGAGTATTTGAAAATCTTTTCCCTCTCGAGAGCATATCTACAAGAGTGTGAATTAATTAACCCTGGATACACATCAAGCGGAGTAGGTAACTCTTTAAATGAGTGGGTATCGAACCATATAAGCTACTTCTTGTATAGAAACCAACAAAGTAGATTGACCCGGTTGGTTCAAATATGCGAAAAGGAAAACTGGAAAGACGCAGCTATTGACGAGAATTTTCAATTGTCTCAAATTTATCTTCACGAAGTGGTAAATTTCGCACATTATGTGGAGACAAATGGAGCGGAGGGGTTCTCAGGTGAAGCTTGGTCCGCAAAAGTAAACTTTACTAATACTCGCTTAGTTTCACAGAAAGAAAATAAGCCCGATATATCAGATAATGTTTTGAGCATGAGAAACGAAAAGTACAGAATTCCAAGCTTGGTAATTAAAACTATAGGAGATATTAGAGATTACCTTATTATCCTAAAAATATTTACGAACAAGAAGAAAGTCATTAGACAGTATCTTCTAAATTATTTCAAGCTCCTTAATTCGAAAATTTCTCAAGCAATTTTGAGTGCAGGCGCTACGAGGACAGCAGGGCTCAAACATATCACGACAAAGCACATTGCTCTCTGTATTCAAGTGGCTGAATTCTATTTTCTGTTGCTAAATATTTTGAAAGTCATTTTTAAAGAACTCGCGCCACCTGAATTGCAAAAAGGGCCTAATGCTGAGTTGAATTTTGAAGATGTCATTAGCAATTATAAAGACTTAGAAAATCTGTTGTTCTCCAAGTTGGTGTCGATAATGTATGATAGAACAACTAATCACTGTGCTACTATTACCACCATCAACTGGTCTGAGCCTGTCAAATATCCTCAACAATGCCATAATTATATGGAAACACTAGTAAAGGAGACTAACACAGTATCACGGGTTTTATCGAAATATTTACCGGAAGTAAAGTGTTCTTTAGTTCTTCTGCAGATCTTTGATAATTACAAGAAGTTATTGGTGAATTGCTATTGTAATGATCTAGGCGAATTCAAAGATGTTACCGAGAAGCAAGCTGTACTCAAGGATATAGATTATTTCAGAGTGAAACTATGCGAGCTTCCTGGTTATGGTAATTCTGGGCAGGCTATATGGCTGAGTGTTAATTCAAGACCCACTATCGAGGACAAACAGATGGAAGAAGTTATGAAAAACAATATTAAAGAAGAAAAAGCATGAATCAACATATATAGATGCTTCTAAATAAAAAAACTATTTATTCTAGCTATTTGGAATCGCGTAAGTTGAATTCTCTATCCTCTTTTTCATAGGTTTTTTCCTCTGTTACAATCGCATCGATAAGTTCATGAGGTGTCACGTCAAACGCTGGATTCCATACGTCAATGTCTGGTGTTGCTATCGAAATAGTTTTTTGCTCTAAAACTTTGTCGTTCTCAACTACGGGCCCTTTCAATGTAGTAAGTTCACGGGCTGGCCTTTGCTCAATAACAATGTCTTCACCTGATTTCAAGCTCAAGTCTATCGTAGTTCGGGGGGCAGCGATCATGAATTTCAAAGCGTTCTTTTTCGCCAATGAATTGAAATGATCTGCAATTGCTGCAAGTTGGAAAGTCCCAATTTTGTTTGCAGTGTCACCATTGGATACGACTCTATCAGCGCCTGCAATTATAAATTTAACTGGTGCAGTCTCTTGACCGATAGATTTGCCTTTTGTCAATGTTTGCAACAATGATGCCACCATGTTGTCGCAAATGAGAGTAAAAGGAATTTTTTCAAATTTCAACTCGAACGTAGTTAATCTTGAACCTTGATTATACGGCCTTGTTTCACATGGATAAACATGATTTACCCAAAAGTCCTCACCAGAATCCTTCGACAAATCAGTAAAGGCTGTTCGCACAATTCCAAGTGCTGTTCCATGACCTGAAGTGGCTAGTGACCCTGTATTACAAATTGTGATTATGGAAAAAGGGCCCTTGAAATTTTCGTCTCGGAGTATTTTCTTCATGTAATTGACACCATTCTCGCCTATACTATAATTATTTCTCAAATCATCTTCATAAAGAGATATTGCAAAGTTTTTGATATCAAAAAGGACATCGAGGTCAATCTGTTGTTTCATGTCAAATTTTTTGCTGAGCATCTCAGTGATTTCATTGCATGCTTTCGAAAGATTAACAGCAGTCGGTCTCGAAGTTATTAAGTATTTAATCAGCTTGAGAAATTCACTTAAATTCAAGCCACGCTTTTGTTTTATAGCTTCCAGAGCCTCTACTAAGATAGAAAATGCACCTACAATAGCTATGGCTGGTGCACCTCTTACCTGCATTTTTTTGATAGCATGATAGGCGTCTTCTATTCCATTGATCCTTACATATTTAGTTTCGTAAGGAATACGCAATTGATCTAAGATCTCCAATTTAATTTCATCTTTGTCGAACTTGATTGCTTCCAAAGCCCCCGTAACACCCATGGTGATGATCTTTGGTGATGATCTTTCAATAACTGTATGTTACACTCAACGTACACCAGGATGTTACATTAATGTATAAAATGAATATATACTACTAAATCCTGTATATACAAGGAAATCGCTAATTTGTCTGGCTTAACCTTTAACGAGTAATAGTATATGTCATAGCCACAGAAATCGCTATATATGAGCTGTCTTACAAAACACAGAATGCCGAAAATCAAGGTAGCGCCTTTTTGGCAGATCTTATTGCAAGCAAATACGGTTTTCAATATGAATTACCACCCTGTTGATGTGATAAGAAAAATTCTCAACCTCTCTATAGCGATCATCTCTCATGCCAGTATTTTGAGCATATTCGAGCTTCTAATACTTCTATTCTCTCGATTATTATCATTTTTATTATTATTATTATTATTCATAGACAACGATTACTCCCGTGAGTTCTGCCATCAAAACTTGACTCATAAAATCAACCTACGGATGCCTTCTATCTCCCATTCACCCTTCAATGTGCTCCACCTACACCCAAGAAGTTTCTTACCAGTAATTGGACATCGCCCACCTAGCTCTAAATTAATATTAGACTCTTCTTGGTCGCTTGTGACGCTCTCAGTCGTCTTGATTTCGTCACCATTTGTCTTAAGCTTTTTTGTATTAGCCACAATCTTGTGTGATTTAGCGAGATAATCATAGATACATGAGTAGCAGAACACGTAACCAGTCTCTATTACCGCAGGATTCGATATTCTTTCCTTGCAAAGGGGGCAGTCACCCGACGACCGATAGCTTTTCTTCTTGCGCGCATCATATTTTGATATTGAGGAAGGTGATGGTAATATACTTTTTAGCGTATTACCTTGTGTCTGTGCTATCTTTTGAGCAAAATTAGTGTTATTGTACCATTCTAAGAATTTTAGAGTGAAAATGGCTGCCGGAAAAAATGTTCCCAAAAGGACTTTTATTACTCTCCACAGGGGCATGGCAAAATATCTTTTTAATATGCTGATGATTACAGCAAGATTACTTGGGGGTGACACTCGGTTTTTATGATCTCTCTTGTTATTTGTCTTATGTTCATGAGAGGAATAATCGTATTGGTTGAGTCTGGCGTAATTGATTCGAAATAAGAGCGTTACTAAACTTGGAGAATAGGTTTTTCCGCCAAGAAACAGTAAAGTTGATATTAAATTACCAGCCCTAAGTGAACCTAGAACAAATGGGTAATATTTCACAAATAACGTCTTAGCTTTTAGCTCTACTTTTTTCTTCCAAACATCCTGGCTATTCGTTTCAAGCTGCTTTGTAATATACATGGGATACCATATTTCATACCAGTAGTTGAATTTCTCTGTCAAATATGCTGTTCCAGTAATCTCAAAAACTGAAGCTAGAACTTGTATCGAATTTAACTTGCGCCTCTCTTCGATGACGGAGGGAATAAGTTCTGAAACTTTCTTAGTTTGGTATTTTTCTTCAGCCAACGGAGTGTGACTGACCCTCTTTAAACCGTAAAAGTTCTCTGTAAAAGATCCTTGCCAGTACTTAATAAAATACCACTCAACAAATGTCCTTAGAAAGAGATTTAATTCATCAAAGTTGTTGACAACCTTGAGTAGCAAGTGAGGAAACTTATTCGCATAGTGAACTAGGACGTACCGTAATGAAGGTGAAAGAAGTGACTCTAACTGATTAGATGAGATAATCTCAAATAATGTAGGTACATCAGCATTCAACTGTGATGAGTCTAATGATGAATAGTACTCCATTTATTTTTTAAGGCGAATTAAGCAGTATTAATACTTATTTGTATGTCTTTAAATTCCCCACAGATGATATTTACGCCGAGGAAGCTAATCGTGTATTAAACGATTTTACAAAAGGTTGCAAATATTGTATAAGAACATAAAAGTAAGTACATGTTAGCCTAGTCATGACAGGATTAACAACCTTTTATGATTTCATAAAAGAGCTTAAAGTAAAAAGATGCGTATCAGAGCTTTTCAACATCCATGAAGTAGTTGGATTTTTCGAAAAGGAGGAGTGTCAAAGAGCATCGTCCATGCCATATTTTGGTATACAGTATCATGATATTTATATAGTGGATGGAGACGGAAGTATTTTAACAAAGGTCTCAAGGGGAAAATTCATAAAAGATGATGATATATTGGAATACGAAGAAGGTTCAGAAGGGGATAATATGACACATGCTCAAAGTGAAAACCTTATATTATCTAGTAACGTGGACGATATTGATTCAAATGGAGATAAAACATTTGAATATGATGAGATAAGTGAAACACATGTGACGAACGAGGACAGGTTTCAGGCACTTTCCAGTGACTTTATTCAGCTTTCACAAAATGAAAAAAGTCAATTCTCTGATTCACCTTCTTTTGAAAGCTCAACATTGTTAGTGGAAAGAGACGCTCAAGATTACGGTAGTACAAAGCTAAACATGCCTTCAAGCTATGTAAAAGAGGCTAACTTATTTTCTGAGCCGGTTATATTGGATTCTGATGCACATAGTATTGAAAGTTAGGAGTATGGCCTATATAGGGGAATGTAGGAGAAGAATTTACCTAAACAAGCGTGTACACGGTGGATAGAGAATATGAAATCAACGAATGGAAAACCTCAAATCGTCTTTGAAGCTTCTAACTGACATGCATTAAGATCTAATCTGAAAGAGTACTTGATATAAGTCTCCCAGGAGATTAAGTCAAACACCTGATAGTCACCGTATTCTGTGAGATCACCCATATTTGCCTTTGGCGCCGATAAGACCTTTATGCATTTCAACCAGTAGTAGTATTGCCGAGATGCTAACGAATGTTTTCCAGGAGAGTTGTTTGTAAGCTGATTACGCTGATTGGTTGAGATATTCTGACTATTATTACTAGGTCCATATGGTTTCCAATTTAATTTGAACAAGCATGTTTCAGCTATCAAACATTCTATTGGAGTCGCACCATAGTAATATCCATAAAAGAATACCATAGTTAGCTCATTAACAACATGTGAATTTTCTGGGTTGGTTGACATAAGCTGGATCTCTTTTAAAAATTGTTCAAATTTGTTGTTAGCCCGTATGTTATTCCAGTATGATTGAAACTTCAGTATATGTAAGGGAGAGTCAATATGGCGACCTTCAAATGGTGCGAAATATTGATTGATTGATGACTGAATTCTGTCAGGAAGAAATGGTCTCCTTATAGGTGTAGAACATGGCTTATATGGAAACGTACTTAAAATAAACCTAGAATTGTCCATTGAAACCTTACGAGTCGCCGTGAAGGAAATAACCAAGTCTTGTATACCCGGAGGAAGCTTTATCAAGTTCAAATCACTGAACAAATCCATCTCTGCGCTTGAAATAGAAGAATTTCGTAAGATGTCCACGTATTCCAGAAGTGGTTCCTTCGAAAGCATCTCAAGAATATCTCTAGAAGGAGTTTTCAGTTTCGAAGCATCGTATGTTTGGGATTGTTCTTGCGTTTGAGGTTGAGTTCTTTCATTATTATGCACGGTGAGTTTGTTAGGCTGTTCTTGAAAACCATTACCTTTTGTTGTTGTAGACATGGTCTTGCCTTCTATGTCATTGATTGCAGATCCATTAGATGTGTTACTGAGAACCGAGTGATTGATGGGCGACGGTGTGGGACTGGGGCCAGATGCAGCTGCTGTTGACCATTTGATGTTCCCAACAGGATTAGTTGGGGCAGTAGAAAACTTCAAGTTTTTTACTATTGCTGGGCTAGAAGAGTCGGGTGTAGGTGGTGCAGGAGTCAGAGACTTCTGAGGCGTAGATGCCAGCCTGATGGGAAATGAAGATGAGGAATTGTTCGATGCTGACCTTGATGCTGTATCGGTAGTTTCCTGTGAGTGCTCATTCGCAATTTCGCTTGTAGAATTGCGAGTGTCTCTAGTAGCCATTTTTTTGGACTCCAAGTCATTATAATGTTCATCGTTATTTCGAGTCGAATCTTTTGACGAAGATGAATTCTCCAAATTGGATTCCACTTCTTTGACAAGTTCATCGTACAAATTCTCATCGTCAACAAAGTCGGGATCCTGATTAGACTCTATGTAAAAATTAACGTCCTCCTGGATACTCATTACCAGATCAGGATCAACTTTACCACGCTTCAAAAAGTCCACGATATGAGAAAGCTTTTCAATATGGAATCTGTTTCTCGAGCTCAATGAGTCAATTTCTTGCTTTCTTTCTTCAATCATGGTGGAATTTTTCTTCCGTATTTTCTTTTGAGATAGTTTTTCATATTCACTTTCAAGTTCTTCATTTTGCTTCGTAAGCTCGTCAATGCTGTGGTTCAAAAATTCCAACGCGCTTTCTGCTTCGGGACTTAGGTCCAAGTATTGATCCTGTTCCAATGCTGCCAACATAATTGATTGATTAGAGTATGATTTCATCTTGGAATTCTTTTCGACTTCCTTGTAACATTCCATGGCTTCCTCGACCATCCTTCGATGTTCCTGAAGTTTAGAAGGTAGTATTGCCGCTTCAACTGATTCATTCAGCTGCCATGTCTTGATTTGATCTCGGTACTTCTGCAATTTTTTTATTTCCTTTTTCAAATCCCCTTCTAACTTCTCTCTCTGCGAGTCACTGTTGGAACTCTGGTGACGGCTATAATAGTAGTTGAATAATTCCACACCCTCGTTGATCTTCTTGAAGATCGTTTCCGCTTCTCTGATTTTTGTTAGTGATAATTCTATTTATTTATAAGATTATCTTGCACCAAGCGATAAAAAACTAATTAAACCGTTCAATGATACTTACTTTTGAAGTTTCCTATGTGACATTGCCTCTTTACAGTCAACCACGCTAGCTTTAGTGCTTGAGATTAAATATATTATACTTGAAAAATTTTGACTTAAAGATTTACACGTGATCTGGGAATACTTAATGTACACGAAATATCTTGCCATTACTTAAATTTTATTTACTGAGAATAATATTTACTAGAATAGCAATCAATATTAACATTATTTTAAAAGGGTGCGAGCTTAAAATAACTACAATTCATCATGATCGAAGTCATCATCAGAGTCGTCATCACCAAACTTGGTACTATCGCCATCACCAGCGCCAGCACCTCCACTATATAATTTGGAGGTGATAGGATTGGCAACATCAATTAATTTTTGCTTTTGCTCTTCGAATTCTTCCGCAGTAGCTGTATCATAGTTGTCTTCTATAAATTCTAAGGTCTCTTTGACCGCATCATCTAAGGTCTCCTTATCTTCGTCGCTCAACTTGGAACCCAAACCACTTTCAGACAGATCTTTTATTTGTCCCTTCAACAAATGTGCGTAGTTCTCTAATGAGTTTCTAGCCTCAATCTTAGCCTTAAGCTCAGCATCTTGTTGAGCATATTTCTCAGCTTCTTCAACCATACGGTCAATATCGTCTCTTGATAATCTACCCTTGTCATTAGTGATCGTGATAGATTCAGACTTCCCAGTTCCTTTATCAGTTGCCTCGACCTTCAAGATACCATTTGCGTCCAAAGCAAAAGTAACTTCAATTTGAGGAACGCCTCTTGGTGCTGGTGGGATACCGGTCAATTCAAACTTACCCAATCTGTTATTATCCTTAGCCAAGGCTCTTTCACCTTCGTATACCTGGATCAAAACGGTGGGCTGATTATCAGCGGCAGTAGAGAATATTTGAGACTTTTTGGTAGGAATAGCGGTGTTTCTCTTGATCAAAGTTGTCATGACACCTCCAGTAGTCTCAATACCTAGAGTAAGAGGATTAACATCTAACAAAACAATGTCATCTACACCTTCTTCACCAGATAACACACCGGCTTGTACGGCAGCACCGTATGCAACTGCTTCATCTGGGTTAATACCCTTGGAAGCCTTCTTACCGTCGAAGAAGTTCTCAAGCAATTCTTGAACCTTTGGAATTCTAGTAGAACCACCAACAAGCACTATATCGTCAATTTCTGATTTTTTAACACCTGCATCCTTCAAAACTTGTTCAACTGGTTTCAAGGTCTTCTTAAAAGAATCAATGTTCAACTCTTCGAACTTAGCTCTAGAAAGAGTTTCAGAGAAATCAATTCCGTCAGTGAAAGAGTCAATTTCGATCCTAGTGCTCATTTGGGATGATAAGGTACGCTTGGCCTTTTCCGCTTCTCTTTTCAACTTGGAAATTGCCTTTGCATTGTTGCTTATGTCAATGTTGTGCTTCTTTTTGAAAAGTTTGGCTAAGTATCTCACAACCTTGAAGTCAAAGTCCTCACCTCCCAAGTGGGTATCACCGGCAGTAGCCAAGACCTCAAAAACACCCCCTTCTATGGACAACAACGAAACGTCGAACGTACCACCACCCAAGTCGTAGACTATAATTTGCTTTTCGTCATCAGATTTGTCCAATCCGTAAGCGATAGCAGCAGCAGTAGGCTCGTTGACAATTCTCAAGACGTTCAAACCGGCGATTGTTCCAGCATCCTTGGTTGCCTGTCTTTGGGCGTCATTGAAGTAAGCTGGAACAGTGATAACTGCATGAGTGACCTTTTTACCCAAGTAATCTTCGGCAATGGACTTCATCTTACCTAAAATCATTCCAGAAATCTCCTCAGGTGTAAAAATCTTCTCTTCCTTCAAATAGTCGACCTTGACGACAGGCTTACCATCCTTCTTCTCAACGCGATAGGGCAAGTGCTTGATTTCCTTCTGTACCGTCTTGTCGTTGTACTTTAACCCGATTAATCTCTTAATGTCAAAAATTGTGTTATTGGAGTTGGATGCCGCCTGGTTTTTAGCAGCATCACCGATCAATCTCTCTTCCGGCGTGAACGCAACATATGATGGGGTAATTCTGTTACCTTGATCATTGGCAAGAATCTCAACCTTACCGTTCTTCATAACACCCACACATGAGTAAGTCGTACCCAAGTCAATACCAATGACAGTTCCATAATTCTCGCTATCATCTTTCTCGGCGGCTAAAACCTGCCCATTTCCTCTAGTGAAAAATGGTAATATAACCGCCAAAAGGACATAAATTGTTGTCAAACCCGACACCAAAAACCGATTACTACCTTTCAACATTTTTATTGCCTTGGATAGTATCTATGGCTTCAAAATAAATCCACTGTATTGTAGTCTATAAAGAGTCGCCTTGCTGTATATATACCTTGAAAAAATGATACGTATACAATACTCGTTTTTGGCTTTGTGTCGCACATCAACCTACATAGAATACATTTTTAGTGAGTGTGCAGTATTCTTAGAATTTCTATTTGATCAGTCGCGAAGTTGGTGACGTGTCCACAAGAGCAGTGCCGGAGATGATGCCGTGACTAAGAACGTGACTTCGACTGATGATGACTTAATTTTGCAGGTTTGATTGTAGTTTGCAGATTGAGACCTTAAATTGATGGCCAAAGAGAACCGCAACCCCTGTCTATTAATTATAGGGTTAACTAAGTTTCAAACCAATTCAGGGTAAGGTAATTATACATATTGGAGGCGTTAACAAGACCGTATAACAAGTGATTTCAATTGATATTACCACAAAAGCAGAGATTACCTTCTGAACTTTGAGATAACAAGTGGTAATAGTTGACGTTGGAGTGATACTGAAAGATTGCGCCTGTACGAAGAATCAGCAGAAGATATCTAGATACGTTGAGAATCTAGCGTCCAGAAAGGAGCCGAGTAGCATACTAAGGCGATTGATTAGTACGATAGGAACAGATAGACAACATGAGCAAACCTTATGCCACTGAAGCGTTGAATGAGCTACAAAGAGAGATTGAAGCCAAAGATCCAGCCGATGTTCTTCAATTTTGTGCCAACTTCTTCAATGCTAAGTTAGAGCTTCAGAGAGCGCTGCTTTGGAGACAGAAAGCTAAGGCAGAGGCTGCCGGATTGACTCTTTTTCCTGACGTCAAGGTTGTCACTAACCTTGGTGTAGGAGGCGTTTCAACTGCGAACGGCCGTCAACCAAGCTTTAAGAGTCCCTTTGGCGTTAATGATCCCCATCTGACACATGAAGGGGATCCTGTTGGACCTGGTAGCGCTGGTAGTCAAGGATTTTTCAAGGGTAGTTTTGAACCTCGAGGAGATTCATTGCACAGTGCAGACAAAGGCTTGGATACACGAGGCGTTAGCTCTCCTGATGCCAGTGAGCCTTCCGGAGCTTCTAAAGGTGATAAACATAATATTCCTGTTGCGTTCAATGCTAACAGAAGAACGTCAGTTTCCGCTGAGGCTTTGAACCCTGACAGATTCAAGCAGGATTCCTGGAGACCTCCTAAGAACAACTTATCTGAGGCCCAGAAAAACGATTTAGCTAAAACATTATCATCCAACTTCCTTTTCAATCAGTTAGATAATCAATCAAAAAGAACAGTGGTTGATGCTTTGGTCAAGAAAAGCTTTAAAAAGGGCGATGAGATAATTCGTCAAGGAGATGCTGGTGACTACTTCTATATCATAGAGAAAGGAACAGTGGATTTCTATATAAATGGAAAGCATAACAGTTCCAGTGGTGAAGGTTCGTCTTTTGGTGAGCTTGCTTTGATGTACAACTCCCCAAGAGCAGCAACCGCAAAAGCAGCATCTGAGGAGGTTATCTGTTGGGCCTTAGACCGCTTGACATTCAGGAGAATCTTGCTCGAAGGTACTTTTAACAGAAGATTGATGTATGAAGCATTTTTGAAAGATGTGAAAGTATTGTCTGGTCTTTCAAACCAGGAAAGACTGAAGTTGGCGGATGCATTAACGACAAAAATATATGAGAAAGGTGACAAGATCGTGAAAGAAGGTGAGAAGGGTGAGGATTTTTTCTTTATTGAAAAAGGTTCTTGTAATGTCATCAAGGAGGGTAAGGGAGTTGTGAAGAAGTTAGGTAAAGGTGACTACTTTGGTGAAGTTGCTTTGTTAAATGACCTTCCTAGACAGGCTACTGTTGAAGCTTTGGACACCGTGATAGTTGCTACATTAGGAAAATCGGGATTCACTAGGTTGTTAGGCCCTGCTGTAGAGGTATTGAAAAGTCAGGATCCTACTCATCAGACAGCTCAGCTGACCAATTAACTTCCATCGGTCAAAAAAAGTAAAAAAAAAGACGATCTATTAGCAGAATATTACTTTTCAAACTTTACTTTTTTATATAGCCTGTTTTTTAATGATATTCGATATTCATAGAAGACTACATATTACTTATTGAATACTATTTTCGCACAATTTTCTTCTCTCTAGTGCTAACGTAAAGCAACGGACAATATGTTGTCTTTGATGAACCAGCTTTCACCGGTGACTAAGTCACTGGGAGGATACTTGCCTCATTGGCTTCTTTTTATATCGGTGGTATCAATTTTCAATTCAATACAAACATATAAAGCTAGAGACTTGTCTTTAACCCGAAGAGTGTATGAGCTGGCACCGAGAAATGACGTGACACCTTTGAGTGCAAGAACATTTGGTACATGGACCCTTATAACCTCAATTGTTCGTTTCTACGGTGCTTACAACATAGTTGGCAATAAGGCTGTATATGAATTGTGTATGTGGACTTTTGTGGTCGCTGGATTTCATTTCATCAGCGAATGGTTGATCTACAGAACATGCAGGCTTGGCAAAGGATTGAGCGGCCCCTTGATTGTAAGTACAACAAGTCTCATCTGGATGTTTTTACAAAAAGACTACTATCTCAGCTGAAATCGGTTTAAACATGTGGTCTCGTTACTTTCAACCAGTTTTCTCATCAATATGTAAGATAAGTTAGTAATGAAGTATACATATTGAACTTGTAAGTACTCCCGTGAATAGAATATCCGATTTGAAAGAAAATGCAAAAAACCAACTCTTTTCAGCGAAAAAACAATCGCCTTCAATTCATGCTAAGCTACAACCTTATCGAGCCACGACACATGTACAGCAGCTGCTCCGATGGGTTTATTTGGCATCTTCCGATGCTTAGGAGATGCCCATGGTCGTGATAGATCAAAATAGCGCATTGGCAGCTGTGAATTGAAGACTAGTTGCGCTAGAGCGGAAACCCGCGGATGATCCGAAATGTGGAGCTGATATAGATAAAGATAAGGTATAAATACTGGTCATTTCTATAATGTCAAAGAAAGAGCAATAAAGAGAGGAATTCCCATCTTATCATCAAATAAAAAACATCATAGCTCGAAATGCACAGTACCGATACATTAGTTGTTGAGCCTTTGAAAGACAAGCCTTTTGGTTGTGTTATTTCCTTGCCAAGTTACTGCAAAAATGATCCAACCGCCTTAAACAAGCTGGATTTTGAAAAGCTCTATAAGGCTGTTCACGAAAACTTAGTAGTTGTGATTCAAGATCAGGCTGACTTGCATCCATCCACGCAATACAAGCTTACCAGGATGTTTGATAGCACAATCCCAGAGCCTAAGGAAGACAGCGGGTTCGCGGGCTACGGTCATGGTAAGGAATTCAGACACGAGCAATCCGTTTTAAAGAAGGACGGAACAACCGTGAAGAGTCAGCCACAAGTTCAGATCTTAGGACAGGGTGTTTTTGAACCAGAGGAACCAGGTAATGAGAATGGTGAAACTATCTCATTAACACATCCTTCACATACCACGTTCCACCATACTCCTTTGAGTGCAGAAAAGATCAAGAAGGATCATGAAACAAGGTTCTACAGATGGCACATTGACTCTGCGCTTTACGATTTGAACCCACCTGTCGTGACCACTCTTTTAGGTATAAAAGTACCTCCATCAGACCAGTTGCAAAAAATTTCTTACGAAGACACTGGTGATGAATTACAGTTAACACAGGGCGCTACCTGCTTTGTTAGTGGTGAACAGGCCTTTGCTAATCTTTCTGATGAGGACAAGAAATTCGCCTTGAATACCATAGTTGAGTATGCCCCACATCCTTATATATTCATATCACCCGCAGGTGCAACCTCTGATGGATTGACCATGGTATCCGAAGGGAAGGAGATACCATTCGACAAACTACCAGAGTGGGAGGAATCAAAAATAAAGAAATTCCCAATGGTATGGAAAAATCCTGTTACCAATAAACCCCACTTGCAAGTTCATGGTTGCTGTTTGTACAAATTGCACACAACACAACCTGACGGAACAGTGAAGACATATGAGCTTAAGGAGGCCCGCGAGAAGGTACACAAATTAATGAGGCCAGCAATAGCACCTAGATATGTCTTGCCACATTCCTGGAAGCAAGGCGATTTAGTCATCTTTTACAATAGAGGTGTGTGGCACAGCGTTACAGGTGAATTCAAAGGTGTCAAGAGCGACGGAAAGGATGAGAGAAGACTTATGCATCAATGCAACATTGCAAGTGGAATGGAGCCTATTCATTATAAATAGGATTCTAGCTTTCTCGTTGTGTATATAATAAATAGGGATTTAATATGGAGCAATAAATTTTAAGTTCAAGTAATTTTTGTGTAATATACATTAAGTAGCGATATCTATTGGCATTTTTTGGAAAGGCATCATCACTATTATTATCCGTTATGGGACAATACGTTACTCTTGCTACTTGTAATCTTAATCAATGGGCTTTGGATTTTGAAGGAAACAGGGACAGGATCTTGAAAAGTATCTATGAGGCAAAATCACAGGGAGCCAAGCTCAGAATTGGTCCAGAGTTGGAGATAAGTGGGTATGGCTGTTTAGACCATTTTTTGGAAAACGATTTATATGAGCAATGCTGGGACATATACCAGCAGATAATCTCAGATGAAAAGACTCATGGAATTGTTATCGATATTGGAATGCCAATCATTCATAAGTCAATTAAATATAATTGTAGAGTGATCTCGTATGATGGCAAGATTTTATTGATTAGACCTAAGCTTTATTTGGCAAATGATGGCAATTATAGAGAAATGAGGTACTTTACTCCTTGGGTGAGAGCTAGGTACTATGAGTCTTTCCAATTGCCAAAGAGGATTGCTCAAATTACGGGTCAAATGAGAGTTCCTTTTGGTGATTGTATTTTGGAAACACTTGAAACTACAATCGGTGCCGAGACATGCGAGGAGCTATTCACTCCACAGTCGCCTCATATATCAATGGCGTTAGATGGTGTGGAAATCTATACAAATTCGTCAGGATCTCACCACGAGCTTCGTAAACTTGACGTTCGTCTTAATCTTATTACTGAAGCGACAAAGAAATGCGGAGGAGTCTATCTTTACTCGAATCAAAAAGGGTGCGATGGTGATAGACTTTACTATGATGGTTGTGCCTGTATAATTGTGAATGGAAATATCGTTGCACAGGCTTCTCAATTCTCATTGAAAGAAGTGGAGGTTATAACTGCCACTATTGATTTAGATGATGTAAGATCATACAGAAATCAGAAACTGGCACAGCTTCAGGCTGTAACTCAGCCTCATAACTATAAATACCACCACGTCGAAACAGATATCGAAATTTCACCTAGTCAAAATATCCTTAACTCATTTGTACGACTTTCATCTATAAAGGAAATTTCCTACCATAGACCAGAGGAGGAAATAGCTCTAGGGCCCGCATGCTGGCTTTGGGATTACTTGAGAAGATCAAAATGTGCCGGTTTTTTCTTACCATTAAGCGGTGGTATTGATTCTTGTGCGACTGCGGTCATAGTGCATCTGATGTGTCGTCTTGTTTATTCTGCCTGTGAACAGGGTGATGAACAGGTTATACTGGACATAAAAGCTCTTACCCATGATCATACTTTTTTGCCAGAGAGTCCTCAAGAAATTGCAAACCGCCTCTTCTACACAAGTTTTATGGGTACGGAGAATTCTTCAAAGGAAACTAGACAAAGAGCAAAAGATCTTGCTAATGAAATAGGATCTTACCATGTTGATTTGAACATGGACAAGCTTGTAAGTGCAGTGGTATCCGTGTTTGAAATTGCCACAGGAAAAAGACCTACTTTTAAGGTTTTTGGTGGTTCTCAAACCGAAAACTTGGCGTTGCAAAATATACAGGCTAGATTGAGAATGGTCTTGAGTTATCTTTTTGCCCAACTTTTGCCATGGACAAGGAGTAAGTATGGCGGGCTTTTGGTTTTAGGTAGTGCTAACGTTGATGAGTGCTTGAGAGGCTATCTAACTAAATATGACTGCTCTAGTGCGGATATTAACCCAATTGGTGGCATCTCGAAAACAGACTTGAAAAAGTTTATTAAATATGCTTCTACAGAATTCAAGTTACCAATACTTGATGAGTTTTTAGAGGCAACCCCAACCGCCGAATTGGAACCTATTACTCACAATTATGTACAGAGTGATGAAGTTGATATGGGTATGACGTATGACGAATTATCAAGGTTTGGAAAACTAAGGAAAGTAGATAAATGTGGTCCATATGCAATGTTCATAAAATTATACCATGAATGGTCTCGGAGTCCATACAACTTGTCAGCTGAACAAGTTGCTGAAAAGGTTAAAAAATTTTGGTTCTTTTATGCTATTAATAGGCATAAAATGACAACAATGACACCAGCATACCATGCAGAGCAATACTCGCCAGATGATAACCGCTTTGACTTGAGGCCATTCTTGATTAACCCAAGGTTCCCTCTTGCCAGCAAGAAAATTGATTCTGTTGTTGAATCCATCAAGAAAAATGAAAGAGAGTTGAAACAGCTCACTTTGAGTGTCGATTAAACCATTCTTTCGTATATTCCAGTTAGTATAATAGCTTACCCTGCATAAAAATAGGATATTGTTTTTTTTAATTTCAATTTTCGGACTATGACCAAGATTTTTATTCAGATGGGTAAAACTCCAAGAGACAGGCTTTATTCAATTATCGATTTATTTTGCCTCCCCATTTTGGTATGAATCCTAATTCATTCTTCATATAATCTTCAGGGTTATCATTTCTTCTAACGAAATCCATTAGTGTAATAGCTATCTGGGACGGAATATCTTCGTGTAAGAAATGCCCTATTTTGGGATTATTGTTGAAGACTACTAGTTGGTACTTTCCTTGCATTTGTCCCACGATCAAATTTGTGTCTAAAGTCTCATGCCCTGAAAGAATTAACATCTTAGCTACGTTTATTCCACAACTTAAAAAATTTTCAGACAATTTTGTAAACCACGAAGGCCAATATGGACTAGTTTTTTTCAAATCTGTTTTCCAGTAGTAATGCAGGGAATTCCTGTTAAACAAATCCGGGACACTCAACTTCGCAGATTCTTCATTATGGAGTAAATGCATTTCTTTAATGTGCCAATCAATACAATTTTGTAGCGATAAAAAAGAAGCTGGTCTCTTATTAATGAAGGCAGGCATCGAGTTAAGCGCTTTCACGGCTGTTTCTTCGACTATATCTAGCATGACGAGACCTCTAATGTTTTTCAAGTTCACTTTTTGTTCGACTAAGTAATTGGTAAATACAGCACCTCCCAATGAATGTCCCACTAGGAATAAGGAAGAGTCAGACACTTGCTTTCTAAGAAATGAGTTTAATACAAATTGAAAATCTCTAGTTAAAACCGATAACAGATAATCAATATTCTTATCGCATTCTGTTTTTCCGTGTCCTCTGGCATCGAATGAGAATATGCCGGGCACTTTATCACCTGCTGT
Organism: Millerozyma farinosa; assembly: GCA_002196765.1. Lineage (NCBI taxonomy): Eukaryota > Fungi > Ascomycota > Pichiomycetes > Serinales > Debaryomycetaceae > Millerozyma > Millerozyma farinosa. The sequence goes on from NBND01000003.1 coordinate 34,664, forward strand.
AGTAACTTTGGTAAGGGCCTCACTCAATTTGCAAAATGTCATGGAGGAAGAACCGGCTCCATGATGTAGAATGAAAATAGGGGCATTTTTTCCCTGTGGTGGTGAAAAATACGTCTGAAAGCTTATATTGGACTCTGAATCATAGTACTTATCTTGGATTGGAAACAATCTATTTTTTTCAGACTCTAAGTGCTCGAGAATTTCAGTATTCGCCTTATCATCTCCGGACTTCTGAGTCCGATTTAACTTAGGAGCAATGCCAGTCTTGTCAGTGAGATGCAGCATCTCAGTGCCTGGATCAAAGTCTTCAGATAAGGTTTTCAACCCGGAAGCATTTTCTCTTTCTTTGATTCTCTTTAAAAACAATTTATGAAGATCAGACATTTTTTCAGTATCTGGCGAAACAGAAGGTGAAAATAAAATTCAATAGTTGATACTCAATTTAATCAAAAGAGAATTAAATGCGTTATACCAAGAAAATCATTATACAATGACGGATCTAACGAATGAGTTCCATAACATGTCGCTAGCATTGTTTCTTGCTTTTAAAGCTTTATTAAGTAACGAAACACCTGTGGCATGTATTCTAGTCGAGGATGATAAAGTGATAGCTGTTGGATATAATGGTACGAATAAGACATTAAACGGCACTAGACATGCAGAATTTGAGGCAATAGATCAAGCATTGAGGTATTTCCATGCGAATAAGAGACATTCAGTAGGAAAGGATGTTGTAAAAGAATTTGAAAATGTGACTTTATATGTGACAGTCGAACCATGCATCATGTGTGCCTCGGCACTTCGTCAGATTGGATTGAAAAAAGTCGTTTTTGGATGTGCTAATGAGAGATTTGGTGGTAATGGGACTATACTTAAGGTCCACCAAGAGGGGCCTGGCGAGCTGTATGATAGTTTTGGAGGTATACTTCGTACTGAGTCAGTTCAGCTCTTACGAAACTTTTACATTCAGGAGAACACTCTGGCTCCAGTACCGAAGATAAAGAAAAACAAAGATATTGAAAGAAAAGTGTTTCCTCCTGCTATACATCATGAGGATTATGTCACTTACGATAAATTTTTGAACTTTTACGGCGAGAAAAGGGCTTCTCTTTTTGCAGAAGAAAATAGGGAGATAACACCTCTACCGTATCAGGGGTATCATGTTGCCGATCTTATAGACGAAGATAAGCTTCGATATGTACCACAAATTCAAGAACTTTATAACGATGAACCAACATCTGCATTAAGCGACGATTTAACAACTTTTGCTAATACTTTTTACCCAATTACAAAGGATGGGAAAATCGATTACGAAAAAGATATCCTAACGGTTCAAGATTTTTTCAAAAGGCAAAATCACAAGATGATACTGAAATCAGATGTAGTCGAACCGGATCATAAAAAATGTAAACTAACGTCAGATGGACAAGCCATCCAATGCTAACTTTTAACGGCATAGACATGTACGGATAGACACCGCAAGTGCATAGCTCGCTTTGTGGTAACATACTTCTGGTGATATACTGTGAATCAGTGAGGCTTCTTTACAGGTATATTTACAAGGAGTTCAAGTATTGAATTACATATCATACCAAGCATATATAACCCCATTTTACTAAAGATAGAGAGCAGTACAAGTAGCTTGTACTTATATAATCACAATTAGTAATCCAGTTTTTTTCGAGCGTTTCCAATGAAGATGGTTAATGATAGTCTAATTTTTTTGATGAAAAACCTTAATGTAAAACCATTAACTGAAATTTCGCAGAATTAGATGTACACATTTTTGGTAGTAATAACTTTTGATTAAAATGGATGAGTCCGACGAAGATTACGTTGCTACAAGCAATGGAAGAGCTATTGTCTCTGATAGAGATTCATCAGAGGATTTTAGTGACAGCGATTCATCCGTTTTAGGAGATGGAGTAACAAAAAGAACCAGACTGAGAGGAAGGTTACTGGGTCGCCAAACCAGAGGAGGAAATACGCAAAGTAACCTAAAAGGAAATAGTGGAGGTTATTCATGGGAAGATGAATACCAAAGGACTTGGGATATTGTTAAAGATGACGATGATGGTGTGAGTTCTCTACAGACATTAGTGCAAACGTTGATCGAAAATAGGAAGAAGAAGATAATGAAGAACCCTTCTACCCCTTTTCAAAGAGGAATAATAAGAACCATGATAGTTATAATAGACGGGTCTGAAGTTATGCTTGAGAGAGACTTACGACCAACTCGCTTCTCAATGATGCTAAGTTTGCTCCAAGAGTTCATTTTGGAATTTTTCGATCAAAATCCAATCTCGCAAATGGGAATAGTGATGATGAGAAATGGAATTGCAGTACGGATTAGTGATGTGAGTGGTCTGCCACAGTATCACATAGATAAAATTAGACAATTGAGAACGAAACAGCACAACCGGTTTGAGCCTAAAGGTGATCCATCTCTTCAGAACTCACTTGAATTGGCTCGCTCCTTGCTTATGTACAATTTCAATAATAAAGTCAACGACACACAGAATTCAAAAGAAATATTGATAATATTTGGTGCTCTCTACACAAGTGATCCTGGAAACATACACAAAACAATTGATAATTTGGTCAAAGATGATATAAAAGTCAAGATAATCGGATTGGCAGCTCAAGTAGCAATATGCGAAGAAATAGTGAGAAGAACTAACTTTCTGAAGACTTCAGGCTCATATATAAACACACATTATGGAGTTATCATAAATGAGAGTCATTTCAAGGAGCTTTTGATGGATTGTGTTATTCCCCTCCCGGTATCTGGAGATTTTGAAAAGAAAGAAAAAAAAGGAGTTCCTTTGATAAAGATGGGATTTCCACTGAAAATACAACCCTCCATAGCATCCAATTCAAGCATAAATTTGAATCTACCCCTGATATGTGCTTGTCATCCTGGTGAAGAGAATGAATCTTCTCATTCAAAAGAATCAGGAGAGGGTGGGAATGGAACTTACAGCTCAAAAAAATTTATTGGATATAAATGCCCTCAGTGCTTAAACAAGGTTTGTCAGCTTCCAACCATATGCCCGATCTGTGGATTAATGCTTATCCTCTCAACGCACTTGGCAAGATCATATCATCATTTGGTTCCCCTTGAAGCTTATAAAGAGGTGCCGACTATGGAAAAATACGAGAGTATCTACTGTTATAGCTGCTTATTGAAGTTTCCACCCGGGAGAAAGAATGCAGAATCTGATAACACAAAAAAAATTGAACTGCTCACAAGCTCGAGGTATAGATGTGGAAAATGCCAGCAGGACTTTTGTATCGACTGCGACGTATTCATCCATGAGACGCTTCATAATTGCCCCGGATGTGAAAACAAATGATCTATTATTGCATAAAAAGCACAGAAGACTGCTTTTACAAATTTTCTGTATCTTATTTATAATTAAACTAAATCAACGAAATATAAAGATAAACTATTTGGTTCCCCATGCTGAGTTACCACCCCAAGTACTATTCTTTCCTCTCTTTGAATTATCCCATGTCGAGCTTCCTCCCCATGTAGAGTTCGAGCCAGTGTTCTTAGCACTTCCCCAAGTGGAAGCACCACCACTGCCCCAGGTAGAGGCACCTCCGTTACCCCAGGTTGATGCACCACCGCCCCATGCTGAAGCACCTCCACCCCAAGCAGAAGCGCCACCATTGCCACCCCATTCAGAGGCATTCTTTGCATTATAGGCAGGCGTCTTACTACCTCCCCAGGAAGACAAATTACCAGCGGCGGGTGTCATACCACCATTTTTGCCCCAAGCAGAGGCAGAACCAGAGGAGAATGCAGGAGCATTGAACTTCGTCCTACCAACAGAATTCCAATTATTTGTGTTACTTTGTGTACTGTCGGAAGCACCAATAAACCGAAGGTAGGGAACACTTTCACCTCTAACAAGAACATTTAACAGGCTTTTAGCAACTTTGATGGTCTTGGATTTGGAATGAAGTTCTATCCTGGCAAAAGTGTCATCCGCATCTCTGACTTTACCCATAAGACCCTTGTAATTACCACTATTGACTATGACATCATGGTTCAACAATCTATCACGGTTTCCAATCTTCGTTTTGAGACCAGCGGTAGCGATATGATTTGGGAGTTTCAAATTAGGATTCATTCTGTTCAAATCAGGTCCGAGGTTCTTGGAAACTATGGAGCCTTTTGTTGTAATGGTACTGACATTCATGCAGTTAGTGACAAAGATACCCAAATTTTCCAAGATGTCATTCAGCTTGATGAAAAGAGATGTCTTATAAATGTGGATTATAACACCTTCTCTCTTTTTATCGCCAAGCGTTTCTTTAACAGTATCACCAATCTTGACGGGCATCCCATTTTTATCAGTGGCGACTTGCTCGCGCCTGCCTAAATCAAGCTTGGAGGCAATACCAGAAGGCTTTACGGTAATGATACGACCTTCAGATGTGATTAATTTGAAAGCATCTTTTTCAGCTTCGACGATTACACCAACTGTAGACGCATTTAGTTTGACCAAATCCTTAATGTCAAATCTGTTGCCTGAGGCATTCGCATTCAGTGAAGCATCAGTAGCTTTGATCAAATAGTTTGCGAAAACTCGTATATCTTGCTGTGTTTGGTCACTTAATAAGACAACTGAATCATTCTCAATTTTTATTACCAATCCAGTTTCATCAACGTGCTTACCCTCTGTTACTCTAACATGGTCACCAGCTGCGAACACCTTCCTTAAGTCTGAAGCTGGTACAGTTAAGTGTTGATTTACCAACTTAGAGTCACCGCTGTCAGTGATATTAAGGGTAACTTCATTCAAAGAAGTTCCAATAACTTTACCTACCGTTCTAGCTTGCTCGCCTCTTCTGACTTCGACCTTATCACCTGGTTGGAATGAAGTCAGATTTGTGTCCAAGTTTTTATTTTTTAAAGAGGCAGCAATTGCTGCTAGATCCAACCCATCATCTTCGGTATTACCCGCTTGGAAACGATCAAGTTCTTCGAGCCTTGGATGTACATCTTTTGTCTGAATGTATTGTAATTTGAAATCTTTATAAAGAAATCCATCAATGTACTCCTCACCTCTATATATGAATGTCCTTGGTCCTCTTCCATGCTGCAAATGTTCAGGGTCATGCATTTTCGCTTCAGACTCGTTAAAGAGACGAGGAATGGGTCTGGCCTTCAGCCTTATCCTTTTTCCATCCTTATCAAACTCATCATTTTTACCATAGTCAAGTCTTGGCACCAATTTACAACGGACGTCAAGTCCATTCTCTGATAAGTTATCAACGATAGCTAAGTCATTCTTGTATTTTCCTCTGGTTATCCTTACGTAAATTCCAGGAACTATTTCAATATCAGATGACTTCACTTGTTTCAATAAATCCGGGTATTCCCTAACCGGAACAAGCAACCTCTGTTTTGCATAGACATTAACCATACCAGCCAAAGCTCGTTCAATTGCCTCAGGCTTCTTGGCTTCTATGTAAATATAGCCCCTAAATGAATCCCTCTGGAATACCGTGAGAATTTCCAATGGCCTATTCAGTCTTGCCAAAGTCTTTTTCTTCTCATGTAATTTGCGAACCAATTCTTTCTCTCTACCGGGAGAACATCTTATAGCATAAATAGCAGGGTCGTTGATAGAAGGCATTAAAAGCTTTTGAGAAACGGTACCACTAGTAGCAGTATCACCTCTGTAAACAGTATGAGTTCTGCGGTATCTTTGTTTCAAAGTTTCAGCTAGCTCTTCAGCATCTTGGTCCTCAGCCTCTTGACGTCTCCTATCAAATTGTCTGTGAAGTCTATCATCATTTTCTTCGAAATCTTCCCGTCCATCAACGTGATTATCGTCCGCAATAAAGTGCTCTCTCAACAACTCTGCTTCCTCATCATCTTCATCCAACTCTTCTTCCTCTTCATCGTCGACTTCGGCTTCGATATCAATGAATCTGTTAGCTCTTCTCGTCTTTCGATTTTTAGAGCTTACACCTTCTCCATCTTCATCCTCGTCTTCGTCTTCTTCATCATCTTCACCTTCTTCATCATCTTCACCTTCTTCATCATCTTCACCTTCTTCATCATCTTCACCTTCATCATCATCTTCACCTTCAATTTCACCTTCTTCGCCTTCATCACCAGCATCACCAAGGCTATTTTGATCGTTATTTACAGCAGGAACTCTGGCATCTTCTGATGAACCTTTGTCTTGATCTTCGGGACCCTCATTTTCCTTGCTTGGGATGGATCCATCAATGTGTCTCATTTTCGTGCTGAGCGACTTATCGTCACCTGTTTCCACATCATCAAACGAACGCTTGGTACCACCATTGACTTCTGTCTCTATTTCAGGCTCATTTAGGCTTCCTTTTTCTTCCTCAAATTCTTTTAATGTGTCTTTTTCATTACTTTCAGCCTCTTCTTTTTCCTCCTCAATTTCATCTACATCACGGTCTTCGACATCGTAGGACGCATCAGCAGGTGTTTGTACGTCTTCCCTATGCTGAAGTACATCCTCAGAAATGGGTACTCCTGATTTATCGTCCTCCGACATAGTAGATTAAAGTCTTATTATCCTTCAGTCTTCTTCCATACGACTGAACTTTTGTCATTGAGATTGAAATGATGTTTTGTACTACCAATAAAGTCACGTGCAATATATGAAATATACTTCGTACCGTCTTCACTCAGGGGTGCAATATAACAAGATGAGATTAGGTAGATTCGAGCTGATTGCCTCTCCGATGAGGATATACAAGTCACATAAGTGATATGTGGTGTATATATCAGCAATGCTTTTTTAAATCAACGTTAGCCAATTTCGTACCAAGCATACTGAAAAGTCTCGCGGCATGTGTAAGATAGGAATAGTAAAGGACCGAGCGTCGCTCTATTCCAAATTCCTTTTACCTGTCACTGAACATCTTGATACACGTGTGGCGCAATGAAGGCTCTCTTACTCATGCTACTTGGATTTTGGCTGTGCTATATCACCTGGTGCATCAGTACGTTCGAGGTGAAAATGACTGCTAAAAGACTTCTAGATAGAACAAATTTTATCAAAAAAGCAACTTTAGCTGACATTCGGGTCGACGAGCTAGTTAACGAGGACAATATTTTCTTAATTGAAAAAAGTAAAAGTTGGATTGTCCACCGAAAGAAATTGAATACGGCTGCTCGAATGTCTGGGTCCCAGGACCTCTTCCTCGCTGACGGACATGAATTGACAAGTGACAAGTGGATAGAAGTTCAAAGTAACCAGTCACTGGAGGTTTTGGGTCCTCGTATCCCTGTGACAGGATGCCTAAATAATGAGTTTGGTGATGGTGGGACTTTAGAAGGTCTGTTCTCAAAAACGTTCGGAAAAACAGCTACTTTTGACCTCCCTTATGCTTTTAGTTTCAATGACCGATTTAAGGGTAACCTCGACTCGGCTCTAGGCGTTGGCCCTTCGATCACCATACAATCATCATATGTTTGTACAATCTCTGCAAACCAAACAGGTCAAGTGTTTTTGCAGCCTTATTTTACCGAGGTTGACGATGCCACTTTTAGATTTTTGACAATTAAACAGAGAGACGTTGTAAGGCCTCATTTCCGAGACACTAGATATATACTGACAGGAGAGTGGAAGACTGTTCCTTCTTTTACAATATTATCATTGAACTCTAAGCCAATTATAACATGTGTCACAGACAATGATATGATCCAATGTGGCTGACAGCCATATATTAGCGCGAAAACGTTTACTGGTGAGAAATAACTTCGTAAAAAAGTATATAGCTTGTACGCATCAATTGTTCTGTATAAGCTTAATTAAAAATTTTCCGTTGAGGTAAAAAGATAGAAAATGTCAGACATAACTGAGATAAAAAAAGACCTCAAGGGTGCACTCAGACAGTTCCCAAACTTCCCCTGTGAAGGTATTTTATTTGAAGATTTTTTGCCAATCTTCAGTAAGCCAGAGTTATTTCAGAAGCTCATCGACGCCTTCAAAATACAGTTAGAAGGCAAAAAAGTTGATTACATTGTGGGATTGGAAAGCAGGGGATTTCTTTTCGGACCCACTTTGGCCTTGAGCTTGGGCGTAGGATTCATACCTGCCAGAAAGCCAGGAAAGTTGCCAGGGCCAGTATATTCGGTAGAGTTTCAGAAAGAGTACGACTCCGATAAACTTGAAATGCAAGTCGGTGTGATTGAAGAGGGCTCAAACGTTGTAATAGTAGACGACATCTTAGCTACCGGAGGAACTGCCGCTGCTGCTGAATTTCTTGTTAAAAAATCAGGAGCCAATGTCCTTGAATTCTTATTTGTAATGGAGTTAGATTTCTTGAAGGGACAAAGCAAGCTCGGTGCTCCGGTGTACACTCTCTTGACCGGACAAGAAGAGAAGTTAAAACAGTGATATATATATTAACTATACCGTAAACCATCACTTATTTTCAATAGAACTATGAGTTGTCACACAACATGATGTCGTATTTATCCGCTTTTGAATATTAAGAATGCCAATTGTCCAATGTAGAAGTAAATGAAATAGCCTTGTTCATGAGTAACATATGAACCAAAACTTTTACCTACTATAACATGCCATGTAGGGCCATAAAGATGATCTAATTCTTTCTTCAAAAAAGTTGCAATGTCCTTTTCAACCTTATAACTAGAAAGTGCCTCGGAAGATAATTCATAGATTTTGGTTTGAATTTCATCAGGAAGATCTGATGCCTTCAATATAGCTAGAAATATCAGTAAAATGCCTTACGGTAAGTATAGTATCAAGCAGGAAAGTGTACATACGTTCGTTTTCCTTGTTGTTCATTTTTTTCGTTAGCGATAAATAGTGTTTTAGTAGTATTGTAATATTTATCTTGTTTACGTCTCGCCTCACGAATAAATACAATGATTGATCATTATGCGGTTTTCATAATTAGCGATCATGAAATCTAGCTACGATGACAACCTACTACGACAAAAGTAATGAAAGAAATGTCAAGTAATTGAAAGTGATAGAAGCTGAAAAAAAAAACAATACAGATTTGTATCTGAATAGTGAACCTTACCACTGGGTGATGAGGTTTTTTGTGAATCACGATTTTTTAGGAACATTGTAGTCGTTAGCTTCCATGAAAAAGGGAACTGGTATGATTGCTAGTACTGTTGTTCCAAGCAGACTGTGTCAAACCTGTCATCTCACTGTGATTTACCTATGATCTTGAAGCTCGTCAGGAAAGTTTCCTTTTTTATGGTCATTATTTGAACATGTAGCCCGAAAGGATAGCATAAGACTTTTTAAATATCTTTTCTTTGATTGAGCATGCTATCAGGATGAACTATACGTTCCGCAGTTAAAAGTACTCAGCGTATTTTATAACATCCTGTGCTTCCTGATATAATACACCTGCACATATGCGATAATTCGAAGACGAATGCTAGACATCTAAATATATAAGCTAGTATTAATAACTGCTACAGATGCACTTGCTTTAGGGTATAATGGAGACAATTCATCCGAAAAATGTACTTACCAACTACTACAAGATAGGCCATATTAATGAAGTGGAAATTTATGTCTATGGTACCAAAACTCAAAAGAGCGACCAATATCTCTTGGAGTTGGAACTTGATATAAGAAGCACACACCCTAAGGTACTAGTGACTTACTACAACAAATTTTTATTTCACTTTCATTTCAGTTTTTTAGAAAGGAGAGTCGATCTTTTGGAATTGTACCCCGACTTGTATCAAGAATCATTTTTCAAAGTGAAAACAGATGTGTTAGCTAATCCCAACAAGCCAGGGTACTTGCCATATTGCAATGTAAGTTTTTTGAAGGCGACCAAAAAATCGTTCTTATATAGCTTGTCAAAACTGGATAAGTTGAAGTTATTTGGAAATCATGCTATTACGAAAAAGAATGATGGGACTTTTAGGTTGCTTCAGATCGATCCTATCTTGTTATCCAACGGTGACATATACATTTCGGTTTTCGAAAAATTGAACCCATATTTTTTTGATTCTGTCTTAGTTCCAGCTGACGAATTGATCAGATCAGATCACACATACGTCATTTATTTAATACCGTCAGGAATTCGTTGCCATTTGTATAGCTCAGAGGACTTCACCTCAAGCTTTACAAAAGAGGCACCAGATCATTCAAAAGATCTACTAAAGTTGATAAAGAAGAGCACAGGAATTGATTTATGTGAAGAGAAAGAATTACTATGGGTGAAATTGATACCGAATTTACAGCATTTAAATAATCAGACATCGAAGATAGCACAATTCATACACACGGTAACAAATAAGAAAACTATTTTATGGCCTTGGTGTCTATGCGTCCTTCAGTATGGTTTTTGTGAGGAAGAGCTAGAAAAAGACGTTGTTAACGATAAATTGTCTGATCCATTGAACTTGATAGCTGACTTTATCGAATTAAACATTGAGTATAAAAATTCCAACAATACCCTTGACCAAAATAACATTACGCACACCAATGCAAATCTAGGTGATCCTAGCATTCTGTCTACCGGATTAAGCTCTTTTGGCCCTTATATTGATATCAAAAGTGATTCCAATTTGGATGAATATATGCAATCAAACGAGACACAGCGTAACCATGTATCATCCCCCCAGTATCCTGCTACAGTCACAACTTTTGGTAACTCGGAAAATCAGCAGAAAGATCAAAACAAAGAAGTCGATGAAATAAATGACTTGTTTGGCGATGCGAGTGATGGAAGCGATGCTGAAATGGCATCTCCTGCGGATCAGAATGCCCAGGAGAAAATAGATACGAAATCTGATATAAACAGTGACGATAATAGAGAATTAGATGAATCTCTAGCGGCATATCAGCTAGAAAATAATGAAAAAGAAGACCGCAATATGGAAGCAAGCAATACAGTGGACAAAGGACTGCAAAATAAAGAAACTTTTATTGACATTCCGAAGGATCAGATGACTATCAATTCGGCTAATCTTATCAAGATTCAATCGCCACGAATATACAGTGATCCAGGGGCACCATTGCCAATGGATCCTACTCCTATAATTCCCCAAGGGAGCTTTGCACTTGGTAGCAATCCTGTGAATGCTTTTTCAGGATCTAATAACAATACGAGTGAGAGTGAAGAACCAAAATCAAGGTCAGTCTTCTCACCTATACCATTCAATCCTATAATAAAGAGCAATATAGACACAAAATATGGGAAAGGCGGTAAATTCTATGTTGAAAAGGAGACAAGTATGGACTCCGATCCTCGTAGAAATGTATTGAGAGCAACCAGCATAAGTGGAAATGACTTAGCGCTAGTAGCAGACAATACGAAGGGACCAGAAAAAACTTTTAATACGGCAACAGAGGAGGATATCATTATGTCATCTGCTAGAAAATTTCTGCAAAGTAAGTCATCATTTTGTGCCGATGAATCACTTGACAAAGAAAATATTAAACGACAAATCTCTTCTTTTAATGACGGTGAACTGACACTGACCTACAAAATAGGCTTCAATGAAGAAGCTTTTCAAGGTGAGGGTGACTCAAGCGAAGAAGTAGCCGAAGAAGAAGAGGAAGAGGATGACAAGGAAGACAAGGAAGAAGAAGAAGAAGAAGAAGAGGAGGAGGAGGACGACGACGACGAAGAAGAAGAAGAGAGCGATGTAGATGATGATGTGACACAAGACAACGTGTTTTCTGTTAACTCGTATGCATTAAAGTTGAATACATTTAACGGGCCTCAGAATAGTTCAGTGAACACTGGAAATGGTGACCAAGAAGGTATTCAACAACATCAAGACCGGTTGAGTCAGGGGTTTTTACGTTTTTCTAATAGGATTGAAGGTTCTTCTGTAAACAAGAACTTAAAACCTATTGCTATGTCACCTTCAAATACAGGTAATTATAGTGGTACTTCAGAGAATGCTTTATTATCGTCCCAGGAGATGGAACAGGATAATATTCAAGATTCGCTTGGTACACAAGGAGTAGTTAGCTTGGATGAGAAGATAGAAAAAACGATGGGCTCAACTCTCATGAAAAAGGAGACAACAGAGAAAGGAGAAGGCACACCAAAGACGTCGTCAGATTCGGAATCATCCAACTGTTTACCATTAATATTAAGGAACGTTAACGTCAACACAATACCTGAGCGATATATACTAAATAACTTGTCCCAAAAAACCATGTTGAATTCAAAATCCGAATTTCTGATGGACCTAGAAGAAAAAGACGAGAAATCGGACTTTGAGCTCCGTAGAGGTAACGAAATGAGAGTTTCAATAAGCAATATTGATCTATTCTTAACAAACTTAATTTCTAATCTTATATTTGATGATTCTATGAATGATGTTTTTGAGAATATGAGGTTAAGTAATCCCACTCACGAGAAAAGACCCCTGAAAAAGTGCTATAATTACAAGACACCCAATCATGATGTCGAGAGAGAGTTTTTTGATGTTTTTCCTTATATGCTACGGTCTAGATTCAATGAATTCATGCGTGAAGAAAGCTATGGTTCTATATTTGATGATGATGTTGGATCCAGAGGTTCATTGAATAATGAGATAGGTTTTTTGGGAGACATTGCTGACGAGAGTCTTTTACATCCTAACTCTCAAGAGAAGGAACACAAGTCATTGGAATGGATATGTTTTAGTGAAAGGGAGGAGCCGAATAGCCTAGGCTTTATTTCTTATGTGAAGGCAATGAAAGAGCAACTAGATACTACGTGCGACAAAGCTTCCGAAGAGCAAAATTTGTTTCAATTGTGCTTCAACAAGATTAAAGTGATTAGCGCATGTGAAAAAGAAATAAACTTGAACTCTTTAAGTTTGAGATTTTGGAAGTACTTAAATTTTAAGCCACTTCATGGCCCAAAAAATTTTCAATTGCTTCTTATATCAGAACAGAGACATGGCATTTATAGGGAAGAACTTGCAGGATTTTTGAATTCATTGATATATAACTACAAAGATTCAAATTTTGGTCAAATAACTAGGGTTTCTTTAATGAATACTAATCAGGATGGGGGTATGTCAACGGTAAACGATGGAGTTTTGGCATTAGATGATCCACATATATATGCAAGCAATAACGATTATTACCTAAAAGTGAATAAGGGTTTAGATGATGTGGCAGAGTTGATTAAACTAGATTTAATCAATAAGTCAAATAGATTTGAGTTTGATAGACCGTTATTATTATTATTCGTCAATTTTGACAAAAAGTCTAACTCACTTGTACAGCTTTCTTCTTTATGCAGAAACTTCATGTTGTTCTTGAAAAAGCATCAAGTACCTCTTGTGGAAGTTTTTTCTCATATCTTGCCTTTTGAAGAGATAGTACACGAGGTTAAGGGATTCAGAAGATTCAAGTATCTTTCGAATTACAACTTGACAAGGTTGTCAATGAACTTGTACAATAAGTGCCCGGTGATGACATCACATAGTAAAGGAAATACGTTCCAACCTAAAAAGTTGTATACTCAATTCATCAAGGAACCACCACATAAACTTCACTTTAAGTCTCTTGACAACAATAATGGAAATATAGGTACAGAATACGTAGATGATGTTTTTCTTCACTTCGCTTATGAGAGATCTATTGATAAAAGATGGATAGTGGGGGCATGGTCAGATCCATTGGGGATGGCCACTAACGTTAAATCCTGGTATTGTAAAAACCAAAATAAAAATGACAATGATATTTTTGATCTCGAATCAATATGTGATGATATTTGGGAAATTTCCTCCAGCCTTTTCAAGGCTCTAAATGAAGAAATGGCTAACCAAATGTCTTGCTTTGGGGGTAAGAAATTTTTAGTATTAACAAGAGTTAACGGTGTTATACCTGACGATGAATTGGTCCACTGGAAGAGGTTGAGCTCGAAAAATAAGGACATTTCTCTTATTGTTCTTTGCGCGGATAGTAAAGCAAGACTTTCATCGGGCAATGATGAAATTGATAAAGCTTGTGATAACACGCAACATCCAACAATTGAACAGAACTACGAGCCACCTTCTCCTGAGTTCCCAAAGTTGTATGGTAGTGGCTATAACAACAATCCATCGAACCAACCTTCTCCATCGAATACAACTGGGGCCCTTGGTACTTCGCCTCCTACCAACTCATCTATGCATTCACCTTATCAATTCCTCAATGTGCCGGGAAACTACTTATCTCCCCAGGACTTGATACCCTCAAACACAGGACATAACGCTCCTCATTATAATGAAAATAGGGGCCACATGAGCTCAGAAGATCTCATCCTTCAGGACTTGTCGCAGATTATAACTGCTTTTATCCCAAGAGTTACATTACCATCTTGTCACTCGCCATTGAAATTTTGTTTAAAAATCGGATATTTAATCAAGCCACACCAGATAAATGCACAAAGAGACAACAAACTGTTCTTAATTTTTGAAGTCAGTTTGCTAAGTTGTTCTAACTACTGGAATTTGGATGCAATTATGCGCATAATTTTGAAACACTACAAGAAACTTATTTCTTTGGGTGATATATTATGCATCGAAGATAAATTCTCTCCAGGCTATAGGACAAGAACTAATGGCTTAGTTCCCTGGCATATTGCTGCTGTTAGCAAAACTTTGGACTACCTTGTTCATGTAGATGTTGAAGAGTAACCAAACTGCATATAACAATATACCGCGTAATCTTGTTTACAAATAGACGTTCCAAAGACATCATGATACCATGTATACGAGAAAGGAAAGATGCTTTCTAATGACATTGAGACCACTAATGATTTATTGAAGAAATATGATTTAAGTAAGGATATGCGTGGTGATTTGACTGTTTACTCTGATCAGTCTATTTTCAATTCGCCTAGTATAGAAATTGGACGATCTCGAAAGAAAGGCTCTGTGAAAGAATCGCCAGGTTCCAAGTACAAATCAAGAGATAATGCCCTTAGCACACCAAACAAGAAGTTAAATGACTATCAGGATTATGTTAACAGAGCTAGGATGTCGAGCCTTTCTGGAAGTCCAATAAAAGGAAAAAATAACATTAACCTCAAACATCTGTCTTCCTTCACCGATACTCTAGACCAAGAAATTGACATGCTTTTAAACAACCTGGTGTTGGATCCACTAGATGACCCTGAACAAGAAAGTGATAAAACTGAACTAATAATAAAAGAAACACATAATTTAATTAATACCCTTCCAGCTGCTATTCTTGGTGATAGAGAAGGAGAGAACTACCAAAAGGTTCTAAATGCTTCGATCAATAAACTACTTAAACAGTTCGAGAAAACCAGAATAGATTTACAGAGAAAACTGTCAGAACTTTCTGCTACTAAAAACAAACTATCAAGTTTTGAGTTGAAGGTGTATCTTCAAGACCAAGAAATCACTAATTTGAAAAAAGAGTTAAATACAAGAAGGCCAGACGCGCCAGGAAAGTTTGATTCAGACGAGAAGGATCTTCTTAGGAGTAAGCTTATCAAATATCGTACTTTATACAATGAGGCCAAAAAGGAAATCGAGGAGATGAGATCTTCAAACATCCCAAGAATACAAGAGGAGAATAAAGCTAAAAAAAACCATTGTTCGGTCAGAGCAAAAAATGATAACACCAAACAGAATGTAAAAAATGAATCTGATGATTTAGAAATGCTAATAACCGGATTACTCGATTATTTTCGAAGCAATCGTATACAAAAAGAAAAAGTGAGTTATCACGATGATGAAAAGCCTTTGAAAAATATTGATGTAGATGAAGTTCAGACAGATGATGGTAAAAAAGGCGAGACGAGAAACGAAGAAGAAAAATCAAATATCGGACCAAAAATGCTTCTGCTCTTTGAGAGATTGATCGAGAACGCAGATGTCGATAAAGATAATCGTAGGGATATTAAGTCGCAAGACTTATCTAACAGCGAAAATGGCCTAAAACCAGAAATGAGGAGCCATCATGTACAGTCTAACGCAGACCCAACCATACGCAATACACTTCATGACATATCAGATTTACTCATAAAGGTTGTTAAGGCGATGGAGAAAAACACAGAGGCATATAACACATTTATAACAACAAACATGGCGAAATACGAAACAACACCTTCGAGGCAAAACCCCGCTGATTACGAAAACACACCTGTCCATGACGAGAAGAATATCGAAGCGAAGACATCTCCTCGGCGCATCTCACATAACGAAATATCCCCACCTGGAAATAGGGATGATAGAGATATAGTCCTAAAATGTTACCTATGCTGTCCACTGAATCACAAAGCGGTAGGGAAGAGACCCTGTCAAAGGTGCTCTACCTTATCCTCCGAAAACTCTGATGGTATTTTGAAGGACAATAAGACAATTAATTTAATGGGGGAGTACAAATGGAGTATATAGCTTTTCAAATCAATACCGATGCAATCTACCTTATATACGATGTCACACATGCATAGTTTGGAAGTCGATTCATGGCACTTGTAGCAACATAAATCTATGTATTCCTTTAATGTCATTTCTAATGTCTACAATGTTTACAAATGTTCTGAAAGAGTAGTTGGATTTTGTGATATTTTTCATCACTATTTACGCGGTTCCCAATCTGAAAGCATTAATGAATGGTAACACAGAAAGAATAAGAAACATCTAAACATACAAGGATAGTCAGTAATAGAGAATCAACAGTTTGCTAGTGTTAACTTCAAGTATTATAACGGTTTATCGGCTTGTTCCATAAATAACAGGAGAACTTTTGCATATATTTGTTCCTAATTAAAAAGTTTGTAAAGTTGATACATCGAATTATAGTGTTCGTGTTTTTTTTCCTTCTTGAACAATTAAAACAACTTTGAAAGCACCCAGAACCATACGCTTGCACTTATGATGCCAAAAGCAATCAACAAAGAAAATGAGTATGGTGTTGGTCGATCTAAGGTTATACTGGAGGAGCACCAAGCAAAAGAGCCTAGCAATGAACCACCACAAACCCAAGTTCAAACCCAAGTACAAAGCCAACGAAATATTGGTTTAGTTAGCCAGCAAGACAACGACAGAAGAGATATCCAGCATCAAATGCCTGAGCGATCATCAGACGAAGGAGTTATTAATAGCTCAAGACAGTATTTGGGCGATGTCTCGAACCAATACGGACTAGGCAGTGCTAAACAAAATACTACAGGACTCAAGAGAAGACCTTTAGGAGGTGACCTAGCACCACTTCAGCAACAACAGCGGTTGGTGAGGAGCAATGTAAACTATGTTACGTCGACTTCAAGTTCTGGAACCAAAACAAAACATCACAACATTCTTGCATTACAAGAACCTAAAAGCTCGAACACGGAACATAGCTATAGTAGTAACACATCTATATTCAAAAATACGCAGGAAGCACATGAAATACCGGTACCCTCGAGATTACCTCAGAAAAGGCAAGCTACTGAGTCGTCAACAAACTTGGTTGAAAAATTGCATATCACCGATTCTGAGAACGCAGTGTCATATAAGAAAACCAGAATAATAGATTACGATTGGCAGGACTTAGATGAGGAAGACAATGATGACCCCTTGATGGTAAGTGAGTATGTCAATGACATTTTCCCTTACCTTAATGAACTAGAATACAAAACTCTTCCAGATTCACAATATCTATTTAAACAGAAGCAATTGAAACCTAAAATGAGGTCAATATTAGTGGACTGGCTAGTTGAGATGCATACCCGCTTTCGCCTTTTACCAGAAACATTGTTTTTGGCAATTAACATCATGGACCGATTCATGTCTCTAGAAGTTGTTCAGATTGATAAATTACAGCTTTTGGCAACCGGCTCATTGTTTATCGCTGCTAAATATGAGGAGGTATTCTCCCCTTCAGTTAAGAACTATGCATATTTCACTGACGGCTCATATACTGAAGAGGAAATATTGCAAGCCGAGAAGTTCATCTTAACAATTCTTAATTTTGATTTAAATTATCCCAATCCAATGAATTTTTTGAGACGCATTTCCAAAGCCGATGACTACGATGTTCAATCACGGACACTAGGAAAGTATCTCCTTGAAATAACTATAATTGACTACAAGTTTATTGGAGTATTGCCGTCTCTATGTTCCGCATCTGCCATGTACATTTCACGTCTCATATTGGGTAAAAGACCCGTGTGGAATGGAAATTTAATTCATTACTCCGGTGGCTACAAGGTCCATGAAATGAAGCCAATTATAGAACTTATAACCCAGTATCTTGCCGCACCTGTTGAGCACGACGAGTTTTTTAAAAAGTATGCAACAAGGAAGTTCATGAAAGCTAGTATCATATGTCGCAGCTGGGCAAAGAAGGTTATATCCGAGAATAAAGATATTTTTGCTCCTGATTTATGTGTTGATACAGCCACATAGGATCCAAACATAAGACCACCCCTTGTTTTATTTCTGATATATTATTTACTTTGTCTTAATGTTTAGAATATCACGTTCAATAAAAATTTTTGCCAGAAACTTGTGTGCTCGAAAAGTACATGTATTTTGGATTTAATTGTAGCTACGCGTGCGCTTGATGTTGATTTTAACATTAGAATATGCTTTTTACAAGGACCTTGTTTTTACTAGTTTCTTCTGATGATTTTCGTGACGATAATTTGTCGTCAGTGAAATCATTGATCGAAGAAGATGGAGGCGAAACCATAGTGAAAAAGGAGTATGAGAACCAAAAGAATCTACTAAATAGTGGTGATGATGAATTGAATAGTCCCATTGGCCATATTATTTGCACGAAAACAAATTTTGTTGAATATGCTCTGGCAAAGAGCTCTATGATACCAGTCACCACTCCCTTGTGGGTATATGCTTGTAAAGAGAAGAGAAAATACTGTAATCCCAAAAACTATAATCCAGATCCTAAGTATTTTATGAGAGACGTATTCATATGCGTAGCAGACAATTTATCACAAGAAGACAAAGAGTTAATATATGGGGGAGTACTGGCTTTTGGAGGCCAATACATGGACGACTTAACCAGATACACCACGCACTTGATTGCGACTGATATGAATAATGACAAAAGCATTATTGCAGCAAGCGCAAATAACGACAAAAATGAGACACGAAATGAATCAATAGACATAAAGATAGTTTCACCCGAATGGATTGATGACTGCTTAAAGTTCGGCCGAATATTAGACGAAGGTCCTTACCTTCTTATTAATCCCACAAGTAAAAGCGACCAAACAAGACACTTGAATATTTTGAATTCCAATGAAGAGCCAAGTTGGTCTGCTAGTCAACCGGAATTCATGAAAAACAAATGCTTTTACATTAGTGATGACTACCCAATGTCTGATAGGATGAGAACCACGTTGATTGATATGATTATAGATAAGGGCGGAAAAGTATCAGATACATTTGATGAAAAAAAAGTAGATATTTACATTGGGAAGTATAGAAATGGCAGATCATTTGTTCAATCAGCTAAAAGCAAGAGGATAATAACAGCAAGTATGCAATGGCTATATTCGATTTTGGCATGTGGCGTTTGGATACTCCCAAAAAACTACAATTTGCTCCATTATCCAATTCCAAGAGAACCCTTACCTGAGTTTTGTAATCTCAAAATTTCTATAACCAACTATAGCGGTGATGCTCGAGTATATTTAACGAAGCTAATTACCATTCTAGGAGGTACCTTTACGAAGACATTGTCAAGTGAAAATAATGTTTTGATAGCTTCGAAGCCTTTTGGAAAGAAATACGAGGCAGCAAAATTCAGATGGAGAGAGAAAAAGTCACTCGATATCAAAATAGTTAATAGTTTATGGCTTGAGGAATGCTTTGCATATTGGAAACTCATGGACTTCAATAAGCCGCAATATACTTACCTTGGACGTGATGGTAAAGGCGTTGAAGGTTTGCTCTGTCGAACTAAGTTGGACGAAACAGTGTTAAATAAGTGGTTGTTAGATCCCTTAGATAATTTGGAAGATGTTGCCGAAGAGCCACAGGATGAATCCAATAAATTGACAGAGGAAGCATCGTCTAAATCTGAACAGGAGAATAAGATATCACATGTAGAAGATTGTGTAGCAAATGAAAAAACAGAGAATGTGATGCAGGGACAGAAAATAACAGTCAGTAAAGAGGTTCACTCGGACCTTATAAATGATGACATGCGTACGAACAGTAATTCACCCAAGGAATCGGCTCCCGCTTCCCATGTGAGTAATGATAAAGAAGAAAGGTCTTCAAGAGCAGAAAGATCAGCAAAGTTTAAAGCTGCTAACAAGCTTCATCAGGATATTCATGATTTGAATGACTACCAAGCCATGTCTAAAAGCTCACGGAAGATGAAAGAATATATGCGAGAGTTAGAAAATGAAACAAAAAAAGCAGAACACAGTTCTGCAATTTCTGACGATAAAAGAAAAAGGCACACTAATCCCGATATACCTAGGACCAAAAAACGAAAGGCCGAAGAAACAGGACCGTATGACATTAATGGAATTGTTACCGGGTGTGAAGGAATTTTGGCTTTGTCGAAACAAGATTTAAGCGCTTTAAAGGGAATTGGAATTAGAATTATCTCAGATGTTACTCTAGCAAGTGATTTAGATACTATCATCGCACCCAAAATTCTTCGTACAGCGAAGTTTTTAAAGGCATTGAGTAAAGCAAAGAGAATAGTTCACCCCAACTTTTTGATAGACATTTTACACGCAAAGAAAAACACTACTGGTTCTGAGTCTGTAATATTGAGTAAATTCCCAATCAGTAATTATAGCTTGGACAAAATTATATCACATGAGGACATTATGAAAGATGTATACTTTAACGATAAGAGAAATATGGCTTCATTGCTGGAAATTTTACAATCTCCAAACAAAGGTAAATTATTCACCACGGTGAAGTTGAATATATCTCCCAATTTGGTTGGAGGCTCAAAGTTAATCACGGAAATATTGGAGTTCCATGGTTTAAAGCACTCAAAAGTAGTGAAATCCATAACGAGCTCCAACGTTAACTCGCTATTGACGTCTAATGATAGTAAAATTATATTGGTTGTTAATAAAGAGAAAGATACAAAACTAGTGAACTCTTTCAGGAAGTTAGTTCTGAATGGTGTTGCGATAGAATGGGATTGGTGCGTAAAATCAATATTTGCAATGGAACTACGAAAGTATGAGAATTTTCTGGTTCAGGGACCCTAAGTCCGGCTGCTAATTTTCCATTACTAGTGACATTGTAAATATAAATCACATTCACATATATGCTTAAGAGTTCGCCTAACGGTTAATAATATATACCAAACGGATTTATAGTATTCTTACTAAATATCGATCAAACTAGGCCCATCATTCGTCCTTTTAGGCTGAGAATTGTTATCAGCGTTACCAAAACCATATCCAGTATGCACAGGGTTAATTTGTTGCAGTTGATAACCTATGCCTGTGTTCAAAAAAGGGTTTCCTGTAGCGTTAGAACTTAGTTTTGGTTCATTTGTACCTTGCTTGAATCCAACACCACTTGAATTTATAAATTGTTGAGTCTTTGTGTGCTGATGTGGAATCCTAGTGGCACCAGTGTTACCAAAGGTATCAACACCAGTCCCTTGAGCAAGTAGGTTATTTAATTCCGAATGTGTAAAATCGTTGAATTTTGATGACGAAGTTGTTTGTGGCTTAACGTATTGATCCGAGTCTCTGGATGTTGGCTGAGTAGAGAAAATGGGCTGAGAAGATCGGTCTAGGAAGTTTGAAGAGTTGAATTGGTTTGCATGTAAACCATTTGACGAAGTTGGTGGCGTACTATTTGACGCGTCATTATCGTTCAAAGCGAAGGGGTTATTTGATCCTGTCTTGAGAGGCTGCAATGGTTGTTGTTGTTGTTGCTGTTGCTGCTGTTGAGACAGGTGTTGTGGGTTAAAACCTGTAAATTGAGCCTGCTGGGTTGGCTGTTGATATTGTGCATACTGCAGCTGATAGAGTCCAGTGGTCATAGGATTTTGTATAGGGTTACCAAACATATCGTATTGAATTTGATCTTGAGGCACTTGATAATACTGAACAGGTATGTAACCAGTCGTCATGTAATACTGAGGTTGTTGTCCCGCCAGAGGATAATCATTTAGATCTAGCAAATTCTCATTCTGCTGTTGCTTTAATCTTCTCATTTCCTCCTCTTCCATAGAAAGCTTTAAAGCAGCCTGCAAGTCTTCCTCATTGTCAGGCTTTTTCTGACGCTCCAAATCTTCCTTTGCAGTAATCTTGGAAAGCTCCAAAGCCCTCTGTAAATCTTCATCATAGGCTTCCCCATCATCACGCTCTACTGGGCGATGAAGTCTTGAATTTCGGCGAGTTCTACGTCCACCGCTATGACGTCCTCTAGATGAGGCTGCCAAATCTCTCTCATGGCGTAATCTTTCGTCATTCTGCAACAACGCAACTAGTTCTTTCGCCTTCACTCTGATTATCGCTCCTTGGTCATTGTTTGATTCATCAAAATGAATAAATTCTCGTAGCGTCTTTATTATATAAAGGTTGTCTTTAGCCCACAAGACACATTTCTCTGAGCCGTATCTTACCAAATAGTCCAACACAGTGAGTGACTTCGCCACATGCCTCCAGTTTTTACCCTTGTCGTTGAGTCGGCGGTCTATCATATCCATAATTTCAAGAAAATCTGTCTGCGATTGATAGGTGTAAGATGCTATTTCTTCCATATCATAAGTAGTGGGTCCCGAGGGATCATTAGAAGTAGCATTTCTCACCAGAATTTGCCCGCTTGAATACCCGTTTGCCACATTCTTAATGGAACGCACAAGTGATTTGGACATATTGACTATATTATATCTATACCTGATGAGAAGATTTCAGTCAAGGTCTAGTAATCAATATTTCAGTTATAATCCCTTAATATCGAAAGAATAGCAAAAGGAATGCGACTCAGCCCAGCTTTGTGTCATTTAAGGGTGTTTTCCATTGGATTCTGGGCTTACATGGACACCACGCTATATTACTTTTCAAAGAGAGTTTTATTTAGGAGACTACTGCATTGAGGTTTCTTGGAAGCTACCAATGGTAATGTTGAGCCTACATAATTTCCTGTTAACACCTCCGTGGATACTTGTAGCTGAATACTGCTTTGAAGATTTCCAACGAGGTATATAACGTGAATACAGGCATATCCAAAGTCTACAATCGTGACTCGACAGGCGAAAGTTTACTGGTGTAGGCGTATCCGAAATGTATATGAACGCTAAGTAAAAGTAAGTCAGACGTTGTATCTACTACAATTATCAGCAGGAACTGTATTCAATAGTGTGGATACCAACTTCACTAAATGAATACCCTTCTCCGAACACTTTTGGGTGGATTAGATATTTGACATAAGGCCAAAACTTCTTTATACTCAGTAAATAATGTCGTCCAGAGTTTGTCTCATACAAGACCAGGTATGGACATGTAGCATTGTTTTTCTTCAATGGCTTTCTCGGTTGTTTATCTTTCGAGCACTCAGTTTTTCGTAAAATACCCACTCACTATACTACATTCAGCTCATTTTACATTTAATACCTTAAAAGATATTCAATTACCACCCTGATAACGGTAGAGTTTTCAAAAAAGCACCATCTCATGAAGTCGTAGTCAAATAGTTGTTATGTGAAAAATTTTTGGAGGGAAACGGTGACAAGGCGATTACATAATCACCCAATTAATAGATTATGAACAAAATTTACACTACTTGTTATTTAACAAGTAATTAATTAATTGTTCAACTTTGCCACTCAAAGTACAGAAGTACATTAAAGACCTTCTACACAATTGAAAGTTGAAGAAATATCGGGTCCTCAAAACATTCACATTAGCTATCTTCACGAAGATTTTGTTTATTCGATTGAATTTCCTGAGAAACAACCCATAAAAGGAGAGATCGCGCACAATGAGTGATGTTAGAAGATGTCGTCGTTGTAAAAGGAAGAGATTAGATGATGAGCCACCGGAAGTAAGACAGTACAAAACATGCGCTAAATGTAGAATAATCGAGAGACAAAAGAAGAAGCTGCGGAAGCCTCTTGCTGAAGAGACTATGCTTTATGGAATGAAGCAATTCCAGCAACAACACCAAACGTCAAATTTTATAAGTAATGACATTTTCATGGATGATGATGCTTTTGGCGGCTCGATGGATTCAAGCGGTAATGCTTTTGATAACGAGGTGATAAACCCTCTGCAACAGCAGCAACAGCAGCAACAATTTTACCATTTTCAACCACAACAAACACCAAGACCAGCCATTCAAGCTCCAATAAGTATACCACAGAATAATCAGCATCAGCAACTTCAGCTACAGCAACAGCAACATATGCGGAATGTGCCTGTACAAGTCTCGATGCCTCAAAATGGCTCTCAGCAGCCTTCATCGTGTGAAGTTTGTTCTTGCAGTTTAGACACTACAGATGATTTAAGCATGCTCTATAGACTTTGTCGGGATTGCTACACAAATCCTTACAAGAAAGACAATGTGTTTGAGGATTACAATAACTTTCTTTTAACCATCAGCAGCAACAGGTATAAAAATTTGAAGAACTACGTTTTCATAAAGGAAATAAGCAGTCACTTTGCCGACGGCCTTGCTGTGCAGAGTAAGCCTATTAATAATGAGAGGGTGTATCGTGAGTTTTTGCTAGAGTCGATTCAAATGATATACGTTGATCCAATTATAGCCTCTCTAAATTATAAATATAATCGACTGTCGACAAACATAGCTGATGTCAGTTCGCTTCCTCCAGTATTCAACCTGTCGACTAATCAATATCACTATAAAAACACGAAACCATTGAAATCTTTTCATAAGTTTTACAGGGATTCCATAAGCGACGCTAGCATTTATCTTTCGTTCAATATAGCTACAGGTATATTGACGATTAAATTGAACCAGACTGTGGCCAATGCTTCCGGAAAGTATCCAGAAAGCTTCTTGGAGATAGTTGACTTGATGCTAAAGAAGTTGTTAGAAACGCATGGGAAAACAGATTCATCTGTGGGATACAACCAATCTACTGCACAAGTCATTTACGATGATTTGGTTGCAAATAAAGCTAATTATGAACATGAAGTGGCAGCAGTTATCGAATCATTGAAAAAAGAAGACTTCATACGAGATTTCGTAAGTTTTGAAAATGGGAAGAGCACATCCAAAACCTCGACTAAAGAAAAGGATCATGGCTCAATGTCACATATAAGATCGCTGATTGGGTTGACAAATGGTTCCGATAATGATCACAGGAGCGACATGGAGACCAGTCAAGATGAAACAGTGGATAATACTGCAGGTATTGAAGAAGATGACGAAGAAGAAGAAGATGATGAGGATGATGATGAAGCTGAAATAGACGGTGATAACAGCGAGGATGACCTGAGCGATATCGATGACCAACAGAACGTTCTGAACACTCATTCGGATCGTGCTTTAGGTCACAACGAGGATACTTCGGATATCGACTTCACAATGCTGAGCAACAAGCTCCCTTCAAATATTGCTGCACAGCCCGACACACTACCTTCGGGTACATTACACTCGGAAGCTACTCTTGTGGGTTTAGATAGAAGAGACTTGGGTGCACACCATGAATCCCAAGGAGAAAACTTGGACCCAGCTTTCGGTAGTTGAAATTGACTAATAATCATATAAAGTTCCTATATATCTACATACATAGAAATCATGTGTAGAAATTTAAAAATAACCTGAGATTCTATGTAGGCGCGTTGAATCCTATTTTCTTGAACCTTAAAAAAAGGTTCCTTGATTGATTTCTTTTGCATGGGATCAGTTAAGAGTTTGAAAAGATGAAAGTATTTCCAGCCTTTTCAGCTTTGCTAGGCATCTTACTAACTGTGAGTGGCTTAGAATTAGATGTTACTAGTAAAAGCTCTATACAGAAAGCTACGTCCTTGATCGCAAAAGGTCTTCTTGATTATTATGAAGGCACGAAATACGGAGGAACAATAGGAATGTTTTCATGGCCATACTACTGGTGGGAAGCCGGCGGAGCCTGGGGATCGCTCATAGACTACACTTATTACACTGAAAATGATACACTTGTTCCTATCATTAAGCAAGCGTTAACCTACCAAACTGGAGAAGACGACAACTATATTCCTTTGAATCAATCTACAACGGAAGGTAATGATGATCAGGGGTTTTGGGGAATTGCTGTGATGGCAGCTGCCGAAAAGAATTTCAGCAATCCCAGCGATCCAAAAAAGGCTTGGCTTACGTTAGCACAAGCTGTTTTCAATACTATGACCGCCAGATGGGATACAAAGGACTGCGGTGGTGGCTTAAGATGGCAGATTTTTCAGTGGAACTCGGGGTACGATTATAAGAACACTGTTTCCACCGGTTGTTTGTTCAATATAGCCGCCAGATTGGCTCGTTACACGGGTAATGATTCATACAGCGACTGGGCTGAAAAAATTTGGGAATGGTTTGACAGCGCTGGCTTACTCGCCGTACTGGGTGACAGTTATTACATTTATGACGGTGTTCAAGCTAAGGCATGCCAAAACATAACCAAGTACCAATGGACTTACAATCAAGGATTATTATTGTCTGGTTGTGCGTTCCTCTACAACCATACCGAAGATGAGGTCTGGCATAATCGTACGAAGTCTCTTTTAAAGGGAGCTCGGGTGTTCTTCCAGAATGATACAATGTACGAAGCAGCCTGCCAGCCAGCTAACACGTGTAGTCAAGATCAAAGATCCTTTAAAGCTTATTTCGCTCGGTTCCTAGGCCTTACTGCCGTGATGGCTCCTGAGACAAGCGAAACAATTATGACTTGGTTGACAGCCTCAGCCAAGGCAGCAGCGGCGTCATGCTCTGGTGGTACAGATGGCCACACATGTGGTACCAATTGGTTCAAAAACTCCTGGGATGGCAATTATGGTTTAGGTGAACAAATGTGCGCATTAGAAGTTATCCAAAACTTAAGAGTACATGACTTACCACCTCCCTATACTGCTCATAATGGAGGTTCTTCCATCGGAAATCCTGCGGCAGGTTATTCAGTAACGACTGCTAATGCGAGCCCATTAAAATTAGACGGTGGCGATAAAGCTGGTGCTGCAATCATTACTATCGTTCTATCAGCGTCCCTTATAGGATCAGGTATCTGGCTTATATTGTAGTTTAATATATGTTTTGATTACGATTAGAATTCGTTTTATTTTTTTTTTCTTCATGCGTTACAAAAATGATTTGATAAGTACCGCAGGTGGCAATGGAGTAATAATATATCAAAATACATGATGAATCCTGATGATCAATTTACGTCAATTCAATGGGATAGAGAAGGTGTAGATAGACGAGATGATAAAGGAAACGCGGATGAAGGAGACATTGACGATCTCGTAGAGCAAGGAAATGCTTCAAGTAAGAATGAACCAAAGGCCAACAGCGGAAGTGAGGAAGAGATAAGCAGCAGTGTACGCGAGCAAACAAAGGATTTGGAGACAATCAAGGAACAGATAGAAGAGCCAAAGGTTGAAAAGAGAACGCCTTCATATTTTGAAGGTCTGTTACCACAGGCGGCAGCTTCTCCTGAGGACCTGAGCGACAAGTACGTGTTGAACTTAACCGTATCGACACCTTTAAGGGATCTTGACGCTTCTTCCAAGCCATATATATCATATTTGATCACCACAGAAACTGATAATCCTTCGATAAAGAAACTAGCAGGTAAATCGACTGAAAACGATGAGGTTGTCAACTTGAAAGTTAGAAGAAGGTATGGTGACTTCAAGATATTACGCGATTGTTTAGCTAATGACTATCCTCAGGTATTGATTCCTCCTTTACCATCTAAGCTGAACTTCAGGTACTTGACTGGAGACACATTTAGCACTGAGTTCGTACACAAACGTTCTAATTCATTACATCGGTTTTTAAGCTTTATTGTTAGCCATAAGATTCTTTCTAAGCTGACGCTATTTCATCTTTTTATCAGCGACTCCCCTGACTGGACGGCTTTTCAAAAGAATCTCAAGAATTTTAAGATAGGAAGTCTGGATTCAGGTGATGAAGGAACTAGCTCAGGGTTTACTTCTAATGTCGTTAATAAAGTAGTAAATGAGGACTTGTTAACTGAAACGATTATGAACTTTCTCACGCCGTCAAAGCATAAAAAGGAGACCAACAAAGAGATACTTGAGATAAGTGACAAGTTGAAAAAGCTCTATGAAAATCTTATCAAATTGGATAAGCTCTTTTCAAAACTTAATAAGAAAAACCATGATTTAAGCATAGATTATGGTCACTTGCTGCAACAAGTCAACAAGTTCGCAGATATTCCAGTTGCAAGTGGTGCAGCGGGAGGCGAATCGGAACGTCCCAGCTCAAGTACGAAGGCTATCACGGAGGACTTCAAGATATTCGCATCTTCCATATCGTCATTTCTGGAAAGTTGGAAAAATTTGTATAAATACGTTGACGAAGAATTCTTGGTGTCATTGAAAGATTGCGCCAAGTACATAGTAAGCTTGACAAATCTCATAGAGCTTTTGCATAATAAGAAGATCGATTTAGAGGTTCTCCGTGAATACCTCCAAAAGGCAAAGACGGACCTAGAGAATGCAGATAGGCCCTCCCATGGCCCTCCTGCAACTCCAGTTGTTACTCAAGGAAACAAGGGTATAGTGAATAGCACAACGCAGATAATTAAGGATACATTGTCTATTTCAGCTACGAACCATATAGGATCGGCTTCTACTGAAGGAAAGGTTAATAAGTTGAAAAACAAGATCAGCCAACTCGAAAATGAAATTAGCATCCAAAGCCAGCTAGTACTTGAGCTTACCAACAGGATCATATATGAAGAGTATCCTAATTGGGATAGGTTCAATAAGCGAGTTCTCAAAGATTCTTTGATAGGTTTGTGTAATGAAGAGATCTCATTTTACAAGGGCCTTATTGATAATTGGAACGAGGTAGAGTCAAAGCTTTCTAAACGCTTAGAAGAGTTGACTTAAGTAGTTTATGATATAGTAATGTGATTAAAAATCGTATTTATTTCGTGCTTTCCATTTTCTTCATAGTTAGGGCTCCGTGTGGCTGTTCTGTTTAATTACACTTGACGACATTGTGTCGCATGAGAAATATGAAAGACATGAAGCTTGTATAATTGATTTCATCCACTTCCTTCTAGTTTAATATTAAATCACCCAAACCTTCTCTATTGATCTGTCAAATATGAAATATAGTTGTCTGTACGGCTCAAGGATATTATTACTATATCTTTTTTTTATGTTCGAGGCCGTCAATGCCAATTTAGTAAAGTTTGACGTGAGGAAATCTCTGGTATGTTCGGGTATATATTCGAAGAAGGATTGGGGAGGAAGATTCGTACCTAATATAGAATTTGTTTTAGAACAATTTGGCAGTAAAAAGTACGACCATAAAGGAGGAAATTCAGGAGACGATGATCACATTTCATTGACATATGTTGTTTTCGAATACAAAGATCTTGACAAGCTTGGCTATCCACTATCTAATGGCGATCGCAAATACATATGTGATGACGATGCGATCAAGTCTGGGTACTGTAAAGATGACGAGAAATGGTCTGTTATAGTTAACTCGAAGACATCTAATAGCACCATAAAAACAGGGGACTTGAAGCACCTTGGTCCTGCTAAGTTAGAGTACAATGTCAAAAATACGGGATTGTATTGCTTGTATACTGCTTCAAGATTTGATGATAAGTACCGTGGTCTTGTGAATTTCCAAAATGCGTTTGGCTATTTGAGCGGAAGCGATATCCCGAAACTTCCAGCTTATGGTATCTTGACTATCTGTTATGCCATGGTTCTCGCTTTATATGGATTTCAGTTTTACAAAAAAAGGAATCAAAATCAGATCTTGCCACTTCAGCGCTACTTGTTAGGAATGCTTGGTGTTTTGACATTTGATTCGTTGGTGGTATGGTCATATTATGATTTAGTCAACAGGACTAAAAATCCTCTGTCAGGTTTTGTAACATTTTACATGCTTTTCTTATCTTTGATGAACTCAATAAAGACTACGTTTTGTTTTTTCATTTTGCTTTGCATTGCTTTAGGATATGGTGTGGTTTTATTGAAATTGAAGAAAAGTGTGATGTTGAAGTGCAAGATTTTAGCAGGAGCTCATTTCGTAGCGACCATGTTGTATTTAGTTGCAACTTATTATTCCGGAGGTTCTGGCATTGGATCGGGATCCGACTTGTCTGATGATAGCAGTGGAACAGGTGTTAAGGATTTATTCCCTATCATCCCTGTCGCAATAACATTGACGGTATATTATCTTTCGATATTGACTTCAATTAGGCAAACAACGGTGAGCTTGAATAAACAGAGACAGGTTATTAAGTTGCAATTGTATAAGAAATTATTCTACATTATCTTCTTTTCTGTTGTTATGACTTTTGCAGGACTCATTTTATCGACTTTTGCTTACTTAAGTATGTCTACAACCCAGGCTATCGAGGAAGATTGGAAATCCGCATTCTTTGTTTTTGATTTCTGGCCTAGTGTTGTGTTTTTCTTTGCTTTCTTGGGTGTGGCTTGGCTCTGGAGACCTACTGAAACTAGTTACATGCTCGCTGTATCACAGCAAGTTTCTACTAGGGAAGGTCAAGATGACGATTTAGACGACCATGTAAACGCAGAGCCTGGTTACCATCAAGGTCGTGAGTTTGAATTGGATGATTTATCTTTGATTAGCCATAGCGATAATGAAAATCAAGGGCATGATAGAAATAATTTTGACTTGCATGAATCTCACGATGATGGTATTGCTACTAAAGACGACAATTCATCGACTAATTTTACCACTGAAAATACGCCGGAAGCAGGCAATACTCTATTTGAATTAGGCGATGAAAGTGATGACGAACATAAGCACGATGATAGACTACACGCAAAAGACGACTAAGTAATTACATTAGTTATATAGGTCATATTTTTATAAATTAAGTTCTACGAACTCGCCCAAAGGGCGTGACCACTATTGAATACCTCTTTTGATAATTTTCCGACTTGAGCATTCCATTTATTCAAATGTGCATGTAAAGTTTTAACTTGGTCTAAGTTCAAGATCCTAGGTTGCAACCAAGTTACAGTTAAAATTTCATCGATCTGGTTTATACTTCCTTGGATCAAGTCTAACGAGAAACACTTTATTATTAAATGCTCAACCTCATTCAAGGATGTATCTGTAAACTCGGAGATTTCTTTGAAAGTGAGCTGTTTATTAGTTGTTGGTTTGAGTGATATCAATTCTAATAATGACATGATAATTATCTTCTGCTTCAAAAATAGTTCGTACTGAGCAAGAAAAGGAGACTTTTGAAAACCGACAGATAAAAATCTGTTAAATTCTTGTAGTTTTCCAGAATTAAGGGAGATGATAAGGCTATAGAGCCAGTCGTAAGAAGAATCTTTGATCGTGTTCAATATGTCATGGAGAATCAACTCTCCAAAGTTATAAATCTTGTCTCCAAGCAAAGCAGACATACATAAATCGTAGCATAGTTTTTGTTGCTCTTCGATGGAAAGCTTTTGATGATCGATGGTAGACAAATATAAAAGTCCATTCAAATAATAAAGGTTATAGTTTGCTTGAATTTTGTATAGTTGGCATTTAGCGAGATAGAAAGCAGAGTTTATCTTCGTGTTGTAGTCATTATTGACTGTGCCTTCAAATTTAGAATTCAAGTTATCTAATATATCATCGGCCTTTTCTAGCTGGTTAGAAATTAAGTAGAAGCGTGAAATCTGTAGGTTAATGTACACAATAGCTTCATCGTTGTTAATCATGCTATCAAGCTCATCTGTACGTCTAGTGTAGGTGGATTCTAGATTCTTCACAAATTTCGACTTGAGTTCCAACAACTTGTTTAAACATTCATCTTTATTTTCGTAACTTGCCAACAAAAAGTCAACGACCTTTATTGGGTTTAAACTTTGAACGAGCTGGCTGATCAAGCTGTTGTAAATTTTCTTTCTTAAATCATGTCTCTTGGAACTCTCATTTTCGAACAACTCTGTTAACGATAAAGTCAATTGATGCCAGAGCTTCCTCTCGTAATATTCTTCGAGCTCATATAGAGTATTTGTGAGATCAGGAGAGTCGACTTCTTCTCTAAGTTTGGCCAATGATTCTGATACGTCCATGTCTGCTCTTGTGTATTAGTCCTCACTAGACTATTCTTCAACTCGTTTTAATCGCCACCTCAAGGGCATTCGGTAGTGCACATTACAATTAATGTTGCAACGTCTACTGGTATTTAGATGGTATGTGTATAAGCGCTAAGGTTTTATCTGGGTCGATATCTGCGTGCTACAGCTTTTTGCTTACACGAGTAAAGGCGCTAGGACCGATTATGACCCTTCAT
Source organism: Millerozyma farinosa (assembly GCA_002196765.1). Lineage (NCBI taxonomy): Eukaryota > Fungi > Ascomycota > Pichiomycetes > Serinales > Debaryomycetaceae > Millerozyma > Millerozyma farinosa. Next base: position 67,054 of record NBND01000003.1, read on the forward strand.
TCAGTCCAGTAACAATATTATTACGTGCTGTACGAGGCTATTTTTTCTATGTTTGTGATATAGGATAGCCGTAGTAGCCTTTAGGGCGCTGAACATCTGTAGAATTCTGTAGCTTTCTCGCGGCTCTCTTTTTTTTTTATTTAAGTACGGTGCATTCACAATATAGAATATACAAGATACTTCTGAGAGCATTCAGCGTCAAATTCAGGGAACAGAAGGTGATGGCATCACCGATTTTTTTGTCATATCCGCCACTTCGCTCTTTGCTTATATCATTTTTTAGAGGAACTGAGCTCGTATTAATTGGGATCTATCGTTCCCTCAAAAACCCAGGGATCTACAGATTAGCATTTCTTAAGGAGACACTCGTTGCTGTGGTGGTGTCGATTTCCTTACAAACGTTTTTGAAGGTTTTCTTGCATGTTTTCATAATAGCTATCAATAGGTTGTCTATATTTAGACATATTGAATCCAAGGATTTCAGGTGCATAATAGAGATCTTGAACTTAAACTATCTTCTGGTGGCAGCCTCACGCTATTTTACACCTTACATGGAAGTATATTTTCTAGAGACCCTAAGGTATATTTCCAGCAAGAACAAAAGTCAATATTATAAAAATTTACATTCATTATACGAGAAGCGAGGCGGTTCTCATCACAAGGATGCAATGAACTTTTCATTACTCTCTAGGTTTGAGCATGTCATCAAAGGTTCTAGAGACTTCACCACTTTTTACAAAAAGAGCTTGAAGAATGTACTATTCATATTGCTAATTGTATTGGTCTGTACTGAACAATCAAAAGTAGGAAACACATTAGTGATTTTTTGCGCATTGCAGATGTTTAATGATAAGCTTGGATCAATACCGACTGTATGTCTTGGCGTTATACTATCATTTCAAAAACTTGATTACTCTTTGCTCTTTATTTCATACTTTTGGGGAAGTTATGAAGTTATCCAAGACCTCTTTGTGGTTTATTTTGATTGTATTAGGTGCACGAGGTTAGAAAAAACCCAATGGATACGATCAAGGGAAGGGCTCTTGTTACCTTTTAGCTTTTATTGTCTATTTCTCATTAACAAAATGAACTGGCTTGGCACTATTGTTTACCTGTTGTCGGAATGTTGTGCGGCATATATCTTGATTGAAACCACCGATGTTCCTCCGACTCTGGAAAGCAAGCTCATCAACTGGTCATCTTCCCAGATAATTTGGAACCACGAGAAAAAGCAGTATTTTTTGGACGGAAAATTCATAGACGAAGACTTATAAGTATCCATAAATAGATCAATCCTTTAGCATTCCAATACAGATCACAACATGCATAATATAAAAATATCATGATTTAACTCTCATCGCCATACAGAGATGTCCATAGATTAACCTTGTACTTTTTATTTCCAGTGAAGATACAAAAATCCAAGGTGTCACATAGAATCTTTGATACTTCTGTATATCTTAATTCATCCACGTCTGATAAATAACTGTAAATACCTAATTCATCAATCTTATTATGAATGTCGACTATAGGTAAAAGTGTAAGCTTACATCTTGGCCATTTGTGATTTGTTTCAGAATTAACCAACTCAAAAAATTCATCACCAACGTCGCAACTTGAAGACACTTCAAAAGATTCCTCTATGAACTTGGTCTTGAAGGTGAATTCATATTTTTCTTTGCTTGAGAGTCTTTTCACGTACTCTTTTCCTAAAAGAAGCGAGAAAGTAGTCAAAACAAATTTATCTATGCTTGATTCGACACTGTCGGGAGTTTTGTAGTTATTGAGTACAGTTACCATAACGTGGTTTGATATAATTTTTTCTATTACCTTTTGTTCCTTTAGAAAATCTGTATGCGCCTTCCCTAGTATTTCATTACCAGGTGCTAATTGAATTAGTGCATCAAACGCTTTCAATATGATAAGATTAAAGTTGGAAATTATTTCGAGTTCTTTGATTTCCATATTTTGTATTACATTTTGATATAAAGACTGTTTGAAACTTTTCGAGCTCATAGTTGTTACCTTGATATCATCTACCTTGGGAAATCGGGAATGTTTGAACTCTACCAATTCATTAACAAAAGACGCAATGTTCTCTTCCTTTGTCTCACTAGTAAAACGCGGTATTCGAGGTATGTTACTGAATTCTTTTAGCCAAAATCGATTTAAGAAACTCAAAGATGTACCGCGCATTAAATCATTCGAAGGACTGACGAAGTCATCTGATAATGAGACAAAACCAATATTATAATCCAACTTTGACGATATAGTGTAGTTGAGGGCCTGTTTGGGAATTATACGGTATACTATAGTGATAATCCCATTTGAGTTCATGCGACAGCCGTAATTGATGAATTCACCTTCAACTGTATTATTGAGAAAATGTTTGGTGGAGTTTTCATTATTCTCATACAACCCATCTTGCCTTGAGTTTTTAAGCTGAAACTTGTAGAGAGTTTTTGATATAAAATCTTCTAAAGCTCGCGGTGGCTTTTTTCGTTTAAAACTCTCACCTGGGACATTTAGTTCAAAACATTCAAATTCACCATTTTCTAAAGATATCACAACATCAAAGATTCCATTTATTCTTCGTATCGGAAACATACCCACGACAAAAGCATTAGAGTCCCTTCGAAGACTGAAGTTCTTGACGTTGGTGGAAAGACTCTCTCCTATCTGGAGGACATGTATACTTATCGTATTGACAATTAGTAAGTACGTGATCCCATCTATTTCTGCGAAATCAAATTTTCCCACAGAGAATCTAGACCGCTTGACTACCTGTTTTTGGTATTCAACTTTCATGGAGTGATTCCTGTCATCATAATGAAGTTCGAAGATACTGACACTATTGTCAGAATATAATACAGCCAAATGGCTTGTCATAGACCCATCAAAAGCATCCCAGTTAGACCATTTTTGGGCTACCACTGTTCCTGCTGTTGGGAACTTGATAGCTTTGTAAAATTGATCATTTATAAAATATATTTCTATGCTTTTGTCTGCTAATCCGATACTCAATAACGCATGAGGACTGAAATCAAGGACGATTTTATTGAAGCAAAAACTCTCCACTTTTAGAGACATATATTGCATTTTACTCAATGTATATTCACCATTTGCAAATGTATCTTGCAACACGCCCAAGTTTTTTAACAACTCATCAAACACGTTACGTTTCACGATATAATCATTAGTGCCCGTACCTCTTCTCTCTAAGAGTAAAAGCTCTGAGGTATTATATAGCACACCTAGGAGGCAGTCTCTTGATGTGGGATTAAGTGGTGACCAAGCATGGTTCACAATAATGGGTTCATTAATCCTTCCGAAGCTGAACTCTTCATCCAAAGTTTCGATTAAGATCTTATCCAAATTACCTAGGTTGAGTTTATCTCTAGCTTCAGCATCCAAAATTCCCAGTATATCAAATATTCTTTTGCTTTCTAATATCGGGGTCCCTTTATTGTCTTGCCCTAGAGAAGAATTGACAATGCTCTGGTGTATCAAAGGTAGTTTTGGATCTAATAGTGTCAATTGATTACCATTATTTACCGCTAGTTGTTGGTTTTCAGATAGCTGTACGGGATCACATGTACTAGACACAATGCTAGCTCTACTAATTGTTATACCTCGTATCATAATTATATTAGTAGTATTTCACAGCGTTACCTCACGATGTAAATACCACTGGAAGGAAAAAAAATAATAAACGTAGCTTGAAGTATTCGAACTCGCGGGTATACCTAATATACTACTTTGTGCACCATTATGCCAGCCGCTATGCTTTGTCTTCGCGATCAAAGACTATGGCATCGACGGTTTGAACAAATGCATCAGGTTGTTGCTTTGAAATCAGTCTTTACCAGCAAAAGTGCCCAGACGTTAACGTAACTTACGGATTGTAGTAAGGCATCTTCTCTTCGAAGGCGTCACAGTAAGCCTTATTGAAAGTTGCGTAATTTTAAGGCATTGAAAGCCATATATTATACGCAGGCTCATTTCTCAAACACAAACAGTTGATAAGCCCAAGGTTGTTCGAAGGAGTAGCAAGCACAGCAGGATGAGCTCTGATCAAAACGTATTTGAGGATATTGAACAAGATAATAATCCGTCATTCTATGGTGATCAATCATTCTTGAACAACCCTTATGGAAACAATGGTATGGGGGCAATACACAACAGTAAGGTACAAGCCAAGAATGAATCTGACCGCAATGATGAAGATTTACTTAACAAGTCAATAGTGTTATCGAATAAGATAGCAAAACTCATGGAAGATGAGAATATAGCGATAGAGATAGTTGGAACTGAAAGGCTTATGAATACATCTGTCATGGTTTATATAATTGAACTAGGTAACAATCAAGATGAAAGCAAAATAGTCGTAAAGAGACGCTATAGTGAGTTTAAGTCCTTACGTGAGACTCTTCAGAAATTGTTTCCGACCGTGATTATTCCCCCTATACCAGAGAAACATACAATATTTACTTATCTTGTGAACTCTTTAAATAATTCAAAAGAATTGGACATAATCGAGACAAGAAAGAGACACTTTAAATTCTTTTTACGGGACATCATATTAAATTCAGACCCTAAATTACGTTCTTGTCCACTCTTTCATAAATTCCTTGACCCTAATTATGAGTTATGCTGGTCAAATGCTATGAATGAACCTCCTGTTAACCTTATTCCAAGGAATTTACTATTAGCAAACCCAATAAACCCCACTGACCAAAACGGTCTTTATACATTGTTGCCTGGGGTTAACGGTTTTGATTTCAGTTCTAGTAAGGATACATTGAGTTCTTTGTCGAAATTGAATAAGGATTTGACTAAACTAGGAGAGCATGTTGAGGCTTCAAAGCTGAATAGTAATCATATAGATAAAACCCCTGATAATTTCTTTTCAAAAATTCCTTCGAAACTTATTAACGAGGAGACCATGTTTCATCAGAATGTGAGGGTATTGAACGATATAACTCGGGTGAATTCGAAAACGTTAAAGGATTTGCGTTCGATAATAGCCAATCTAATAGAACTAGGAGGTAACTTGAATAATTTCTCATTGCAGATCCATGAAGTAAACAGTACATCTAATATACTTAGTACGCTTATTGAAAGATTCGGCTCCACTATCGATACAAATTTTTTGGCCTTCGAATCATATTTGGCGAACTACATGATACCTAATTGGCAAGAGCCCCTTCATCAGATTACTCAGTATTACTTAGGCGCACTACAGATCATCAAGTTTTACAAATATAAAATCGTTCAATTCAAATTAATACATAAACTCAAGTTCAACAAGTGCCAAGAATTATCGGCGCTTTCCTCTAGCCTTCAATCGCATATAAAGCTCAGCTCATTGAAGGATATAGAGAGCAACAGTGCTAGTCTACAAGAAGCGATAAGAAAGATTGAGACTAGACAGGAGCTTCTGAAAAAACGAGGGATATCTTCAAAAAAAAGTTGGTATGGTCTTTTCGGAGGAGGTGCCAAACAGAGTTTCACACTTCCAGCGAGACGTCTAGATGAGCAGCATCAAAGGACTAGCGATCAAGAAGTACATGGCACGCCGGAGGGCTTTGATCTAAACAACCAGTACCAGAGTAAAATTAATCATATGGAGAAAGAGCTTGAAAAGCTTAACCAACTTATTGAGCTCACTAATAATGATATGCATATTATAACGAAAGAAATAACTGTAAGTCTTGACAATTTAGTTACCAAAATCGAAATAAAGTGGTTGCACTTGATGCTTGACTTGGTTGCCAGCAGCAAAAAATTTGCTAAAGAAAGTTTAGACAACTGGAAAGACCTACGCGGCTTCATTAACCACTTAGGTTGATATATATATATATATATATGTACTTAGAGTCGTTGATTTGTTTTCGTCTATCAATTGCATATATTATCTCATCCTGTAAGCAGAAACAAGCCTACAAGACCATGCTAGTAGTTGTTGATGCAAAACATGCCCTGTTAAAGTACATTTACTTTGTGTCGCCTTTTTTTTTTGGGCATTTCTTTCTTATTCCGAACTGAAATCGCCGTAGTGAAAGAAACTTTTACAAGTTGCAAAGTCGGTAGTTTAAGAGGGGGCCAGGATAAACAAGGCACTCTTTCATTGACTCGTTTTTCGACTCGTCTCCACCTTTTTCATGTTACACTATTGGCGAGAAAAATGATTTACATGCTAGATAGGATAAACAAGGCGATCTCACTCACTTCGAGATGACTCCCATTTACTATCTTTTACCCGTTCTCTCACAGGAAGCTCGCGTCTAAATCCATATAGCACAGCTTGACTTCCGTGTATCTGATAAGAGAATTCACATCTGGTCAATAAGAACTGTATGCAAGCGCGGTTCGGAGTTCAAAGTGTCCTAAACCAGAGTCAATGGCGCCGCACACAGCATGGAGGAGTCAGGGCCTTGCAACCACAGGTGCCGCAAAGGCTAGATACTCTTCTTTGATGGTCCCTAAAGCAAGCTATTTTGCCTTAGTACTCTAGTTATTTATAAGATAGAAAAGCTTCATCGAATTTGTACGGAAATTTATTTGGTTACACTTATTTAGTTGCAAATATAAATTACGATTTGAGAAGATAACACAATGTCTTACCAGGAGTTAGCAGAAGATATAAAAAATGACCTCCCTTCAAAGAAGACGTCATTAGTAGAAGTGACTAACAAGCTTCCTATGAAACCACCTTGTCGGATTTTTTTCAAGAATGAGTATGAACAACCTTGCGGAAGTTTCAAGTTAAGAGGCATAGGAACTCTTATCTACAAAGAAATATGCAAAGCTAGACAAAAGTTCCCTAGTAAGAGAATACACGTTTTTGCATCATCTGGAGGAAATGCTGGTTTAGCAGCAGCATACCTGGCCCAATACTATCATGTCTCGTGTACGGTGTTTCTTCCTATAACCACAAAGTCTCATGTTATCAAAAAACTTCACAGCTATAATGCTGAAACTGTCATGTGCGGGAACAATATATACGAGGCTGACAAGAACTTAAAGAAGATGTTGTTGGAAACCAAAAAGTCAGTATATCCTATATACTGCCATCCATTTGACAATCCTGCTATATGGGAGGGTCATGCTAGTTTAGTGGATGAGATTTACGAGGAGCAGATACCTGGTGCAACTGCAAAAGACATTAGAGGGTTAGTATGCTCTGTTGGCGGAGGAGGGCTTTATAACGGATTAATGAAGGGCCTTTACAGAAACTCTAAATCAGATACAGAGATATTGTTGGTTGAAACAGACCAGGCTCCTACTCTTCGTGAGACAGTTAAGGCGAAGAAAATAATCACGCTCAAGTCCGTGAAATCTTTAGCCACATCACTTGCATGCTCCTACCTTTCTGAACAGAGCTTACAGAATTACTTTAAGTCTAAATTCAAAACCCATATTGTCTCTATCGATGACCAAGAAGCAGTGAAAGCTACCGTTGATTTTTATAATAATTTCGGAATCGTCGTGGAGCCCGCATGCGGTACCTCCTTATCAGTAGCATACAACAAGATTGACTTCCTCACCAAGCACTTTAAGGACTTGTTGCCGAATGATATTATCGTGGTAGTCGTATGCGGAGGTTCTTGCTCAACGGAGGACGACATCATAAGCTATAGAAGATCTTTGAAGAATGGTTCTAAGCTTTGAGTATTTCTTTTAAGCCATCTAGTGTTTTTAATGTACACCATTCAGCTCGTTTCATGCTTTATTGATAGGTATATATGATATGAAAAATATGTAATCAAAACGTCTTTTGCATTCGATGATTTGGAGTATGTAACAAAAGTTCCGCGAAACGCATCATACACTTTTATTAGGGTCGAAATAGTTTATGCTAATGATAGGTACTCGAAATAGGACATTATAATCGGCATATTACTGAAGAGCATATGGCAACAGATGTGCCATAATTCCAATGAGACGAATGATAAGCTTGGCAAATTCAATCATCCTTTTGAACCCTATGACATCCAGTTGGAGTTGATGAGGTCTATTTATGATGCGATTGATAATTACAAGATAGGAATATTTGAAAGTCCTACAGGCACCGGAAAGACACTCTCAATAATCTGCTCTACTATGACCTGGTTGAGGAACAACAAGAAGAGAAACATTGAAAGAAAATTGACACAAAATGCGTCTGATTTTGATCTGAGTCTGTCTGATGATGAGCCGGAATGGGTCAAAAATGCTTATAACTCTAATTTACTACAAGATGTTGAAGCAAAGGCTTATGAATACGAAACCTTTTTAAATGATTTAGAGAGCAAATATGATCAGACGCACCTTGAGAATCTAGAGGCACCAATTAAGAGGTCGAAAATATTGTCAGACGAAGATCAGCTATTACCAGTGGACTATCATAGTGATAGTGATACCGAAAACTCTAAGTATTCTGAGGGTATAAAACTCTCCAAAGAAGTAAGTGAGTTGTTGTCGCGAGTAGAACAGAGAGATAATACTAATGCGTCAGGATCTGGGGATGGGTTCGAATGCCCTAATAAAATCATCTTTTCTTCAAGAACGCACTCTCAATTATCACAGTTTGCCCATCAATTAGGTCTTACGAGCTTTGGTCCTACATTCGAAGGGATACCTGAAAGAATAAAATTTGTACCGTTAGCCTCAAGAAAACAATTATGCATTCATCCACGAGTATCACATTTAACTAGTCTCGAGAGTATAAATGAAGCTTGTATTGACTTGCAGCAAAATACGAAAGAAGGATGCGTCTTCAATCCGAAACATGGTAGCACGTTGAAGAAAAAGTTTTCAGACTTAAGTTTTACGAAAATTCATGACATCGAAGACTTGGGAAGTTTAGGCACACAGTTACATGTTTGTCCATACTATTCAGTTAGGAATGGGCTAAAGTCAGCGGAGATAATTGCATGTCCATATCAGATTCTACTTCAAAAATCTGCTAGGGAAATGATGAATGTTGATATAGATGACGCTATAATAGTGATAGACGAGGGCCACAATTTAATAGATGCTATAACTTCTATATATTCAGTGTCCATCAACTTGCCTGAAGTTGAATTAGTCATAAAGGGAATTAAGCATTATCTTAGAAAATTTATGAAAAAATTGAATAGTGGCAATCGAGTAAACCTCATGAAACTCCTTAAGCTATGCCAGTCTATTCAAAACTTTATGAATAAAAGCATTGACAAAAAGGAAGTACGTAGTGGATTGGAGGTCAACGTAAGTGAAATATTTGGTGACTCGACTGGCGACCTCATCAATATTTACAAAGTAGAAATCTTCTTAGAAAAATCCAAGATAGCTTATAGGATTGACACTTACATGGAAAAGGAAGAGGGTCTTGATTTTACTAAGAAGTCATCGTCACCATTATTGTTCAAGGTAATAAAATTTTTGAAATGTTTAGCTAGCCCATCAAATGAAGGGAAGTTTTTCTGGGACGTTACGAAAGACAAAACGGCGATTGAATACTTATTATTGGACCCAAGTGAAATATTTCGAGATATAATATTAAAGTGCAGGTGCTTAATTCTCTGTGGGGGTACTATGGAGCCAACTGAAGATTATAAAAGATACCTTTTTCCTTATGTGCCTAACGAATCTATCAAGAAATTCAGCTGCGACCATATTATTCCCGATAAGAATTTAATTGTCTTCCCCATTGGTAAATATGGAAATTCAGTTTTTGAATTCTCGTATGAGAAGAGGAATGATCTTAGTATGATACTTGATTTAGGTAATGCCATCAATCAAATATGTCTGAAGACAAAAGGGGGTGTCATCGTTTTTTTCCCGAGCTATCGTTACCTCAGCGAGGTTAAATTAACTTGGAAAACACATGGCATATTAGGATCCATTGAAGACCATAGAACTGTGTACGACGAACCTACAAATTCTGCTGATGTGACTGAAACTTTAAACCTATACCGGACTTCTATCGATAACGATAATGGCCTTGCTATTTTATTTGCAGTAGTGGGCGGAAAGCTTTCCGAAGGAATTAACTTTGCTGATGATTTGGCAAGAGCAGTGATCATGGTGGGAATGCCATATCCGAATTCTACATCAGCAAATCTTATAGCTAAAAAAGAATTCATAGAGAAGACCGTTTTGGAAGAAAATGGTAGCGTGAAAGATGCTAAAATAGCATCGAAAACATTTTATGATAATCTTTGCATGCGAGCTGTTAATCAAAGTATAGGAAGAAGCATTAGACACAAAGATGACAAATCACTTATCTATTTGATTGACCAAAGGTATGGTTATGAGTCAGTACAGTCAAAGTTGAGCGGATGGATAAAAAAAAGGTTATACAATAAAAATTCTTGTACATATTTCAACGAAGTCTTAGAGGAAACACTGAAATTTTATTCGGCTCTAAATAAAGCCAATGAATAGTTGAATCAACTCTTATATACAACATCACTTCTCAAAACCCACTTCACTCCATCAGTTATAAGCGCTCCCTCATGTCTTAAACAATCATCTCCGTGTTTGTGTAGTAATGCAGCACCTTTCGAAGGATGGAAGTTAATCGATTCTTTCGTGTCATCAAAGTGAAACACTGTACCTCCACCTTTGAACTCTTCTCCTCCAGTCAAATAAATCAAGAGTGTCCATTTTGTTAACCCCATTTTCTTCTCGGAAGGATAGGTGATAGGTGAGGACACAGAATCATCATAATGCTGACCAAAGTAATGGCCTTTTCTATAACGATAAATTCGTATCTTTGGATTCAAGCAGACAGCATCAGAAAATGAGTTTCGAATGTCATTATTATCTGCAACATCATCGTCATAATCTAATCTTTGCAATAATACATTCCGTAAATAGTTCCACATAGAATTTGCTGCTTCAAAATCTGTTACTATCGCTCTATCATTCACTCTGGCCGCATACTCTTTACTTTTCTGTAATTCTGTCGTTTCTAATCTTAAGGTGTCTGAGCTTTGAAACAGTTGAATAAGCTCATTGCAGAAATCAGTATCGAAAAACTTCTCAATAAGCACTATTTGTTTTTTGACTAAGGATTTTGGCCGAGGTAAATAAAAAGATTTAGATTTCTTCTTATCGATGTTGTACAACGACTCAGGAAAAGCTGGGCTTTTCCTTTCATCTGCATGGTGCGTTCCCTTCCGGTCACCCCTCTTTTTCTTCGTCATATCTGATTTACTGTATTTTTAAAACATTAACGCGAATATATTCTACTTACTCTATAGCAGTGCTTCTAAGTTAATTAACAAACTATACGTTTCTCTTGGCATTTTGTATTGTACAATTCCAGCGTAAATCATACAGTTCTTTGCAATGGATTTGAGCCTGAAGATTTCATCTTTCTCATTGCTCAAAATTTGGTATTGTTTTGTCAAGATAGAATAGTTTAACTGAGAGACACTGGTCAAAACCATGATTAAAAGGGATGGAATAACTCGTATCAAGCTGTCATCAAGATTATTATGAACTATTTCGGCCAATCTTCTAATTTCCAAAAGATCACAGGAAGTATTGACGGGAATTAAATCTAATTTTTCAATTTCTTTCAAGACATCGTTCCAATTCTTATTCAAGAAAAGATTCCTTATTTCCACAATAGATAAAAGTGTGTCGCTAGTATGCTTTTTAGACACATTAATAGTGTCAAGTATGAAGCTATTGTTACTAAACATTTTCATTATATGCTGAGCCAATAAAATGACGTTATTCTCAATAGTATTCATAGGAGACTTTTCTCCTTGGATATTCTCGTAATTTCCTGCATCAATAAGAGGTTTGTCTAATTCGGTGGATGACAATATTTCACCCAAGAGCTTGTTCAAAAGAGATACAACAGTATCATATTCCTGGCATAATTGATACAATAATAAAGCATCAAATGTCCTTCCTTCTTCCTCGCATGTTATAGCCGAACTTTCGATGATCTTTTGATAGAAGTCGTTCAAATTGGGTAATGATATCAATGCTCTTTGCTTTTCGAGAATTCCGGGTATTTTATTTCCATTTGTTTGGTTGAGGTCACCTAAAAGCATATTGAACTCCCTTGACACTAAAATCAATTCTCTCAATGCTTCGTGACATTTTGAAATTTGTTCTTCGTCCTTGCCACCATTCGACATAGCTATCAAAATGAGATATTGGGAGGCCACTTTAGGATCACTGATCTTGAAAAAGCGCGTATACGCTCCCAACAACCTACTAAAGTTTATCTCGTGTGATCCATGTGAACTCGTAATCATATGTTCATCACGAACATCTGATCCACGTGTTCTCAACAAACCATAGTAACACAACCCTATCGCCAAATGCACAGCATCATATTCGTTAATTTGCTCGAATGTATACTGGACGCTTAGCTCATACAACCCAACAAGTAAAAGGGCTCTTAAGTAAAACGGATTATTGGACGATGCATTGAATTTCTTAGGACCAAGTTGAATTATTTTCCTCTGCAAGTTCTCTAAAGTATAATTTTCAAAGACTAAAGTAGATGTTGTGTAAAGGTTAGAATTAAACTCATTTATGATAGACAAATGGAACCAGAGCCAATCCTCTATACTCAAGTTGATTTCATCTGGGAGCTTCTTTCTCGACAAATCACATTTACCGATTACCTTGAACAAAGCATATTTGTAAGGATCAAATGAGCCTTTGAGATCGTCGTTAATGAAGGAAAACTGTTGATTGAACTCCAATGCCATACGCTCGCTCAAATCAGTAGGTAAGCCAATGCAGTCATTATCTATGAACTTTTGTAAGTAGACAGGAAAGTTTTTATCCAACTTGTTCAAAAGATCCTTATTTTGGTTTGTTAACAGTAACGCATCCTGATACAATCCGGCTCTCAACAAATAGAATATCAACGCCCATAAGGGAACATCATTGACGTTCAAAGTATTTTCAAAGAGGTTTGCATTATTTTTCTTTATGATTTCTTCTAAAAAGTATGAGACCTTGTTGATATTCGTAGGGGTAGCGTACTTTTCTTTTTTGTCATCCTTGGTATAGAGTTCATCCATATAGTTATAAAACTGTTGTTCGAGATAACTTCTACTTTTCATTAGCAACTGCTTCTTGAATACTAGCAAATTTTCGGGCTTGTCAGGTTGGTATAAGTCAAAAAATGATTGTTCCAATTTCATCTTGGATGATTTCTCGTTAGTAAGTTCTATTATGATTCTCCACGCCTCTGACACCTGTCTAGCCTTCAAATCTGAAAATGACTTAGTTAGTTCTTCAAAACTAAATGCAAGGGGGAAGAATTTATTCTCAAGTCTTGATTCATTGAGTTGGTAAATAATCTGAGCATAGCTCTCAAACTTGTCTCTTGTCAAGTTTTTCAACGATGAGCCCTGGTTCGTAAGTGGGGTTAACACCTTGTAATCACCAGGTTTATTTCTGTTCCATTTTAGTGGCCTCGACGAAGGCTTTTCTACCTTATACGACAGTAATCCTATTGATGCTCTGAGCTCGTCTCTTCTTTCCTTCCAGTCTATCGAAACGTTTTCATTTATAAAATTATTGAAATCGTTAGATGCTGCCAATAAAGACTGCTCTATTGCGGCTAGTATGTTTTCGTCCTTTTTTGCATCGAGATAACTATCTATATTTCCCGAAATGGCGTTATGCGTTTGTTGAGTTTCCAAAGATTTTGAAGGAAGTTTTATAGAATTGATTTCGTTCTCAATATCTTCGGCGCTGATTCCACTAGATGCAAGGAGATAATGTGCCTTTGTGAAGTTGTTCGCGTCGTTGTTCCTTCTTTTCCTTAGCAGGTCTGACTTCCACTGAAGCTCATTCAATGTCAAATGTATTGACCCCAAATCTGAATTGGATGGTTTTGGAAGGTTATTTGCAGACTCCAACAAGTCCTTCAAAAGCTTAGATGAAGTGTTAGTCCCATTCAGAGATGACACTGCTCCATTATTTTTGGTAGCTTTATTCAAACTTCTTTCATTGTCACCTGAAGTCATATGGTTGTTTGTTCCACCCGAAGAAATATTCAACGATTTATTAGTAGCTTCAAACATCACTGTCCTATGTTCTCCAACTTCCTTGATGGTACTAACATTTTTCATGTTTTTGCTTGTTTACTTCATATAATATTACCCGGATATTGAATTTGCGTAGAATAAAAGGGCATCAGTTAATAATTTTTTAAATACTTTTTTCTTTAAGTTTAATAACTTTGTCCAAAAATCCATCGCTATAGACAGTGCATTAAGGCGGCTTTCGTCGAGAGTTAGCAGTGCCCAGTTTTTGGGTACTGTTAATGTTCTTCCAGAAAGTGCAATCGCCTCAAATGCGATCGTTGATGGAAAGAATGATATTGTATCCTTTAAGAACCTGTCTGGATTCAGATGAAAGAGAGGTGTCAGTGGATGCATATATGTCAACGATTATATATCAGTAAACAATTTCTATCAAAGACGAATAATTACGTAGAACCATGTTGTCTATAAAATTCTATTTCAAGCATACGTTACCAAACTCTTCCTCTTCACTCAAAGATAATCCTTTCGCAAAGTTTTCACGACCAGACCACTTCTTAACGGGGAACCACCAGTAAAGCAAAGCCCACGTCAAATATATGACTATCACTACTGATACGTAGTTCATACTTCCCGGAGTAACAGGCATTGAGGCTGGAAACGAATAAAAGACCAATGCAAATATAGCCCAAAGGCAAGTCATTATATTGGCAAAGAATCCAAGAGGACCTAGCCAGAAAGGACCATGTCTAATATTACTTCTGCCTTTGGCTAATAAGCATGCTGTGGGAACAAAATAACTCAACAATAAAAAGGTGATACAGCCTGTAACCATGGAATTAAACGCCGCGTCAGAAATGAGATAAAGACAGCCTAATACTGCCACCCAAAAAGAAGAAAACAAATGGGCGTTCAATGGAACCCCCAACTTTGGATCTACGATCGATAAATATTTGGAGAATGGAAGACCATTGTCCCTGCTGAATGACCAGCATAGTCTTGCTTGCCAGGTATGTGAAGAGATGGTACAACCAGTGGCGGTAAGTAAAATCAAGACACCGAGGCACACAGCACCAGCCGTCGATTGAAGCGCCTGTTGGTAAATGTCAAAAATGGGGTAGCCGGTGTTTGAGTTAATAATATCGTGTAAGTTTCTTATGGAAAAAAACATGGAAATTGAGTAGCAGAAGGAGGTTACGAATCCAATGGTAACCGTGCCCATGATAGCAATTGGGACATCTCTCGCTGGCTGTAATACCTCTTCAGCCAAGTGTGTGGCAGAATCCAAGCAACTGAAAGACCAGTTAGGGTTTATGAGACCTACGATAAATGCAATTCCAGCGGAAGACCAGCCGGTGTTATTATCAAACTTGGAAAAAACGAAGCTTGGACCTTGATAGTGGCCTCTTGCACACAGCAAAACCGTGATGGTGATCACCACAAACGAGAAGAGGGACATGTATAAGGCCCCATTGGCTACGTAAGGCAAGATTCTTCCGTAGCAGTTGAAAATCACCAAGAAGAGATTAACTAGCTGGTAGATAATGAAAAGCTGCCACTTCTGCACGACATGGTTAGGATGAGTTAACACCCAGAAGCCCATAATCAGACTTGCCATACTGAGTGCCATCGAAGCACTCGTGAAAAGCGACCCGGCCCAAGCAAAAGAGCCACACATGTAACCTAAGAAGCTAGAATACTTTTTGGGTGCCAAAATTCTTGTCCACACGTACTGCCCTCCAGCTGATGGAATGGCAGAAGACATCTCCGATAACGTGATGCCAATGCAATACGAGATGAACGTGATGATGATGATACCATAAACGATCAATATAGGACCTCCTGCCTCAATCCCTGTGATCAAAGACGCAGAGATTCCGAACCAGGAGTTAGTCAACCCAAATCCAATTCCCAAAATCGACCATACCGAGAATGTTCTTTTCAATTCTCCTCTCTTCAAAGAGCCTGACGACGTCTTGAGTTCGAGACCGGCTCCATCGAGCTGCTTTTCAGAAAACAAGGAAACCTCCAACTTCTTCGTTTGGCTTATCGAGTCTTCTTCTTTCAAATTTTCCATCGTTGAATATCTGTCCTTCTGTTCAAACCTCGATAAACCAATGCGCTTTAGTAGTTTTTAATTTTTTTTTTTTTTTTCGCACAGAAATTGGATCGTAGGTTATAAAAAAAAAAAGCTCACTTATCTCGGATTGAGAATCCAGTGTTTTATCTCTACCTGAACATTAGCTTACCCAACCTTATCGACAGCATTTGTAAACTGTTTTAGGATATAATGAGGTAGAGCAACTGGTATTGTGAAACTAAGGAAGCGCGAGGTAGTACATGGAGTCGCTCCAATAGATAGTGAAGAGGCTATACACGGAATTTTGGAAAGCCAGGTATGCCCGTCAGGTATTGTTGCACTTATCTATTACGTCTCTTACCTCTATTAACGTAGAGCTAGGCTTTGATATGACTTTGTAATTTAACACCTCGGAAAGGGATTTATAGCGCAGTCGCAGTGGATAAGACCAGTGCTGTAGCATTAAGAGGATACCCCGCAGATTGATGGCATTCTTCTTTGACTTTATGCCCATGAAGGTTGCGTTTACCTTAATTGGAGGTTGTATATGCCGCCAGGGGTTACGGAGGGTGATTATCTAAATATCAGGTGTGCGGTTGGCGTTAGGAAAAGACACAGTGACGGCAAACGGCATCATTGAGCGGAAAGAGAGGAAGAAGTAGTGGCAAAGAGCGAGCATCAATGCTTGCCATTGATGCTCGGTACTTTTTAGATTTACTCCGCCAAACTCTAAAGGTAATTTTGTTGCGTAGTCAGTCGTGCTTTTATACATTGAAGTGAGAAAAAAATGGTGAGACTAAAATTAAACAGGGTATAGTTAAGTAAAATGCAATACGTTGGAAAGGTGGGCGGATACGTGTACAATCAATGGAATGCGCTCAATCCAGCTACACTCCTGGGAGCTATCGATATAATTGTCATCGAGAGGCCGGATGGGACCCTTCATTGCTCACCGTGGCACGTTAGATTTGGCAAGTTTCAAATAATTAAGCCGCTGCAAAAGAAAATAGACTTGTATGTGAATGACATAAAGACAGATCTCCCTATGAAGCTAGGAGAAGGGGGTGAAGCTTTTTTTGTCTTTGAGACGTCAAACCCAGATATGGTTTCGCTGTCGGTGGTCACGTCCCCTGTGATCTCAGCTACCAACTCGCAAGAGCCTTCGCCGTTGAGCTCGCCAAAGCTGTCGCCGGCCAACCTGGCGGCTGGAATGAGCATTAAGGACCCAGATCCATTGGAGCTTTCCGCGCAGGCGAAGCAGTCTGACAATAAAGGCGCCGATGATGGCACAATTGAAGAAAGGATCAAATTAACAGATTCTTCGGAAACTCCTTCTGGCAAAAGTCCGCCAAGAAGTCCAAGTTCGATGAGCCTGAGACTAGCGTTTGAGAGAGCTCGTAGAGTTACTCAAAAATTGAACATACCTTCCAAGGTTGACATTAATGGAGATATCGTTCTAGATATAGATGGATATAAGCCCAATGCCCAGAAGAATATCGACGTTTCCGATGAATACTTCAAGAAGATTTTCTTGAAAGAAATCAATGATTTAACGCTGGCAAATGGTCGAGTGGAGGTAGACGAAAGCGAGTATAACTTGCTCGATCAAATTATCAAGAAAGACAAAGATGGGAATATTCGCATCTTAAATAAAGCTGACGTTGATAATGAGGCTGGTTCCAACAGTAACGACAATATAAACTCCGAAGGGTTAAGCAGGGTGGCAAGCATTGACGACAACTCTAGTAATTTTGACAATAAATCAAATGCATATCTGCAAAATGATAAAACATATTTCAAGACATTGAGGCTTACTTCGGAACAATTAAAAAAAATGAAATTGCATTACGGTAAAAACAGGCTTACCTTCAAAGTCAATGAGGGCACTTCTCAGGTTGTCTCTAACCTATATTTATGGAGCTATACTACACCTATAGTTATATCTGATATAGATGGTACAATCACCAAGTCAGACGCATTGGGACACGTCTTGAATTTGATAGGTAAAGATTGGACACATCCTGGCGTCGCTAATCTCTTCCAAGATATAAGCTCTAATGGCTATAACATCGTTTACTTGACTGCTAGGTCTGTCGGGCAGGCTGATTCTACGAGGCAGTATCTTGCAGGAATATGTCAAGATGGCGTCAACCTCCCAAGCGGGCCGGTTATCTTGAGCCCTGATAGAACTATGGCTGCCCTAAAGAGAGAAGTGATATTGAAAAAGCCTGAGGTGTTTAAGATGTCCTGTTTGAATGATATCAAAGGTCTATTTTACAATAGCGAAGGTGTGAATGAAGACGATAGAGAACGTACGCCATTTTATGCTGGTTTTGGAAACCGTATCACTGATGCGATCAGTTATCGATCTGTTCACATTCCGTCCCATAGAATATTTACAATTAATCCAAATGGCGAAGTTCATATGGAGTTGTTGGAGTTGGCAGGTTACAAGTCTTCATACTTACACATAGGAGAACTCGTTGATCATTTTTTTCCGCCAATCAAACAAGTAAACACTCTTAGTTCGTATTGGAATGACGATCAGCTCAACCAGTATATCAACAATACGCAAATGTCTGTTCCTCCTTCGTCTCCTGGTGCGAGAAGCATTAACAGTGGGAATGATGATGTTTATCAGAGAATTCAAGTGGATGAAAAATATAATGATGTCAATTATTGGAGAGAACCTTTGCCAAGTCTAAGCGACTTGAGTGATGAAGAAGATGACGGTGATGTACGCTCCAAACTGAGTGAAGTTCCTAGGTCACCACGTTCACCATTGTCTCCCAAAGTACCACGGTCGCCAACATTGAGATCCATAAGATCGGATGATAGCTATTCATCTGCCGATCCGGTTGTTGAAAGGCCTGCTTCCGCTTCCTCCTTCACGTCACCACTTAAAAACTTCATGATGTTTGGTAGCAGTGGCAACGCTGCCAGCCAGAGAGACGATAGCGCAGAGTTTGCATCTCTGCCTTACAAGCAACATCAAGACCCAGACTCGTCTATCTTGACCAATGAAAGTGATTATACTGACGATGATGATGATGACTATGTGGATGATGACGGCGATGAGGATGACTACGATTATGAAGAGGAAGATGATTACGAAGACGATGATGATTACGAAGATGACGTAGATGAAGACGATGACCTCGACCTTGATGCACAAGACTTGGATGCAGATCTTGATACCGATCTCAAAAAGAAAGACCAACAGTGTGTCAAGAGCTCATCAAGCGTTCACAGTGCAGAAAACCGGTCTCTGCAGGTCACCTCATTCCTGAAAAAACCGAGCGAAGAAAGTCCTGCTTTTGTCAAGGCTAGCCAGCTTATAGATGACTTGTCACTAAAATAGACTTCTCGGAACAAAATAGTAACCGCGTGATACTCGCTTAAACATGAGAAATTGTCTTGTGCTTGTCCCTAATACTTCCTTGACGCACTCAGACCATTCTTGAGCTACATAGTAGATGCTAAAAATAACACCAAATCGTACCATCTGGATCATGATGTAGACGCACACATTCTAGCCTCTCGTAATAGCATCTTTTGCTCGCATTTGGGGGCTATTTACAGTACCAAATCATTGAACAACACTTCTTCCGCCAATGTCGCCTCAGCCGTGTCCTAAAATGAACTATATATCGTCACTATATGTACGTTATAAATCGGCATTATGCTCTCCCGAAATGCGTGCCCAGAATTTCTACGAGGTCCCATGTACTATCTGACAACTCAATACCTCCAGCACGTCAACAAGCCTTTTCATTTTACGGAAAACGGCCTCACCTCCTGGAACTCCATCATGTGTGGAGGACATTTCGGAGGGCACTCATTACGAACTTTACGCAATCACGACATTATCATGCAAACTAAATGTCGTGCTGGTGTTCATCGATTGATAGATGTGGCCATGGCCCACATGGGCCTCCTGTCGCACAAGAATTAAACATCCAGTGACGACATTCTTTTCTCGTTCATATTCATCCTCGCCTCTAAGGCGTATTGTTCACGCCTACGGTACAGATTTTACTGAGCGAAGCACGACTATGCTCGAATGTCGTGGTATCCAGTAGTGCTAGGCTATGCAAGAGCAATGGAATTGCTTATCAGACGACATTTCTATTATAACGCGCCCTATATGTCAGTTACATTCAGGTACTTACAGCAAGTTGAGACATATTTTCGGCAAGATCCTGTCTTGGAAATACGTGTTATTGGCAGTTTTGAGCGGCTTTTTGTGTATAAAGCTCTATACATATATATATACATAAATGTGTAAACGTTCGCTGATCGTCGATTGGAAAAAACTTTTGGTTTCTTAAAATAATCCATCGAAAAACTAAAGATACAGAGGTCTTTCTCTAGGCTGTCATCGCGAGAAAAACGAGTTGCGTGCGTTGCGCTGAGCACTGAGTGAAGCAGCAGTTTGAACTTGTTACTGGAAAGAAGGTTAAACGCCAGTTAAAGTAAGAGATAGCATCCGTCCTAAAAAAGGGTATACTAGCTCTTCAAGTGTCTACGAGTTACGAGGTAAGTCCGCGGAAAGAAAAAAATAAGTGTTTGGACATTCCGGAAACTGAATAACACGTTCATAGGACAGATCCCGTAACCCATATTCCCCAGTCAATTTTAAATAACCTTACTATAGACTTCAGTGAGCTTTTCGGTGGCTGATCCACGGTATAAACTAGAAATACTTCAATTCATAAGCACGCAGAATAGTGTCAATTGTTGCAGCTTTGACAGGAAAAATTACTGCACAAGCACCATCGTAAAGACAAGCACGCAAGAGAAGCTATCTTGACAGGTGTTGCAAATATTTATATAACACATATCTACAAGATTTATCCAAGGTTAAGCAGCGTTAAATAATGGGGTTCTTCTCTAAGCCGTACACTCGGCTTTCGCTACTTGTTGCTGCTATCACAGCAGCTATCCTTTTTGTGCAGTTCCGCTTTTATTACGATGGCAGAGGCATTATAGATTTCATACTGAAAGGCCACGAGCAGGACTCACTGCCAGCGCTTAGTGCTCCAGTTCTCAAGAATGAGGTGAGATTCCCTATAAATTTCACGAGAAACCACGGCGATATATTAAAGTATGCACACAAGCACTTTGATTCTAACGAATTCAAACATTCTAGCTTTGTTGAGGTTCATCCAAGTCCTGATTATCATCCTGACATCTCCAGTTTCAAGAAGCACTCCATAAATGTATTTCACGACGTTGAAAATGCAGGTGATGATCAAAAATGTGACAAATCACATATAGTTAAAGATATTGAGGTTGGCAGCACCATAGAGCTGAAGGTAGCTCTCCGAGAGGTGCTTTATCGCTTTCTAAATGAGTTTGAGAGTAACCCCTATTATGACGAAGTTAGTCCTTTTTTTATGGAACAGTTGGCAGACCAACTAAGACTGAATTTATTCGACAATAGTTGGTTTCGTTTAGCAGGTTCCTCTGTTTGGTTGGAGCAGTATGGTGTTCATTTAATGATCTCCAGAGTCATATACACCCCGAAGCAAGTAAGGACACAACCAAGTCTTCTGCTCACTTATGCCCAATTATTTACAAAAGATTGGAAGGAATTAATTGATACAAGGCTTGTTGTTCCTACAAATGATCCCGAGAATTCCTATGATGATTCAGAAGATAACTATAGGGTAATGAAGTTTCCTTGTTTTCTTGAAATTCCATTCTGGCATGATTACTCAGACACCAATATGAAGTATTACGGACCAGAAGATCCTCGTATAACTTTAGTCAAGAATAAGAAAGGATTCGAAGAGCCTATGATTATTTTCAATGCTTATCAGCGTAAGTTGTTGAAGGATGAAAAATCAGGCGAAGTCAAGCCAGCATTTTTTAGATCAATGTTTATGTGCTTACCTTGGCAACGCCAAAAAGGGAAGGTGAATGTCGATGGTGATGAAAATGGCGAATATAAGAATAGAATCTACAGTAAAGTAACCGAGTTACGCATTCTTAACCAAAAGAAGCGTGAGATACAGAAGAACTGGACACCCTTTGTTAGTTATACCAAAAGAGCTGAAAAAGGATATGATGAAACCGTCGATTTCGTATATAGTTGGTCCAACTTGGAAGTTTTAAGATGTGGCTTAACTCAAAATCCTGGTGAATGTAAACGTGTTTTTAGAGCTAAAAGTGAAGATGTGCCGGTTGGTCCTTTGAGAGGAGGAACTGAGTTAATAAGTTTGAATGAGCTTTTGTCGCATCAGTCCGAGATTCCTTTAGAAAAGATCATTCCTAAGGGTCGTGAAATATGGATGGGTCTTGCTAGAACACATCTTAATGGATGTGGCTGTGGAGCAGCATTCTACCGACCAAATCTTGTCATCTTAGTAAAGGATGATCCATCAAATATACCGGATTCGAAGGATTCTAACTTTGCTTTAGTCGAGGATTTCTTCAAAGTAACACACATAAGCTCTTCGATTTCATTTAATGTACCTATGGTGGGATGGGATATAAACAAGCCACAAGATTTATGCTCTGGTTCTAATGTTTTTATTCCTAACGGAATTTCTTCCTGGTGGATCAAAAACATTAAAGAAGAAGGAGGTTCGTTCAAGAGTGATGACTTCATGACATTTTCTCTTTCATTAGCTGACTACACTGTCCATAATGTGGATGTAAAGGGGCTTTTGAGCGCCATCTTACAGCTTGATGACAAGACTTTATTTAACTCGGTGGAGAAACTGAATGAGGAAGAAGTTTCCAAAGCGAAGATAGTTCCACCTTCGCGGTTTTACCACAGTAACGTTAACATTCAGTGTGCTATTGATAAGTCAATGGAATTTTGCAAGGATTACTCATCAAAGGTTAAGTTGGACTCCTAGTGATAGAAGAACGCAAAAAATAACTACGCTCCTTTATTTTGATGCACTCTCGTATATCCGCCTTAGAAAATTGTGTGGCTAAGATCACTTTATCTAACGGTACTGGAAATCACTAACAGATGCATGCATGTTTGCATTTTTGCCGTTTCCTGTCAATGTACATTTCACTCCTTGAAGAGCCTAATAGCATGATGAACGTGCACTTTTCTGATGGGCATTGCAAGAGCTGTATTTTTGTATTTATATTACGGATAACATAAGATAATCCATGTTTGACTTTCATTACCACGTAGATGTAAATTTATCATTTAAAGCTTTCAGTATTTTTTGTTTAATGCCACAATAATGAATTTATACACAAAATGTGTCATTTTGCAATAAGTTTATCATAGCAAAGCCACTGATCACGAAAGTACTCCATTGATACAAATAGGTATCATCAGGTACTACAACACTTAGCGGAGCGTAGACAGTTTTCTTTAAAATAGCTGCGGTTGGTTTAGTTTAGCGTGTTTAGGACCAATAGAGCTGAAAAAAAGAGTATACAAAAGACACTCATCATTGATTAGACTAGCTCGAGAATTTATAGTGCCTACGGCTACTGTTACCAGAAAGAGTCAGAGCTCCAATGTATGACTAATCAGAGTATCAGAATTCCAGCGTTTTCACTAGAAAATTAGGTTGACATGCGACATAGAAAAGCTGAAATGTATACCGTCCTTTTGGCAGAATTATGGATGAAGTTATTGATCAATGGTCGAGTGGACGCAAAATGACAAGGAAAAGCACGTAGTTCAGAGAGGACGATTTATGACCAGGTGAAGGAGATGAGAAAAAAAAAATGCAGACCTTCAAATATGGTCAATTAGACATAAACCCTTTTATAACTATCCTGGGAGATAATAAAAAGAAGGAATGTAATTCAAGCGTACGTCTGCGCCTCTAATGCTATACGCAAAGAAATAATCTACCTTCCTCGAATAATTGTTTAACGGGTGAGTGCTATAACTGTGAAAGCTGTATCAGCAAGGAAAATAGCATAAGCATCAAGATTATCACATTAGCCCAGTCATAGTAATTTTGAAGACCAATGTAGAATATTGTGCTAACCTAGTATACGATGAGATATCATTGAAGATAATTTCATTCGTGTCTTACACAAAAGAGTAGTATAAAAGAATGCGAAGTCCCATCAACTTTTTTCAACACATACAATATATTATATTATTGAACCATTAAGGTATATATAATGACTGAACCAAATAAAATTTTTGTTAGACCTTTAGGTTTTGATGGTAAGTTTTCTTTTTGATTGATGGATTCAAAAACTTTATGAATTTTTTGCTAACTCTTTTTTAGTTGAGCGTGAAAAACTTGAGGCTCACTTTCAAGATATTGGACCTATTACAGATGTTCAATTAATGAGAGGTTTTGCTTTCGTGACTTTTGAGAGCGAAGAGGATGCAAAGAAAGCAGTTGAAACATTGGACAATTCTGAATTCGATGGTCAACCATTGCAAATCGAGTTTGCTCGTGAAAAGAAGGAAGATACCAGGGGTCAGTTTAGAGTAAAGGTTACTAATTTACCTGATGGCACAGCATGGCAAGATTTCAAGGACTTTGTTAGAGACAAGACCGAATTAGCCCCTACGTTTGCTAAAGTATTCCGTGATTACGATACTGGCGAAGTAATTGGTGCCTTAGAATTTGCCTCTGCAGAAGAATTGGCCCAAGCCGTTCCCTTGTTAAATGAGTCCGAATTCCAAGGAGCAATTTTGACTGCTGAAGAAGACACTTCTCCATTTGTACCACCTCCTCCAAGAAGAGGTGGATTCAGGGGAAGAGGCTTTAGAGGAGATTACAGAGGTGGTTACAGAGGTAGAGGTGGATTCAGAGATGATTTCGGATACCGAGGAGGATTCAGAGGTCGCGGTGGATTCAGAGGTGACTTCAGAGGTGGATTCAGAGGTGACTATGGAGGATTCAGAGGTGGTCGTGGTGGTTATAGAGGAGACTTTAGAGGCGGATTCAGAGGTCGCGGCGGCTTTAGAGGAGATTTCAGAGGTGGTCGTGGTGGATTTGATCGTGACTTCCGTAGAGAAGAAGGTGGTTATGAAAGAGAGTCATACGTTCGTGACAGATCGCCTACTCGTTACTAATCTTATGAAAAGTTCAATTTTACGACATTTTCACTTTAGATAAAGACTAATGTGTGGTCTTGATATTTTCCCTGTTAATTTTGATAAAAAAGGAAAAACTTCTATTACATTACCGGATGAAGTTTGATTGTTTAAATTGTTGTATATCTTACCGTATTTGTATATCTATCGTAACTAGTGGAAAGATAGTGTGGATTGTTTTCCATTCTTATTATATAAGAGGATAAAGAATAATGTTGTATAATGGCCATTCCGTGTGAAAGAATTTGAGACTCTTCACTTCATCATAGTGTATTAATAATTCAGATCAAAGTCAAAAATTAAATGTTAGAAGCTTAGAAGTCATTAAATATTTTGACGAACCTAATAGACTTATAGATTTTCTCAAATACATCAAACTTCTTATCTTTGGCTCTACCTGTATATTGTTTGCGACTAGCTCAATTTTGAGTTTTTACTATTACAAGTGTAGCATCAATACTCAGGATGGATGAAATTGTCAGCTACGGCGTCCACGAGCTACAAAAACTTAGATTCTTTCGGTTTAGAGACGATAAAGACACATGCTTAGCATTTATTCATGGAGGAGCCTGGAATGACCCAGCTAATACATACAATGATTTTGAATTCCTCCTGCAATGTCTTCAAGACTATCCTAACTTCCTGGACAATATAGTCGGCATCAATTATCGACTTTCACCAGAAATAAAGCATCCAGCTCACTTGGAGGATGTTGGTTTGGCCATATCAACTCTTGTAGAGAAATATAAGCAGATGAAACTTAAGTTTGTCGGCCATTCTGCTGGTGCAACACTTATTCTCCAACTACTTGATTACCATGAAATCACGCAGAGTGGCCATCGGAATGTTAAGGAGAGTAAATCAAACATAAAAGATAATATGGGACAGCAATGTGAAGTAAGTAGGGGGCTCTTACAAGATGTCAATATCCAGGCCGTGTATCTTTTAGATGGTATATACGACATTCCACTGCTTCTCGTGGAATATCCAGACTACATCCTGTTTGTCTCCAAGGCATTTTGTAATGAAGAACATTACAGGGACGCAACACAGGTAAGCTCCAAGCATATAGACACGTGGTGTTCCGAGTTACAACCCCAAAGATTGCCTGAAATAACTATATTTCAATCATTGGAAGACGAACTTCTTTCTTTCGCTCAAACCGAACTTTTTACGTGCTTCCTAGCGAGAAGAAAAATTTGTTTCAAGCTCTTCCTTGACAACTTTGGACAACACGAAGCCGTATATAAGAATAGAAAAGTAGCAGATATAATCGCCAGGTACTAAAGAGATTACTAGGAATATTTCTCTCGAATATCAAGAGTAAGCATGCAGATCATTTCTCTACTGTTAGTGGAGTGCGTGCACCGAACCTGTAAAAAAATTTCAACACTGAAAATTATAGTTGAAGACAGAGTATATTAGTATTAGATAGACATGTCAGCATCAGTCATAAAGTCATGGGCAGATGCGGAAGATGAGATTCCATCTCCCGAAGTAACGACCAATCCAGATGGAACCAAAACAGTCATCAGTTATAGATTGAATACCAAAGGACAGAAAGTTAAAATAACTCAGAAAATAAAGGAAGTTAAAGTAAAAGAAAAGGTACACCCCTTGATAGCACAGCGTAAAACCTGGAAGAAATACGGAAAGGAAAAAAACACTCCGCCCGGACCAGACACTAGAACAACCCAGCTTGGTGAAAAGGTGGATCTTAAATTAGGCACATCATGGAAGGAGATCGAGAAGAAGGAAGAAGAAACCAAGGCAGAGCAAAGCGCACAGCTCGTGTCGACACAGAGAATCAAATGTAGAACCTGTGGTGGTGACCACTTCACATCGAAGTGTCCTTTCAAGGATACCCTTATTGGTGAGGCAAACAGTGCATCATCTACTCCCGAGTTAGCTGAGCCAGGCCTTTCCCTGACAGGAAAGTATGTTCCAAGACATTTAAGAAAGGATGCGACCGGAAACACAGTCGCAAGAGACCCGGGCTCCAGGGACGATTCTAATACTTTGAAGGTTTCTCAATTGAACAGTATAGTCGATGAAGATATGCTCAGAAACGAATTATTCGCTAAGTATGGTCCATTGCAAAGAGCTATTGTCGTCAGAAACAGAGAGACAGGTGAATCTAGAGGATTTGCTTATGTTACTTTTATGTCTGAGCACAGGGCTGAGGAAGCTTTGAGAGATTTGAATGGAAAAGGTTACCACTCTTTGATTTTGCACTTGGAATGGCCTAAGAAGAGGAAATAAGCGTTTAGGGCTTGCCATACTAGCTTGTAATTTAGGTAGAATATTAATCAACATCTTTTATAATCAGTATTTAGTAAGGTAAAGCTAAATGCTTGCTTTAGCAGCTCATAAATAAAGTTATTTTAAAGGTTATTTTTACCAGTAAAATAGTTCATATGCGCAACATAAGTTGCGATTTACCTTTTAATGATTACCTACTTAACAACATCGAGAAACAAAAAGTAAAAGAAAAACTATAGAAAGGTAGGGTATAGAAAGTAGTTATGGCACATCTATCGACTCCACCAGAGTCTAGTCTGAGTAACAAGAGTGGTTCATCGAAAAGAAATATTTTCAGTAAGATACTCCGAAAAAAAGAGAATCGATCAGGCAAGTCGAGACAAAAACCTTCGAGACAGAATTCAATTCTGTCCAAAGGGTTGAATGGGAATCATAGCTCCTCTTCATTGAGCTTGACACAAAGAAGCGGAGAAAAGTCCAACGAACAATACATTGATGATGATGTGAGCGCATACAACTATGATGAATGGAATAGGGACGATGATGGGGATTATGAATCTGATGTATCTTCCTCCTTCTCGGACATTTCGGAAGATAATGAACCTAGTTCTACTCTATTCCTTGGAGAAGACGATAGGGCCAACACTGAGAAGGATAGCACGTTGAAGTACTTACGATCAGCTGGTATTACTTATGAGTCTTTAGTTCCGCCCAAGCCGATTAAGACTAGCAGACGAAACAAGCAAAGCCCGAAAACTTTCAAAAACCTATTCCTAGCGCAGGAGTTAAATAGCGCAAACATTGACGACGCAGATAATGACGACACAAGTATATCCAATGAGAGCATAAGGACCAATTCAAGTTATAATAGCAATGGTGAATCAACGCAAGGGGTTTACATATCGAACGAACCTGGTAACAAAAAGAAAACAAGATCCAATAAATTCAATAACGGTGAAAACTATATATTACAGTTTAGCAGAGATGGAAAATATCTAGCTGCTGCCGGAAGCGACGCATGTATAAAAATATGGAAAGTGATATCCTCGCCTCTCGGCAGATTAGATGAATCGAACAGGGATTCTAGGAATGAGCACGGAAAAAACTTCCTGGAACGAGCAAATGATTATCCTTCCGCAGCAGTGTTTCATCAGAAGCCTGTTAGAATATTTAGGGGTCATGCAGACAGCATTATATCATTGGATTGGAGCAAAAATAATTTCTTAATATCGGGTAGTATGGATAAGATGGTAAAATTATGGCATGTAGATAGACAGGAATGCTTAGAAACTTTTCAAAACGAAGATTTCGTTACCGCCGTGGCTTTCCATCCTACCGATGATAGATTCTTTTTAAGCGGAACCTTGGATAATAAGGTTAGAATATGGTCAATACTTGAAAAAAATGTGCCATTTTTCAAAGAGCTAGACGAAAACGTGTTGATTACTGCAGCTGCTATGACACCTGATGGACAGTACAGTATAATTGGTGGATTCAATGGAGTCATTTACATTTTTGAAACTAAAGGGTTGCACGTTTTTAACAGATTTGAGGTAAAAGAGACAGCTCTAGTTAATCCCTTCCACGAAAAGTCTGGATGTAGGATAACTGGATTCATCGTCTTTGAAAATTCATCAAAGCTGATTTCGATAGAAAGTCCATTCGACAAGTGGAACGTGCTAATGACAACTAACGATTCCAAAATTAGATTAGTTAATTCTAAAATGAAACTTGTTACGCGATTCAGAGGGCTATCAAACACTGGATCAACAATACAAGCCTCTATGTCAGAAGATCATCGTTTCATATTATCTGGATCAGAGGATCATTGGTGCTACATCTGGGAGAATAACAATTCAATAATCAACAACAAGTTAAAGCTTACTCTCAAAGATCTAGTGTTGGAAGGCAAAAGCCATATGAATGACTTACGACACAAGAACAAATTATATGCAAAATTAATACATAAGAATAGGTTACTGAAGAAGATGAACTTAGAAAAGTTTTTGGATGAGGACAAACTGTATGAGTTCATATCCAATGAAAACAGTAGCTATGTGTACTTTCACGCTCATCATTCCAAAGTGAATGCTGCTGTGTTTGCGCCTGAGAGTACAAAAACTCTATTGAAATACTCAGGTGATGTCATTTATCAATTGCAAAAAAACGGAACAAAGTTATTGCAAGAATGCCAAGAAAAACCAGATAATGCTTTATCGGGGGACTCAGACGTAGTTGATCATATAATAGTGACGACAGATCAAAATGGATTAATCAAGGTATTCAGGCAAGATATAGCACGTGACACCAGAAAGAAAATAGTGAATTATACAAAAAGCAAGAAGAACATTTGCCCAAGACCCAGAGAAAGAGCAGACCTGAGGCAAGCTCTTGAAAGTCATATTAGTACGTTATATCATAATAAGAATGGAAATAAGCCTCAGAAAGGCGCCGCAAAACGTATCTCGTTTCATCGACATTCGAGCTCAGATGTACCCAAGCCTAGGGCACTAAGATCTCGGTCTCGCCTGAAACATTCAGACTCTCAGTTGTCTCGCGAAAATTCTGAAAATATGAGTACTTTGAATGCCCCTCCAATCCTCCCCAGGATTCTGTCTTCCAGGTCATTACCAGGTAGGAAACATAAAGAACCAACTAAATTTGACTTAGGTAATAATACCATTGACGTTGACTTAGATTCAGATGACTCATTTCATGATGATTTGAGGGAGGCAGAAGATAGAACAGAAGATATAACAATAGGCGCTAATGAAGAGAGAAATAGTTTTTTTGACAACGATAACTATAGTAGTTTCAATGGCGAAGGACGATTGTATTCAAATATCGCGAACACAAAGAAGCAACCGAAAGTACCCCAGATACCTCTAATTGTAAATACGAATTTTTCAGACGATCATAAGTCCTCGCTGGTCGTTGATTTTCAAACGCCCTCTTCGCACAGACCTAAAAATAACCTTCAGGAGGATCTATGAATTCCCATATATATTCGATGATAATCGTACATCATATTTTTTAGGATAACACAAATGGAGAATAACTATTAGCTACATATCATTTCATAATTCTGAATTAGAATATTGCGTCGGATCTGTAGAGGGCATCTGAGTGGCATTTTCATAAATAGAGATTGATGAGTCTTGATCGTTTATACTAGCATTAGTATCATTAAGTTGCTTGATGTTTTGCTCAATAATTTGCTGAAATAAGCCACCTATTTTCTCATTATTCAACAGTAATCGCTTTAAAACAAAATTGTCTACCATATGTATCTGAATCAAGCTGAGCAATTTGATTACGTATACGCACATATCTTTTTCCAAATTCCAACTTATTGTTTCTCTTTTCTTTTGCTTAATCGCAAGCTGCAAAACCTGTTTTGCTTCTATCCTAGAAAGAGAGTCATCATTTTTTGAATCACTCAAATCGTCACTTAGACATATTTCAGTATTCTCCTCATCTTGAATTTCTTCAAAATTAACGTCTTCGTTATCGAACCTATCTAAGTCTAATCCATTAAATTTTGCGACCTTTGCTTCCTTATCAAGAAAAACGTCCAAAAGCATATTTTGAATTGCAACCGGAAGCTTGTTTTCTAGGAGCTCCTTCACATCAGGACTCGATTTGAAAAACGATTCGAAGTTTGCAAAGCCGTTATAATCCTTAAACTTTATATAGAAGATTTTGATGGATACCAACAAGTCAATAAATTTCGCTGCAAAAAGAGTACGGAGAAGTTTTAGTTTATTCAAAAGCAATGACTCCTGATGTGATTCAAGGTTGAAATTTGATGAGCCAAAGTATGCAAATGCATACTTCATCATATCACACACCTTTTCAAAAAATGTTTTGATATGCTTGAGAATTGGGTTGAGATCCAGAAAAACTAGCTCAATGTCATCTGTGCCTTTCATATTTACCAATTCTTTTGTGGATGACACTAGCTTCTCTAATTTCCATGAATAACACACAAGAACGGTATCCAAGGAAACATTATAAACTGAAAAAATATCATCAAAATTGGTCAAGAAATCTATGGCCGAAGTTTTAATATACCACTCAAGATCTATCTTATTTTGAAGTACATCGAAAAGGAATAGCAACAATGATTCTTCTTCGTTGACATCACCTAAGTAGAGATTGATATTTAAGTGTGATCCAAGGGTGTAAACTTTCAGCAATGAGGCTGTTAACAGCCTAAAAGAAGCAATAGTAGCAGTTATCTCGTCAGTGGAGCCTTTGGGTAAGCGGGTTCCAATCCTCTGCAAATCCAGCTTTATTTGTGCGCTCAAGGCAATGCACAAGTTTTGGATTCCTAGTCTTAAGTCTGCGGTGATGAAAAAACTAGATTCTTTTGATTTTTCTAATATATCAGAATTTTGTTCATCCAATACAATCTTGAAAAATTGGTCGAATATTATGGTAGCGGTGTCACTTCTATCATGAACGAAGTCATGATCTTTGAATAACCTTAAAATTTTAGTACTTATATCATTGTACGTAGATAATTGACCAATCTGATGATACATTGTACAGATATTGTTTTCAGTTGAGGATAATGAAATGTTCCATATTTGAGCGAATAGCAATGCGTTATGGCTAGAATTGAGACATTTAGTGGCAATTCGTGGAAAATAGTGAGCAAGTTTGACCAAAACATTGTCAGCCTGGGGCAATTCAGGAGCAGTTTTTGAATTCTTTTTATTAGTTAATATGACACTGAGCGAGCCACATAAAAAATTCAACAAAATAGTAAAACTGAAAGGATCTTGTGGTTCTATCGCATCTCTTATCTCATGAAGTTCGGATATTTCCTTTTCCTGTTTATCAGCAATCAGCACAAATTTGAGAGAGGAAAAGTCTAGTAATAAATGCTTTATGATTACCTCCCAAGCACCTGAATAAGGCGGTGTCTGAGAAAGATATTTGAAGACTTTAGCCACTAGTGGTAAATCATAGGCCTGATCAGCAGTCAAGTCTTTACGATCCTTATCCAGATTATATTTCTTGTATGCTGACAGAAAAATATTAATTAGATTTTTCAATCGAAGACATTCTTCAAAATTGAACTTTCCTGGTGTGTCCTCAAATTGCTCACACGAGTAAGCATTCATTATTAGGGAAAGATGGTCTTTTTCATTATTCGTGTATCGCTCGTTTACCATCGAGACAAAGTTGGCCAACAAAAGTTTGAGTTTCTCCTCGTTAGCTAATCCGAAGCTGGGTCCATTATCTACAATGTAAAAAAAGTAGATTATTACCTCTTCAATATCAGTTTGGTCTAAAAACCCAATTTTAAAGATTTCGCAGGCTATTTGTATCAAGTTAGATTTCACCTTGAAGTCAGTATCCTTCATTATCATTTGTATCATTTGGCCCTTGAATCTCTCAGTGAACTGTCTAAATCCTAGACTCATGCTGTTATCACTGACTGACGAAACTTTATATAGCTTCAAAAGTGCTTTCGCTATTTCAGCTCGTACAGCGGAAGATGGGTCAGATAGTAACCAACCAAAGTATCTCAAGTACGATGACTGAAAAAAGAAATCGGGATACAAAATCATCCAGTCACCTAGTTTTTGTAGACACTCTTGTCTTATCATGGGATCTATGTCACGATACCTGTGTATGAATGTGGTCTCTATTATTTCGCTGAAGTAATCCTTAATAATCTCTTTTTGCTTATGATACATGGCAACATTTTTGTGCACTATGTCTACCTTCTTCTTTTGAGTTTGTCTATTCAGTCTTCCCTTCTTAGAAGACTTAATATTAGATAACTGTCGCTGATTCTTTTCTAATGCATTTGATACATGAGAAATGACTTCACATAATTTGGTTTGCAACTCCAAGAGTATGACTGTTGCCACGTATCTTAGTGGTCTAATATTTGAGGTACAAATACAGGATAGCCAGACAAGTATCTTATTCATGCAAGACACTTCTGCACTTTGGTCCAACTCCTTTTCTCCATCATCATTCTCACTGCCTGCCGAATAGAGAAGACCTTTTTCATGAGATAATTGAACGATATTACTAAAGAACTCCAAGACATTCTTCCTGAAGAATTTGAGTTCTTTATTATTAGATACAAATGGAAATTCATGACTCTTTTGTTTTTCGAAAGCTATAGCCAACTCACTTACTGTTTCCGCAGCAGAATCTAGATTAGCTACATCATGGGGCTGAAAAAGACAATAACAACCACAACATCTAAGAATCAAGTTTATTAAATCTGCCAACGAATCTGCCTCTTCTCCCTTGTCTTGGTGTGATGCATATTCATCTATCCACTCCATTGCTAAATCCATGATAGATATATCGGGGTGCGACAAAGCCCGATAGTATCTATTTTCCTCGAAGTCTTTTGGCGTAACACTTCCTTTTGAAAAATGCCTTTTCTTATTTTCTGTATTAACTGATCTTTTACCTCTTTTCTTTGTTGTCAATTCGAATTCTTCATCGCTTCCCTCTGCTTCACTATAGGAGGCAGAGTCCTCAGAGTCGCTGTTCTCTTTATATGTACTGGCAGCACTGAAAGCAAACCTCTTAGACCTCCTTCTTCCTACTGCTTGCATCATGATAGTTATAACCTCTGTAGGATTGTATCTTCTGTTGGTTGTAAAACCAGACGCGTCAAATACACAAATGTCGTATCATGTCTGACAAAAGTCGCACCTTTTTTTCCAAACCTCTTGTCAATTTCAACAACTTGAGATAGATATTGTAATCTTACATCCTATCAGTATCGATAATTTCAAAATTATATATAAATGCTGGAAATTATGTCGGGATCAGAATCAGTAGACCCAGAGACTCCGGTGTCAGCTACACCAGCTCCAACGGAGGGCACTCCTATCAACAATTCAGATGAGGGTGAAGAGAAACAAACAAACGATGAACAGACACCAAAGCCAATCGATCTTGAAAAAGCTAGGAAAACATTTCAGGAGAAGGCAAAAAATTACTTAATTGAACAGGCTAGTCATATTGTGATTCCTTCTTTTGCTAAGTGGTTTGACATGAGTGAAGTTCATTCAATAGAGAAAAAGCTGTTTCCTGATTTTTTCTCAGAGGATGGGACTGTTACAAGATCTTCTTACAAAACGCCCGAATCCTATAAAAATATGCGAGATTTCATGATTAACTCGTACAGAATTAATCCTTTAGAGTATTTAACTGTCACAGCGATTCGTCGAAATTTAGCTGGTGATGTCTCCAGCATCATACGTATTCATCATTTTTTGGAAAGATGGGGGTTAATCAATTACCAAATTGATCCCAGAACTAAATCAACAATTGTCGGACCACAATATACTGGTCATTTTCAAGTTACTTTAGATGCACCAAAGGGGTTATTGCCATTCATTCCTGAGAACATAGAAGTTGTCGACACAAAGGATAACGATACATCACCAGCCAAACTAGAAGGTAATGAGGAAGTGAATCTTCTGAGAGAAGATGTTAAAACTGAAGAAAAGATTCCAATCAATTTAGAAGTTAGACGAAATGTTTATACCAGTGAGGAGGATGTTAGCACGAATAAAGCTCCTCAGAAAATCATTCAATATTTTTGTAACATTTGTTCTAAGGATACAACTCTGGTAAGATATCATAACTTGAAACTGAAAGCCAGCATGACTGCTATAAATTCGAATGTTAATGCCGCCTCCATAATTTGTTCGACTTGTTACGAACAGGGTCTTTTTCCTCTGAATTTCGTATCTTCGGATTTCGTGAAACTAGAGCAAAATAATGAGAGTATTGAATGGTCTGAACATGAAATACTTTTGTTGTTGGAGGGTATCGAAATATATGGAACATATGACATCAATTCAGGAAATGCTAATAGCTCTTTGAATTCCAACTCAAATGGACAGTGGGATAAGATAGCCGAATACGTAGGATCTAAATCCAAAGAACAATGCTTAACGAAATTTATACAGTTGCCTATTGAAGACACGTATCTCAATAAGCTAATCACACCTAAAGACAACAAAGTTTCTTTTGACAAAGAATCATTGATCCAGGATATCGTTCAAAAGATTGTCTCTAATCCAGACGGAAGTAGGGTTACCAAAGAAAAAGCATTGAATAAATTGAATGAGTCTTTATCTGACCAATCCAATTTGATAAATGAAATAATTGAGCTCACATTACAGAAAACGCAGTTAAAATTGAATAATCTTGAAGAATTGGAAAAAAATTTGATCAATTCCGAAAGAGCATTGAGGTCAGAGAGAAAATTTCTCTTGGTTCAAAGATGGTCTATGTTCGAAAGAGTTCAAAAATTCAAACAAGAGAATACTGATCTCTCGCCCGAGGTACAGCAGTTATTGAATGAGCTTTTGAAGCCGATAGATGTATCTGAAGTCAATAAGTCATTTACCGAAAAAATAAGTTTGGATAACACAAAGGATCTGATGGACATAGACACACAAGAAGCTTCCGAGACGAAGGAAGATTTTCATTTGCCAATTAGTGTTACTCAACCTAAAATTTATCAATTCTGGTCCGGTTAGAGGATATAGTTTAATTCTAAATCGATAAACGAAACTTGAATCAAAAGATAAAGAAAAATCGTAGATTTTGTATAGCATTTCAGATACGCATATCTCTCGGTTGTGGAAAATACGAAGCTGTTATGTTACCTTAATTTTTATACATAAAACAATTTCAAAACCCGTGAATTACTATTATTTATACATCCTAAATATATGAATGACTCGACTCTATAATCTGTAACCAATATTACCTTCAATAATGAAGTAAAAAAAAAGAAAAAATTACAATTAAGTTGGAAAAAAATTCAAGAAAAACTATCATCACCTCTTCAAATATCTGAATAATAGCATACCTGTCTTGAGCACAGTTCTCTAAATAGATGCTGTCACGCATACTTATGTATGCAGCTGTGTGTGTGTGTGTGTGTTATGTGACACCTTCTATTAAGACAAAAGTACACATTTCAGTGTAAGCATTATATTTACATTAATCAAGACTTAGTGAATCACTTTGTATCTTAAGTTTACTTCGTCTTTTCGACCACGTTGGCCACCTTCTTCTCACTATTCAAAGAAGAGAATTCTTCTTGAGCTGGGTCAGTCTCCTCACCAATTCTTTGTCTTCTGACTTTCTCAAACAATTCTTCCTGCTCAGCCTTGGAAAGTTCTTGCTTCTTCTTACCCTTGATATGGTACATTGGGTTCAATTGCACCAATGTAAGGTTCTTCATGAAAGGCAAGTGACCGGTCTTCTCTTCGTACATCATTAATGCAAGGGTAACAATAATAGCTAACCAGTAAATGTTGTAAGATATGACAGACCCATATGTAGCAGAGTTTTGCCAGCCCAAAAGAGAATTAAACACATCCCAACCGTTATCAGTTTCTGGGTTGCAACAGTTGACATGCCACACTGAGGTCTTGATATCATAGGTACCAGGACCAGAGCCATTTTCAGAAGCATCACCACCGGTCTTCTGGTTGAAGCGGTAGGTTTCAAAGTACCAGATACCTCTAGAAAACAAGCCCGCGGCGATCAAATACAAAATACAGGTAGAAATGACCAAGAAAACTTGTAAGGAAACTGTGGAACCTGAGAAGTACAAAATAGACCCAACAGCAATACCTGCAATTAGACCAACAATGACAGGAATTGGGAAGGAAGAAGCAGGACTATTCAATCCAACACCACCAACGAAGACGACGGCTTCTAAGCCTTCTCTAAGACAGGTGATGAAAGGCAAGATGAACATACAGTACTTCTTGGTCCAGTGTCCAATTCTAAATTTACTCCAGCCCTTAGCAGGCTCCTTAACCAAAGCCTGTGCCAATTTTACTCTCCATTTTTCCTTCATCTTGTTGACACGCAACATAGCAATACCCATTAAGGAAATCAAAATGGTCGCAATGATACAAAAGACACCTTCCCAGATATCTTCAGATTTACTCCAGATATCGTTCTTCAAAGAATACCAGGCACCAATAAATGCACATCCTAGAATCAAACAAACTACCACCCCTAGAATTGATCCTAGCCACACCTGTCTTCGTAGCTTCTTGTATGTCTTGGGGTCATTAGCTGTACCTCCGAGACCTTGCTTCAAGAACGCAAGTAGCACAGATACCACGACTACTGCCTCCAAGGACTCTCTGAAGACGATGAAAAAAATTTGGACGTTGAAAACGTTAACCATTTTGCGCCCTCTTGTGCTTGCAGTATGGGAAACAAAAGCTAGTTTGTAATAGTGGTACCTTTCACTATTTTCGTAACAGTATCACTATAGCAGCACCAGACTAATAAATACTAGATCTGATGTGAAGAATGGATCAGTGTTTTCCTTTATTGTAGATGATGCCTCTTACAGACTTCGCCCTTCTGTTACTTCACTCACTATAATCCTTGTAAGGCTGTTGTTGATCCTCTGCTACCTTAATTATTTGGCAATTGTATTACACCAACTAGATCACAAGATTTGATAACTAACCCCAAAAAATTAATACTGATATATACTTGAATTTATACTGGGTCTTCTTCGTAATCCTTGCAATATGCCTATAGGTCAAACTATGCAAGCGGCCCTGCCAAAAAAAACAAAAAAAAAAAAAAAGAATAAAAGGACAAAATTTTTTCATTCCTAACTATTTTTCGGGCACCTACATGGCTTTATGAACGCCTGCTGCAGTCTGCATTCACCTTCCACAAATCAGACTATACTTGTGTAGTCCTATTCGTTGAAAGATTTTCTTGCCAAGAAAGGATGCTCGTATAACGGCATGCGTTCGGAAAAGGGCATCGATGAATCTGATAATAGCATCAGTTGTAAGAAGTTGAACAAAAGCGAAGGTAGCTTGTATCCGCCCAGCTTCTGACGGGGTTGCGTGATTCCGCAGAGTCCTTTGTACTGCTGTTCGCTGTTCTATCATGGCACGGCTTATGGTCTACAAAACTCTTGCCAGGATCGCAGGCATCTTCTAGTGGATGTCTTTTCAGTCGTGTCACTTGCCAATACAAGCTTAGAGGGCCGCTGGCCGGGGCCCGGTCTCGCTAGAAAGCGATGCTGTTTCATGATGGGTAGTGCGTCCCATCGCTCAGTGTAAAGTCTGACAGACGCACGAGCTACAGCAACAATGTTCGCCCGTTCAACCATTCCATACAGGGCGCCATAAAACAGGAAGGGTTGCCCTCCCGGTGCGAGTAGGGTCATCGGAGGCGTGTTAACCACAAGAATGAAGATGCCCTCCATATTCCCAAACGGTGCGCAGGCAAGCCCAAGACTGGTAGGTTCCTCTTTCTCTGACCTATGAGGGGGAGAGACAATAAAATCGAGCCACTAGTGCCGGTAGTCATTCTATCCCACATAAGCACCAAGTTGGTCTCTAACATATGAGTTGGACAAGCTGATCGTATATTGGCCGTTTTGACATGGGGTTTGATGCCTCAGGTGTCCGACCTCGCAGAATGTTCTTGCTTGGAGCGCCTTGGCATAGTAGCTAGCCGGACGACCGCCTCC
Source organism: Millerozyma farinosa (assembly GCA_002196765.1). Taxonomy (NCBI): domain Eukaryota; kingdom Fungi; phylum Ascomycota; class Pichiomycetes; order Serinales; family Debaryomycetaceae; genus Millerozyma; species Millerozyma farinosa. The sequence continues at coordinate 105,978 of NBND01000003.1, forward strand.
TGTACCATAGGAGTTCATACTCAATCCTCAGAACCCTCAGAACACACAGAATGTCAATGTGCAAACATATGTGACGCAGAAACATACTAATAGACCATTTGACGGAAACCAGAATCACACCAAAAAGAGTGCACATGTGCGACGCAGGTTATGAGGCAATAATTATTTTACCAGTTCGTTCTATTCGCTGAGGCAGCTACAAATGCATGTAGATTGATTAGATTATACTTAGACGCACAATAATACATCATGTACAGTAACTAGGACAAAATGTAAGATTGCGTTCAGACAGGACTAAAGTTCCCGTGACAGGGTTGTAGCGTTAGCACCTTGTAAATGAGCCGGTGTATTTCGTTATGGGGTACAAATCGAGGTCATCGGAATTCCTCTGAAGATAAAAAAAGTACTCGGCATCGTAGACGGGAAACTAGCGGGTCTGCCATCCTAGCGTTATGCGAGAGCAGTAACTGATCTGCTAGTGAGTTAGTCTAGATGATTGGCGTTTGTATCCACGCAACACTAATGATGTGTAAAACAAGTGGCAGCCAAGAATAGGACTCTGGAGGTTGTGATGCATTCCAGGATGACGATACCTAGGAAGACGTTTAAAGTATCTCAAACAATAGTGCGCTGCACGCACTTCTTTAATTTGAATGCCCTTTATTTAGCATCGATTGGCAATTGCCGAACGGTGCGTAACACAATTGACACTGTGAATTAAGCCCGATTGAAATCTACTGTAAGTAACGTGCCTGCGTCCTATGGTCGCTTTGAATGGATTAAGCGATGCGAATTGTTGTTGGGTTTATTCTGATGCGATACCTTAAAAAAATGAGCACCGCTACTTAAATCTATGAGATAATATACGAGCCCCATAGTATCGGCTATTTCGATAAGTCTAGTACTCATTTATTCTTCAAAAATCTAGGGGCGATAATCCAAGTGGTTTTGGAGCGTGTGTTGCAGAATGGCTGATCTTGAGTCGCTCGTACAATCTTTTAGTCTGTGTCATCACGTGATTATAACTCGCACCCTTACTTTTCCTCGACAATACTGGCTCGATTGAGTACACACCCTATAGAGATAAATAGACATTAACTGATGAGTGGCACCAAGTATATCGAACAGGCAGGCAAGATCTTGTGCATAGGTCGCAATTACGCAGCACACATCAGGGAGCTCAACAACGCCACTCCTTCTGAACCATTCTTCTTCTTGAAGCCCAGATCGTCTGTATTAAAGCCAGGAGATGGCCCCTTTTTAGTGCCCAAGGGAGTGGTTGTTCATCATGAGGTGGAACTTGCCTTCATTCTCGGCAGAAATTTGAAGAACTTGCTGCCACGTTTCAGTAATGAAGAAGCATTGGATGCTATAGAGGGGTATGCTCTAGCCGTCGATATGACTGCCAGGAATGTGCAAGACGAAGCCAAAAAGAAAGGGTTACCCTGGACCATAGGAAAGGGCTTTGATACATTTTTGCCGTTGTCGAATTTTATTCCTAAGAGCAGCATTCCAGACCCTTATAACGTTGAATTGACTTTCAGCGTAAATGGTAATATCAAGCAGCGAGACAAAACAAACCTCATGCTTTTCCCTATTCATAAGATCCTCTCTCATATGTCTTCCATTATGACGCTAGAAAAAGGCGATCTTATTTTGACTGGTACACCAAAAGGTGTGGGTCCCATCAAACCAGGCGACAATTTTAAGGCTACACTCTCTGTTAACGATAAAGTCCTCAATGATGCCTCAATTGAACTTGAAGCCCAGGAAAAACCTGGCTTTTATGATTTCTCTAAAAAATTCTAACATAGCATATAGAATATAAATAATCATGCTTACACAAATAGTCTTTCTTTAGGATGACTATACTGTCGTATTTTGATGTCGGCCTCACTCATCACCTTATGCGACAACTTGTCCATGGAGTAACTCTGAGCGTAAACGACCTCTTTGATTCCACTTTGTACGATTTTTATTGAACAGGTTAAGCAGGGACATGTATTACAATATAACACGCTTTTTTCTGAGTCATTCAGGCCTGTTATTCTATCTCTGCCCGCTTCGAGCAACGCATTTTCCTCGGCATGAAGACATAAGCAGGTTGATAATGCCGCCCCACTGCCTTCACCTTGGTTACATCTAGAACAGCCTCCTTCGTTGCAATTGGTAAGATGTCGAGGAGTTCCATTGTACCCCGTTGCAATAACTCGATTCCCACGTACCACGACACATCCAACTCTCCTTTTCATGCAATTTGATCTCTGAGCAGCTAGCTCAGCTAGCTTCATGAAATATGCATCCCATGATGGGCGGAGTCTGGACTCGTCAAGCAATTGCAAGTCCGATAGCTTGATATACAAGCCTTGAACAGAGTTGGAAGTATTTATAATCTTTACTTTGGCCTGATTGTTAATGTCTATTAATGGGTTTTCTGCGCAAAACAACAGACCGTCCGATTTTTCAATAAACTCTTCTAGTGTTATGCTTTTATTTTCTTTTAAATTATACCTTTGGTATCTCAAATGAATCGGCGCATCTACTGAGATATGGAGAAAGAATGGCCTCTTCTGAAACACCTTTAGGACTTCTATCCTGTTCAAATGAGAGATGACGAAGTTTTCTCTCCAATGCCTGGTGACATAGGCATCGAGTTCGTTATGATCCGAAAAAGACTTTAAAGGCGGACCGAGAAGATCCTTTTTCTGTAGTACACCGTTCATATATGTGTCGCTTCCTACGTGTAACGGCTCGTGGTTTAAGATCCTATCACGATTCACATCATTTTCATTAATAGATACGTCGGGGCAAACTTCGTTTTTAACTTTATTAGTCCCGTTCACTTGGAGATAATCACTTCCGTCACACAAAGCTAACAATTGAAACCCCTGGAAGGTAAGGTACCTCGCAACCTCTGTTTTCCCTGAGCAGAGAGTTCCAGATATGCCAATCAACATTTCTACGAGCTAAGAAAGAATGCAGCTTTGTCTTCGCACGCGTTTATATGAAAATATCAGCCTAGCAATAAAAGGTCGTAAGTTCATGCGAGTATTAATCAGAATCTTATAAGATGAGGTTTTTGCTTTCCTATATTACAATCCTTACTTGTATTGGGGCTGTACTATGCTTCTCACAGATCCATCATGACGGCTACTGTGTTATGTATGATAATTGTGGGAAAAGAAGCATATTTGGAAGCGAATCACCGTGTGTAAACTATACAAGGGCTATTAAGCCTTCGCTGGAGGCAGTAAAATTGTTGAACGAAGTGTGTGGATCTGACTTTCCTACAGACCTTGTCTGCTGCTCAAAAGCCCAGATCATGGATTTGGGGAAGCACTTGAAGAAGGCGGCACCGATAATAAGCTCCTGTCCAGCATGCAAGAAAAACTTCCAGAACTTCTTCTGTGATTTTACCTGTTCTCCTAATCAATCTGCATTCGTCAATATCACCAATGACGGGATCTCAAGTGACAAAGGGAAAAAGATTGTAACCGGATTGACACTGTACGTTAATCCTGACTTTGCATCTCGATTTTACGATTCTTGCAAAGACGTGAAGTTTTCTGCAACCAATGGTTACGCAATGGACTTGATTGGTGGAGGAGCCAGAAACTTCAAAGAGTTTTTAAAGTTCTTAGGGGACGAGAAGCCGTTGTTGGGTGGTTCTCCATTTCAAATCAGTTACGAATTTGAGATATCAGATGCTGCGGAGAAACAGGGATTAAGGTTGGCTGAAAGCCACATGAGACTTTGTGATGATAAAGAGTATGGATGCTCTTGCTCCGATTGTCCTACATCCTGCCCAAAGCTTCCAAACTTCAAAGGCTTAAATTGTAGGTGTCGCGTGGGGAAACTTCCTTGCTTTTCCTTGATTGTCATATGCTTGTGGATTACAATAATAGTCTTAATTGGAGCATATCATGTATACTTGAAGAAATTGAAGAAAAACGCTTGGACGGAATTGGAGAGAGAGCTCGAAACTGAAACGAGACAGGTGGAACACTTCTGTGACCATAATGATCTTGCAAAAACGACGTCTAATTCTTACCATAAAAAGTTCATTAAGACCTTGGAATTTTATTTCGAAAATATAGCACATTTGTGCTCAAGACACCCTAAAAAGGTCATAATTATTTCGATGTTTTTGTCCTTCGTTCTCTCATGTGGCATAAGCAAAATTAAGTTGGAAAGAAACCCCATAAACCTTTGGGTCAGTCCAAATGAACCAACATTAAAAGAGATGCAATACTTTCAAGAACATTTTGGAGAGTGGTTTAGAGTTGAACAGCTCATCATAAGCTCGAAGAATAAGAGTGAGCCCGTTCTCAATTGGAACAATATTGCATGGTGGTTTGAGAAGGAGAAAGAGCTTTCAAACTTTGAAGCAACGAATGGAAAATTTGTCTCTTACGATGAATTATGTTTCAAACCTACAGGAGAGGCGTGTGCCATAGAATCATTTACTCAATATTTTGGAGGAGATATCAGATATTTGAATGAAAGAAATTGGAGACAGAAGCTTCAATCGTGTACTGACTCCCCAGTTAATTGTTTGCCTTCGTTCCAACAACCTTTGAAGAAAAATATATTGTTCAGCAGTGATGACGTTCTAAATTCGTCGGCATTTATTGTGACCTTACTAGTCAACAGCAACCTGACTGATATGGAATACACAAAAAAAGCTATCCAATATGAAAAACTGCTAGTCGCTTGGGCATCTAAGTTGGAAATAGAAAATCCTAAAATTCAAGCACACTTCAGTACCGAAATGTCACTCGAGGAAGAACTCAATAAAACAACACATATGGATTTGAACATTATATTATTATCTTATTTCTTAATGTTTGTATATGCTTCTATTTCACTTTCCCGGAAACTACCTTCGAGATTAGCTTTGTCTTCCTTTATAAAAACAAGGATTACGTTAGGTTTATGTGGTATTGGAATAATATTGATGTCCGTGACTTCGTCAGTTGGCTTGTTTTCCTTTGTGGGTCTCAAATCGACTCTCATAATTGCCGAAGTTATACCATTTCTTGTGCTTGCCATAGGTATCGACAATATTTTCCTCATAGTCGGTGAATTCGATCTTGTCAGTAATGCTAGCAAGGATTCCACTATTGAGACAAGATTGGCCTTAACTTTGAGTAAGATGGGGCCATCTTGCTTGATGAGTACATTATTACAAATCGCCATGTTTTTACTTGCAGCTAAGGTCCCTATGCCTGCTGTGAGAAACTTTGCAATATATTCTGCAGGTGCTATTCTCATAAACTTCCTTCTCCAAGTTACATGCTTTGTTTCAATATTTTACTTGGATCAACAAAGATTGGAATCCAATAGATTGGATTTTTTTCCTTGGATAATAGTCGACCACAGAATTATGTTGGCAGATGAAAATCAGGACGAGGGCTTGAAAAAGGGATTTGAAGATACTATAGCTGATTTTATAAAGCTGTACATAATTCCTCGTGTGACGGTCCGCTCAAAAAGACGCAAGCTAGTTTGTGTGTTTATCATTTGGCTAGGTTTTTCATTGAGTTTACTTCCTACAATCGAGTTGGGTCTTGATCAGAGACTTGCTCTTCCTTCAGAATCATATTTGGTGGACTATTTCAATGCTGTATATCAATATTTGAATGTGGGTCCGCCATTATTTTTTGTGCTCAAAGGGATTGATGTCACTCAGCGCAATCGGCAACAGCAACTTTGCGGGAAGTTCACTACCTGTGAGAAGTATTCGGTTGCTAATATCCTCGAGCAAGAGTACAAACGGTCGAACGTGTCGACTATTGCAGAGCCTACATCTAGCTGGCTAGATGATTTTTTGACATGGTTAAATCCCGATCTAGATCAATGCTGTAGAGTGAAGAAGAACGATAAGGATAGTTTTTGCTCAGTAAACAGTCCTGAGAGGTTGTGTCAGCCCTGTTACGCTGACCATGAACCACCTTATGAGTCCAATATGAACGCATTTCCTACATCCGATGAATTCATGCGTTATTTCAATAATTGGATTGAGCAGCCTAGTGATCCATGTCCCTTGGGAGGTAAGTCTTCTTATTCTAACAGCATTTTTGTGGATGACAAAAATCAGATCGCAGCCAGTTACTTCAGAACTAGTCATGTTCCATTGAGGTCGCAAAGTGCGTTCATAGATGCTTACGAGAATGGTTTGCGAATAGTAAAGGAGATAAAAGCCTACATCAAAGACGTGGAAACTTTTGCGTTTTCTCCATTCTACGTTTATTTTGCGCTGTATGTTACTATCTCCAGGATGACTTTTACCCTTATCGCCTCCGCTATATGCTTAATCTGGGTTATCAGCACGTTATTGCTAGGGTCTTTCCGTGCATCAACAATACTAATTTTAACGGTGACATGTATTCTTATCAACATCGGTGGAATACTTTCACTTTGGTCAGTAAGTCTAAACCCCGTCTCCTTAGTAAACCTCATTATCTGTGGCGGATTCGCGGTGGAGTTCACCACTCACATCACAAGGGCTTATACATTAGCTGAGCCAGTCGATCCTTTGGATAGGCGTGCCTCAAAAACTCAGAAAGCTTTGAAGTCTGTAGGATCACTGGTCTTTTGTGGTATTACATTGACAAAGTTCATTGGAGTGTGCGTCCTTGGTTTTGCCCGGTCTAAAATCTACGAAATTTTCTACTTCCGGATGTGGTTTTCTTTGATACTTGTCGGAGCAATCCATGCCTTTGGACTTCTCCCTATACTTCTAAGTGAATTTGGCCCCCTTTCGAATTCCGAAACCTTGGACCAAATTTGAGTTCCCAACGGCTATGGTGTTTAAATACTTCCATACTGAGACTGAACTTTGTTTGTACTGTATATAACATGGTCACCCAAAACGACTTTTTTGAGATTATACGGCGACGAAAACAACAAGGAACTCATAAATTTAAAGGCAACTTTTTAGTTACATTATAATAGGATAAGATGTCTTCAGTTTATACTTTTAAATGGTATGTCTTAAATTTGTTTAGGCCTTTCAATTCTGCAAGGTCGAGTTTTAGAGTTCACAATCCTTCACTCCTGCATTCCTATTTATGTCTCACGATAGCCACTCAGTAATTGGTCGAGAATTAATAGTGAACACAGCATAAGCAATAATTAATTTTACTAACAATGTTATAGGCCTAAGGGACCAAATGAAGTTATCATTACTGGTACTTTCGATAATTGGACCAAGTCTTTGTACTTAGTCAAGCAACCGGACGGCTCTTTTGAACTTACAGTTCCACTTCCAGAGGATAAGGGCAAGATATTATATAAATATGTCGTAGATGGCGAATGGAAGGTCTCTTCTAGCGAGAAGAAGACCACAGATGAGGCTGGGATTGAAAATAACGTCTTGGAAAAGGAAGATTTGGTCAGCATTAAGGACGCAGGCATTAAAATTCCTGAGGCTGGTGGCTTACCTGTTAAAGCCTCCACTGCCAATGACGTACCAAAGGATGGTGTTAAGGCTGCGGTTGTACCACAAGTTGAGCAAAAGCAAGCCTCAATTGCAGGTGAGCCTGGTATTGTCATTCCACAAAATGCTGAGGCAATTTCTGCCTTTTCTCAAACTGAGGGCGAGAAAACTAACTTCGAGGGATTGTCACCTGAAGAAAAGAAAAAGCAAAAGAAGAAGGTTAAAAGAAACCAGTACAAGGCTAAGAAGAAGAAGAAGGGTTCTGCCACGGGTGCTGCTTCTAGTGGAGGTCAAAACTCAGGCACTGAGACCACTGAAGGAGGTGCTGATACTGAAGTTAGTCAAACTCCTGAACCAGAATACTCAGAGACTTCTGCTGCAGGTGTTTTTCCTGTCACTGCTGTTGCAGTTGACTCTGAGAAGGCAGAGCCTGTAAATACTCAACCTGTTGATGAAAAACTAATCAACAAAGGTGAGGCAGAAAACGTTCGGGAAAAAACTGAGAAATCCCCTATTGCGGAGACAAGTGCTATTGCTGCTACTTATGGTACTGCTGCTGCTGCTTATACTAATGATGTTCCAGGAGATGCGGTAAAGGACTCTGAAGGTGTGACTAAGGATGATAAGATTGGACCCGCCAATGTCGCTAACGTGGAGGCTAATAAGTCAAAGGACTCTGGCGCTAATGCTCTCGGTGGTGAGGTCGAGCGTGAGCCTCAAGAAGTTGCAGAGACAAGCACACCTCAGGTTGCTGATGCTGGTGTCACGAAAACTTTAGACCCTAAGGCTGGTTTAGCTGAGAAGGATACTGACCTCCAAGATTCCGACGTTAATGAAGGTTCTGAAGCATTAAAAACTGATGCTACTGTCACTGATGCGAAGGAATCCGCTCAGAATGCAGCAACTGAAGTTAATGGTGACGAAGAAATTATTGTCGCACAAGGAGTACATGATAAATCTGAAGTTGAGGCTGCTCTCCGTTCTCAAGAGGGTGATATAACTGTGGAGGAAATTCAGCCCGATAAAGTTGAATTGAATAACTTGAATAATAATGCTGAAGTGAAGAATGAGAGTACCGTGGGTGCTTCCGAAGTGGCCAAAGAGGCAGAAACATCCAAGGCTCCTGAGTCCCTTAAGGCGACTGAAGATGGCAAGAATACTGAGGGTTCTACTAAGCAGTCTAACTCTGCTGCTTCTGGTTCTACTCAACAGAAGAAAGATGCTAAGCCAAGTGATACTTCTGAACAATCAGACAAGAAGAAGAAGAAGGGCTTCTTTTCCAAATTGAAGAAACTTTTCAAATAGAATTCTTAATCACTCGCTTTAAGATTATATTATGCCTGTCATTATAACTATACCCTCTGCTTGAATTCATTTTTGATTTACCTAATACTGTTCTACACGATGCAGATGCCTGTTAATTAGATGCATTATAATATTTGTAATATGTACAATTGTTTCGATACTTACATGGCATTAGAAATAATAATTAATGCATCATATCCTTTCCTTTAGTAATATCAAGTGTTTATTTGATTTTGTTTTAGTATATAATACACATTTTATAATTTATAATATAAGATTATTTTACCTTTACTACCCCATTAACGATCTCTAATGATCAATATCCATTAATCTAACGCGCCTCGAACTGGACCATTCTTCTCGTCCTGGCCTTATAGATAACACGATGCCCACATTCCTTACATCTTATAGCATCACTTTTACTCAAGGTAAATGAAGCAGCACACTGAGCACAGTTATACCTCACTCCTAATGATTTGTTAACGACATGACCATGTGCAGCGTGTGAAATAGATGCTGGTGCTGTGAACCCTTCCCTCTGTGCCAGTGACATTTTTTTATGATTCCAGCAACGATATATATGTAACAGATGATGCTTATAAACTAGAGTATTAAATTTTTTCCTGATAGAACCGCCCCAATATAGAAACGTCACGTGCATGCCCAGCGTATTTTTTCTTAGAATCAATGCTGGAGAATCCTACGAAGATATGGCTTGATGAATTCGATTAAAGATGCTATATCCAAGGTTGTGCGATCAGTAAGCAAGCTTGAAGGCGAGGGAACTAGGGTGCCTTCCACTTTGGATGCGTCTTGGAAAGAGAGGCGAGTAGGACAAACGCGACCTCCTAGGGTAAATGATAGAATTAAAGAAAAAGGCATTAGCAGAGATGGCGTCAAGGAATATCGACACTTAACTCGGTCATATCAGCGCAAGCTATTTCAGGACTTTCTAGAACCCTTGAATATGCCATATTTAAAAGCTTTCAGTGATAGAAATGAGCAATACGACAACAAGCTGGCTGGACAGAACTGGCGACGGAAGCACACGAAAACCTCGAGCGAGACATTTGGACGATTTCTTGAGGAAAGAGATGGATTTAATAGCATGATGGATCTTTTACTAGAGCTTACGCCTGACTACAGAAAAATGGGAGCGATTGGCGCAGATAAACTCGACGCCCGCGCCATAGATTACCGGCTTGTAGAAGAGCAACAGACTAGACATCGGAACATTACGCCTCGATATCATTTCCATGAAATACCTCCTATGCCCACAGATAGTTCAGAAAAATTTGAAGAATACATATATTTCTTGACGCATCTGAAAATACTATATCAAAATTCTCTGTCATTGCTGAGTGGACTTGTTCCTGAGATCTTGCTACACACACACAAGTTGACAAATACAGACTATAAGCATCTCAGGTCTGTCCACACGTACAATTTTCTAATAAAGTACTTTGGATTTGATAAGCACCAGAGTGCTTTTGCACGGGAGCTTCTTCTCGTGATGAACAAGGATGGGCATCGCCCCAATATTGACACTATCAATAACCTTTTGAAGCTGTGCAGGATTCACTCGAACATCCGTTCATTGACTAACACCTACTACCTTGTTCGAAGATACTTGATGTTAATGAAAAAACTAGGATTTGGAGCCAACCTCACAACCTGGTGTCGCATATATGATCTGATAAGCAATATCTATCTTAAAGAGCATATGATTAATATGATGACTAGCATTAACTTGCCAATTCTGCAAGGATTAGCAATACGAATTCTTGATGACTACATGAAAACCACTACGGACACCAAAGAGATCATGAGATTTATCGTTGAGGACCTTCGGATTGACTGGCACAAAGAGCTGCGCTTCTTGAACAAAATCTTATACCATGCGGCAGTCAATTGTCATCCGGAGTCGTTGGCATATTTGCAGCTGCTTTTTGCTACACACCCGGTAGACGAACACTCAGTAAAATACGTAGTGGAAGGCATCGTACGCAATATGCAATTGCAAGAAAAAGTCCCCATTCTCCTTTCGTTTTATTCGAGCCTCGATGATGCCTTGCTCACCAACCCCGATGTATTCAGACTCCTCATTCGCCAGCTTTGTCTCTCGCTAGAGCGTTACGACCACCGACTGCTTGCGTTCATCGTCCGTGGTCTCATACACGACGCAGTTGCACATCTCCACCTCCCGCTTGTGCACGACCATTCTGTCCTGTGTCCCGCTCCCTCGTCGCTAGACGCAGTCCCGAGCGCAAATACGCCAGAGTACCTAAGAATCATCAAGCGCCTTGTCGGGCGGCCCATGCTCTCTTTCGAGGCGGCTCTTTCCTATACTAGCCATCAGTCGGACATATTGTCTACTAAGGCTTCGATACCTTCCATCCAGCTTTTGCCTCCCTTGTCAGCACATGAGATCACTGATTGGAACAACATGAAGAACTATTGCCGCCACGGCTCACATGGCATCGCTCGGCCTGCTGAAGCTTCTACATTCCACCTTGAGCCGTCGCATTCAAAAGTACCTCTGGCATATATCGAGTCATGCATACAAGCTCATTATCGTTTATCTGCTGCTGCGAGGAATTCGCTTCGTATATACAAGCTCCTGGAGGGCCTCGATACCTATACAGTCGATGAGATGGTGCGCCGATCTATTCTCGATCCTAAAGGAGTTTAGCTTTACCTCGACGCTTCTAGAATGTAATATCGCGAGTCACATCCCGTTTTCTTTTCATAAGGAACCCAATCTTCCGTAAATTGCTATTTACTTGCAGCCTTGAAATTTCTCGATGCTCATGTATCCGTGCCCAGATACACACATTATACATACCCAAATAGGAAGGATATATTAATAAGAATAATCAAGTCAGCGTTCTTTACAGATATGAAAGTTACTCTACGTTCCTACTATAGTAGTAAGTGAAAGTCTGTAGATTGCTCCCTCTGTTTGAACGTTCGATTTTGCTGGTAGGAAAATATAGTAGAGTAACAGCAATTTTACGTCCTCTCTCCGAATACAAAAAAAAAAAAAAAAAAAAAAAAAAAAAATTAAATAACTAAACCGACCCTTGACCTATTCCTAGACATCCCAAGAATTTATAAAGAAGGCAAGAGAAGATTCGAGTCCACATAACACTTAGAGAGTCTACTGGGTCTAGATAAAATTCGGAAAGAGTAGGCCGTTTACAGAGTAGATGAGAAAGTTGAAAAGAGCGGTATTTATTATATAAGGGGAGCATATAATATATTCTTCATAGCCTGGAGATATAGGAAAGGAAAGGATAGCATAGAGGAGAGTCGGGGAGTGTCTTCAAGATCTGATTTTCTTGTCATTCGTTCGTTGAGACACTGGGCATATATTAAAAGAAGAGAACCAGCAAAGAGAGGTTTGGTTTGATCTGCAAAAGTCGGCAGAGACTGGACAATAACGGAGTGCAATTTGGAAGTTAATAGGTCGATCAGTAATCACTATGTACGATTCAATGATGGCCGTTGCACTTCTTACGTCAGTGCTCATGTTTCTCGAGATAGCATCCGGCTTGTCGCTCAATGCATGCTCTTCCAAGAACATCGGATCAGGGAAGACAAGCTCGGAGTACATGTCTAACGGAAAGTGTAAAGATACCTGTCTGTCCAAAGGCTACGCAGTGGCCATTCTCCAGCGCTACGATTGCTGGTGTAGCAACTACATGCCCGAAGACACTACTTCGTTATCTAATTGTGACACACCATGTCCCGGGTTTGGTTATGAGAACTGCGCGAACGATGGTTATTACGGATATTTGGTAATCGGGGAACCAAGTGGATCAATGGGCGGGTCCGCACCATCCAGTTCCGCCGAATCCAGCTCTTATGCGAGCACCTCGAGTTCAAGCACAAGTTCGCTGTGGTCCCAGAGTTCTACAATTACGAGTCTGAGCTCCGCCACCACGAGTCTGAGTTCCCAAAGCAGCTCTGGCAGTCACTTGCCACCTAGCAGTCTGTCAACTTCATTACATTCGCTGACTCAAACACATAGTAGTAGTATTACTTCAAGTTATTCGTCGTCCCGCTCTAGCACTTCATCGTACATTAGCCTGCTGCTGAGTGCATTTACTACTTCACCATCCACCTTGTCAAGTGAGCCGAGCTCGTCATCGTCACCGTCATCGTCACCGTCATCGTCACCGTCATCGTCACCGTCATCGTCAACCACGCACTCTCTGGTTATGCGGCCACTGATTGTATATTCCATCAAAACTGTCAACGGAAGCCCCAGTGCAACAGTTGTTATCAAGACAGATTACATTACTATGAGCACCCTGGCACCATCATCGCTGGCTTCAGCGATGAATGTGAACTCTAACAATGACGCTAATTCTAATAAATCAAGCTCAGGAAAATCATTTACAGACTCGCCTGGGAAAATGGCTGGTACTTTTACCGCTGTCGGTGTTGTGGGAGTTTCCCTTCTAGGAGGTTTAATATTCTTCTGCGTCAGACGCAGAAAGAATCAAAACGTATTCATGGACGCTGAAAATCAGGATGTTTCTTCTGACGACTATTCTATTCATAATGAAAAAGCGGCTGGATCTTCTGTAACTAGCAATGCTCTTGGAACACCTACAACTCAATCCAGGCGTAATAGCTCAAATAAGCCAATTTTCCCTTTTTTCGGTCCTTCTAGTGGCAATGGTGTCGCACGAAGCTCTTCAAGAAAACATTTAACCAAGCACAGTAGAAATAGTCTGAATGACGATGTTGCTTCCGATCAATTTTTATTCCCAATCAATGAGATGGATACGAGACTAGATCCTCGTACTATGTTCCTTGCTGATAATGATTCCAAATCGCTTGGAGATGAGCACGACTACTCCAGAAAAATACTACATGTGACAAATCCAGAATAGTGATGCCAGTCATCATACAGATATCACTTTAATTCACTACGGTCATAACAATTTCATATTCTTAAGGAGCTTGGTATTGTGCAATATTAATAGTAACCAAATGATTGCAGCCCCCCAAACATAACATTATATGGCATCAAATGTTCATCTAAAACCTTTTTGTTTATTACGATCGAAATATTTTTTCTTTATCATAATAGTCGAGGGCTAACCAAGACGTCACTAGCTAATATAATGATATAATATCCGTTCAGTACGAAAAAACTCGAGTAGATTTTGATTTTACTATTCCTGATTAATTGTAAATCATCGTATAAAGACTTCACTCATAAATAAGTCACTATGAAATAAAAATTACATGTATGTTCTCTGATGCCATTCTGTGTATTATTCAGTCGTAAAGCACAGTCCTCTACGCAAACAGTGCCCTGTTTCCTTCTTTACGAGTGACATTTTTACCATGTGGTTGCCTTTCGTAGGCATTTGGTTTGTCCTTTGCCTTCTTTTTCCTGCTATTTCTGTGTCCACAACACTTGTCCTGATTGGCCCCGTTTCGTGGATGCAGATGAACCCCTTCATCGTCAGAGCTACCCAGCAGACCCAGCGAGTCCGAATCTGAGTCTGAATCAGACGACGATCCCAGTGACTCTCCAAACTCCCTATGGGGATGAAAGATGCAGCATATCTTCGACTTCTTTTTGTTCATGTTCTCGTTATCCACTACATCTTCGGTCCATCTTACTCGGTGTGGATTTCTACTGCGCAAGTGGATGGTGCCTGAGTCGCCAGCACTCTCTGCTCCGCTCCCCTGTCTATCTGCAGATAGCTCTGTTGTAGTCATGGTACCGCTTCCCGTAATGGTGAAGCTGCTACCACCTGGGCTTCTACTTCTTTCTGCCATGATTTGATATTATTGAGCTAATCTAGTCGCCTCTATTCCAGCCCCAATTGCAGACCGTCTGTTGCTCCGTATCTCTGATGTCTCCGTGAGTATATATTGTATATCTATCTTGCAAGGTGTCTGGACCCCGTAATGCTGTCGTCGTGAATTCCTGCAGTTGCGTAACTAAATCCCTCGATAGCCATGCCTGACTTTGCTTAGATCTGCTCACCACTGCTCGCATTACCAATGATGACGGTGTACGCACTACCCTGATGTCTCACCCGTGTCGCACGACTAGCTTTCGGCACCGTGCGCACCGTGCACTTGTTCCTTGAGGGGCGGTCATGGCTAATTTTCTTTTGTACACGACCGTAAATGTTCGCCAGGCTTATCCTGATGACCAGACCCGCCCAAGCGTTAACTTCCGTGATATAACATCCCCCGCCCACCCCAGTCGCAGATCATGGCACCACTTTGCGGGTCAGAAAGGAAGACCTTTCGTCTGCAGTAGAAGGTCTGGTTGTGTATTGTACCCACTGGGTTCAATTTCCTAAATGTTGGCCCTGGATGTAGAATCAATAATTCGCACCATGGGCTGTGGAGTTAGTCATTCGATGGGCCCTCAGTATCGAGCGACGAGGTAAAGTACTTCGTTCGCTGACACGTGCGCACAGGATAAGATTACACCGCAAAGCTCTGTGCCCCAGTCAGACCTGCTTTGTGTGTGTTCCGCCGCGCGAACGCTTTATGAGCTCAATGCGCAGCTGGGGCTAAATTACATCTTCAGGGGTCCCGTGATGCTCTCACCCACGAAGAATCACTCTTTGTGCGAATCGTATTCTCCTCCAATCCCTGTATACACCCGGGTGGGCCTCTGAGCCATCGTGGCGTAGTCTCTAAAGCTCTATATGCTAGGCATGCTGCAAGAGTCTTATCGCATCTTTTGTCTAGAATTCAGCCATACATCGGTAGTACGATGTCGTAGTGTCATAGTCTGCGATTAACAAGCCATGCGACTGGTGTCCGATCAAGAACTTCACTGCTGGTGCCTAATGAGGGCAGTTTCAGCCGTCAGAACGTTTGGCACCCAGTAACATCATTACCCTCTGCGATGCAGTGGTACGAGGGTCGAGCAGAGTCTCCAAAAGAAATTAATTGGTACCTGCATATAGATGGAAGTCTGGAAATCTTGCTCTTGGCGCTCCTAATTACATATTTAAAGCGAAAAAATCCCTTTAGGAGGCTTCGTAAACAGGACTAGTAGGTTAAAGCAATACGATACCAGTGGTCAAAGAAATAATGAACTATAACATACATCCTATAACTTACTTCAACCCTGATGTGGAGTATGGGGTAATGGATTCGGAATTTGATGTGGATCTTGAAGCAGCGTCTTCTAACTCGCCTATGACGAGTCAGAGTAGTCAGACAAATGGGTCACCCCACTCCTCGTATACTTCGCAAACAAGCTCACCACATGAGTACAACAAGGATGATCTGGAGCGCACAAATGACAGCTTGTTCAAACGTACCGACTTTGCGGCCACCGGGCTGTTAGGGGATGAAGCGCCAGCGGCGTCAGACAGTACTGCTCTGACAGATAAGAATGGTGCCAAATACACAGGCGTGAAGCCCAAGAAAATCTACCGCAAGGTGAAAGATGAGGATCTCAAGGGCCCTTTTGCGTGTAAATGGAAGGAGTGCAAGCTTATCTTTGAGACACCGGAGTTACTCTACGACCATTTGTGTGATGACCATGTAGGACGCAAGTCGTCCAACAACTTGTCACTCACCTGTTTGTGGGACAACTGCTTCACATCTACAGTGAAAAGGGACCATATCACGTCACATCTCCGTGTGCACGTACCCTTAAAGCCTTACCATTGTGAGTTATGCCCCAAATCATTCAAGAGACCTCAGGATTTGAAGAAACATGCCAAGACACACGTGGACAGCCACGCAAAATCATTGAAGAAAATGCAAAAGAACGGTGAACCTATGGTTTCGGTTCACCTGAACCAAGCAGTGACGGGGGGTGCATATAACCAACCCATAAATGTTCACCAACAGCCTCAACTGGAAGAAGCATCCCACTTTGGTGTCGATTCTTCTCTCGACCACCTCTTATACTTTGACGCCAATTACACCTCATATCCTGAGGTAGCGCTGTCGGATAATACCTTGTCAGATGGAAAAAAACGTAAAGCTCCGATAGACAACAGTGCAGTTATGGTCAATAACGTATTAAACGCTTTCAACTTTGGTAACGCCTACAGCAACAATAATAATAATGGCCATGGCAACGATTCTGCAAAGCGTGTAAGAATGGAGCCTACTTACAATGTGGACATGTTCAATAAATTAAATAACATAGAGGAGCAGTACATGCATACAAATAATATGCTAAATACTTTTCCGCAAGCTAATTGCAACAGTAATGGTGGCTATTTTAACCCTGGAACAACCTCCGGACAAAGTATTCGTGGACCACAAGCCCCCCAAGTTCTTCCCGGTGCCCCAAAATTTAGCTCTCGAAGCCATGCTCATGATTACAACCCCAATTTCAATATTAACGGACAAGCTCAATATAACATTATCGTTAATACATCGAACATACTTGAAGCTGAAAAGTTTTTCAACTCTTTAAACATGTCTATTGATA
Source organism: Millerozyma farinosa (assembly GCA_002196765.1). NCBI lineage: Eukaryota > Fungi > Ascomycota > Pichiomycetes > Serinales > Debaryomycetaceae > Millerozyma > Millerozyma farinosa. The sequence continues at coordinate 123,173 of NBND01000003.1, forward strand.
TGCAAGCACAGAAGTTCGCTCCTAGCATCTTACATGATAAGCAGCCACAGCACTGCAATCAATTGTATCCATCCTTGCCCCAGTTCAATGACAGTAATGATGCACCTATCAACAACTACTCTTACCCTTCATATCCTCAAGTTAACAGGCCGTTCAATAACTTCAGTCACCATGTTCCTTCAGATTTCAATAGTGTCAGCACTTTTCAAAAATCGGGTCAACCAAGGCTTTCAAAGTCATCTTTGGCTTCTTCTCAATCTGAAGTTACTGATGAATCAGAGGCCACAGAAGCTCTTAACAAGTTATCCTTGTCTACTCCAAAGGATGAGGTAGAGTTCAATTACAATGATATCATAAAGCACAAGCTTTTGGTAAAAGCTGTTTTAAAGCATTTGCGTGAGATAAAAAGCTCTCTCCCCGATGTTGCGATGAAAGAATCTCAGCCTTTGAAGAGTAGATCTGATAAATTATACCCTACAATCACTGCATTTTGACATATTTAACTTCAATTTTACGCATCGAGATAAAGAACGGATGACATTTCTGGTATTAACTCAACATTTTATTGGTTCAGTTCATAGGTATAAGAAGAGATTCAGTTTGAGTATTTTTTTTTTGGTATTCTTGCGGATAAATTTTTAATTTTATGTATCAATTGATTATGCAAAAAAGTGTTGAATCATTATATATTCGTAGTATCATTATTGTCTATAGGTTTGATGTAGAACGCCGGACCCTAAAACTCTATCGTTCTCGTATAAAACAATATATTGTCCTGGAGCCATGGCTCTACATTTATTATGCAATTTAATATCAATGATATCGTGTTCGATAGTTATCGAAGATACAGGCTCTTCCTGTTGCAAAGATCTATACTGAATGTTAAGTCTATTGGACTTGAGCTTTCCTTGCAAATCAATGGGTTTGGGCAGAAGCCATTCCCATTCTTTAACTATTAATCCGTTTTTATAAAACTCCTCGTTGTCTCTGCCTCTAACAATTACTAGTTCGTTCGTTTCCGGTCGTTTCTCGCTAACAAACCAGACACCTTTATACTTAGGATTACCTTGAGGCATTGAAATACCCAGTTTTTGGCCTATTGTTGCATGCCACAACCCTTGATGTCTACCCCAAATTTTTCCATCCTTTGTAACGATATTACCTGGCCTGGGCTCAATATAGTCGTTCAAAAACTTGCGGAAGTTGTTCTCTTCTTGAGAAACAAAACACAAGCCCTGAGAGTCGGGTTTCTTTGCTGTGATTAAGTTCAAGTCAGCAGCCACCTTCCTTACTAATGGCTTTTCTAAATGGCCCATAGGCATTATGACCCGTGAAAGAATGTCAACTGGGACTGTTGACAAGTAATATGACTGGTCCTTTTGTCTGTGAAAACCTCTCAACAAATGATATTCTGAAGTCTGTCGATGCTTTAATACTCTAGCATAATGGCCAGTAACGAGCCACCACTTCAGGCTGTTCTCGAACCTTTTAGTGAGATGTTCTATCATTTTACCAAACTTTACATATTTGTTACAACCAACATCTGGATTCGGTGTCAACCCTTTCTCATACATTGATATCATAGGCTGGAAAACATCATTCCAATAATCTTTTTCAAAATTCACTCGCTCACACGGAATCTTCAATTGCTCACATACCTTTTTAACATCATTCCATTCAGCTTCAGTGCATTTCGCTGTCTGTGACCAGTTCGCCATATAGATACCTCTTACTTTCTTGTATTGAGACGCATATAATGCAGCACAAACTGAAGAGTCCACTCCTGAACTCATCGCAACAATGATCTCATCATCCTCAGATGGAGAAGGAAAAGAGTACTCATCAGGTATACTACTTTTGTCGATATTTTCCTTCAAAACATGCAGAATCAGACGTCTAGGTATTGACCATGACCCTGGAAAAAAGCGCCAATAAGGGCGTAACACTTGATTCATTAAGCTTTTTATATAATCTTACGATGAAAAATGCCTTTCAGTCTGCACCTCACTCTCGATTAAATGTATAGATCAAATATATCTGTAGCTTTAAACAGACCTTTATCCTGACATGAACTTTTTCACACAATAAGCCTTTCAAGCATTAAAGTCAAGGTGTCTACAATGATTCTGCGCTAAATTCTAAATTTTCACAATATGTGCAAAACATCACAAAATATAGAAGAATTGGTAATCATTACCAGTAAAAAACAGATAACAGGGACAGAACTTATCATTATCATAGAAAGTATATAACTGGGATGAATAAAGATAATTCATTGAACGTCATCTGGACTGCCCCAATAAGAAGATTTCCATAGGTACTAAGGGAGTATATATAAAGACAAATCTGGACATCTAGATAGAAGGGGTCCCTTGGCCCAGTTGGTTAAGGCGTGGTGCTAATAACGCCAAGATCAGCAGTTCGATCCTGTTAGGGACCACTCTTCCTTTACCCGGGCGTGTGGCGTAGTTGGTAGCGCGTTCGCTTAGCATGCGAAAGGTCTCCGGTTCGAATCCGGACTCGTCCATTTTTTTTGTTTCTATTTCAGCGAGCTGATAAAAATTTCCCACGAAACCCTCATGGTAGACATGGAGTGAAGTTTTATTACAAGGCTGTATGATTTCATATCTATGCCCGACTACACTGACAGCACTCAATTGAAAGTTTATATGGTAGTGTTGAGATTTATAGGTAGTGCATAAACCACACGTTTGTCGAAAATACCTTCATGTATTTATGACTTTGATGAAAAAAGTCAATAAGCAGTATGGATTCCCCTTTGAAGTCAACCTTAGGTGCTCGTATGAGTGCTTACTTGACGAGCACTGATGATTACCGGAAACATAGAAAGAATGTCAATAAAAATCTTGTTAGAATACGTAGAAAATTGGGCCTCATTACGAAGGATACGAAGAATTATGAGGACAAAGTTGCATTGATTACCAGTGACAAGTACGACGAGAATCAGCTATACGGAACAATGTTATTGTTGACAGCTGAAAGGGATATGCTATATGCGTTAGAAATCAAAAACATGTTGGAAATAAGTAATGAGAATGTATCTTCTAACAAGAACTTAATGCTCAGTAGAATGAAAAAATCATTGTCAACATCGAAATTACTATTAGAAGTCATTCGAAATGAGAAGGACTCTATAATAAAGATCGAGAGTTACGTTTATGCTGCAATTATTCAAGGATTCTTCTCAATCAACAAGAGGAAATGGGATTTGGCCTTAGACGCTTTCTCCACAGCTAAATGTTCCTTAGAGTTTTTGAGCGCCAAAAAGACATCGGATAGTACACAAACTTCACAAAGTGAAACAAGCGATATAAGGGAAACTCTCTTTAAGGAGTTGCTTGATGAATTGGTTGATCCATCTTTGAATCTTGCCCTTAGTCAGAGTGGCCAAAGTAAAATCACATCTGATATAAAGACAGTTTCAAGAAAACGCTGTTCTTCAGAATTACTCCCCTACTTATCCCCTGTTGCTGAGATTATCAAGAGAAGTGATCCCAGCTTTTTTGATATAGTTCCCGAATCCACCGAGTTGTTACGTTCTATCACTTGGAGAAAACATGAAGCAGAGATTTACAACGATGAAATAGCCTTGAAGCTCACGCAAATTATGAAGGCACAAAGAGATTCGACTAATTTTACCGAGTCTAGTCAATTCGATGTTTTGTATACCAGCTGGTCCGAAGTGTTGGACGATCATTTGAGCGATGTTGAGAAGAATAGAGATGATGATGACTTAGAGAAGGTACAAAGTAGGGCTATCTTACTCACTTTCATCAACTACAACATGTTTTTCACCAGGATTAAAAGAGATACTTTACTCATAGACGAATCCGTCAGACAATCGAAGCCAGATATCGCTCGTGAGATCAAGAAAGATATCATTCGTTTGTATGGTAATATAATAAATACCGTCCAACAAGTTAAGGATCTTCCTGGTGTTTACAATGATGACGATCTTCTTCTTTCTTTGGACAACTTGGAGAAGTTGTTCGATTTCAAGAAAAAGGCAACATTGGCAGAAATATTCGCATTGAATAATAAACACAAGGAATCACTCAAGATTTTGCATCACATTCATTCTGAACTCCCATCATCAGGCTCAACGTTTTACAAAGTGGAGCAGTTTCCCTACGATGTTAGTAGCAACTCTTCATTCGAATTATTTAAAGAAGAGCTCGAAGAGAAGTTGAGAGAAGCTACAATAACTGTGCAGCTTTATGAAGATAACTCAAGGGTGTATTCCCAAGATAGTTTTGTTGTGTCCAACATTGATAAGTTTGCTACAGTATTGGATGATATACTGAATGTTGCAAACTTGAAGGAACCACTTCTACTCAATCCCTTGTTAAGTAAACCAGTTCTCTTTGATATTGGGTTTAATTATATAAGTTACGATATGGGTACCTCGTCTTCGTATAATGCTGCTTTAAGTAGTCCGAGCTCGAGTTCGGGGGACTCTAAGCCCTCGAAGAAACAGGGAGGGTTTTTTGGTCTTTTTGGCCGTAAATAATTAATTTAAATAAATATATTGATGTAATAACTTCAGACTTTAGATTCTCGAATTCTGCTATATATTTTTTTTTGTTTTCCATTAACTTGCATGCTTTGAGAAAATTGATTCCAATTATATAAAGACGTATAGATATGGGTGAAAAGAAGTACTCGCTGTCAATCACGTTGTGCTTCAGTATATTGGGCCTTTATGCGTCCTTTTTAACCTGGTCTGTTCTTCAGGAAAGAATTAATACCAAACCATATAGCTCAACAGGTGGATTAGCTGAACCGGAATATTTCAAAGCACCTTTGATCATCAATGTCACACAAGCACTATTAGCTTCGATGACAGGATACATTTACTCTTACATTAATGAGAGATCGGATCCTTTCGACATTTTTTTAAAAAATGATAAAGAAACAACACGATCGATGCTCAAGTCTTTTCTTTTGATTTCAATCACATCAAGTTTGTCATCACCTGTTGGATACAGCTCACTCAAGCATATAGATTTTTTGGCATATTTACTTGCGAAGTCCTGCAAGCTCATTCCAGTTATGCTCGTTCACAAAGCATTTTATAGAACAAAGTTTCCATTTTACAAATACTTGGTGGCTGTATTGGTAACGGCAGGAGTTGCAATTTTCACATTATCTCATTCCTCCAAAAAAGCCAGCAATAATGAAATCAGTGACGGCAAAATAGCACTTGGAGTCGGCCAATTACTTGGATCCATGCTCTTGGATGGATTAACTAATTCTACGCAAGACCAACTCTTCAAGGTCCAGCCGAAAAAAGGGTCAACAGCAAGATTATCAGGAGCTAAGTTGATGTGTGTCTTGAACGCATTTGTCTTTGTTTTGACATTGGCTTATATGGTCGCTTTTAAATACGATTCCGAAATAACTTACACCATAAACTTCGCTAAAAAATACCCAGAAGTTTTAACGAACATCTTACAGTTTTCAGCTTGTGGTGCATTAGGACAGGTATTTGTTTTTATAATTTTAGAGAATTTCGGCTCACTTGTATTGATCACTGCTACCGTCACCAGGAAGATGATGAGCATGATTCTCAGTGTTGTACTTTTCGGTCACACTCTCAATTACGTACAATGGCTTGGAGTAGCCTTTGTATTTGGAGGTATTGGATATGAGGCTTATTTGAATTTGCACTCTAAGAAGTCTTCTAGGGCCACAGTAGAGAAGAAGAATAATTAGCTTTAGTTATATCGCATAGGAAAATTATCGCGTAAATAAAAAAAGAACATATGTATAATCAATATTGCAACACAATATATTGAATGTTGTTACATAAATGTTGATCAATCAACCTTCAATAATGATTCGGCATTTGCCTTGGTTGCACTCATGCCAAAGCTTTTGTTGTTTCTTAAGCTCTCTATTTCCCAAGGTGTTCTGCACCACATTACTTACTTGGTCATATTACACATTCGTTGCTGATGGTGCATTCAGTGATCTTATAGTCGGATCAGATAAAGAAAACGAAGGGAAGCACTACTTTCTTGCTTCCATAGTCGCATTATTTGGAGGAGTATTGTACTTTTTGTGCATATATACTTATTATCGGACGATATATCGAGGACCCGGATCACCTCAAGATTATGAAGAGTTAATTATCAAAGATTTGAAAAGAGTAGCAGGATACAAATCCAAATCCGATACTTCTTTAGGGAAAAGCAGTACTGAAAGTGCTTCCAGTACTCTCTTGGGAGACGAAGAAAACCCAGAACTTTTTGAAGAAGAAAAACCACCAGGAGATCTTCTAGAGATACATATGTTGAAAACGAATGGATCAGGATACAGATATTGCAATAAATGCAGTGTTTGGAAACCAGATAGATGCCATCATTGCTCTACTTGCAACACATGTGTACTCAGAATGGATCACCACTGCCCCTGGTTCGCAATATGCATCGGATTTCATAATCAAAAGTTTTTTGCCCAGTTTTTGATGTATGTGACAATGTACTCGGGATATGTTTTTTTCGTGTCGGGTTACGTTCTCTGGGACTTTTTCTTCAGCCAGGAGTATGTGAATAGGTACTTGTCCCTAGGATTGATATTCCTTTTAGTCCTTAGTTTTTCCTTTTTCATAACATTAGGAGGATTTACATGCTTCCTGTTGTACTTAGTATTTAAAAACAAGACAACCATAGAATTCCAAGAGAATAGGTGGAATTATAGGAACGCTAAGAATGGAAATAATTTCCAATATGAATTTGATGAGCATGGTAAGAAGAAAGAGTTGGGAAATATATTTGACTTAGGTTATAGCAAAAACTGGGCAAGCGTGATGGGACCTTCCTGGATTTATTGGATCCTTCCATTAAGTGTCACTAAGAATTCAGTCTATGATCATTTAGAGAATGGACTTAATTTTGAGATTAATGATGAGGCCTACGAAAAATGGTGTCATAATGCACATTTACAAGACCAGCTTAACAGACAACTAGCAGAGTATCGGGAAAGACTAAGGGGAGATCGAGCGGCAGTCTGAAGTCACTAGTAAAATATAGAGTTTTGTAAAATGTATAATAGTAATTGAAATAGATGCGTCTAATGCCGGGTAAGTCAGCCCAAATAAATAGCGACGTAAGTTTTTAGATTATTCTCAGAACACGGTGATACTAAAACTTTTCATAAAATAGACCGAAATTAGGATACTTTTTGTTAAAATCGGTGTCTACTCTTCATTCTTCAAGTGAAATTGATTGGTTACAATTGCCTTCCAAGTCTACATTCATCTAGCAAATTTTTTATTTGTCAGTGGCTATTGAATTCTCAATAGAAGAAAAGGAGGACAAGGTTCAGTTCATACCCCAGTAATATTATCGAAAGTCAAAATGTACACACAGCTTCCATTTGACGAGATTAAAATTGACGAGCTGAACAAGAAAAGGATTGCTTATTTCTACGATGCTGATGTGGGTAACTATGCGTATGGTGCTGGACATCCAATGAAACCTCATCGGATAAGAATGGCACATTCATTGATAATGAACTACGGTTTATACAAGAAGATGGAAATATACCGAGCGAAACCAGCTACAAAGCAGGAAATGTGTCAATTTCATACGGATGAATATATCGACTTTTTGAGCCGAGTGACTCCGGATAATTTGGACATGTTTGCCAAGGAACAGGTGAAATTCAACGTCGGTGATGACTGTCCAGTTTTTGATGGCTTGTTCGAGTACTGTGGAATTCTGGGTGGTGGCTCCATGGAAGGTGCTGCTAGGTTAAACAGAGGAAAATGTGATATTGCCATAAACTACGCTGGTGGATTACACCATGCTAAAAAGTCCGAAGCTTCTGGATTTTGTTACTTGAATGATATAGTATTGGGAATAATAGAACTCTTGAGGTACCATTCTAGAGTCCTCTATGTGGATATTGATGTTCACCATGGTGATGGTGTCGAAGAGGCCTTTTATTCCACTGATAGAGTCATGACATGTTCATTTCACAAATATGGTGAGTTCTTCCCAGGTACCGGTGAATTGAGAGATATTGGTGTAGGAAAAGGTAAATATTACGCTGTTAATGTGCCATTGAGAGATGGTATTGATGATGCCACTTACAAGTCTGTATTCCAGCCTGTTATTAGCAAAATTATGGAATGGTATCAACCATCTGTGGTGGTGCTTCAATGTGGAGGTGATTCTTTGAGTGGTGATAGACTTGGATGTTTCAACTTGTCGATGGCAGGTCATGCGAACTGTGTTAGTTTCATAAAATCTTTCAATATACCCATGATGGTGGTGGGTGGTGGTGGATACACCATGAGAAATGTTGCAAGAACATGGACATATGAATCTAGTATATTGAATAATGTCAAGCTTCCTTCAGAGCTTCCATACAATGAGTACTATGAGTACTATGGCCCTGATTATAAGTTGGATGTGAGACCATCTAATATGTACAATGCCAATTCTCCTGAGTACCTTGATAAGATATTGACCAACATTATGGCAGCTATGGAAAATACTAAGCACGCGCCTTCAATCCAAATGAATCCAGTTCCAAATGATCCAGAGGATTTGGGAGATGTCGACGAGGACATGCCTGATGCCATAGACACTAAGGGCGGTTCACAACAAGCCAGAGATGCCATAATTGAGCCGGATAATGAATTTTACGATGATGACGAAAAGGATGCTGGAGAAAAGAACATCTCAATGAATGGCTTGTCTGGGGCTAATGATGAGATATCAGGCGAGTCACCAAAAGGGCAAGGCTCAAATAATTCTACCACTAACGGAAATCCTCCGGCCTTGACTGAGGAAGAAATCAAGCAAATTAATGAGCTTAATCAGTAAGCGAAAGACTTTTAGTTATATAGTGCACACATTGCATCATTAGACTCTACGGAAATTTGAAATTTCATCTTATGAATAATTAGAAAAGAGTTTTTCATGAAAGAAGCCAGTTTGAAGCTTCGTATTACATAAATTGGTTTTGTAATTAGAAAGAGAATCATGTATAAGTATTAAGATAATCAGGTTCAAAAATGCTTTCGTAATGTTGCAGATCATAAATAAAGGTGAAATATACAATTAGCACAAATCCCAATAATATCTTGATAATCGAAGCAATCTGTGTAGGGGCTCGGTAGTAGCATTAAGAGGCTTGTAGTCCTTCCAGCGAGGTTAAGATAGAGTTTATCCATTCAAATACGATAGATGGATGGGTTTTATGTGGAGTTTGGACTTATCACCTGATCTCACCGCCAGCTCAATTTTCGGTTTCAGGAACGCTGACTCAGATAGAGAGCAAAATTTAGGTTTGTTTAAATTATAGAGGGGCAAGTCAGCACTCGAGGAATACTATAAAACATTGTGACCAACCATATCTGAAACTACAGAGGTATAAATATGGTACCTGGTCGAGTTATAAGCTCGCTAACGAGGCACATATACCTGGAGGGTTTAACAAGAAAGATTAGCGGAGTTAAACCATTGATACGACTGTATTGCGTTGGAGAGGGAAAGAAAGACGCACTAATGAAAAATGACATGGTAACGATCAGATCTTGCCGGGAGCTCAGGAATGCCATCTCACCTGAGTTTGTTGCGTCGCCACACTCCAAATTATATGGTATCATATGGAACACTCCTTTACAAAATGTGTACGTTGTTAAAAAGCCCTGGAATAAGGATACTACCTTGGCGACATACGAGTTTATTAGGCACTTGCATGCACATTACCCTGCGGTGAATGTGATAGTCAATGAAAACACAGCTGAAGAGGTGATAGAGCAGTCAGACTCGAACGCGGAGATTCAAAGGCGAGTGAATGAACGGACTGAGACAGGTGATAGCAAAAGGTCAGAACTGGTAATATACACCGGCTCTGTGGAGGAAATAGTGAAGAAAACAGACCTTATAGTGACAATTGGTGGCGATGGAACCATTTTACGGGCCGTGAGCGCGTTTCTGAATACTAGCGTACCACCGATAGTCAGTTTTGCCATGGGGACACTTGGATTTTTACTTCCATTCAACTTTACCAAACACGCGGAAACTTTCAAGTCAGTCTACGACTCCACTGCAAAGGCTCTTCACAGAAGTAGACTTGAATGTCATGTTGTGCGGGGTTCTGGTGGTTCACCCGAACTCTCAGAGAAGGCTAAAGAGTATAGAGCAAATCGGTTTCAATCTCCCACACAGGCCACCATGCAACATGCCATCAACGATATCTTTTTGCATAGAGGAAGTCAGCCAAATTTGATATCGTTAGATATCTTCATAGACAATACTTTCCTAACTACCACCACTGGAGACGGACTTACCTTCGCGACTCCCACAGGTTCGACCGCATATTCACTTTCCGCTGGTGGCTCTATTGCACATCCATTAGTTCGGTGTATTATCATGACTCCCGTTTGTCCTCGGTCGCTCTCCTTCCGACCACTTATCCTTCCAGCCACATCGCATATCATGATAAAGCTTTCGGAAAACAACAGGAATACTTCCATTAAGCTCAGCATAGACGGAATTCCTCAGCAGGACGTCATGCCAGGTGATCTGATTCACATTGTCAGCGACTCGGGTACCATTTACATCCCCGGAAAACACGACCCACCTCCATTCTTAGCACTGAGAAACGACTTTGACAATGTCATCAATCCCTCCACGATTCACGAGTCGTGCACCGTGTCTACATCAAGTGCTAACCCACTGAATCGTCTCCGGCGTAGTGGCATTTGGTGCGTTGCACTGGGCGAGAATGGGTGGTTTAAAGACATCAATGAGTTACTTTGCTTCAACTCGACCTTTGCGGCAAAAAACAGATCTTGATACATGATCAGTGAAATGCTAGATAACGCTTGGAAGTGGCCCTTTATCATCGAGCGAGCGACAGTACATAAAAACATGTCGGTTACGTGAAGTATAGGCTCTGCGCGAAGGCACCCGCCGTTCCGTCCGCTGGCGGCCGTAGGCACTCCAGCTAGACAAGAGCTCGATTCTGGAAATCGTGCGCAAACCAAGACATCGCGACATTGGTGCGACATGTCAGACGTTCTCGCCGACCTCTTCCTTGTATGTTTCTGGGCGGTCCTGGTGTATATCTACATAAACATACCTGGCGCAATAGATAGATGTATGAAGTTTATACGCATGTAGGTGCGACGACGACTTATGGTCCTTGGAACACGTCGCTTACCTTGGCGCCGCACCCGTCGCCAACCAGCCCAGCCTGGGCATCTCCTAACTCTGCACACGACTCCAACCTGGCCGGCGAGGTAGGCGCACGTCAGCATCGTCGCGACCTAGAGGCGTCTAGCGGGGACGCCTCTAGCCTTCGCGAGCCGTCTGCGGCGGCTACGTTTGCCAGCAACATTTAGCAGATTCTCTGCCGCAGCCCTGAGCCATGCTAGAGCCTCCGGCGCAGTCGCCCCTGTCTCGTACCTGTCAGTCGGTAAGTCTCAGATACGACTGCTGCGTCGCAGCTTGATCGATGCAATGCGCGGGCCTTAGATGTGTGAGTCAGAGAGGAATACCTTCTCCGGGACCTCTGGATTTGTCTGCATTGCTGTTTCGGCCGTTCGCAGCTCAGGCCAGCGACTATAGAACGACGGTTCACGCACGCCCGGACTCCCAACTGGGGGTGTGTCTTAGAGCCTAGCTCTTGTTTAATTTTTTTTTTTTTCGATCCCAAGTCGTTTCCCGCCCACCCTATTCGGCTTCCAATTCTTTTCATTTTCAGCACCGCACCCTCATTTTTTGCGTTTGACCCCCTATTTGGAGTTTTCTCTTTATCATGTGTACAATTCGCTAGCAAGTTATTGTTGAATGATGCACCGTGTGGAAGTGCGTCAGGATACTTGTAGGCCTTTGAGAGGAAGAAAGCAGTAGTAGTCAATGGTGCAATGCCGCTAGTTGGCGCACAGTGTCGGCTGCTATCAGCCACTGACGGCAGCGGCGTTCCTTGCCTGGCCCTCCGACCACCAGGTGTGTAGCATATTACAGAGGGGCATTATACCTTGTCTTGCGGATAAAGTCATTTCCTGCGGCTGGCAGCGGACGTCGCGCCAGCCGAAGAACCGGGGATTGCATTTTTGTGTAACTTTTTTCCGAGGCCCACTTTCTGCACTTTTGCTGTTAAACGGTGTCGAGCGGCGAACTGTCATTGCAGTCGCAGCACTTTCAATGCAATGGACAATCCTTCAGAAAGCGAAGCGAGCGGGCGCACCGGCGGCGGCAATGCTGGCGGGCCGCCTGAGAGTGCAGGAGAGTAGTTTTAGAGTATGAAGTACCTATACCGTGTTATCCAGCTTGGTGCTATACGGGAGCAGAAAAACTAAATGGTTTTATTTTTAATCGTCCTTTTTTTTTTTCTGATTTTTTTTTTTTTTTTTGATTTTTTTTTTCTGTATTTTCTTAAATCTCAGCTGTTGATATTCTTAAGGTTTGTACATTCCTTAATTTTTTGGATAGCTAATATTCGAGTCGAGACCAACGCAAACAGATAATCTATCAGACAGCGGAGGCGCTAGGTGATAGTATACATCAAGGAAACTAAGTATTGTGTACTATAATTCGGCTATCATAATAAGAACCCGCGGACATTAAGCACGCAAGATACTCAGGGACACTTGAAATCACGGCGGCTAGGAGCGAATTTTCGATACAATTTTTTTTGCTCCACGATTGAAAAGCAGCGTAAGTAGAACGCTCGATTGGTCCTAACGAATAACGAGCGACAGGAAACATATCGACCAAGACGATATAGTGAGCGATTCTGTATTCTAGCGGATAAGAAGTCGTTGTGCACACGAAAGAGAGCACGCAGTAAGTGAAAAATAATCACCCTAAAGACATAGCTATTTGCAAGTTGTCATAAAACTGCAGCAGTACCAAGCACACAGATTAAGAGTGGCTTCATCACACGGCAATGGCAAGCAGCATCCCGATGAGGGTGGGCATGACCAATGAACTCAGTAAGTCGGCCAACGGTAGCGTGGCCGTTGCACCGGCGCAACAGTTCGAGCAGAACCCCAATGTACCTAGCTTGTTGACAGACACAACAGCAAGCACTTGGGTGGCCATCGGGTCGCTCGCGGAGAGCTTAGGCGATGCCGACAAAGCGTTGCTATCCTATGACAACGCTCTCAGACACACGCCAAACAATCCTGAAGTGTTGACCAGATTGGCCAACGTTTACAGGTCGAAGGATGTTTTTTTCAAGGCTGCAGAGCTCTATGAACAGGCGTTGAACTTCAACCCAGAGAATGGTGATACGTGGGGTCTCTTAGGACACTGCTACTTAATGTTGGACGATTTGCAAAGAGCATACGCAGCTTATCAGCGCGCATTGTATTACATGGAAAACCCCAACGTTCCAAAGTTGTGGCACGGTATTGGTATACTATACGATAGGTACGGCTCCTTGGAATATGCAGAGGAAGCTTTTGTACGTGTCTTGGAATTGGATCCTAATTTTGACAAGTCAAACGAAATTTATTTTCGATTGGGAATCATATATAAACACCAGGGAAAGCTCAAGTCAGCATTGGAATGCTTTCAATACATTTTGAATAACCCCCCTCATCCTTTGACTCAACCAGACGTTTGGTTTCAAATAGGGTCTGTGTTGGAGCAACAGAAGGACTGGAATAGTGCAAAGGAAGCGTATGAAAAGGTGTTGCAAGTAAACCCACAACATGCAAAAGTATTGCAACAATTAGGCTGTCTCTATTCACAAGCAGAACCTGTCGTTTCACCGGTAGCCCAAAATGGCCAACAACAACCTTTCAAACAAGACTTGAACGTGGCTTTGAAATACTTATTACAAAGCTTGGAGATAGACCAATCTGACGCTCATTCATGGTATTACCTTGGAAGAGTCCACATGATGCGTGGCGATTACAACGCGGCCTATGAGGCATTTCAACAAGCAGTTAATAGAGACTCGAGGAATCCAACCTTCTGGTGTTCCATCGGAGTTTTGTATTATCAAATATCTCAGTACAGAGACGCTTTGGATGCTTATACTAGAGCTATAAGATTAAATCCTTATATCAGTGAGGTGTGGTACGATCTAGGAACGCTTTACGAAACTTGTAATAATCAGATAAGTGACGCCTTGGATGCATACAGACAAGCTGAAAGACTCGACCCAGGTAATCCTCACATAAAAAATCGTCTTGAGCAGTTAATGAAATATCAACAGGAAGGAATTACGCAATCACCTCAACCTCCTCCAGTACACCAGCAACCTCGTTTGCCTCAAGGAATGATACTTGAAAGCACAGAAGTACGCCAACAACAAAACCCTCAGCAAGTCCAGTTAATGCAAGGTCCACCAGGCCAGGGACAACCTTACCCTCCTCCTCATCTCCCTCAACAGCAGGCACAAGTGGCTCCTCCTGCTCAACAACCAGCCCACTCATCCGGCCCTCGAGGATTCCTGTCGTCTCATCAAATACTTCATCTGCCACCGGTGCAAAAGAACGCTACAAGCGTTCCTTTTGATGGTGCTGCAACCTCCTCGTCGCCTGGAAAGGCACATGTACCCGTAGTAGCGGTTGAAGGCACTAATGCATCTAATAGCCCACCGGATGAGAAAACTCCACAGCATCAGGTCGACGCAAACACTCAACCAACCACTGCTCAGCCAGCGCAAACGCCTGCAGCGGATAATGTACTTACCGAGTCTCGTGCAACTGCGAATTTACCACCTGTGCAGAATCCGAGTCCCGTCAGTAATGGTGTGAAGCATGATTTGGAGGACAAAAATGACAGCAAGACAACTAAGAAACCTACTAACAAACATATGAGAGCAAATTCGAACGAGCCAAACAAAGCTTCTCCTCCAGAAATTGTGAAAGGAAATTCGGAGGAGGTAGAGCCTAAGAATGAGAAGCAAATTAACAAAGCTTCTAAGAACGTTGCCAAAGCAAGTACACCCCAATCACCCGTTCCTTCCACCAACAAAGAACAAGTAGAAGAAGAAGACAACGAAAAGAAGCCTAGCGAGCCGGTGGAACCACCTCTAAGAAAGATCGAGGAAGATGAAAATTACGATGATGAATAGAAAAGAACCTTTTGTGATTATATATGTACAATAAAGTTGTATTTTCTTAAATGTTCAGCAGCCATTCAATTCAGAGATGCCAAACTTGTAACCACACTGGCTTCTCGAAGTTCATTACTCTCTTTATTGTTCAAGCAATAGACCGACATTTGAGTGAGTTGTTTAAGCTTCCTTCTAGTTATGTATAAGTTGAAACAGTCTTTCAAAAATACAACCAAAACCATACCTAGTATGTTGCTTAGAAGTATAACTTTTTCTTTAGGCACATGGCTAAATTTATGACTAATGATATAGCGGTAAAGTATCATCCCAACCTTTGAACTTATCAAGGGCCAGACAAAAGTTGTTAGTCCTCTTATAATGATAGATTCTTGTAATAATACTGTTGAATAATCATTCTTCAAGCATATTTTCGATAATTGTAATCCCAATACAGCCCTCATACGTACAAACTTCAGGAAGAGTCCCGAAGATAGACAGAGCCTATAAAAACTTGCTTTCTTTTTAAGATACTTCAAGGAGGCAGTAACGAATGGAACATGTTTCTCATTCCTATATTCCTTTTCAATATTATTATCACATACTTGAGAATACTTCTTGAAGCAATGCTGAATGTCGCTTAATGCACTGTCCAAATGTTCAATTTGATTCAATTCTATGGGATCTAACCCATTGATAACGCTATTTTTAACTTTCAGCAATTCATTGAAATGTAATCTGTTGAAAGTCAAGCGGAAAAAGAAGTCATAGGCCCATCTTAAAGGCACCAACAAGGAAATTAGTATGTCAAAATTCCAAAAATCTATTTTCTTAAAATTCTTGAAAGCATTGGAAATATCCGAGGGATTTCTTAAGAGATGCTTTATGAACATCAGGGTTTCCTCTTTTATTGTTTTGAAAAGCTCATGATTACCCCAGGATGAAATATAGCCATTAATCATAAACTCCGAAAACCAGTTATTCAAGAAAAGCTCCTTACGGCTCTCGAGTAAACATGAAACAATGGAAGACAGTCTCATTCGATATAACACTATTGGTAAGACTGGAATTCGTGAAAACTTGAAGGGATCAATAAGACCACGCGAGAGAGCTTGTTCTATGTTTTCTACGCTACTGTTTCCATCGAGGTTTCCTAGTATAAGCAGCATTAAAGAGTTATACGTTGAGCCCACATTAGCCTTGGGCTTCCTTGCAAGCATCTTGACGAGTAGTGGGCCGGGAATTAAGCAGTCTAAGATCCTTAAACTCATAGTGGTGAGACCCACATAACTCATTGACGCAATCCCAGTCAACGCAGATGTGAATCCCAAAAAAACACCACCATATTGTATAACCCGTACCAAAGATGTTCTGGTGCTAGAAATTAAAGTCAACAAGAAAGATTTCTTCATGTGAAATAGTATGTCATTCTTACACTGAGGACATGGTGCCAACAATATAATATACTGTGATTCATTCTCATTAATTGCATTTATGTTTCCAGATGTAACAGACTGATGTAGGTTGTTGGCAAAATTACTTATCCACTGAGTTAAAAATTGTGATGAAATGTTGATACGTATATTGGCGCCTTCTGTTGGTTGTCCCACTCCAAAATATTCCCCAGAGTAGGAACCACTCATTTCATGGTCAGAAATACTAGATATAGTATTAGAATCCCTGACTTTCAATTTATCAGACGGGAGAGAGTTGAACCAATCTAAAAGACAGTTTTTATGTGTTGTTATGGAACATGTTGAGCAAGGCCGAATTAAAACGTCCGCCTCCTTATCGGACTTGAAGGTCGAAGTATCTCTCTCGCCTTCCAAACATAAATTACATATGGGCAAATCGTTTGACATATTGCTAGATCATTAATAAAATATATGCGGAGTATGAATCAATATATATCCTAAGCGAGAAATGATACGCACTACGCAGAAAAGATGATACTTATGTCCCTTGAAAAGATAGTTAACCAGACCTTGTAAAATACTTATATAAGAGATCATGAAGCGGTATATAGATCGAAGAATGTTGTAGAAAATCATCAGTAAGCTTTTGGTATAATTTAAAAAAGGTCTTTACCATAAGCAAGACCTGCGGCGAAATGGTACAATCTGGCATCAACGGTGCATCCTTCTTCCTTACAAATACGATTGAGTTCAGAAAGGAGGTTCTTTAAAGAGACAGTGAACGTATCTATGAACTCCCCGTCTTCCAATTGTGCTTTGGGTGAGGTGTTTCTAGGGTCCGTGAGATCCACATCTACAAAAGCCAATGACATATTCGCATTTGTAAGGCCAGGATCATTTACCAAGTCCACATATGAATCTGTCAGCCACTTAAAGGTGCCGTGGTAGCCTGTTTCCTCGATTAGTTCTCTTATTGCAGTAGACTCTACCGATTCTTTTGGATCAATAAGTCCCGCCGGAAGCTCGATCACAACATTTCCTACGGGTGGCCTAAATTGCTTGGTTAATACAACCTCTTTATCTTTGTCTGGGTGATTGAGAATAGCTGCAATCGATACAGCATCAATATTCGTTGTATCTGTCCTTGTAGTTCTAACAGCCATTTCCCAAACCCTATCTTGACCCCTTGGGTCAGTATACTTGATTTTCTTTGTCTGAATCCATTTCCCTTGCTCAAGGTCTTCCACGGATACAAGCTTTGCTTTATATGGTGATTCACCAGCTTTGGTTGACATTTTAGTTTGAGAAATATAATTAGCAGGAACCGATTTGCAAGGTAAGTGCACTTTGGGAGATTTGCCAGTCGGGAACCTCACCGCAAGACGATTTCTTGAAAAAATTAGCATCAGAGCAAAACACTCATTCAGAGCAATTTCTTCTACACTATATATCGTGGTACTGAAGAAAGACACTCAGCTTGCCACGAAAATTTGCTCAGGTCGTATTTTTGTATGAAGTAAACAATTCATCTAGGTTGCTGAACGATGTCTGAGCAACTCGAATTCGATGAGATTAAGTCTCAAATACAGCAACATCTAGTCAAATCAGGGAAATATGACATTATTAACAAACAACTAAAGCTCCAGCTTTATGAGTCAGGATGGTACGACAAGGTGTCACAGATGGCTAGTCGTGAACTACAAGCCCAGGATGGATATCAGTCTATGAACTTTGAAGATCTTTTTGCACTGGTCAAACCGAAAGCCGAGGAAATGGTACCTGACCAGGTAAAAGAGAATATAATAGAGAAACTCAAGTGCTACTTGAACGACGTTATACGCTAAACTGCGAGACCAAATAAAGTAACTGCTTTACGCCATGTTTCCGAATAAAAATAGATTAAATCAAAATAGATTGCGAAATATTTTCGGTCAAGAGGTATTCAGAAGATCAGAAAGTTAAGCTATGTATAAGAACAGTCATAGCTTAAATATACACTACATAATTTCAATTGCATGCTAATATTTGTGACTACATTGGTAGTATTGTAGTTTTGCTCTAAATCCAGAGAGCACGACATTTTGTAACGTCGCCAAATGTCGTATCCAATCATTAATGAATGTTTTTTGCTGATACTCAGCTATTACGGACTAAAAATTATTTCTAATTATTTAAGATCTTAAACTTAAGAGAGGCCTGTTAGCGGAATAAAGATAAAGATGATTACCGGACTAGCAGCAAGAAGAGTTGCCACGAGCAACAAGCAATTTGTGCGTGCTTCTTTGATGGGCTCTTCACGTATGATCTCGTCTAAAGATTTGACCCCAAAGAAGTTACCAACAGACTTCCCCTTAATGTCAGAGAAGACAGCATCAGCTCCTGTTGATTACGCATTAACATCATTGGATACTATTGCCAACTGGGCTAGGAAGTCGTCTTTTTGGCCAGTGACTTTCGGTTTGGCTTGTTGTGCCGTCGAAATGATGCATGTGTCTACTCCCAGATATGATCAGGATAGATTAGGTATCATTTTCAGAGCATCACCTCGTCAGTCAGATATCATGATTGTCGCCGGTACAGTGACAAACAAGATGGCTCCAGCATTGAGACAAGTTTACGATCAAATGGCTGACCCCAGGTGGGTTATCTCTATGGGTTCATGTGCAAACGGTGGTGGTTACTACCACTACTCGTACTCTGTTGTGAGAGGATGTGATAGAATTATTCCCGTCGATGTGTATGTGCCAGGATGCCCACCAACCGCTGAAGCCTTGATGTACGGAATCTTTCAGTTGCAGAAGAAAATGATGAAGCAGAGAATCACCAGATTGTGGTACAGAAACTAGTCTATTTATTTTTACAAATCGGATTTCGAGTCTCTAAGATGCGATCTACAGCCGTTTGGTAGCTGTTGCTGGCGCATTGCATGGAAACCTAAAACATCTTGAGCAGACACACATTATTCTCTTATTGACTTCTTTCCATTTTTGCATTTATAGTCAATCATTCACTTGTCCTTTATAGTATTTCAAAACTGCTAATGATATTATCATTCTCGCTTGTAGTCTACCGTCACATCTGTCCAGAGCCATGCTTTTTTTGCTACAGGTGCTTTGCACTTGGAGCGATGTGCAACGCTACATCAGATTATCTGCGAGATATTGTGGTCGTAGTCGAAACTAAAGTAGAATTCAACGGAAATGTTCAAACTTGTATAGTTTGTCCAGAAGAATCAAGTTCATAATTAGTGAGATGCATTTATAGCCTTTCAGTACGTCTTCACATTTCTACATCTGTGTTTTCTGCCTTTTGTGAACTAGCGCCTTTAATAAGTATAGCGGGGTATGTACAAACCTACCATATTCACAGGAGAATAGCGTTTAAGAACAAAAGGTATAAAGCCACGAATATTTACACTCCCCTCTTAAAGAAGCCAGTAAATAGATTATGACATAATACAGTTTTGTCACAATTAGTTGTATCTAATCTTAAGTACCGTTATCCTTTGATACTCTGTCACGTTTTCGCAGTTCCTGACATAACGAGTAGAAGAATATTGAGCAATATGATTGGCCGACAAAGCTAAATTTATACTGCTGCGATTTCGCACAAATTGGTGCGAAGGTCAAACAACTAGCACAAGCTTTGCCACTACGGGCATGACATAGAGCCATGTAGCAATTTTAAAGGATATATTAATTCTCTCAGGAGTAAAATTTTTTTATAAACACTTTTTTTTAGTCTTTTTATATTCCAGATTAATTATAAGTACTACTGAGTCACAAGATGGCAAGAACAAAGCAGACAGCTAGAAAGTCAACTGGTGGTAAGGCGCCAAGAAAGCAGTTGGCCTCTAAGGCCGCTAGAAAGTCGGCACCAGTTAGTGGTGGTGTCAAGAAGCCCCACAGATATAAGCCAGGTACCGTTGCTTTGAGAGAAATCAGAAGATTCCAAAAGTCTACTGAACTCTTGATAAGAAAGTTGCCTTTTCAGAGATTGGTCAGAGAGATCGCTCAAGACTTTAAATCTGACTTGAGATTCCAGTCTTCGGCTATTGGTGCGCTTCAGGAAGCCGTGGAAGCCTACTTAGTTTCTTTATTCGAAGATACCAACTTGTGTGCTATCCATGCCAAGAGAGTCACTATCCAGAAGAAGGACATCCAGTTGGCTAGAAGATTGAGAGGTGAGAGATCTTGAGCCGATGGCGTTTTTGCCCTCTTATCTGCGCATTATAGCACGCGAGCACCAACCTACTGTTTTTCTTTTTCCTGATTTTACGTTAATATTTTGTGTATGACTTGTTTGTTGTGTATTTACTTGATAATACATGGTATCTGTAAATTTGTGGTTTATGTCATTAGCTTGTAGTTGTGATTAGGGAGAAATGCCCATTATGGTCCTCAGTAAGGGGAAGCGCGCAAATAGATGTGAAAGTAAACGCTCTCACACTTTGATAGGGTGCACTCCATCAGGCGCCCGCTCTTTACAGTAGTGAACATCGTGTCGACATTAGTAACAAGTATAGATGTTGAATAAGAACATATATCAAACATCCTGCTATTTACTGTTGTCATTTTCAAGATCAAGTGCTGCAAGACCCAGGGAAAGGTTATTAATGGAAGCATTCCCCTGTTCTTGCACTTGATATGACTTTTGTATCGAGGACTCCGACCGGGAGTTTTTAGGTTCTTCCTCTGGCACTTTTGTGCTATTAATCCCATTATTTCCGCTGGATAGTGTGCTATGTCCAACGGCCATTGTAGGAGGCGGAACACCCATAGACAGCTGCAACGGGATGGGTGAGATACCACGAGCTAGATGGATGTCAACACCAGGGGCATGTCCAGCAGGCCCAGTAAGATGAGGTGGAGGTGTAAAAGGAGAGTTGGCTGTATTGTAGCCAGCAGCAGCAGCAGCAACAGCCGCCATAGCATTATTAGGACCTAGTCCCATAGACATGGCAGCCGCTAATTGCATTTGTGCAGCTTGTACCATTTGTTGTTGATAGTCATTATATTTTTTGTTATTTGTGGATACTTTTCCCCAGCCGAGTCGTACTCTGTTGCCTCCAATAATGAATCCTTGCATGGAAGCAATGGCATCCTCAGCTTCTTGTCTTTTTGAGTATTTGATAAACCCACAATTTTTAGCAGGGGGAATCTTTACCTGTTGTATGATTCCAAACGGTTTGAAAAGTGCATAAAGTGTCTGGTCGTTGACCTCCGAGGATAATCCACCCACAAACACAGTGGTGTTTTTTGGATCTGCGAAAGGCTGTCCGTGATGTATTCTATACGGATTGTTAGACAAGCTTTCTGTGCCGTCGTATCTCGGAATGGAATCTGGAATTACTGACTGCCCACGATGTTTGACCGGATTCAAGGCTTCACTAGGGCGAGTCAACGTGGAATATTGCAGTTGCGAGTGTAACTGAGTGTTTCCATAGTAACCAAAAGGCGATGTGGCGAGTGGAAGGCCACCAGGTGCCTGGAAAAATTGTTGCGGTAAAACATTATAAAAACTAGGGCTTCCATTCGAATTTCCTGCTTTTGGGTTTGTTTTTGGAGAGGCCAAAGCCACTCTCAACTGTCGTCCACCAAACCAGGTTCCCTGCATTTCTACTAACGCCTTCAGCCTTGCATGCTCATCTGAAAATCTGACAAAGCCGAAGCATCGTGATTTCCCAGAAACTGGGTCAGTGATAACTCTCACTGTCTTTACGCTTTCGGGATACTTAGTTTGAAATAAAGCCAATAAATGTGCTTCGGTAGTAGACGCAGAAAGGTCACCAACGAATAGAGAGAACTCTGGAGTATGAATAATAGGAGCATCTAACGTTGCGCCATTTGCCCAATTAAGTCTGAAATACTTTTTCTGGTTGTCTTGATTTCCGGAGCGTACCTTTTGAGATGGCATCGCAAATTCAGGAAGCGGTTTTCCATTGAGACTTAGCGCAAGTTGTGCATCGTATAGGTTATCAAACTCAACAAAGCAGTAACCTAAATGAGAGACACCATGATAAGGAAAATCTGTTTTATGAGAGCGAGGTCTTATTAATTTTACATTGACTCTTTTTTTAAGTACATCATACCAGAGATCGGCAATCGCTGCTTCGTCCAACCATGGATCCAAGTCCCCCATCCAAAGTGTACGTGGATTTTCTTGATGACCTAGAGGCCCCTGTTGCTTTGTAGCGGCAGCACTAGATTCTTTCGTTGAGAGTGGAGGTTCCGGAAGGACATTCATATCACTCAGCTTCCTATTGAGATTTACTCGTGGACCAGATATATCATATGCATGAGAAGAACTTTTGTCTTGTGAATAAATGTTAACGTCTTCTTCCAAGCCTGTCCTTGATGAGGTCATATCCTCTTGCTTGTGCAAGGGAATACTGTTGAACTCGGACGAAACAGGTGGCGTCAGCATCTCAATATTGTTAGAGTGATCACTATTGATTTCCTCATGGTTACCAGCAGTGGTATGCGTCTCTTGCTTTATCTCATTTGGGCTTGATAACACCATCTTTGCGAATATAATGAACTTTGACCCGAAATGATATCTTAAACTTCAGGTCTGAGATGCGGTCAAATCCTTTCTGTGAATTACACAAGATCTTAATCAATCACGTAACCTTATGCTCCGAGATACGACACAAGAGGTGATTTGCGTCTATAAAAGCGATACCTTGCTCTGGTAAAAGAGGACGGCAAATATATTAAAAGGAAAGGGAAATCAATGGTAATGTCAAGGAAATAATCTTTCACCTTCAGCGTTAAAACTAATGCTTGATTTAATTAAGCCTGACCGATAGATACTCTCGTTGCCGCCTTGTATTAGAACTGATAGCTAATGAATTATTTGCGAACTTTAATATCCTCACTATCCGTAGTGATTAACCTTTCAACGAATATAGACCAATTTATTTAATCAGGTATTCAGATTTCAATGAAACGCAGATTTCCAGAAGTCAGATTGCTCCGGTCAATCTTTTCTCCTCTATTACTGTTTGATATTTAAGTAGCCTTTCAATATCAAGCGTGAAGCATTTATAAATACAGTTGCAGATTTGTGCGTGCTTCGCACCTAACTTGCAATATGCGCGGCTTTTGCACATTAAGTTTAGGCGGGATAAAATCAAAACAAAGACCTCAGCGGCTAAATTTTAAAGAAGAGTTCAAGACCTTGAGATTATGAGTAGAGTAACGCTGGACGCGTCCACGGCGTTAAGCTCCACTGCAGCTAATGTTCGTAAGTTTATCAAGGACACAGATATAAGTGACTCAAATCGAAGTAATTCTACCCTTCCGTCGTCAGTACACTCAAGTAAAGATCGACAGTTCGAGAACATCGAAAAGAATGAGCTGCCACCCAAGGTAGAAATAGTTGAAAAGGATTCATTAAAGGATGATGCACCGCTTGGACATGATTATCAGAGGTCAGAGGACAACGAAGTTAGAGTCCCTATAAAAAGTGAAGTGGATGCATTCAAGAACAGACTAAAATATTTACCCAACTCGAATTTCTTATATCACAATGGCTCTTTTTCTACCACGATGATGAGTCCGGGCGGCTCTATTCCTAATACCTTCAAGTATAAGTCACATCCTAACGCTAAGACTAAATCACAGATTGGATTGCCCGCTGATGAGATTTGTAGAACAAATCATGCTGTAATCGAAGAAGATACTGAATCCACCTCTGAAACGAACCGTAGCTCACAGAGTCTAAGGTTACAGGATTCGAGCAAATCGTATAAGAAGACGAGCAAGGCAGGCTTGAATCCCACGCCTGAATGGATGCCTAAGGAATTAACTGAAGAATGGGTGACGCCCAATTCTGATCAGCGTCCCATCGATGAGAATGAACTTGATTTTGGCTCGTCAGTTCGTATTACCCGAAAGAATGGAGGAAATGATGGACGAAGCCAAATAGTTGCCTCATCAAATGGCACAATAATACATAATTCACATCCTTCCTATAATGCTACTCCGATGTGGAAAAGAGCATCAAAAGAGTACGAAATAAACAAACAATCCCAGGTTCAACTCCAAAATATATTCCTATCACTCGATAATTCCAAAGATAAGTCTATTTCGCATGCTCCAGATAAACACGATGAGTTAGATATTAAAATGGACAAAAACAATGATATCGAACATAATATCAACACGGCATCTTCTACCTTATCTACTCCAATCACTTCTTTCAATAAAGATGGTGTCACCGCAAATCTCACAAGGAATCAGATAAGTAAATTGGAAAATATCTTGGAGACCGAGGGTAAGGGCAAACCTAATGACTATATCTTACATGTCTCGAATCCCGAATCTCCATTAAAGCTTTTTGGCGACAAGTATAATACTTTCACCAAGGGGAAGCTTACTGACATATTAAAAAAGATTAACACGAAATCGAGTGGCTCAAATGTATTTCTTGATAATCAAGATAAATTTAATCAAACTAACGAAGATATTCTGGCTAGTAGGACTAACATGAATGAACCTGACCATCATACAGAAATCAAGGCCAAGGAAGAACCACATGAACCTCGCTTAAGAATAAAGAACTTCACTAAGTCTGGCAGCTACACCGAGGAACAATTTTTGCAAAATGCTAATAATTTATTCAAGAATATACAAAAGAGAGGATTTAAGTCAAAACAAACAGATGAAGCCCCTTTAGACTCTGTATCTCATCCTCATACCAACTCAACCTCGACACCCAAGCATACAAAAGCAAAAGACCTAGATAAATCCTACGAGGATTATTCCTCTTTCACTAGTGATCTTGATGATGATGATGAATCGAACTTCAAAGTCGGTCCAATACAGCAGGGATTAATGAATAATAATGAGTATACTTATAAAAACTCTTTTTCTTCACAACACAACTTGCACACAGAAAGTAATGAATTATCGCCTCATAATCTTCGTACATTACAGAAACAACTTTCGCTGCATGAGAGAAGCTCCTACACTTTTGATGATGGATATTCTACCGACGACATTGCACTCACTGAAAGTTCACGTTTGAATCATCGTCGAAAAGGAAGTAAATCCTTAGAGGCCGTCACTGCTAGATTGGATGAAATAGAGAAAATGATCAAAGATATTAGCACGTGTGGTTATAAGGAAAAGTTGGACAGTTTGGTAAACGAAAATCTTGAATTAAGGAAGCAGGTCTCACAAATCAAAAGTATTCCAAACGACGAGTTGCAATTCCCTTTTATAGATGATAAGGAGAATATAAGTCCCGAAAGGGACAACTTAATTAAATGGAAAAGAGCTTCACAATTACGTATGCAAGCACAAGGAAACTCCAAACAAGGAAATGAGAAGAAGAATCATATAATCAAAGGGAAGGTTGAACCCGGAATAAGGCTACCTTTAAAATATGACAACATGGTTTTTGATGAGGAAAAGCAAAGATGGGTAGATCATAATGCTAATGAGAATGTTCTTCATGGTAGCCTAGACTCTATTGAAGATTTGGTGACGGATCCAGATAGTTTACCTGCATCGAACCAGAAGACATCATATGCTAAGATGAGCGGTATACAAGAAGTTGATGAAAGAGCCAAAAAGAGCATAAATAATAAAGCAGAAGTATCTTTCAATCTCCCTGACCTGATATCAGAAAACAGAAGTTTTGAAGGAAAGAATGATGCAGCTAATGTTACGCACATATCTCAACTAAGTGACTTAACTTTCACACAAACAAGGAAAAAGTTAGTTTCCATTATAACAGATGCTTTGGATAATGGGGTTAATGTTTATGAAGATGAGTGGGAACGCATTGACGAATTAAATATAGCAGGTCTAGAAATTGAAAACGTGAAAGATTTAAATATATTTTTGCCTAATTTGAATATTTTGGACTTATCGTCGAATTTTATTAAATTCCTAGATGGAATACCAGAGAAAATTCTTGAATTAAATCTAGCTAGTAATGAAATCGACGATGACACCTCATTTCAACAATTTCGTGATCTCCAGCGCCTAAATGTTTCTGATAATAACCTCACGAAGGTATCTAACTTGTCCTGCAATATTCACTTGAATGAATTGTACCTTAGCAACAACCTGATAATAAGTGTCAATAGTTTGAAAAGTCTTTGCAATCTCACGAAATTGGATATTGCTCAAAATAAGTTATATGGTGATTTGAACTTTAAGATTCTTGGCTTGAGAAATTTACAGGAACTAAATGTTTCTGAGAATGAATTGCAGTGTATACTGAATATTGAATGTGCACCAAACTTGCGTGTTCTAATTGCCAACGATAATATAATTCATACTATATCATGCCGGCAACGACATCCCTATCTCAAGAAAATGTATCTTAAATTCAATAAATTCAAGAATTTAGATATAATCATGTTTCCACATTTAAGAAGCTTGAAAATAGATGGCAATGAATTAGAAGACATTTCTGAAATCGGGAAGTTGAAATATCTAGAGGACATATCGTTTCTGTCTCAATATGACATCAATGTAGCAAACCGGATATTTCTCACGTCTAATGATGTCCTGAAAATGAATATGTCCGGTAATACTTCCATGACTTTTTTCCATAATCAAACTTGCTTCAAATCGTTGCTGTTAAAACCTTACTTTAATTTAAATTCGTTGGTTTTATCGGCTATGAACTTGTCCAAAATCCCAAATAACTTTTCGGACATCTTCCCCAATGTGAGAGAACTCAATTTGAATTTCAATAAGCTCAACAACATTTATGCTCTCTCTGGGTTAAAGAATCTCAGAAAACTATATTTGGTCAGTAATTCGATAGCGAAACTGGAGATGGTAGCTAAGAGTTTATCTGGCTCACGAAGTTCTTTGAAAGTTTTAGATTTAAGATTGAATCCAGTCAATATTGAGATATATCCATACGTTTTCAATCCATACGAACTTGATTATTTCCGTCAGCATAAATGGTCGTCTAATGGTAACATAATACATTTGGAACTGATAGACGACATTGAGAGTTTCTCTATCCATTATCAATCACTATTAAGAGGGAATGATGACTGGGAGGAACGCGATATGAAGTTTTTGGAAAAATTGAAAGAAGATTCAAGAGAGCTGAGCTACAATCGAAGACAAAGTTATGAGATTTTCATTATAATGTTTTTCAATCACTTGAAAAAATTAGATGGAAACACTATTTCTTCTTCGAAGAGGCTGGAGCTCAATCAAAAATTAATAGCTAGAGATATTCCTGTTCTTGAAAACCCATGAATGAGACTTTGTATATACAACGTATATCGAATGTCACTATGTATATGGATCTTATGTAGCGTGGATGTTGGTGTGGTTCTGGTGAGTATTAGATTTTGTGTCATAAGACTTAATACAAACTATCGTCTCATTTGTTGTTGATTACTTCCTAATGCGGAAGTCAAATGTAATTTTCATTGCCATTGATTATAAGATTCCTTACGGGTTCTAAGAACAACCATAACATTCAATAAGCATTATGTCAGGAGAAAGCTGGTATGTTAATTACATGGAATACAGCCACTCATGGATATATACTAATATCATAATAGGTTATTCATTTTGGCCGTAGTGGCCAATACTGTTAACTTGTTTGCACAAGTTTTTTTCACTATCATGTACTCAGATTTGGAATGTGACTACATTAACCCAATTGAATTGTGCAATAAATTAAACCCATGGTTTATTCCAGAGGCTGGTTTGCACGCCGTTCTCTCGATTTTGTTCTTGGTCAACGGGTACTGGTTTATGTTCCTTGTGAATTTACCTTTATTAGCGTTTAACGTTAGAAAATTTTTGAATAACAACCATTTATTGGATGCCACAGAGATATTCCGTACGTTATCTAAGCATAAAAAGGAATCATTTATCAAACTTGGGTTCCACTTATTAATGTTCTTCTTTTACCTTTACAGAATGATTATGGCTTTGGTTGCCGATGACGCTTAGAATTGTCATGAAGTGAAATTCTATATCAGCCCCTTACGGATTCATCATAAAGGAGTACTATTGCCTTATGGTTGTAAAAGGTAGTTGAGTTTTCAAGATCGGTGTTGAATTTTGTTGAGAAGTTTTCAATGTATTTTTATATACGTACATGTCATAATACAATAGAAATATCAGTTTAATTGCTGATTAATGTTACTGAGTCTTTCATTGACCGCGATGAGTTTACTATATAGGCCAGTAGCTGGATTAATTATTTTACCCAAGCTAATTAGTTCATTTTCAGCGCTTGTACTACTCAAGAGAGCTTCTTGTTCATTTGTGATCAAATTCCTATCCTGCTGTTTCATGCATTCAGATATATTGCACATCTCCTCAAAGGTGTACATCCTTGCTTTGAAAGAACGTCTCTCCTCATTGTAATAATCTCTATTCTTAACAATATCAGCACCTAAAATGCTATGACGTGCTTTCAACTCAAATATTTTGTTCCTGATTTCATTCTTTCTCTTTTGAATATCTTTAATTTTGGAAGACACATCATGGATGTTTGAATGGAGATCAGATAAGTAATCTAAATGATAAATAAGATAGTTTCGAAAGTCATGATGCAACGCCTCCTCATTAACCCACTTAGTTCCAAGAATTCTAGGTGTAAAGTTTTTTACCAAAAATTTCAAAAAGTCGATGGTATTTACCCTAGGTAATCTTTCTCCATGATCACCAATGACAAGTCTTTCGGTTTCCACGTAAACAGGTTTCTGCTTCTCAAGTGCTCTTTTCTTGGTCAATGCATACGCCTCAGTAGGTCTTGATGAACTATGTTTCTTGGCTTTAATGATTTTGTTAAATACGCCTGCTGAAGCTAAAGGATCATAATTATAGTCAGCAATAGTTTTTTTCATAATTCTAGGAGATCGACGGGGCCTTCCACGTTTACTTTTGGCTTTTGCAGATGTATTTCGATCAGTGTTAATGTCCCTTAAAGATTTACTATCATTGTGAATGAAAGCTCCTACTGAGGCCTGATCGTCTATCATTGGTGTATGTTCGAAATCATCGTCAAATTTGAGCTGAGTGGGCACTACGCCATCCATAATCAGTGAAGCTTTTGATGAAGCTGGAACGTAGTCTTGATAGTCATTAAGTTCGTAATTATTATGATCATCTTGCTCTCTATTTCCAAAATCCTCTTCTTGAACCTTGTCTATAGGTGATTGTGAAGCCAGGAAAGCCGACGAACGATTCACATTTTGGCCAACGGGGTCACTATTGGAGATGCTATCGCTGTACCGTGACTCTTCCTCTTTAATGGAATTTATGTGTGTCGTGTCAACTATACTAAAGTCATCAATGTCAACATTCCTCTTACTGTAATGTTAGTATATCCGCAAGCCTGCCCAAATTTTATTCGACGGAATCGTAGAATCATATTCTATACATGAAAACATATAACATACGCAGATCCCCTTTTTCTGAACTCCCTCTTAGCAAGCCTGCTCTCATCTGACATCGTTGTTAATGTTACGCAGTTTATTTTCTGAATACTCTCAGCGCGTTAACACTACATTCACAAAATAAATAGTAGGAATTAGTTAATATACAAAAATTCACTATTTATATTTTATATCTAAGAAGCCAATAGCGTTCTTTTCAGGTGGTACGCTAAGCTACTAGATAATCTACTGTTGAGAGAAGTGCTCCAACAAGATGTTTCTCTCATCTGAATCGTTACCCCAGTTCTTGACAACAACACAAGAAGCACCAACAACCTTTCTGGCGTTACCCTCTCTGTCTAATTGACAAAGACCGGCCCACTCACCCAACAACTTGGCGTCAGAGACCTTAATCAAAGGAATCTTCTCTTCTGGCTCGTTGCACAAAGCCTCGACCAACTTGATGATAGACTCTTCAGTAACAGAGTCACACAAGACACACAACTGGGCCTCGCCTCTAGACAAAGCCTTGGTAGCCTCTCTCAATCCTCTGGCTAAACCATCGTGAACCAAAGAAGTTCTCAAGACAACCTTCAAAGCATCTTCAATGGAGATGGATCCAGCTTCTTGTTGTTCAACGGCAACTTCCTCAACAACTTGTTGTTCTTCAACGTCAGACATTTTTTAAATAGACTTCTTCGACAGTTTAGATCTGCTCAGTGCTATATTTCACTTTGAATAAAAAGTGGTTGAAATTTTTAATGAGGTTGGTGACATATAAAAAAATTAATTACACAAAAGTAACAATTAGGGCTGGTGCCCTAAAACAGGAGCACCAAATACTACAACTTACGGCGAACTAAAAGGTAGCTAAAATAGGATATAATTATTTGAATATCTCAATAAGGCTGTACTATAGATATTACTTATAGACATGGGCATACCCCTACAGCAATATGTAGAAGTGAATTAGATTATTCAGTGTCATTATTACTATTTCTGTTTCTTTCGAATGAACACTAGGTTTTAGTCTACCACTCAAAGTTCCATTTCTTCTGCGCCAAATGGCTGGTGATTGACCTCATCGATGTCATCCATCGATCCTCGAGAAACGACATTGTCAGATACTTCATCTGATACAACATCTGAAGTTATGTCATGCTGCTCATTGTAATTATCCTCTTCGTCTTCGAAGTCCACATCGAAGAAGTCTTCATCAGATCCTGTTACCCGTGAGTAGATAAGCTTGCAATCGCCGACAATACCATCATAACTTATTTCGGAAGAGGGCATATTCGAAAATATAATATTCTCGGAATCGTAGAGCGTTCTCAACGCTACGTTGTTCTTTTCATTTGCTGATATAATGTTCGAAAGATCCGGATTCACAAAACTCTTTTGGACATAGCCCAACTTGCAAACAATCTCCAACTTTTCTTTAGGAACAAAGTTTTGTAACGATTTTCCTAGCTTGAATGAATTTATTACCACCGGAGTCCCCTTGGAGCTTAAGGTGAAGTCTGTGTCATCAAGAACGTCATCAATATCTGTTGAGGATTCACGTAAAATAGATGCTTCCATCTTTTCGAAAGCACTATCCAAATCCTGCTTGGCTTTGCCTCCTCCAGATTCTATGGTTTGGAAGTACCAGATAGCCTGTCCTTCAGGACAAACACCAGAACCACCGTTTTGTATTATAACTTGTACTGTCAGCTTGTTACCAGTTGGAAGAGAATCTGGTGGGAATACGACGATTGCAGATGTCTCATTTTCTGACATCCATTCCTTGCAATCTTTCTTCACTATGGCTACCAATCTTCTGACAGTGTACATCGGTAAGTCTTCACTTATTTCCTGGTAGCTTTTTTGTAAAAATCTTGGGATCTGAGTGGGTGAAATAATAAGCTTTTCATTGATCTTTACGCTACTGCCATCGCTGAATCTGGCAACTTTGGTTTGGGGATCGTAATCCGTAAGTGACGTGTTGAGCTTATAAGTTGTACCCGCAACCGCTGCACTTCGGCAAAAAGCTTGTGAAATTTCACCCGGGCCTCCATATTTCAGTAGCATAACTGGGAAGCTACCATATACATCAAACGAGGTCAAAAATCTCTTTATCCTTGCAATACCCGCTGGACATGGTGTATCTTCTTTATTACATAATCCTATCGAATACACCAATTCATTAATCTGAGGGAGTTCAAGGTTGAAGTGATTCTTTAAAAATTGGTCAATAGGAACACTTTTATTATCTCGCAACACCTGTTTTTTGGCTGGGTCAGAATTGTCCTGGAGAACAAATTTAAGAAACTTCATGAGATGTCTTTTGGTTACGAGGGACAAGGACTGATCGTTGAATATGTCTTCCTTCGTGGTATTCGATATCTGCTTATTGAAGTTGTCGTTTTCAAACACGTGGAAATTGCTCAAACTTTGAAACTCGAGGTATTTATATGTCCTGGACTTTACAAGAAGCGAGAGCAAATCCGACTTGGCGAATAATATCTTAGGGGTCAAGTCAATTCCATAATCCTTACTATTGAAATGTTCATTGCCGTCTCTCCCTGGAATATACAACTGGGCATCCTCAAAGTGGCGCACCCGCCCTTGATTCACGGATGCACACCACTCCTTAAGCTGCTTAATTGTTAATGTCGAAGTCAGATCTCCGTAGTACTGGCCACTGTCAATGTGTAAGATTTCAACACCCTGCCACGCGAGAGCAGCGGCTAAAATGCTCTCCACAAGTCCGGTGCCCATAATCAAGACGTCACATTGGTCCATGTTGAGACTGTGAGACTGAGGTTTCTCGAGTCCCGCCAAATGTGGAATTACCTCTGGCACATACGGTACGCTTGGTCTCCTTTCAGCAACTGACTGGCGTCTCTCTGTTCTTCCGAAGGCACTCATACCACTAACTTGTGTACTTGAAAGCTGATGGAGTACTAGATATGCAAACCAGAATGATCGACGTCTTGTACTTTGTAAGTCGCCACGATTAGACTAAATCCTGCTAAAACAAAATGAACACCTACGCCCTTCACAAATAAAAACTGTTAATTAATAATGCTTTGAAAGAGTCTTTCGATTGCTTGTAGTAGCCACAGACTCAGTATAAGTGAGCAAAATATTCTATTTGAGACAAGTTAATACTGTGAATCACTTCAGTTTTTTTATCGCCCATTTTGGTCTCGAATACACGCCGTCGAACTTTGAGTTCTCATAGACTGAACGAGTATTCAGGAGGTCGTGATAGTGCAAAATGTACAAGCACCACATTTGGGGTGACTTTGGCCATAATGTAGCCCGGATTATCGTACATGAATACGTCTGCGAAATCGTTGTGAAACAATTTTAAGATGGCCAAACGTTATTTATGTAGACAGAGGCGTTTTTTTTGCCGATACTCGCTATAGGGTACGAACTCATTTATGGCCCAGTTATATCAAAGTGAACCTATCAAATGACGCGGCACGACAACTAAGATGGATCCCTTGTCGATTGTTAACAGCTTACAAGCGGCATAATGTATTTATAGTGACTTAGCTGCTTTGGATTCCTGTGTTCCCAGGAAGTTCAACCGTACTCAACTATTTGAGCAGCCACTGCTACATTGAACTTATTCTATGTTGTGGCTGACTTCATCAGAGCATGGTGTTGATTGTCATATCTCCCTGTAGGCTGATATATATTGTTTGTCTTAGCGCGAACGAAGTGATCGACGCCCTAGAAGTTAAATATAGTTAACATGAGTGGGCAACACGAAGAGAATAAAGCGTCCTTGTTGCTCGCTTGGCAAGTGAGAGGAAAGCAATCATTGGTTATAGGTGGCAGCGACGTGGCATTAAGTAGGGTTAAGCATCTTGTCAGAGCGGGATCTCATATCACAGTAATCACGGGAGAAAATGAATCATCCATCCACCCAGAGATCCTCGACTTATACTCCAAGAATCAGATACGGACCTTGCTAAAGCGAAACTATAAGGCTAGCGACCTCGAAATGTACCGCAGAAGTAGGCGTGATATTGTCTATGATCCACACTTTTTAGAGAACTTGGGTCCAAATGATTATGAGACCTTGCAACATCAAATTAAAAATGAAGAATTTGCCATTGTCTGCTGTTGCATTGACGACTATGAACTTTCGACAAAAATATACTACCAGTGCAAGTATCTCAGATTGCCTGTGAATATAGCTGATAAGCCTGAGCTTTGTGACTTTTATTTTGGCAGTATGTATAACAGAGAGAACTTACAAATAATGGTCTCAACGAACGGAAAATCACCAAGACTTCTGCGAATGGTGAAAGATACCATAGCGAAACAATTTGATGGGATCGACTTGAACAAAGCTGTTCAAACGTTAGGCATGATCAGATCTAGGTTTCGGGAAAAGGTAATTGTAAACGATGATTTAGCAAGCATTGACATAAGAATGGCCTGGATAAAGTCATTAACAGATCTTTTTGGTCTAAAGGAATGGAGTGAACTTGACTTTGGCCAAACTGATGAAGAAAGGAGAAAAAATATCGACAAAATATTATCATACTTTCCAGACTTACCTACCGACAATTACGAACAATTTAAGTTACTCTTAAAGAAATGCTAGTTACATAATATAAATACAAACTCTAAACATGGTTCAGGTCAATATCATTATGCGCAAATACCTTTTGGCCGCCTCCACCAACGTAGTCCCCTACAACATGACCATCCCCGATTAACCTATAATGGTAGCTCATCAAACCTTCTAAGCCAACTGGTCCTCTTGCGTGGATTTTGTTCGTACTGATTCCGACTTCTGTACCGAATCCATATCTGAAGCCATCAGCAAATCTTGTAGAGCAGTTCCAGTAGACACCAGCAGAGTCTATACCCTGCAAGAATTTTTCGGCTGTTTCCTTGTTTTCTGTCACAATACAATCAGTGTGTTTGGATGAGTGTTCGTTAATGTGCTTGATTGCACTTTCAACTGAAGACAAAGAAGCAACGGAAATGTCAAAAGACAAGTATTCTTTGTCAAACGAGTCTTCTTCGATATCGCAGATAAAAGACTGATCGAGGTCAGCTATATTGTTTTTGATTTCCTTAGTAACATGAAGATAGACCTTCAGATCAATTAACAGTTTAAGAAGTATATGAATTTTATCTGTGTCTTTGACGATGTCTTCATGAATCAAAAGTTGTTCCACTGCGTTACACCCCGCTGGATAGTTAGTCTTGGAATCAACTAAAATTTTGGTAGCCTTACTTATGTTGGCTTCAGCATCAACGTAAATAGAACAAATTCCATCAGCGTGTCCCAAGACAGGAATCTTCGTGTTTGATTTGATATTGCGAACAAGAGCGTTAGAACCTCTAGGAATAACCAAATCAATATATTTATCTTGCGATAACAAATCACTGACTTCTTCTCTTGACTGAATGAGCTGGATTGCAGCATCTGGAACAGCGGTTTCTTCTTTCAAAGTCCTATTTACAATGTTACTCATGACTTTGAAAGTCTCATATGACTCTTTTCCTCCTTTCAAAATAGCGCAGTTGCCTGACTTGATAGCTAAGGCTGTAATATTAGCTATAACTTCTGGTCTTGATTCAAAAATAATCAATAACACTCCAATTGGGGACGTTATTCTATATAATTTTAGTCCCTCGTCTAGCTCTCTGGCTAAGGTACATTGACCGACTGGATCTGGCAAGTTGGCAACATCCAATATACCCTGCAACATAGCATCAAACTTGCCTCCTTTAGAAAGATCGAGCCTTTTTATAAGAGATGCTGGTAAATTATTTTCCTGCGCCAGTTTCATATCTAATTCATTAGCTTTCAATATGGAGTCTTTGTTCGCTCTTAAGCCATCATGGATCTTCAACAAACTTTCAGATCTTTGCTCCCCTGATAAGGTCTTTAAGGTGGAGAACGCTTTATTAGCCTCCTTGGCTATAACCTCTGCCATTTTACTGCCAGGTGAAGTCTCTCCTCTTGAATCGAACACTAGTTATTTAGTCATAGAATTTTTGGAAAAGAGCGCTAGCGTGAGCAGACCAAAAACGTATTATTTACGTGCTAGTCTTAAACATTGGCGCAGAATTTATCGTTTACCAAAGTAAACTACTCCAAGTTTTTATTGCTAAAATTCAAGCGAATCCTCTAATTGGGACGCTTTGACATTTAACCATGTCTTTCCCAGATTTTAATGGCAATCCCAAAAAAACAATTAACAATCCATTCGATGATAACAATTTAATAGATTTAGATGGACCTCAAAATAACCAGAGACATCACAATGAAATATCAACAGTATCTGACCATCAGGTTCGATCTGAAAACCCATTTGAGGATGACTTTATAGTTTCAGATGAAGAGACTGATGATTACGATTACGATCTCGCTGGTTCATCTCGTAGAATTTCTTCTGCTCAAAGACAGGCACCTTTAATATCCTCAAACGAATACAGGAGAAGGAACAATCATTTCAATGGACTAGTAAGCAATACAAGGTACTCAGGCATGTCTAATGATAGTGAAGCAAGGGCACTCAATCACGCGTTAAACCAAGACGATTCTAAATTTAACATCTACAACATATTCAACAAAATAAGATCTAAACTTGCTCGCACACCAATCCATACCTCAGACATAGACAATGCAATGTCTCCAAGACGCATATTCATCATGAACCAGGCTGCAAATGCTCCGTTTAAATATTATGATAACCACATTTCCACTACAAAATACAATTTTGCTACTTTCGTTCCCAAATTTTTGTTTGAACAGTTCAGTAAGTATGCCAACTTATTTTTTCTTTTTACGTCCATTATACAGCAAGTACCCAACGTGTCACCTACGAATCGCTACACTACTATTGGAACATTGATCGTAGTATTATTGGTACTGGCTATTAAGGAAATAATGGAGGATTTGAAAAGAGCAGGAGCAGACCGAGAATTGAATAATACAAAAGTCATGGTTTTGGATCCTAATTCCGGCAATTTTTCATTAAAAAAATGGGTCCAGGTTAAAGTTGGTGATATTGTTCGAGTCAACAACGAAGAGTCTTTCCCAGCTGATTTACTTTTGCTCAGTTCCTCGGAGCCTGAAGGGCTTTGTTATATTGAAACGGCAAATCTTGACGGAGAAACGAATTTGAAGATCAAGCAAGCAAAAGCCGAGACTTCCTACCTCGTGAATCCTAGAGACTTAGTGACAGACCTTTCTTCGCGTGAAGTATTGTCTGAAAATCCAAACTCATCATTATACACTTATGAAGGTGTACTCAAAAATTTTGCATCCTACAATGATATACCTTTCACTCCGGAACAATTTTTGTTGAGAGGAGCTACGTTGAGAAATACTCAGTGGATTCATGGAATTGTCGTTTTCACTGGTCATGAAACAAAATTGATGCGCAACGCTACAGCCACTCCTATCAAGAAAACGGATGTCGAAAGAATTATCAACTTACAAATTATAGCCTTATTCTGTGTCTTAATTATTTTATCTTTGGTGTCTTCAATCGGTAATGTTATCAAAATAAGTGTTAGCAGTGATCATTTAAGTTATTTGAATATAAAAGGATCAAACAAAGCAGCAATTTTTTTTCAAGATTTATTGACATACTGGATTTTGTTCTCAAACTTGGTTCCAATATCATTGTTCGTTACAGTTGAAATTATCAAATACTATCAAGCCTATATGATTGGTAGTGATCTTGACATGTATTATGAAGAAACAGACACCCCTACTGGAGTTCGTACATCTTCTTTAGTTGAGGAGTTGGGGCAGATTGACTACATATTCAGTGACAAGACTGGTACCTTAACGAGAAACGTGATGGAGTTTAAAGCCTGTTCCATAGGGGGGAAATGCTATACTGAAGAGATACCTGAAGATGGGCAAGTTCAAGTAATGGATGGCATTGAAATAGGGTACCATGACTTAAACGATTTGAATAGTCATTTGATGGACACTTCATCTCCTCAGTCAGCAATAATAAACGAATTTCTAACATTGTTAAGTGCATGCCATACCGTCATTCCCGAAGTTAATGAAGCTAATGGAACGATAAAGTACCAAGCAGCATCACCTGATGAAGGTGCCTTGGTCCAGGGTGCAGCAGACCTTGGTTATAAATTTATTATAAGAAGGCCCAAGAGTATTACCATTGAAAACATTCGCCGCGGTACTACTGATGAGTACCAATTACTTAATATCTGTGAATTCAATTCTACCCGAAAAAGAATGTCTGCTATTTTCAGATGTCCTGACGGTGCTATAAGACTTTTCTGCAAGGGTGCTGATTCTGTCATATTGGAAAGGTTATCTAGTGAATCACAAGTCTTTATCGATCCGACCTTACGCCATTTAGAAGATTTTGCCGCTAGAGGTTTACGAACTTTATGTATTGCATCGAAAATAGTGACGGAGGCAGAATATGAATCCTGGGGGAAAAAATATTATGAAGCTTCTACTTCTTTGGAAAATCGAAGCGAAAAATTGGATGAAGTAGCTGAGCTAATTGAAAACGACTTGTTCCTTTTAGGTGCTACTGCTATCGAGGACAAGTTACAGGATGGTGTTCCCGAAACAATACATACTTTGCAAGATGCAGGTATCAAGATTTGGATCTTGACCGGTGATAGACAAGAAACTGCTATAAACATTGGTATGTCCTGCAAATTACTTAGTGAGGATATGAATTTGTTGATCATCAACGAGGAAACGAAAAGAGAGACAGCACTTAATTTACGAGAAAAATTAGCCGCAATTGAAGAACACCAGCACGAACTTGAGGAGAGTGCATTTGATACCTTAGCTCTCATCATCGATGGTCACTCACTTAATTATGCGTTGGATCCAGATCTTGAAGACTTATTTATTCTGTTGGGTACTAGATGTAAAGCTGTAATATGTTGCCGTGTTTCTCCTTTGCAAAAGGCATTAGTCGTCAAAATGGTCAAACGGAAGAAGAAAGGATCCCTTTTGTTGGCCATTGGTGACGGTGCAAATGATGTATCTATGATCCAGGCAGCACATGTAGGTGTCGGTATTAGTGGAATGGAAGGAATGCAAGCAGCTCGTAATGCTGATGTTTCCATTGGTCAATTCAGGTATCTTAAAAAGCTTTTATTAGTACACGGCTCGTGGTCTTACCAGAGAATCTCCAATGCAATTTTGTACTCGTTCTACAAGAACATCACGTTGTACATGACTCAATTCTGGTACGTTTTTGCTAATTGTTTTTCCGGACAGTCGATCGTCGAATCGTGGACCTTGACTTTTTACAATGTCTTTTTCACTGTTCTTCCTCCTTTTGTATTAGGTGTATTTGATCAGTTTGTGAGTGCAAGGTTGTTGGACAGATACCCTCAATTATATCAGCTTGGGCAGCAAAGGAAGTTTTTCAGTGTGCCTATATTCTGGGGTTGGATAACCAATGGATTTTTCCATTCAGGTGTCATTTTCCTTTGCTCTTTCTTCATTTATCAGTATGGAAATGAACTTGCTAATGGAACAAGTGCTAACAATTGGTCGTGGGGGGTTGCAGTCTTTACTACTTGTACTTTGACAGCGTTAGGAAAGGCTGCTCTCGTTGTAACCATGTGGACGAAATTCACATTAGTTGCCATTCCTGGCTCATTTTTGCTTTGGCTTGTTTTCTTTCCAATTTATGCGACAGTTGCCCCTCTTATCAATGTATCTCAGGAATATAGAGGAGTTTTAAAAGTTACTTATCCATCGATTACTTTTTGGGCAATGGTTTTTGGTGTATCGTGCTTGTGCCTTCTTAGAGATTTTGCTTGGAAGTTCTATAAACGAAGCAGGTATCCAGAAAGTTACCACTATGTTCAAGAAATTCAAAAGTATAATATTCAGGATTTCAAGCCCAGATTAGAACAGTTTCAAAAAGCTATCAAGAAAGTTAGACAAGTTCGAAGAATAAAAAAACAACGTGGTTTTGCATTTTCACAAGTTGATACGAAGGACCAGGAGAGAATCGTTAGGCTTTATGATACTACTAAGAAGAGAGGCGTTTATGGAGAGCTCGCAGAAGGCTCTTAATTATTTCATTCCGTCGAGTATTTAGAAAAAAGGTTGCATACTTATGTATATAGTAAGTACACGCATAGTATATTCGCTATAGATTCTTTTGAGAAAAAAAAAATTCAAATTGAGTTTAACATCAAGAGTTCAACTAGCTGTAAGTATTCCCGTAAAATGGCAGAAGAAGCGGAAAGTAAGAAAGCACAGCCACAAACTCCAGCAAACCAAGGAAATGAATCTAAGGCGGAAGGAGTTCAGAAGCTCACCAACAAGGAGTTGAAAGAGTTAAAAAAGAAGGAGAAAGCAGCTAAAAGAGCAGCTCAGAAAGAAGCCATTGGGATCACCCCAGAGCAGCAGAAACAAGCGGCGCAACGAAGTATAGAGAAGAACAAACAGATTGCTAGTACTACTAACTTGAAAAAGCAACTCAATCAAACATTGATCAAAGACGAAAATGCGAAAAAGAAGATACCAGCTCTTTTTAGTCATTTAGAAACTAGAGAACAAAGGAATGCCTCCTCCCCATCCATTTCACACATAGTACATCCATCCATATTGTCTCTTACCTTAAAATACGCCAACTACAGAGTCGTAGGGTCGATTGCGAGACTTAAGCATATGCTTGAGGTATTTAAAGTTGTGATCGATGACTACAAGACGCCTCCTAACACCACCTTGACTAGACATCTCACTGGTCACCTTTCGCATCAAATTGAGTATTTGAAAACAGCCCGTCCGCTATCTATATCTATGGGAAACGCGATAAGACTCTTGAAGCAGGAGATCTCACACATCTCGATTGATACCACAGAAGAAAAAGCGAAAGATATTTTGAAACAGAAGATAGATGACTTCATCAAGGAGAAGATCGAACTTACGGATAGATTAATTATTGAGAACGCCTCCAAGCACATCATCAACGGTGGTACAATACTTACGTATGGACACTCGCAAGTTTTGGAGGATTTATTCAAGTACTGCGTCATGCAGCAAGGTAAGAAGTTCAACTTGATTGTTGTAGATTCTAGACCACTTTTTGAAGGAAAGAAATTATTGAAGAATTTAATAGAGACTAAAGTCGAAGATCAAAATCTCACAGAGGTTGGCCTAGAGGGCACAAGAAGCAATTTGTATCGTCCCAGAGAAAGGCTGATAACCAAAGACTCAATTAAAGTACAATACGTCCTACTCAACTCTCTTTCTTCTACGATCTTAGAGGATGTTGATTGCGTTTTCCTAGGCGCACATGCTATGCTATCTAATGGCCATTTGTACTCTCGTGTCGGCACCGGATTAATCGCTATGATGTGTCATTCAAGGAACATCCCCGTTCTCACATGCTGTGAGTCTATTAAGTTTTCTGATAGAGTCCAGCTTGATTCTGTTACTACTAATGAACTTGCTGATGCAGAAGATTTAATACATGACATAGGGCAAAAGAAGCCACCAGCTAAGAGATCGTTCGCATTGGAGCAGTTCTTAAAAAAGTCGGAAGATGAAAAGATTTTACATGATTCAACTCTTCGTAATAAGAATAAACAAGGCCAACAAAAAGGTGTTTCTCAGAAGCCATCTTCTACTGCTGATAACGAATGCAGTCTTTTGGATTGGCACAGTATTCCAAATTTGAGTATATTGAATATCATGTATGACTTAACGCCACCTCAGTACATCAAGAAGGTAGTCACTGAGCTTGGATCATTACCTCCATCATCTGTTCCTGTTATTTTAAGGGAATACAAAAGTACATAATCTACGTATAAATAAATTGTGCGCGCTAAATTGGTGAATCTCAATTTCGCCATCATAATTTAACTTTTAGTAAGTGATTATACAGAGACATTAATTCTAGCATATGTTATGGAAGAACAAGAATTAAGTCTACTAGATAAAGCAGAATTCCGAATTGCATTAGCTGAAGATGACTCGCAGCTAGAAAAATGCATAAATATTTATTTATGCCCGATAATCTTGAAGCTAGGCAGCCCGTTTTCTGAAGTTAGAAAGAAAGTACTTCAAATAATCCAGGCCATCATACCCAGAATTAACGCTGCTAAGCTTATAAAGCTCCCTATTTTTCAACTACTTGATCAAGCAAAGACTCCAAGTGTGTCTGAAAAGACAGATTCCTCGTCTATAAGACTATACTCATTACTTTTCGTTTCAAGATTCTTTGATCGACTTGATCTCTCAGATCTCCGTAAAATTCTACCTAAAGTTTGTGATCAGATCAGTACGTACAATCCTGGGGTATCAGCACGTCTCTTCAATATATTATGCAAGGCTTTGCACAAGCTCACATCTTCGGGTATAAAATTTGATCAAGAAACTGACGTTTGGAAGAAAGATTTAAGCAATCGAGACAAATCATTCATCTGTCATTGGACTTCGAAACTACTTCTTCTTGACTCAGAAGCACATGCAACTACTCTGACTCGCCCGGGCCTTAGCAATAAGGAAATAGCATTTCTCACCATTGATGCAGGTGTCAAGTACGATTCTTCACAAGAATTATCGGCTGTTAAAGTGAGTTTATTGACTTGGTTAGTACTGTATTTTTCCCCCAATCAGGTCTGTGTGCCTTTTCTCATTGCCTCATGCGATAGTATTTCGAGCATTCGTGATTTGGGGGAGGATCTATTGAAGAAAACTGAGTATGACATCAATGATGAAGAGTTGATACAAACTCTAGTTACATTTTTTGAAGGATCGACGAGTTCTGGTGTTCCTCCTTTGAGCCCTGTTTACCAAGAGAAGATTACAAAAGTTTTATTGAAAAGTTCAAAAGTTGCACTGCAGGATTCAGCAATAACTATTGCCTTAGCGGGTCTTTCATCAGATTACAAAAAGTTTAAAAAAACTGCCATTCTTTTCATCAAATGGGTAATAACGAATGCTTCGGAAACAGGAGGAATTAATGCTACGTTTGCCCAAAAGATAGCTTCTAAGGTGAAAGCCAATCTAATAAACGGCGGCTGGCCAAAAAGCTTTTCATCGGAAGGCCTTCATACCCGCAATATTGAAGAGCGGCTGCTACAGTACGAAATTCTCGGTACCATTTTATCGGTACAGAAACATCTATTCTCTGCTGATTTCGAGTATATACTCTTTCTATTACAGTCTTTGAGAGGGGACGTACCTGAAGTAAGACCTTCAATTCAGGAAACGCTCTCTGGTCTTGCTCCTTATATGAATGAGCTTAATGTTTCGGCGTTGCAGAAGTTGAAAGATATTGCCAAGGATGTTTTGAGTGAAGATGACAGAGACGCTGCTACAGAGTCTAGTAAATATATTTTATTGAAGTTTGTTAACTCTGCATTTCCATTTGATGATGCATGTGCTAGATACCTTTGCATTTTGGGTACAATGATATCAAGTAGAAATGATATCTCAGAGGAAGCAGAAAACGGTTTAAATCCTTATAAGTTCAAGTTACAACAACCTTATAAATATAAAAACAGAAAAGCTAATCAGGTTGAAGATACTGTCTCTTTCCCTAGCTTCTCCTCGTTAGTCCACATAATTGCCGAAGAATCGAAAAATTGCACAAATAATTCTCCGCAATTTTTAACGCTTCCTAGAGCTCTCAAATTTTGTTTTCAGACATTAGTTATGAATTGTGTATCTGTTAAAAGATCAGTAATTTCTTTTGATGACCATTGGGAACAAAGTTTGGATAAAGCAATCGAAGTGGATGAAAACGTCAATAAAAGTATCGGCTTATGGATCCATAAGAGTGAAAGTTCAACGCCAAATCAGAGCGAGGATACACACGCTTTGGTTATATATCAACTGATACTTATTGAATGTATAACTCGTTTTGCAAATGAGCTATCTCTGCTGGATTTGAATTCCCTACTCACGTTGCTAACGAAAACACTCTCGTTGTCTCCTCAGAGTATACTCTCTGGTCATAC
The DNA here is from genome assembly GCA_002196765.1 of Millerozyma farinosa. Lineage (NCBI taxonomy): Eukaryota > Fungi > Ascomycota > Pichiomycetes > Serinales > Debaryomycetaceae > Millerozyma > Millerozyma farinosa. Next base: position 166,988 of record NBND01000003.1, read on the forward strand.
CGCTAAGTTGAAAGACTTAGTAAAAATTGCTAAGCTTGCAGATATTGAAGATAACATTCTCGTGAAAGTTTCTAATGTTGTTGGAATACTTTCGTCCCATCCATCTTTACAGGAATCGCGTTTACTAGATCTTGTTAAGTTGTCAACAAAGTGTGACATAGTATGTTCCACTTATATTATTTCTAGGTCATCCCTTGTAAGACGAGAAGGTACGTTTGACTTTGATTTATTAAATGCTACGAGCAAAGCCATACATGACATGTTGTTAAAGGAAGATAGCTTCTTTCTAGCATTAGAATGCCTTACGCAACTATCGATATGTGGAACATTCAATCAATTAGCGTCCAATTTAAAATGGGACCTGAATATAATAAACATGTGCTTTGATTACATACTTCCACGAGCTAAAGCTGGGGATGAAAAATCAATATCAGCTTTACCTTACTTGAATCTAGTTCAGTCACCGTCAGGGCCCATTATTGATTATCATACTTCTTTCAATTTAATTTTTTCAACTTATGAATTGAACAGAGTGGAACTAAATTTTACTGCAGGAGAATCGCTTTCCATCCTTGCTTGTGGTTGGAACTCTAACATTGTAAAACAAAAGATTGATATTCAAGATGTTTCTGTCTTCGGTTCATTCGAGATGAACAATTTTGATGAGATTATGACTGCAATACTAAAAGCATCACTCGACACGAAACCTCGCTTGCGCAAAGCAAGCTGTACGTGGCTTTTATGTATGGTAAAATACTGTTCTCATGTCCAAGGCTTTCTAAAATACGCATCTCAAATTCATCTTGCCTTTATGAGGTTTCTTCCTGATAGGGATGAGCTAGTGCAAGAATGCGCTTCTGCTGGTTTAGGCTTAATTTATGAACTAGGTGATATTGATTTAAAAGACACATTAGTTCACAACCTCATAAAATCGTTCGCTGGTTCTAATGAATCTGAAACTCTAACTTCTTTTTCTGTTGATTCTGAAACCGAACTATTTGATGCTGATGTTATGAAGACAAACGAAGGATCTGTCAGAACATATTCAGATGTTTTGAACTTAGCCACAGATATCGGTAATCCAGGGCTTGTCTATAAGTTTATGTCTTTGGCCAAGTCCTCTGCGTTATGGTCCTCAAGGAAAGGAATGGCCTTTGGCTTAGGGAATGTTTTATCAAAGCACTCTTTAGATGAATTATTAGTGAATGACCCTGAATTGACAAAAAAACTAATTCCTAAGCTTTATAGGTACCGATTTGATCCATACTCTTCTGTGGCTAAAGCTATGAATGACATTTGGAACATACTTGTGCCCAATACAGCAGAGGTTGTGAAAGAGCACTACGGACTCATATTAAGAGAATTGCTTACACAAATGTCCAGCAGAGAATGGCGTACCAGAGAGGGTAGTACTGCCGCTCTAAATGGTCTTGTACTGACTTACTCAATAGAATTATATTCTGGTGAGCTCAAGAATATTTTATACATGTGCTTCCGAGTTGTTGATGATATTAAGGAAAGTGTACGTAAAGAAGGTTTGAAACTTGCTAAGTCTCTTGCTAATATATTGGTCGGTCTCGTTAAAAGTAGTACGAAAATAAGTGATAATAAGAAAGAGGAGTTATTGACCTCGCTAGTTCCATTTCTCTTAGGAACCAATGGTATATCGAACAGTGCGAAAGAAGTTAGGGAATTCTCTCTTGATACTTTAATCAAACTCTGTGATACCAATAACCCTTCGATGTTACATTTTATTCCTTCACTTCTTGAAAATTTTGTGGTTTTAATGTCTTCATTGGAACCTGAGGCAGTGAATTATCTCATTTTGAATGCGGAAAAGTATAACATAAAACAAAACGATATAGATTCCCAGAGGTTGCGTAGCGTTGGTAGTTCACCTATGATGAATGCAGTTGAGAAACTACTTGAAACAGCAGACGGCACAAGTATTGACTCAATTGTGTCAGCTTTGCAAAGGGCAATAAAGAGGTCTGTTGGACTACCATCGAAAGTTGCTGGAAGTAGAATTTTAGTCAGTTTGGTTACTAAATATCAGGATAACGTTTCCTCTCATGCGGAGAAATTACTCCGAATTTGCGTGGATAACTTATCCGATAGAAATCAGGCAATCTCCTCGTCATATGCTGTAGCATCTGGATACTTATGCAAGATCATGACAAGTGAATCCATTATATCCTACTCGGAAAAACTTGAAACGCTATATTTCTCTGAAGATGAAAGAAGCCGTGAGATATCTAGTATTGCATGCGAAAGTGTATCCAAGTATATGGGCGATAGGTTTGAATCATTTTTGCTGGCATTTTTACCTCTCGCATTCATTGGAAAGTATGATACAAATGACGTTGTCCGTTCTCATTTTGATAGAGAGTGGTCAGAAAGCACAGCAGGCATAGGCTCTGCTCGACTTTATGAAGATGAAATTATTGAAATAAGCAGCCGCTACATTATGTCTAATTCTTTTGAATTGAGAAAAATTATAGGTCGAGCTTTAATTGAATTTTGTAAGGCAGTTGACAGCTACAGGCCATTATCAGTACAGGCTTCGCGCAAGCTTTTTGATGTTCTAATTAATGCCTGTCAAGGTAAATCATGGTCCGGCAAAGAACTACTTGTGGAATCCCTTGTTACTATCGCGTCTGTGACGACTGAGTTACTCAGAGATGATGATGATCTATTTCAAAGGATAAAGAAGGTTGTCATGACCGAAGCTAAAAGACGTAATAGAAATTATCAAAAGTTAGCTGTGATCTCTTTAGGAAAGTTCATCAAGATATATCATGAAAGAGACGCAGCTGACGCATATTTGAGTATAATGGATGCTATTATAGCTCGCCTTTCTGGAATTATTGACTCTGATGACGAAATGGATGTTGATGCAATGCTGCCTCAAGAAAGTGTAAATTTAGAGGAGGAAAGACTATGTTTTCTAAAGAACGTTTACGACAGCTTTTCTCCTGACTTCGGTCTGGAATATGTGAGTAGTCTTGTAAGGTTGAATAGGCAAGTTCTTGAAACAGATTTCGCGTACAGTTGGAGAACAAAGACAAGAGTTAACGAATGGCTTAGTGGCCTTATCAAAAGTATCATGGTAGAGAATGTTATTTTAGAACCTGCAGTTTCAACAGACCTATTTGATCTTTGGTCTTTGTTGCGTACGACATGTTCAAACAAGAATAATATTGAAAATGTGAAAATACAATTCGTGAGAACCAGCGCATTGTTTTACAAATTCTTCAATCAAATGGATAAAACACGAGCTGATATTATCTTGGAAACAACAAAAAGTTTGAAAGAGCAAGAGTTTTCCGATGTCACCAAAGCAAAAATCTCGAAGGCACTACAGCTGACATGACCAGAGAAAAGTATATTAATCTCCTATTTAATTTAATCCAATTTAGTTACCACCTCTTAATCTCAAAACTAAGTGCAAAGTGGACTCCTTTTGGATGTTGTAGTCAGACAAGGTTCTTCCATCCTCCAATTGCTTACCAGCAAAAATCAATCTCTGCTGGTCTGGTGGGATACCCTCCTTGTCTTGGATCTTGGACTTGACGTTATCAATGGTGTCAGAGGACTCAACCTCCAAGGTAATTGTCTTACCAGTCAAAGTCTTGACGAAAATTTGCATACCACCTCTCAATCTCAAAACTAAGTGCAAAGTGGACTCCTTTTGGATGTTGTAGTCAGACAAGGTTCTTCCATCCTCCAATTGCTTACCAGCGAAAATCAATCTCTGCTGGTCTGGTGGGATACCCTCCTTGTCTTGGATCTTGGACTTGACGTTATCAATGGTGTCAGAGGACTCAACCTCCAAGGTAATTGTCTTACCAGTCAAAGTCTTGACGAAAATTTGCATACCACCTCTCAATCTCAAAACTAAGTGCAAAGTGGACTCCTTTTGGATGTTGTAGTCAGACAAGGTTCTTCCATCCTCCAATTGCTTACCAGCAAAAATTAATCTCTGCTGGTCTGGTGGAATACCCTCCTTGTCTTGGATCTTGGACTTGACGTTATCAATGGTGTCAGAGGACTCAACCTCCAAGGTAATTGTCTTACCAGTCAAAGTCTTGACGAAAATCTGCATACCACCTCTCAATCTCAAAACTAAGTGCAAAGTGGACTCCTTTTGGATGTTGTAGTCAGACAAGGTTCTTCCATCCTCCAATTGCTTACCAGCAAAAATCAATCTCTGCTGGTCTGGTGGGATACCCTCCTTGTCTTGGATCTTGGACTTGACGTTATCAATGGTGTCAGAGGACTCAACCTCCAAAGTGATGGTCTTACCAGTTAGGGTCTTAACGAAAATTTGCATCTTATCTATATTATACTTTACTAAAACTACCAGAAAGCTTTATACTAGTAATATAAGTTATGTTTAAATTAGGTGGCAATTCACCCCTTAAATAATCACACAGTGAGCATAACTGATCACATGACTAGCAAATGACGAAATAAAAAGAAATGACATAATTCCAAAACGGTAACTTTCGCGCCACTTCTCAGCATACAACGGATGCTGAGCATATAGATTCTTGAACATTCGGTGGAAGACGAATACAATCTATTGAGTACAATGTGCGCGCATTGCCTTTAGTTCCAGTTCCTACCTCTCCTTCTCTTGCTGTTTTCCACACTGCTTCGTGCTATGCGATTAGCCGTAATGTACATGCAGGTTAGCGGTTTTATGTTTAACTGGTTGCAAAATTAGTCGCTAGCGTCAGCATGTCTATAATCAGTGTTTCTATGTACAATCGCATTCCTGAGTGTCAAAGGAGCAAGCTTTTTGTCCGCTCTTCTTATTCCTTAGTGTTGAACTATATTAATTATATTTCCAGGGCTAAGGGTAGGCCTTAGATAGTGAGTGAAGCGAAAGGCCCATACAATCTCCCGCAGTACTCTTGTATCAAAGCTTTTAGGGGTAGCCCCGGTCGGTCCCGAAAGAGAGAGTAGACCCCCATCACGGAATGGTGAGAAGTTTCACATATTTACTGCGTGCTTTGAATTGGTGCGTATATAGTATCTCGGCATTATATGATGAGCCTTTGTTCATCCATGTGGCCATTCAGACCTTACGTATATTATCCAGAGCTAGCTTTCTACTCGCTTGGGCTCGTTATTGAAAAAGTTTTTGTGTAATGGTGTGACGACACTTGGACATGGTATTCGGACGCCGGGACGTGTACGTGTCGGCCGAATAGAATTAAAAAGCAAAAAATAGACATCGCACACCTCATAAAATGGCAAAGTCTCGTGAGACAAAAAAGAACAGAGAAAGTTTGAAAGGTGATCAATATACGTCTTATCGTACACAAAGGGGTATCGAAAGCGGTATCTACAGTCTAATACTAGAAGTACTTTGCTGGATTGCAGAGCAGCAGGTCACCTTGGCTGTTTTCCTTCCGAAAGTTAGAGGTGGTGAAGGCGACCCGACAGATCAGCACAGTTTACCTAGTGTGAGCTTAGGGAGAAGATTAATTTGACCCAATTTCAAACGCTCAGAAACCTGCCAAAGATTTCACATTATGTCCAACAAGTAGCAGAGTATGACCGAAATAAATGATATCTCTGAAAGACTGCGATGTGGTTTTCTTTTGTCAGATAACGGGACAGCAAACTCCTCGACTTCTAATGTGACAGACTCGGGACAGCCGAGCTTCAATTACGATTTGGAAATTTTCAGGCTTTGCCAGCATTACATCAACACCAAAAATCATCAAGGGCTCGCTCTCATAGCCCGTCAAAAAGGGTTGCCCCCTTTCCTTCGTTTCAAAATATGGCCCATTGTCCTTAAGCATCATCCATTTGTCCTTAACCCGTTTATTCGGCCGGACAGCGGAAGTGGTCTGGCACTACAAGAGTTGAATGAGGATAAATTAAAGGCGGATATAGATAAGGATTTATCTAAGTACCTCCAAAGGCTAAATTTTTCCGGTCCTGTTGACTTGAGTAACAATTCTGAAGTAGGTAAGGACATTTTTGACATTCTTGAAGACTCCATTTTCCGGTTTGTAAAAAAATGGGGTAAGATCATAAAGTATAATCAAGCGTTGTCATGGATAGCTCTAGGTCTCGCAGAATGGTTTCCACCAATTCCTCACACACACTGGGTGTTGGTTGGCCGCGATCTTAAGTATCATAATTCTTGTGTGAAAAACCTATTTGATGATTATTCAAACTATATACATAATATTGATGGTTTGGATAACTATTTACAAGATTTAATAAGTGACGAAGAAATTAACAATATGAATTTTCACGATGTTTACGAAAGACTAGTATTAGTTTTGCTCCACACGCCTGAAGACAGTTATAAAGACAAGATAATCTCACCATCTACTATAAATAAAAAAATCTTGCCAATAAATGGAGGCACTATCGAGGAAAGAGTTTCTTTCTTTATATATTGTCTAAGGAAACTTTTACCTGAATTATCGCTGTATTTTCAGGAAGAGCACATCTTGAATAAATTTGGAAGCCACGATGATGAGTGGTTACTATGGTGGTTAAAATGGTGTGGTTCTAAAGTCTGGTCACGCTTGGACAGAGGAAGGATCTGGGACCTTATATTCGGCTGGAGAATGCAAAATAAAAAGAAATCTAACGAGTATTATATGGAAAAAATGGAGTTGACTGCAGAGATTCTCGACAGATTGGGACCTTACACATTCTGGTCTGTCAGTGATGAGAAGGACGAGGTCATGTTAAGTACATACAGGCGTTCCAGTTCATTCAAAGACTTGATTCATGAACTCAACACTTCACAGTCATCCAGTTCGAATTCGCCTACATCTACCTCTCCATCAAATTCATTGGATAATTCTCCTTGTCATTATGGATTTGAAGGCGAACAAGGTGCCCCGATTTTGAATACTTCATCCAGCAGTTCTCTAGTTGAGACGTCGATTCCGTTTTCCAAGTTGGATCCTCATGTTGAACTTATTTTCGTGGCATTGGCGTTATTGAAATCTAAAGAGAATACTTTGATGGAACTTGACCAGCATGAGATAAGGCAGTTTTTATCACGATTACCTACTAAATCTTTGAGCCTTAGTGCCAAGTATGGTCTGCTAATTCCAGATAACGACGGTAAAATTATATCCAATGATTCAGTAGATAATAGAAAAATTGATTTCATGGACAATATTATCAATGAAGCTGGTGAATTATGGAGGAAATGGCTCTGGCTGGAAATGATTGATGATAAATGAATTTTTTATATAAACCTACCATTTGCTCTTCTAAATCATGCACTCCAAATTGTATATTCTTATCGATTCAACGTATATCATGTTTAGAGATACAGTCATTGATAGTAATGTTCGAACCTTATTATCACTTAGCATCGAAAAGTGATGAAGACTAGTATTTGCAAAAGCTCACAATTTTTACCGATACTGGATTCTCGAGCTGTCTCTAACATATTGCATTAAGCCAATATGTCAGAGATCAAATACCGCCACATCATACTCTCAACTTTTAGAGGAGTTTTTTGTATTTTCTTGATAGCTGCAAGACAAAAGACTTGATACACAGACTAGCATATGGATGTCTTCATAGCGAAAATATTAAGATGAACACTACACGACTGCATATATTTTTTTCTTTGAAATGACTTACTTATGGTTTATAGAACGAATAAACTTAGAGAGAACAATGGGGAAGCACAAGAAAGTAAAGGACAATTCAGAGGAAGAGTCATCTGAAAGCCTAAGATCTGACTCTTTGGAGGAGCAGAGCCGTTTTAGCTCTTCTGTTGACAGTAGGTCAGAGAGCAGTGAAAATGATAATTCATCTTATGATTCCGATGAGATAGAAAATGAAAAAACTAGTGCTGTGTCTTCTTTCAATGGAGCAGATGTGGAGAAAGAGAACGAATTTGTAGATAATAAGGTTCGTAAAAATGAAGATATGAGTACAAAGCGATCGGCAGGTAAGTCCCCAAATGATGAGATAGTTATCGATTTGGATGGGGAGATCGCATTATCCAAGAAGCAACGCCGTTTGCTCAAAAAGAACAAATTGGATATTGAAATACTTAAGCGGCAACAGGAGGCTTCCAAACCTCATACCACAGAAGAAAACACTAGTGGCTTAGAAACTACAAAAAATAAAAAACAGAAGTCAGATTATGGCGTATGGATTGGGAACTTGTCTTACGAGACAACTAAAGAAGACTTGAAAAGCTTTTTAATCACTAACTCTCAGAAGAACCAGACCAAGGATAATTCTGCAGGAACATCTGCAGTCATCAAGGAGGATGATATTCTCAGAATTAACTTACCAAAGAAGGCGAATAAGAATAAAGGTTACGCTTATGTTGATTTACGTACGGAAGAGCAAATGAATAATGTCATTTCATTGAGCGAGTCTCTTCTTCACGGAAGGAATTTGCTCATAAAAAGTTCGAGTTCCTTTCAAGGAAGACCAGAAGTCTCTTCAAATCCAGGAAATTCTAAGAATCCTCCATCGAGAGTACTTTTCGTTGGAAATTTATCATTCGATACAACTGAAGTATTATTAAGGACTCATTTCGAGACATTTGGCGATATTGTGAAAATCAGAATGGCAACATTCGAAGATTCAGGAAAATGTAAGGGTTTTGCTTTCATCGATTATCGCGATGAAACTGGTCCAACGGAAGCGTTGAAATCTAAGTTTGCAAAGAAACTCGTGAAAAGAACTCTAAGACTTGAATATGGAGAAGACAGGTCAAAAAGAAATCCAAGGGCTCGTTCTATGGCCAAAGGTAAAGTACTGGAACCAAGAGAACCTAGGCAAAGTCCTGACCACCCAGATGAAAATCAGCAGGCCACTAGGTCCTTCTCGCAAAACCCTCCACATCCCCGCAAACGTCAGAATCATGAAGCATACGCTTCTAACAAGCGTGTCAAGTCGTCTGTCGCGCTTGCCAATGCCCAGAGACAAGCTTCATCTATAGTTCCCTCTACTGGTAAAAAAACCGTATTTGAGTAAAGATTGTGCATGGATAGACTTTATTTCTGGTAACTAATATTTCAATCATAAACTATGGTAAGATTCATCGTTTTGCATGACAGAGAAAGATATTATTATTTCCCCACTATGGACGGCTTTAGTAGTTGGCTTAAAATATTGGCACTTCAAAAACTTGATAGAATAATAGACAATGAACCAGGCAAAACTTACACGATATATAAATCAAATCGTTGAAGGAGGTCAGTTGACATTGAAAGATATTTTTTGTCTGGTTTTCTCGATTTGTGGACAAGGTATATTATTAGTAAAACATAGTAGATAAAGTAAAGTATAATAGAAACAAATATACAATTGAAGTCAATATGATAGCGTAAAAATATTATTCTGCTGTATAAATCTGCCCATGGCTAGAACAATGAGCAGCCTTGATTTGTTTATTTCTTCAGTATAAACTGCTTCTTCTCAAGTTCTTCAAGAGTAAGCTGCAAGTAGTTAGGGTCTGATTTGTTTTTCTCATACTCATTATCAGATACTTCTTCGTAAACCGATATGGTACTTGCTTCAGAGTGAACGGTCGCTGCCTTTTTTTGCTTGCTCAAGAAGGATGTAGAAGATTTGTTTGCGGGGCCCAAATTACTGTAAATAGCAGTGGCAGGCACGGGGCTCTCTGCATTACCGGCTTCTTTCTTGTTGATATCCGCACCATTCGCTTCTTTACTGGGATCTTCCTTATTGATTTTATTTCTCAAGCTTTTAAGTTTGTTAAAACCTCCAGATTTGCTCGGTTTGGCAACATCACTATCTTGCACAGACTTTGAGGAAGGTTGAGGGTTTGATGTACTTGAAACACGTGCTGTTGTGGATGTTCCAGCATTGGCTATACCTTCACCACCGGTAGCAGCAACAACAGCACTTCCACCTGCGGCAGTACCACCGAGTATTGCACTCTTATGCGACTTTTCTTTATCACTTTCCCTATCCTTGGCCTTAGCTGGATCCAATGTCTTATGATTGATAGCTCCTTGTTCATTTTTCTGAGACAACTCATTGCTTTTACCTAAAAAAGCACCATTATTGTGCTCCTTCTTCGACAGAGATGGATCAGCGGCAGCTTCTTTTTCTTCTTGTACCTTTTTTAATTCTGCTTCCTTAGCCTCCTTCTCTTTTCTTTCCTTATCAAGGCGCTTCAATTCAGCATCCTTTTCAGCTTCCAATTTCTTTCTCTCGTGAGTCTTAGCAACGTCATTAGCAATATTCTCACGCTCCTTCTCCCACTTTTGGAATTTGTCCTTGGCTTCAGCTAGTCTCTTTGGATGCTCTTTATGAGCAGCATGTATCTCAGCCAATTTGGATGCATATGCTCCTAACGTAGCGGATATAGCAGCTACTTCTGCTCCTAGCACTGAGTGGTGTTTCTCCTTCTCCTTCAAATCTTTTTTCGCGGTGGCAAGCTTCTCTTCCAAACCAGACTTTTTAGTCTTGTGGCCTTCAATCAAAGCTTTTTTATCTCCGTGCTTCGCTTTTAGATCTTCTAACACAGGCTTCTTTTCATTAACCTTAGCTTCGAGATCTTCGATCACTGAAGCGAGCTCCTCATTTTCACGTTCGAAATCTTCCTTTCTTTTCTTTAGATCTTCAATCTCCTGGGCGGTTTTAATTTGGTTCTCCTTAGCTGACTCTAGCTCTTGTTTTTTGGTAGCTTCTAACTCATCATGATTCTGTAACATAGTAACTTTGTCATTTTCATGTTTGGCTACGGCTTTTTCTTCACGATTTTTGAATTCTTCACGCTCATTAGCAATCTCTTTCCTTGTAGATTCATCAAATTTCGACGCATCAAGTTTAGCTCCCTTTATTTGCTGTTCAATATCTTCCAATTTCTTAGCTATCTCAGCGTCAAATTTTTCCTTGTGCTTACCCACCTTTTTGACATATTTTTCGAAATCTGTTTGTAATTTCCTCTCATGACCAGCAATTTTATTTGCAACCTCTCTCTGCCTCAAAATTTCATCCTCATCTCTTGTCTTTTCGACTTCTTCGTTTATATTGCTGATCACTGGGGCCACGCGCTTTGCAGCAATCTCCAAGAGCTGTCTTTGGGTCATTTTCATGCCCAACCCCATATCGATAATTTTGTCAGGATCATCCAATTTTCTGGAAACTGACCCCACAGCTACTGTGTTCAACTCCATGTAACGGTTTAACAATAAAGGTTTATCCTTCAAGCTGTCTAACACTTCTTGATTTGGCAATTGCACTGGCTCATATTTAGCATCAGGTTGCGTGACAATTTCGATGGGGGTTTCTTTGGCTTTTTCCACAATTCCATCATCAGACCCATTCTCCTGTTGTTCAGTATCAATTTCATCGGTTTTGTCAGCTTGGTCAGCTTGTTTACCATGCAAACAAGAATCGACGTTCGAGCCATCATCAGCATTAGCCTTCCCATTCCCATTGATATTTAGATCCTCATAATTAGCAGCTACCTTACCATCGCCTTCAGCTGCAGCACCGCCGTCTTTTTCTTCTTTTTCTTCAGTTTCTTTCTCCGTATCTTCTGTCTTTTTATCATCACCCTCGCCTACTATTACAGCTGAGTCTGCCGTAGCGTCCGCTTTGCTCTGAGCATCTTCCTCAGGCTTCTCACCAGCTTCCTTATTCTTTTTAGCTGCCAGGGCATTCTCTTTTTTTTTTGAGTCTTGTTCCTTCCTTGCAGATTCAAGCGTGGGGTGACTTGTGAATTTCTTGGGGACGTGAATTTTGTCTATGGAATTTTGTTCTCTGAGTTCCTTGTACTGATTCTTTCTGTTTCCCGAGGTTCTGAATGGCGATATCCAACTACCTTCTCTCCATTTTTTAAACTTGTTTTTCGAGTCAACATCGTTAGCGACTCCTTTGCTGCTAACCAGCGTCTTATCGTCGACTAGTTCAGTCATAGCAATCAAATATAACCCTCTTAGGTCTGGCTGATGCTGCTAGAGTCCTGTTTCAATGTCAGTTGTACAGACAGAAATGGTTATTTGATATCCCTATCAAATAATTATTCACAAGGACTTATCCCGAAGAGCCGCTCCTTAATTGCACTCAAGAACACTAATTCCTAATTTGCTTCACTTTATTCAAAGTTGCAGGTACTTGTAAACTTAGATACTTTGATACACCTTCAACCGTTGTGTTTACTATCTTTTGCGATAGGCTTCCCCTGTATACCTCCTATAGTATAGCTTTTCCAAATATTCTAAGGTACTTCCTTGAGTTTAGTCGAACTACCTGGCTGCTTGACGTTGTTAACTTCCAAATCACGGAATGTGGCCTCGTATTTAGTTGTTATTGAAAATTAATGTAGTCAGGGGCTTTTTGCCAAATGTTCTTCGAGCTAGTGTCATGAATGAAGGCTGGCTTGCTCTGATGGCTCATTAGGTACGGTCTTCCGAGGGCATAATTCATACATGTTCCGACTACAATGAATGTTTGAGCACGTGATCAATGTACCGCACTATAATCGAAATCCGACTATTGCCTTGCTCCGGTTTTGTTGAAGCTTCCTTTGCTTATCGATTGCCCTTTTCGACAGTATTTCCATCATCGATATGCAACTACACAAAAGTGGCTGGATTGGTAAGGAATTATACCGGCTCAAAGACAAACCAATGGAGCGCAAGTGATGGTGCCCACATAGAAAAGGCAGGCACAACCGAAGATATACTACTGCAATTGCAGTTTTTAGGTCCTTCTTTCACTAGCACTCAGTAGTCTCCACATGAGGGAACTGGGTCATCGGTTAATGCTTCTTTCGTGAAGGAAAGCCTTTACTAAGAAAGTTTATGAAACACTAGTGTCGCTGAAATAAGCAGTCGGCCGCCATGGCTGTGATGCTTGCTCTTTGAGCAAATGATCGTTCAGTCAATCATTCACCCGTGTAGGGAGTCACTTCTAGCGTGTGATTAGCGAGTCGCGAGGGAGGGTAGTAAGCGTAGATGCATCTAGCAGCCATATCCGGCACAACTTCCTGGCGTGGTCCACACAACACCGGGCAGTGGAGTACGCCTTTGCCTTCATATGATAGCCCAAACATGGCATGAACCATAGGCGTTGCACTGGTGTCGATGGTATTTCTAGCCTCTCCGCTCACATTCATTTCACTATTACAATATACTACAGTAAGTCCTCTATTTGACATAATTCTGAAATTTTGACTGCTGAATGAGCGCATACGAAAAATTATTTCGCATTTAGTGGGCTGTAGTCAGCGCTCGCCTGTTCGACCTTTGTGTGCGTTGCATTCTGCTGTATGTTTCTTAATGTGCGCCTAGCGCGATTTCTGCCGGACACAGGTGGTCAGGTAGGTGCCATGGTCAATGTCGCTGAAGTTCGGGCGGGGCGGGTGTACTGGTGAGACGACTTCGCACTATCCTTTTAGCACAGCGTTCTTGCAGCGGCGACGCATCGTTTAGCGGAGGATGTGCGTAGCAGAACACTCGCCTCTAACACCGGAAGCTTTTGCTCGGCACGATTTTTCAGATGGGTTTGGGCAAGCTTTCAGGCGGGGAATATGACAGTGGCGCACTTTGCAGGCGGTGCCTGGCTACTTTGTCAGACATTGGCTATCGGAAAGGCCAATTAGTGCTTCGCCTGGGGCTATTGAAAGCTCTTCTGTTCTTAGGCGACATAAACAAAAGAGCTCGGAAATGAAGGAGTCCGATAGGACAATAGAAATTTTCTGTATAGTGCGACATTTTAGGACAGCATAGAGCGACTACGGTGTTTCGCTGAATAATACACCACAAAAATAAAACCTTAGAATACTATCCCAGATCTAACCTTACCAATGTACGGTGCACCAAGCACCGTTACCCGTATGACAGGATGGATGGTTTCTTGTATAAATTGTAAGTGCCGCTTGTCGGCGAAGGACCAATAGGGCAACATAATAGGAGCACCACCAGCCGCTTGCTAGCGGCTGCAACCGCACATTTTGTTTCCTGCCTCAATGCGAGTGCCCGGCGTGCTTGTTGGCCGATACCTGACTAAACTTACGAGCATGCCGCCAAATGTTGAGAAGTCGAAATCAGGATCTGCGGGCTAACAATAAAAAATTTCGTAGTACAAACGCTGGGAGCATGGGAAATATTATAGACCTTTCTGTTCGAAATTAAAGATGCGACATTCACCCTAGTATTGCACCGTCGCTACATACTGCGCGGTGTGAGGTCTTGTCAACAGCACAGATACGCCGAGAGCACTGTGCGTCGATGGACAATGTCGTGATGATGCTGGACACACAAAAATGTCGCATGATACTCAGATTCAATCTTGTTAGCCCCGTAGCGTCAACCAGTAGGGACGATACATATTGTAAGAGACCTAAAAATTCAAAATTGGGTACAAACTAAATAGGTTCAGGGTGGTTCAAGCAAGCACAAGGGAATCTAAATTATTCGAGGGAGGGGCCTATCTAGGAAATAGAATTCGAAGAGAGAGAAAGAGCAAGTCCCAATCCAATCAGCCTTACAACTCGTTCTCTGTACGGATTACAAACTTAATTGTTAAAAAATTTTTCCTATCCTAGTAAAACAAGCGTGAACCTCAATCAACGTTTCCAAATATCGTACTCTACATACGATTTGTTGGAAATACAGTTAAGGTGAAAAGAACCAAGATCAGCACGGAATAGCTTTCGGGCAAAAAAGCGCTCTGACAGAGCATCCTTTGGACGTGAAATACAGGACGCACAGCAAATTCACCACATACCACACCCCACCTATTGCGCAAAAAGAATGCCTACGATAGCGCCGACTGCAAGCGACTGCTATGAGCTCATCCCTCCTCCGTTGCAGGACGATGACCGTTTAAACTTGAGGGTGCGCACAGGCAGTGCGTCGACATTATATAATTCGTTCATTTTCGTCTACGGCGGATTGACGATTGGTCTCGAGCTCAGTGAGTTCAGTATCGGTGAGCTTCTCAGTGCATTCCACCTGAGGCTATTTGACGCCGAGTCTAAGAGATTTGACAATCACTTATCTGGCGAGCTCTTCTACCTTAGCTTACTAGATAAGCATTGGGTCAGGGTTGACATTCCCAAGGGACAGCCCAAGCCCAGGGCTCGAATGTTTCATGAGATAACTGCATTGAACAATTGCATTTATGTGTTTGGTGGATTATCGTTAAAGGAAGGTGTACATGGAGAGATTGAAGGTACACTTGATCACTGGAAATTTGAGGTGCTCAACGATTTATGGGAGTTCAATCTTGAAACAAAACGCTGGTCGCTTCTTCATGATGGCTCTAACTTCGAAGCTGACCTGAGTGTTCCAATACCTCGTTATAACCACAAGGTCACCGAAATAAGCAGCCTTACTTTTGTCAATCGGAAGCATCATTTCGGGCTCTTCATTGCAGGGGGAAAGGATGCGAACAATTGCCAAATTTACGACAACTCTATTTACGACCTAGTAGAAAGGAGATACATAGGGAGCAACAAATTTCGTTTGAGAATTGACTCCTCCAAGAATACTGAGTTAAACATGGATAAATTAATAGCAGACAAAGACAATAGTATTAATGTTGACTACAAGCATAATATAATTATTAGTTTCCAAGAATCTGACAATACAAGAGGAGAAGAGTCATCTAAAGGAAAGCCTAATCAGCGCGAAGAAGCTATCATTGTTTATACTCCAATGAGAACGAATGTTGATAACATAAACTCCAATCCCCTATTTTCATTCAAACTTGGACGTTTTATCAATCCCGGAAAAATTTTGCCATTACACAAGAAGGAATCCTCTTATGATCCTCCAGGAAAGGAATCTTCTAACATTTCAATCCCTTACAACCTAAAGTATCCCACTGGAGGATTATTCGGTCAAAATTTAGTTATAACTGGTTTTTTGCCAAATGAGTATGATATCTCAATATTTATTTACAACAAACCCACTGGGAAGTGGTCCAGACTTAATGTCTTTTGCAATCACGATTATGGATCCCATAGGTTTTGGGGTGGTTATGTCTGGAAGTCTCATCATAAGGTGGTGCTAATCGGTAACTACAATACAAGTAAAACTACTAGCAGCTTGAGATACTTCACTTCAATGTTGACTATCAACCTACCAATTGCAAATATCTTGGCCAGCTTTGAGCTAGCAGGTCTTCCATATAGTGCAGCACAAAATAATCGAAAAGCTGATAGCGATGAGGATGTCAGTGGTGAGACTAAGAGTAATTACCTGGGTTTTAAGTCATTAGAAGATGATACGCAGACCCATGGTGGGAGTTCTATTGACCAGGAAGTTTCACCAAGAAGGGTTAACTCCAACGATTTTAATGAGAAAGATCCTTCGTCAGTAAGTTTCAATCAATACGTGCATTACGCAGCTCCTAAAGCAAATTTTACTACTATTAGATCAGTTTTCCCTCCTACTGCTGTGACTTTAGGTCGTAATGCTTTTGATAGATATGCTGACACTATCTCTGACTTTGAACTAGTATCGGCAAGCGGAGACAGGATACCAGTGTCTTTTACAGTGTTGAGGGAAAGATGGGGAAGATATTTTATTGAACTATTCTCTAGGGCGTATGTCGAGGCTCTTTATGACTTCGAAAAAAGCCTGCTGCCTAATCAACAATTGCGGGCTATAGATCCATCGGAGGCATCTCGGGAATCTTTGGCGATGGTTAACAGGCTGAAATACAAAGATTCTATTAGTACTGGGGAGTCTATTTCATCAAGCACGACTGATCTGAGTTTTCATTCCACTGCAAATGCAAGGAAGCAAGACTATGCTCAACAAATATTACAGTATCCTTCAAAGCTAGCTCCTCCAGAAACTCCACGATTTCGACATCCATTTCAAGATGATGATAAGATTTGCGAGAAAGAAATGTCTGGACTTAAGGGTTCAGTGAAAGACTACAAGAATAGAAGATTGGATTCGATGAATGGTTCTCCTAAGACGGAATCAACTATCAAAGACAAACAGGTCTATACAAACTCTACAATTATAGACTCTGCCCAGCAGAGCCCAATGAGCAGGAAAGATTCGGAATCCTCTAATGGTAGTTTTATATCGGCCGGACAGTTACAGCGCTTACCCCCTCAACAACCTTTGCCAGAAGAGCCCATTCCTCCTATTCATATTGCTCCTAATGTGCATAGAGGCGCTCCAAGGAAAGGATCTAATGATGTGAACTCACCTAGAACATCTTTGATTCATACCTTAACTTTATTGAGGAATATTCCAAAATCTCCTCGTGAGTCACCATTTGCCTCTCCAAGGACATCAGTATCGGCCCAAGGTAACAGTGAGCCCAACGAAAATAGACAGCAAGGACTTCACTCAAAATCCAGAGAGATATCCATATCGAATGCTCAAGAGGGCCATTTATCTGACAATCTTGCAAACCCATCTGATTCTAGTGACATTCGGCCCAGCTTTGCCAAATATGGATACAATTCTCCATCAGTCTCGCTGGATTCTTTTACTGACAAGAGGCCTCTGCCAGGATCCACTTCTGATGCCCCGCCGGAGTCGCGGGACACCAAAGACACTGGGCTTGATGATTCAAGCGAATACGACAAATTGAAGTCTTCTTTCTTAACGTTTGACAACGTTAATATTTCAGAGTTTAAGCTTATTCCTTTCCTTACGCCAAGGATTTTATACTTCCCATTATCTACTGTTTCAATTAAAGGATTTTGTGAGTACCTTTACACAGGACAAGTTAGCAACAAATGGCTTTTGGCTCCGACTACGGTAGATAATTTGGCAATAGGTAAGTTTTTTAATGTACCTCTCTTATATGACTTGGTCAGTGAGGTTTTGTTTAGTATCATTGGGAGAAAAGAATCTTATATACTTTATGAAGGGAAGAACTTAAAGATGAGGTACAAACAACTATTAAAGTTGACTAACACAAAGGAGAACTTCAACATCAAATATCCTTTGGATGAATATGAAGGTTTAATTGACACAATTGATGATGGATACTTGGATGTCATACTACTTCATAAAGGTTCTACCGCACACAAAGCTAAAGTAGCTTCTAATCTCCTCAGCAAGCTCTCTAAGGATAGCATATCTTCATTGAAGACTAACGTGAATGAGATAGATGAGATTAAGAATGAAGAATCTCAGCTGGATGTCTCAGCCGCTTCCAGTATTGCCAGACTGTCCCGTAATCGCGGCTCTGTGTCTACGACGTTCAGCGATGATTCGCAATTTGTAGACCTGAGTGAAGATGTTAAACAAGATGAGTCAAAGAATAAGGACAATAGCTCTAGCAGTGATTCTGAAGATGAATTGGGATATTTAGACGTTTTCAGTTCGCTTTCTAGCTCGCTAGATCCTAAGGTTAAGTCAATTTTTGATCGTGCAGGAAACTATCTTGAGGCATTGATGAATCTGGAGAAGGGTCAAATTAAAGAAAGTGAAAAATCTGAGAAAAAGAAGGCATATACTTTGACTTTAGAGGAAATTGTACCACCCACAGCGGAGATACCAACGGACTCCGTCATCGATCTAATTTATGAAGCAGGCGTCATCGTTAGCGATATTAAAATAATGTTGAGGGCGTCCAATTTGAAAGAGATGAGCAAGTTGTTGAAGAAGACTAAGGCTGACTTAGAGCCAGAAGTAGCAAAACTTGAAAAAAAACTTCATAGCCCCAGCAAGAGTAGTAAAGTTGAGGCGTCGCCTGCTTCTTCCGCGCCATCTTCTCGATCTGCGCCTTTGGCACCGGCGGCGCCAGAAACACCTGCTGCATTGTCAGTACCTACTGCACCGGCGAAACAGAAGCATGAAACTCAGAAAGATACTAAAGATCCTTCTGACCTCAAGTTGAGATCGGTCCCATCCAGTGTTTCTTTGAGTACAGTCGGAAGTCAGAGTCTTCCGAGAGATTCCACCCTCGAGAAAACCAGGTCTAACTCCAGCTTCATTGGCATGTCTGCATTGAAGTCGCTTAAGACCAAGCCAGACATGTCTAGAAACAGAAGACACTTACCCGAAGCAAACAAAGAATTAGATAGGCAGATTACAAGTTCTATCAAAAGAGACGAAAAGCTTAAACACAAGAAGAGCAAAGATTCTACGAGAGATACGAGGCCAGAAACACACGCCTCGCGCGTACCCTCAGTCATGCTGCGAACTAACCTGAACTTTTCCGAAACGAGCTTATCGTCACTGAAACTGAAGCATAAGAGTTTGTTTCATTCATTAGGGAAACACCGCCACGAACCAACTGGCAAGCCTACTAATGGACGGCAAATAGGAGCTGCCCCAAGTATCCATTCAGATACAAGCAAGTCGTCTCTGTCCTCTAAGACGAAGCATAGTATATTCGGATTCCGCAAACATTAAATATATAACGTAATCTACTTCAAGAATTCGCAAGATGATGTATTGCGTGTAAAGACGTTAAGCAATTTTCGGTCTGATTCTTTCATGCATATAATGTGAATACACCACAGTGGATCACAGTAATCTGACGGCAACTCAGACGGGATGTATATATAAGGTAGGTACTAGAGCACCGACCATGGTTGTACTTTTAAGAAGTTAAAAAGTTTCAAGAAAAGAATAAAACAAACTAAAAAAAAAAATGGTAATCGCTACACCAAGAGCAAACACAGACGTTTTCACATTGAATACCGGTGCTACTATCCCAGCAGTCGGATTTGGTACCTGGCAATCACAAGACAACCAAGCATATGAGGCTGTCAAGGTGGCGTTGGCCAATGGGTACAAGCACATTGATACAGCAGCGATCTACAAGAACGAGGAGCAAGTCGGTAAGGCCATCAAGGACTCCAAAATTTCTAGAGAAGAACTCTTCATCACTACCAAGTTGTGGAACAGTGATCACAAGAGAGCTGCAGAAGCTTTAGATGAGTCTTTGAAGAAGCTCGGATTAGAGTATGTTGACTTGTACTTGATACACTGGCCACTTTCTACTGACCCAGCCACGGGTGAGCCTTACTCCGACTGGGATTATGTTGACGCATATAAGGAATTACAGAAGTTGCAAAAAAGTGGCAAGACCAAGGCCATTGGTGTGTCTAACTTTACCCAAAAGCAGGTCCAGAGGTTGTTGGACGACAAGGACGTCACAATTGTTCCCGCCGTCAACCAAATTGAAGCGCATCCATTGTTGACCCAGCCTGAGTTGACAGAGTTTTTGCAGAAGCACAACATCTTGGTCGAGGCCTACTCGCCATTGGGATCTACCAATTCGCCATTGTTTAAGAACCCAGTCGTCGTTGAGTTAGCAGAGAAGTACGAGGTCGAACCCGCACAAGTCTTGATTTCCTGGGCTCTTCAAAGAAAGACTGTTGTCCTTCCAAAGTCCGTGACCGAGAAGAGAATCATCAGTAACTTAAAGACTTTTGAGTTGGTTCCGGAAGACTTCAAAAAATTGAGCAATTTGTCCGAGCAATATGGCGTTCAAAGACTCAACACCTTAAAGGGTGTCGATTTCTCTGATTAGATTCATAGCTTTTTAGACATAAATATATTTTATTTTTATAGATTGAGCATCAAACCGTAGTGATAAGCTACCTGAGGCGGTTTCGCCACAATTGCGAGGCCGCTGGCAGCAACATGTACGGGTCGGCGCAGGCAGACAATACGCTTATTGCCAGCGGAGCAGGCCGAAGAACTTCGTACGTATATACTCAACTGTTTCTCGTAACTACGTTCTTTATGAAGGTGATTCATAGAGCCAGATTGAAGTATGACCAAGTCTCTGTTCTACCCGTCAAATGTATGTCTATGAAACTTGTGTGGTATATATCGTTCTTTATTATAGCTGCAATATTTAATGCCTTGAATACGTCTCTATGCCATGATGCATTCACGTATTGCGTTACAGCATGGCTAAGCTATTTCAGAACCCAATTTCTTTAGGCGACAGTCATGGTGGGTGTCTTCTGCAAAAAAGAACTAGCTTACCTGAATAGTCTCATCACAGACTCAGCCACCAGCTATCCGACTGCAATTGAGTGCCTTCCCGACACACATACGGCCTTGCGGTTGAATTTGTGTACTCTATGCCAATAAAAAAAAAAGAGGTTGCTCACTACGGCAGTAAATTGACATATGTCCATATGTTTATGGCTGCTCTTGTATTCCCTAGTGATAGCAGTGGCTGATTTGCAATCGTGGCCGACATGCCGGTTTTACTAGGCGGGTATTAATTGTGACAGTCTGCATTACAGGTGTCACTTCGTGCAACAGTCCCGCGGAGGGTCTCGACGATAACATAGGCTGTCACCGTTTCAGGAAGAAACTGCCAGCATGACTCAAAGCCATGTTCACTAAGAGACGGTGTAACTGCCACATAGCGAAGAAACAGTCAATTGTAGCCCTAAGCGACGATACCGCTGCCAATACAAAGGGAGCTTTGCGGCCCGTCGGTGACTCTCGTACACAATGGGCGGATGCACTTGCCACTGGGACGAGAGTTCTGTACCATATCTGGACGACTTTTTTAATTGTTCTTGTTTTACTTGGCTAGATTCAGCACAGCGCGCCTCCTAGCTGGAGGCACGCTTTCTCGTGTAGATGCCGGTGTAATTAGCAGCGATAACAGAAAGGAGATAGTTTCTGGATTGAGGTGGCGACCTATTTTTCGTGTTGTCTCACTAAAAGAACGCATGCTGCAGACAGTGTCTCACGTTTTGCTTGCTCACGCCAACGTAACTAGCCACAACGGGCCCTAGCCGACGCACAAAGCTGGGGCAAGAAAAAGGAGGCATTGTCCTATGGTGAAACATACTATACGCACAGAAAGTAGAAGATTTACCAAGCTATGATGACTGCACCTCCCCCATGCGTGTCTCACTGCTTTTACAGCTCCACAGATATCTACGTTTGAGGCCTGCGCATGGAGCACCTAGCAAGAGTGTCATTTCGCATAGTAGGGAAGCGTGAGGATAACCCAACCAATACGATAGAAATTACAAAGCGTCAGAAACTTGCCACACAGTACGGCACGTGCGTCATCCTGGACCTGGGAGGAAATGGTTCGGTCTGTGGCTCGTTGAGCTTACTCCGCTGCTGGGTGTGACATCATAGTGTCTGGCCATACTTTTAGCTCGTAATCTTCTCTCCTACTTGACGTGTCCGCTTTTTGTCCTAACGATGACTATTTCTGGCTAACAACGGACCACTGTTCCCCGACGTGCCGCTGCTCACCTGGCAATGACGAAATTATGATGTAATATTCCAGTATATAGTCGTGACTAGCACGCTCTTTATCTATGTGCAGTACCGCTTTTCGTGATAAGCAGTTTCCCCACCGATATCTGCCACCGACGACCGCTTGTCCTCTGCTGCATGATGCACCAGTTTTCTTTGGCTCATCCCTATAAAACAATCTCACAACAACTGTACCCGCATGCGGCAGATGGCATGACGACGGTAGTGCTGCTTTCCTAATGACTTATTGATAGGACCTGTTGATAGGAAAATGAATGCTCATGAAGAGCCAGGATGGTACCAATAGAGAGGTCTCTCACTAAACAAGGCCTTCGGTATGGATTCACCTGCTTCCGAAATGCATCGTCTATGTCTCCCTTGCATAGCTATGGCACACTAGGGTGAGATACGATACGAATATGTAGCATAGAAGCAGGGGTTACCTCATTCGGAAGCAATCGCAAAAAAATAGCTCACGGTCGTGGTTTGGTGTCCTGTATATTAACCTTCTGAGCGGTGTAAGGACATGCTGTGAGCCATCGGGTATTGTTCGAGACACCATGCTTTATCTACTAGTGGCTAATGCTCTTTCACAGGCGAGGGCGGAACTCCAGTGTCTCAGATTGGTTTCAGAGAGCAAAATAGACTCATAGACTTGCTGAGCCATGCGGCCGTTCGTAGTCTATCAAAGTAGGGGAATCTACACGTTCCCGGAATTCTAGTACGCCCGATTTTTGCAAAGTAATGGCGAGCTATGCTCAGCACACTCCTAACTGGTGTGGAGAAGGACTAAGAATAGCACTAAGCCCGTACACCGGCGGTAACAGCACCTCCTCTTGAGCTCCATACTCCGAGGACGCGAACCATTTCTTCGTGCCATGCTCGTGGTCATATTTCCTGGATGGTGATTACCTTTTTAGACTAATATAGCGGGCTGGGCAGTGGCATTATTCCATAAGAAGCACCGTTGATCGGATTGCGAGCGTTGGTTGCTTTTGATCTGGAGAGCAAGCTCAAAATATCGCTGATGTGAGCACCGGTACTTCACTCAGCTGCATCGTAGGTACAGTAGATTACGCATGTTCTGTTCTTGGAAGCGGGCTTTTTAGGAGTCTCAGGCAGAAGAAAGCGAAACTTTAATCATTGAAGCGTGTGATCAAGGAGAATCATACATTAAGTAGGAGAGGGAGAATGGAACCCAAAAAACTATAAATAAGTCTGTTTTGTCCCAAGTCAACCTAACAGTTTTTATCAGATCATATTAAGTTTTATAAAAATACTTTAAAAAAGGCTTTGCTTACTATAGTTCAGAGTCTTCATACATACAACTAGATTATTTTTGAAACATTTGTATACTGCAAGCACTTACGGGTTTAAGTTTAGACAGTACACGTTTTTCGCAGCACACCCAGTTAACAGTGAGATAAGTACGAAACATGACAGTCACCTCAACATTAAGAAAGAACACCAAGAAGCTTACCCTCAACAACGGACAGAAGATTCCGGTTGTGGGGTTTGGTACCTGGAAAGCCACTGGTGAAGGTGAAGCATATAAGGCAGTCAAGACTGCGTTGCAGAATGGTTACAGACACATTGACACCGCTGAGCACTACCATAACGAGGAAGAAGTTGGTAAGGGCATCAAGGACTCTGGCGTCAATAGGGAAGAAATCTTTGTGACCACTAAATTGTGGAACGTTGACCACAAGAAGGTGCGTGAGGCTTTGGAGCTCTCTTTGAAGAGATTAGGCTTAGACTACATTGACTTGTATTTGATCCATTGGCCATTGTCCATTGACCCAGTCACCAATGAACCTTACAAAGATTGGGATTATGTCGACACCTACAAGGAGCTTCAAAAGGTTATGAAGACTACCGGCCAAATCAAATCGATTGGTGTCTCAAACTTGAGCATCAATCAACTTGAGAGGTTGTTGAACGACGAAGAAGTGACCGTCAAACCTGTTGTTAACCAAATTGAAGCCCATCCATTATTGACTCAGCCAGACTTATATGACTACATGGCTTCCAAGGATATCAAAATTGAAGCATACTCACCATTGGGTTCTGTGAACTCTCCTTTGTTCAAGAATGAGACAATTGTTCACATAGCTCACAAGTACGGTGTTGAGCCGGCCAACGTATTGATCAGCTGGGCTGTTCAAAGAGGTACTATTGTTTTGCCTAAGTCCACTACTGAGCACAGAATTATCAGCAATTTGAACACCTTCAGATTGCACCGCGACGATTTTGAGACTTTGAATAACCTTTCTCTGAAGTACGGTATTAAGAGAACTAACGATCCCGCTTGGTATAACTTCGAGTAAGTGTTATGTGTTATGTATTAGCTTCAATTCTCTCGTTTTTATATACTCACGAAAAGAAATTTACATATTTTATGGTTTAACTTAAAACATGATACAAACTTGTAGCTAGGGAAAAAGTCGGCGGTCGGGTGAACAACAAGCGATTATTGAACACAGCTAAATTAGTTGGAGATAGGTAGGAAATGAGTGATATAATCAAGCATGACCTAGTTAAGTATGCTTATGAGAATTTAAATCATGTCCCCAAGGTACGCGAGTACGAGAAAATGATTCTGGGGTTACCATACGATGTCAATATGGAGATACTCTCAAGAGGTAGAATTTTGGCACATGAAAAAGTCGCAGATTACGGTCAAATAAGACTTGGTGATTATGGTGGAGATATAGAGCAGTACTATGCTGCCAAAGAAGCGTATTTGGCCACTGTCTTCGGGAAAATTGGTAATAATGTTAAGGTAGAGCACCCATTTTTCGTAGACTACGGGTTCAATGTGAGTATTGGCAATGATTTCTATGCCAACTTCAACTGCACATTTTTGGACTGTAGTTTGATTACTTTTGGAGATAACTGCTTGCTAGGCCCCAATGTGACTTTCGCCACTCCTACGCATCCTCTCCTGCCTCTGAGAAGACTAGAAGGCGAAGAATCTGCAGATGCGATCATCGTGGGAAATAATGTCTGGTTCGGTGCTAATGCTGTTATACTCAGAGGGGTAACCATAGGTGATAACTCTATCATAGGTGCTGGTGCTGTCGTACGGAATGACGTAGCTCCCAATTCTTTGGCGGTCGGCTCTCCTGCCAAGGTCGTTAAAAAGTTAAATGAACTTTCGTAAATATCATACTCTATGACAAAACTTATGTATTTTGAAATGCCCACAGGTGATATACCATGTAGTATAAGGTGGGCGTTTTTTACTTAAATAGAATCACCAAATTTTGCCTGGTACTGCGCATGGCCAAATTGGTGTAGTCAAACTATCGCGGTTGAATCGATGTAGCTTAGTAGAATTGTTATAAGTAGAATTCCCCCAGAGGATATTAACAAGCTGACTCGCAAAAAATCATAGAAGAGGAAATTATGAATGAGAGAACAGCCCGCGGGAATAGTGACCCTATAAACGATGACAATCTGATAATACCCGATGAAGAGGTAGCACCCCCATATAGAGCATCTCCTGAAGGACAAGATCTGAGAGCAGCAGAATCTACAACTACAAAAGATTCATGGTTTTCACCGTTATCCTCGAACCCAAAGGTAGACTTATCCCAAATGTTTACTCCATTCACATCGTCAAACAATTTCAAGGCTAATAACTCAGTGAAAGAACGGCAATATACTGGAGGAGACACACTAGACGAACCCGTGTGGCAGACATTCAAGAAGGACCTCACTAAGATTGGCAGAAGACTTTTAGCGGTAATATGGCCGGCGAGTTTATCCTCAATTGCTGCTCGTCAACAAGCCAAATTGTTAGACATTGCAAGGAACACCGGGATTAATGTATCCGACCTTCCATCTTCTATGAACTTTTCATCTTCTCAGTCACATTTAGAACAATCACACCCAGATGCTCTTTTGAAAGAATCTTTAGAATGGGATTTGTGGGGTCCACTAATTTTCTCTCTTATGTATTCAGTTTCATTGGGATTCGCATCCTCTAAAGATCAAACCAACTCAGTTTTCTCAGGAACATTTGCTCTTATATGGTTGTTCTTTATATTAATCGGCTTAAATATTCAGCTCTTAGGAGGAACAATTTCTTTCATGTCAGCAATGAGTGCAACCGGCTATTCTATGTTTCCCGTTGTGCTTGGAAGCGTGTTTTTTTCCGTTTTCATAAAAAATAAAGGAATCAGGCTCGTCATTGGTATGGTATTATTAGCCTGGAGTATATTTTCAGGCTGCATGAGCTTAAAGTCTTCTGGTGTTTTGCCAAATAGAACATTTCTCGCTATATATCCAATCTCACTTATGTATCTCGTCTTATTTTGGATAAGTCTAATAAACTGAACTATTTTGTGCATTCATAAATACAATTGAAGAATATACTCTTTATCAGAACTAAGTGCTATGCTGTATATGTGATAAGACCCTATCCTCGTCATACACAGGTAAAGTCATAATTCTATGGGAGAATAATGGTTTTCAATGATAATGGCATAGTGGTCCTGCACCTGATTATTAGACAACTAGGTGGTTTCTTTAATTTGGTGCGGGTGTTCGACCCTGTGAAAAGAATTTGACATCGTGATGAATAAAACGGATGTGAACAATCTCTGAGTATGCTCGAACGAGCGTACGTAGATTATAAACCCTGCCTTCCTACTGAAAGTGTTTGAATTCTTTTATTTTTTTTCTTTTTTTCTTGACAAACTGTATGAACATATTCTTTGATGCCTTCTCCGTTTATAAATAAATAGAAGCAGCTAGTTACAAAGATTTTTGCACAGTATACAATTAATACTAAATGAAATAAATGGGGAATCATGTAAAGTGATTAATATGAATCGGAATGAAAAAGACTATACAGACAGGGGATATAAACTTTTGTACGAGTTTTGATTGTGGATGCCCTCTTTAATATATATGCCTTTTAACCTCTATTTCTTCTCTTCTTTCTTTCTAACTTGGCTATTTGCTTGAGATCATCCTCACTAGGTTCATAAATATGCCAAACCGTATAATGAGGGAGCCCTCCCACGCGAAATCCCATTTTTTTGGCCATTTTACCAAATCCTTCTGTCTCTGCATGATTTAAGAAAGTAAAGGCCGGGAAGTTGACACCCTGGCGGAACAATTGAGCTCTGGCAAGGATGGAAACGCCACCCACGCCATCCAAGTCTAATACTTCATCCGGATTACCGTTGGGATCTCTCAAATATGCCAAGTGAACTCTATAAGTCGGGTATTCAGCATAACCCTCGACAATTACGTCATCTTCGTCTAAAGTTTTAGCCAATTCTACTGCAACATCTGACTCGACCCATGAGTTCAAGTCGTATGGCTGTTCGCGTCCTAAGAAGGTGGGTAAAGGTCTCCACACGTTTGGAACCATGATATCATAATCATGCTTCATGAGGTCTTGAATAACTGACCCAGGGCAAATCTCGACATCGACATCTCTCCAATAAACCCATGAATGGTATGGTCTTAAAGCCATTGAAGTTAGCCAATTTCTAGCGCGGCTCATGAGCTTTCTACGGATTCCTTGGACTTTAACAGCGTGACGATCACTGAAGCCCTGTCCAATTATTTGTCCGAAATCCTTTTTGAAAATAGATACAGAGCGGAATGGTTTTCTGTATTCACTGTGAAAGTTCTTAGGATTGTATGCCTCCTTGACTTTATTCATGTAATCCGCGTCCATGTATAGTTGATACAAGTCAGAGGTGCCCTTTACTTGCTTGGACAGTTGTTCCTTCTCTTCTAATTTTTCAACTAAGGTGCCATTTTGAAGTGCCACGCAGTAATCAAAGAGAGTTTCTAATGTCTTGTCTCCTTTTGAACAATCGGACACCAAAAACGCGATGTCTATTAAGGAATGATCATATGTCAAGTTCATTAAGTTGTGAAAAGCGATAGGTAAAACATGTTCAGCATTCCTTAACGGCATTAAAAATAAAACAACATCCTTCTGAGCCAAACCGTCGGCGGATCCGCGATACTCATGTAAATCGTAAGTTTCCACTGTATCCTTAAATATTTCCTCTGGAGTTCTTCCAACTGTATCCTGCTTCTCAATTCCTTCTTTGGTGGCAAGATATAACTCAAACTCGCTGTTTTGATTTAAAACGACCAGTTTTTCTTTCTGTATGGGCACTGGTTGGCTCGTTCTAGTCCCACGGGTAAATATTATCCATATTACTACGATAAAAGCCGTTAAGATGTAGAGTTTCTTCCTATCAATCACTGAACCTTTTCGAGGGCTAAATTTGTGATGTCTGTATGTTTGTTAGTATCCCTATACCATATCTATTTGTTAACATTTCAAAAAATACTTACATTGGTAAATCTGTTTTCTTCTCGTCTTTCATAAAAACCATGATGTGATATTTGTACAATCTTTCAGAAGTGAATCTCCACCACTCTATTAGATGATAGAGTTAGGAAGTATATAATAAGCAGGTCCCAGCCAACACAAGTTTGTACAGTTTACGCTTAGGGTAATCGACAAAACTTTCAAATCTACTATTTTGATTTCCAGTAAATCACGTGACCAATCTTGTATTATATTTAAACTATGTAGATATTACTTCTTCTAAATTGTTCACGTCGGGCCTGAACCAATTCGTCTTTAAGTCTTCCCAGCATTGCCTTGCCAATTCATAAGCTCTGTTTGGGCCTGTATCAGACTTGCCTTCTATGTAAAGTTTAATTTTCGGCTCGGTCCCAGAACCCCTGCAGGTGAATCTAACTACATCGTGAGGAGAGAATGAGGAGTCTGGTGTCATTGTGGCAGTGACCATATGAGAGGTAGGGTCTCCTGGAAGAACAGGTATATGGTCTGGTGTTGTTGAATCGTATCCAACCTCTAGGTCTCTCCAGCTTTTGACAGTAAATGACCCGATCCTAGCGGGGAATGGTCTCTCTTTATAAGACAGCTGAATCACATCCTTAAAGATGTTGTCTGCAATCAGCATATCTGTTAAGCGGTAGTATCCGTTACATTCCTTGTGCCAGCCATATTCCAAATAACCTTCTTTAAGCTTCTCAAGAGGATCGGGCGCATCGGGAGAGCTGAACCATTGCTCGTAAAGTTGCATCCACATGGCTGCTGCAGATATTCCATCTTTATCATCCACTAAATCAAACATGAAACCTATAGCCTCTTCATAAGCAAATTTAACATTATATCCTTCTTTTTTTAAGTCGATGGCCTTATTGCCGATCCATTTGAAACCCGTGAGAGTATCAACAAAATGAAAACCGCGTTTCTCTGCCATGGATGCAAGAATTTGTGATGAAACAGTTGAGTTTATTAGGTACGTATTTTTTAATTCCTCTGGCTTGACTCTTTCTTCTATGATGTACATGGCAAATAGAAATCCTATTTCGTTACCCGTAAGCTGGTGCCATACTCCAGCCTTGGATTTTACCGCTACGCTAAATCTATCTGCGTCTGGGTCGCATGCCAACACAAGCTTGTAGTTGAGTTTCTCGGCTTTCTCAATTGCCAAGTCCAAGGCACCTCTCTCCTCGGGATTAGGGAATGAAACTGTAGGAAAACTAGGATCTGGTGTATCTTGTTCTGGTACCGACTGGAGTGTTTCGCTATTTGTATCAAAAAGAGAAAATACTTTGGAAAAGATTTCCAAGCCAACTCCATGGAGAGCGGTAAAAACAAAATTATAAGATATTTTTCGTTGAGTGATCAATTTTTCTTCTAATTCCTTCAAATATCTCTCTGTAACTTCGTTCGTTACGTCCACCAATAGCGTATTTTTGTTTCTCTCGAAATTCCCCACTATATCCCAAACATTGTATTCATGCCAAGGCAACTGATTGTTTTCGATATATGCCGCAATATGTTTATCTTGAGGGGGTATGATTTGACACCCATTACTATAGTAGACTTTGAACCCATTGTCTTTGGCTGGATTATGAGAAGCTGTCACCATAACTCCAGCTGAAGCGCCGAAGTAATTAATTGAAAAAGGTACTAAGGGTGTATGAACATATTTCTTTTGCTCTTCGGTTGAACCTGAGAATTTAGTTTCCGACAACAGAATTGACTCATCCGACAAGTTGTCAATATCTCCAAGGTAGTACACCTTGACACCTCTACTCAAAGCCACACTCGCTGTGATTTCAGCAAAACGCTGCGAATGATGTCTATGATCATAACCAATTACTATTGACGCACTTTTGCTATTATCCAAAAGATACTGCACTAGTCCTTGAGACGCTGCAAGTATAGTTACATCATTCATGTAAGCAAACCCAGATGCCATTTCAGATCTCAACCCAGCAGTTCCAAACTTTATGTGAGTGCTTAATTTCTTGTCAAGGCATTTGTAGTCTCCCTCCAGCTTTAGATCCGCAATTTCTTTTCTTGAAAAAGCATTAATATCGATCTCAAGCCATTTGTCGACTAAATTGTTGATCTTCTCTATTTTCTCCTTGGTATACCCCATAGTGCCTTAAAGATTTTGAGAAGAGGAAGAAGCCTTTGACGTTTTATACAGAGAATTGTATCCACACACTACTTGGGTTGAAACGTTACCAAACCCTACATACGCACGAAGAATCTATAATTTTGAAGCTAAATACATGAACATTATTCATTGCTAATAAAGTTTAGTGACTTCGTTTTACGCTAGCTTTATACCGAGGTTTAAAATCGTAGAGTCTTGAGATATTGCAGTGAATCTTATTTGACGTCCTTCTGTGAATGCGTTATCATCAGTCGACGACAATGATTCTATTAGTAATAATTCTTTGAGTTCTGATAACACTAGCTCGCTGGTAAAATCTTTCCATAATTTACCCTTCTTGATATATCTGTGTAAGTGAAGTGAATGGTTTTTATTGTACGTCAATATGATGGATGACGAAAAATCAATCGTAAAGTCTAATAGTCCAGTTTCAAAGTCAATACGGTGAACAGTCTCGTTTTTTCTTAAATCTATAATTTCAAGCGCACTCTCTTTCAGCTGATCGTCTGTCGAAGACGCAAGGAGCCAATAACCGTTTTGAGCGAAGCAAATCTTTGTAATATGCACATGTGCAGTATCTATACTAGTTACAACATCTCCTGTGGTGATATCAAAGATCATAATGCCTTTAGACATTACTCCAGTAGCTAGTAATGCTCCGTCTATGTGAATATCACCACATGTTAGGTCACCGATGGAGGAAGATCTGAAAACAGTCCGATGCTCCGTTTCTTCGATTGTATTTAAAGACCATGTTCCGTCTTTGGACAATAAAAAGAAAATATGAGATATGGATGGATGATTAATTATCTTGAATATGTCATCAGTGTGCTTTGTTTCTGCAAGTGTCTTCGCATTGCTGATTTTTAATCCGTTTTTATAAGCTACTATAGGAACTCGCGTGTCGTCTAATTGTAGCATACCCACGGACGTGATATTTCCTCTCCGATTTATCTTGGCAATCGTTTCGGCAGAAGAGTCATTTAAGGAGAGTAAAACAGTGCTTCCAGTTGAAGAGGATATTGCAACAACGTTTTGCAGTGGGTAAATTCTCGCTACTACCGCTTCCTTGAATGGCTTGGCAATTTCGTTGGAAATTGTAAGCTCAATATTACTGTCTGGGCCAAACGGCAATGTAGGTTTCTGCGAACGATGTATAGCATGTAGCTCATCGCGTGCTGAATTTATCTCAGCGACGGGTATTTCTTCCTTACCGTTTTCAGTTTGCATATCTTGGGTTTGTTTTGCATCGCCATTTCCTTTGTTAATATCGCCTTTTCCAATTGAAATGGTGAGCTCTTCCAAAGCCTGGCGTGCCTCGTCTCTTTCCTTGGTAGCTCTGGCAGCTACCCTCACCGCCGCATCATAGTGGTATAAAGACGCACTTAGCTCCTCTCTTGCCTGCTTTAGCTGCTTTCTTAACGCAAAAACTTCTAAAGCCAAGGAGTCCCATTCATTTTGAAAAGTTGATAGAAGTGCCGGAATAGATGACTGTGAGGGTGGACGTGGAGGAACGATATCTGGTACTGTACTTCTTATTGGCACTAAATCATCCAATGTACAGGGTTCATCTGTAATTGGATCCTTACCACTGGTCGTTATGTACTCTTCGACAATCCTTTTCTCGAAGATAGATCCACTTTTGCGAGATAAAACCGGTTCTTTCGCAAGCTCTCCCGTAACTGTTATGTTAGTATAAGTGACCAACATTTTATCGCTAAATAATATAGAATGCTTCCAACCGTCGGTGGAGACGTCTTTCGTTTGGGCGTACTTACTTGAACAGAGCATGTTCTTATGTATGTTCCTCTAGAGAATCTTTATTTTCCTTAATACAACAAAAGCTGTTAAAAGATGACATTGGAAATTTGTTTGGGTTTAACACTACATCTAAATTTCACGAACATATTAACCCATATTTAACTATAAAACTATAACATGAAAAGCAGGCGAGATCGAATAGAAGAAGAACTATAATTGTGATGGCTGTAATGCCCTTATGTTTTTAGTGATTTGCATTTAGGCGTTCCTGCTGAAACTCTGCAGTAAGACATGTAGAAACTGAACTACTGAGACGACTTCTCGTATTCGTAACCCATGTCAGGGCTCAGAGGTGGTGATACAGTCTTGTACTTATGCCCACCACCTGAACCACAGCAATGGCCGATCAAACTGAAAATAATGACCAAAATGGAGGATGCAACGGACGACCAGACCAATGCATAGAATGCGATGGATAGGAAAGACTTGACGCCGTATTGCTTCGTGTCTGAATTGATTTGTCCTCTGACATAATAGTAAGCACCAGTCGCTATACCTGCACCTATGGCCCCTGTTAAGAACGTTGCAAATTGTAAAACAAAGTTCAAAACCGAAAGACAGCAGTTGCTGGCGTCTACGCAACAACCCACAATTTGTATAACCACGGAGATGAAAGCAAGAATAATAGAGACGAGTATCAAACCGAAAGATGCCTTGGTCAAGTTGTTCAACAACTTGAGATTGTCGTGTAAGTTTCCGGGCAAATTCAAGTTCTTGTAGGTCATCTTATCGACAATGGTCTGTAAGTCACTTCGAATAGTCGAAGAAATTACATCGTTACCAGACACATTCTCGTTTACGGTTCTGTTCAATTCGTGCTTGAAAATCGAGAGTGGATCAACGAAATACCCTGGCTTAGGCTTCGAGCACCATGTGAAATTAACATTGGTATTATCGAATCCGTGCTTCGATTTTTGCAGACCTTTGACCGAGCCCCTGCAGTATCCCCAGAAACTGACGGAGTACACATCGGCTAGACCCAAATCACTATATTTTACGCCACTTACCACATCACTGATGGCAGAGTCCAAATCGGAAGCCACAGCAGAAGGAATGTTGATGCTGGATGTGACATCAGGCAAAAGGTCCCGTTTTTGGCTGGTGGAAGCTGTTAACAACTTAGCGAGGTTCAAGTCAGTAAGATGCATATCCAACAAGTATATCTTTGTCAAATAACTCTTATCCTTGTAGGATCCGACGAGCCCAAACGCCGCTAATATGATTGTCGCTATCGATAACACAATAATGCCTAATCTGAATATTCTGAACATGACGACTAGTTGAAAGTTTGTGCTTTTATTGTGATCGCTCTACTCTCAGCCCGATATGTAGATACTTTGAACGTCCAACTCTTAGAATTGTATTGATATTTCTTGCTCCTGATCGCACCTATCGTAGCTTTCTACGTTTGGAAAGAAAACCTAAAATACTTCTTGTACTTTCCTGTGATCCAACTGCAAATCGCAAAGGTCTCCAAAAACTAATTTTTTAATAAATACTATCAGATCAACTCCTCTTATATCAGAATTGATTTTGTGCCGTTATCAACTGCTACCAGAGACCCTGAACTTTAACAAAGGATTTCTACTGACACAATGATGGGAAGGCTGGTAGTTATAAATTCCACTCTACGGTAATTATGAAAGATGGCTGGTCATCATGTGACACTAAAAATACAGCCCAGGCACGATGTGCCCCATAAATATCCGGTCGCAACTCAAAATATCCAGGCTAGAACGGATGTACTATATGACATGTTATATTTTACAATGATAAGGGTGTGCTAAGTTATAGATAAGGGACAGAAGTTATTAGGTAGGAATAAAAACCTCGGGCTAAGAATCGCCTTCCTGTAAATCATCGAAACCATCGAGAAGCTCTTTCTCGAGCTCCTCAATGCTAGGGTCAGAGTCTTCGGAGTCGGTGGAGGAAGGCTTGGATCGCTTGGGTGACGTTGGTGCGTGGTCGAATGCCTGATCAAAGGATCTTTTGGTGGAGGAGTAGACATCTTTGATAAACGAGTCATGTGTGCTATTTATAGATGTGGCTGAAGCATGATTATGATCGCCACTGTCTTCACCATCGGCCTGGTCGCTCGAAATTTCAGCAATACCTGGGTCCATACTCCGGTCATCGTCCTCATCATCACTGACACCGTCTGGACCATTGTCGGAATCAGAATCAGACGCTAGAAACTCGTCAACCTCCTGGTAGGCGTCGAAGAGCGCGTAAGCATCATCCTGCGTGTTGGCATCTGCTTGCAGCTGAACGGACCGCCTTTCTGCAGCCCTTATGGACTCGAGGCTTTCCAAGTAGCGCTTCACGTCTTTCTCCTCCACATACCAATCTTCTTCGGAACCGTGTATCAAGTAGTCTTTCTCGTCAACCTTCTTCCATGAACTCAAGCACATGAAGAGCCAGTCGGGATTGACGAGTTTTGCCGAGGGCACAATCTTTCGGGCAACACGGACTTTGAAAGTGAAGCCTGTCTTATAGTTGCTTGTAGATGGGTCGCGAGCCACGATGTGCGTCACTTCGGGTACCACTTCATTTACGACCTTGACACCAAATTGCTTGCACCAAATAACTATATCTGCATTATTGTAGTTTGTACCCAAAGGAAGTATACCTGAAAATAAGATGGTTATTCCCTCGAGGCATTTTCGCTTTAAGTTGGGTATGATCTCCGTCAAGTCGGGCCGTTGTCCACTTTTGGCCTCTCTTAATTCGGTGTAGTATGCATTATGTATTCTCTCAAGAGCTTTTTCTAGCATATACAACTCCGCGTCGTCGTCGTGAAGCAAATTGTCGTCATCATCATCGTCATCGCCGCCTTCATTAGCATCGTCGTCTTCATTTTGTTTCTCGTTCTCCCCGTTCTCCGAGGTCTGAGTGCTTGCATGCAGATTCGTATCGTGCTGCTGATGTATTTTTTCGAGATCGTGCTGAAGTTTCGCCAAGGGTCGATCATGCTGCTGCTGCTCTAGAAAGATAGTACGATTGATAGATTGCTCAACTATCAAGTCACTTCCCTCACCACCACCCATCTTGACCATCTTATCTACTGGCGATGAGCTTGATATAGTATTCAGTGTACCAGGCACGCCATTTTCCCCTTCGTCTTCTTTCGTCGTTTGTTCATCAAATGATTGCTCTTGTTTGCTTTCTGATCTATTGTCACCTTTCGATATCTGTACTTTTTGTTCGCGTTCGGGTTGTTGTTCCTGCTCCTCGAGTGCTTCAAGCCTGGCTATACTCCTTCGTTTTTTTATTGGACCAGTTAGCTGGCCATTCTTTTTTGGCAAAAAGCTGCTGTTAATATCACCTATCCCGACAAAGAAGTCATAGGGAACAACCTTGATCAAGTTATTTTCCCATTGCCATACATCACCTCTGTCATCAATTATAGCAACCATAGATTGATCAACAGGAAATAAACGTTTCAAGTTTTTATGGGTTAACGAACCACTTTCATCTCTGCTTAATATTCTATCTCCAAAGTACTTACCAGCGGGGTCTATAATTTTAGCGATTTCCAAGGCGTAATTCCTTGTGGCCATAGTGTATATATGCATCTCGTACAATTTGGATATTTGTTCGAGAAACTCTTCCAAGCCAGGCCGAACCTTAACATAGTACCAGCATTTTGTAGCTGGAAGTTTAGGACCTTCCCATCCGAGCGGTGCAATAGATTCTTCTTCTAAACAAAAACTTTTGACGTCTTTCACCGCTTTGTAGTTCGGATTTGAAGGATCCAGCTGCCACTCCCCTACTGTAGGGTCCACCGTCGCGTGAATTACTGTCTGATCCAAATCAACCACTAAGATTAACTTTTTCTCTTCCACAAGACGGTCTGTTGTGCTTGTCTCTATTTTTTCCGCCTCATCAAGACTGATTTTCAAGTCGGCATTGTCATGGGTCATGGAAATTGTGGCACGGTCCTCATAATTGTAGCCTGAGTAGTCCTTTTCGTCCTCCAATGACTTACCACATAAGGCACATAACCCGCCATACTGGACAGCGTGGCTACACGGTTCCTTTATATGGCATATTTCAACTCCGCTGTGAGCAACTTCGGAATTGAGTTTTATGTTGATAGCATCCACTTTTCCTTCAATGGGACTCTCGAAGCTTCCTATCCTCTCAACCCGAATCTTCTTTGGAGTGTCACCGTCTGAGTTCGGGTCATCTTGGTAGCACCAGTATTTATACTTAAAAAGTGTCTTGTGTTTGGGTATCGTTTCACCTGTTCTACATAATATTGCAATTATCGTAACTGGAAAGGGAATTGATTGCGGTAAAGTTATCGCAGTCAATCCCGACATATTGATTCACCGGGTGAGCCTTGAGTCGATGTTTGCTTTATAAGCTATTATTTCTGTCTGTGTTCTTGTAAAAAATTACCACCCTTTTATTCACCGCTTGTACGCCTACTGATGTTTATAATATCCACACGATGAGCTCAAAACGTAGTCACGTGATATCAATCGCTTGCGAATTGCTCGATAGCTACGGAGATACAAACTACATCAAGGCAAAATAGTCATACGGCGTAATATTATACTTCTTCTATGGCATGAATGGGTCACACAAATGTAGCACTTGCAAATTCATTAAAGTTCAACAGTATCTAAATCATCAAATGCCTCAAGCTCATCATCAAGGTCATGGCCCTGATCAATATCAGGATTATGTTTATCTTCGCTTGCCGTAGGAACAGCGTCCGTAAGTGCAGCCTCCAACTCATTATCCAAGTCACTTTCGTCCAGAGAATCTCTATTATCATCGAAGTTGATGTGGAATTCGAGGTTATCTCTCTCGTGCGCACGGGCCAACTGTTGTTTCTCCCTTTCTGCAAGAAGCTCTTCGAGCTCGCGCTTCCTCTTGATTTCTGAGCGGCGCAAAGCCCTGACGGTCTTCTGGAACTCTGATATTATTTCAGTATTGAACTTATCTCTTATTTCTGGAGTGGCTTGTTTCTTTGCAAACGGCGAAAAATACTCCTCTGCCTGAATAAATGGATTTGACTCTCTTAACTTACGCTTTTGTTCGATATGTTCTAGCTTTCTTTTTTTTATAGCTGCTCGCCTCCTTGCGTATTCAACAATATCAAACTTAGTGTTTTCGCTATACGAGCTGGCATGTTGTATCTCATGAGGTTTCTCTTCTAGTAGCTTTATATCTGATGATTTCTTGCATTCGAGTGCACCTTCAATTTGAGTGTCACTTGGCATGCAAGGAGCAATTTCCGCGGGTGATGCAATATCTTTGTCCTGATTGAAATCGCTCATTATTGCATCATCATTGCTTGTTTCTGCTTCATCTTCGTCGCATACCTGGTCTAGATCCTTCTCAAATTTTTCTGTCCACTTTCTGTCGTCATCATCGATTAATTTGTAAAGGGAATTTTCAGTCAACCTGGACTCTTCTACTAATTTTATTCGTAACTCTTTCAAGTCCGTAGTTTTCTGTAGATATTGTGGGGTCCTTTTGTATGTGTAATCGGGAGGCAAGTCAGGAAGATAGGAAGGTATATAGTTAGGCTTTTGTATCTCCCTGGGTACAAGTTCTGCAATCTCATAATGTTCATTTGCAAAAAAAGGTAATAATGGGTCTTGCTCATCTAGAGAATAATCAAGCTTTGATAAGTTATTTCCTATATAAGAAACCTCATTGCGAAGATATTGAATCCTCGTTGTTATTCTCTTTTGAAAAAATTTATCCTTCTCGTATTCCATATACAAGAGACTAGGTTGTATCTTATTGAGCTTAAAACAAAGCTTGAGGTCACTTGCTGACGGTTTCCTTCTTCGTTGCGATTCGGTGAGTTTATGTAAGCCCTGAATGAGTCTATCAAAGTACATTCCACCAAAGTTCGAGATTAAAGAATGAAAACTTTCAGTGTATCTGTATCCTCTGGAGTTTAGAATCACCCCCACTGATTTATTGAATTCAATTTCCAAAGGATGTGAGCCTCTAGGTGTATCAACTGACGTCAAATGAATAGAATTGCTTTTGTCTCTCCATTGCTTTATCCTAGCTTTCCTATTTTCATAAGTTGAATCAGTCTTTTCGGTCTCTTCTTTCACTTTCGTTTTATTGTTATCATTATCGTTTGTCTTCTGGTGTCCTTTTTCGTCCAGCTTTTCATGACAGACCTTTGGGTCGCCTGAATTGTTTCCTGCTGTCCGTCTAGACGAGGACTGTTCAGATGTAACAGTTGAGATTTCATCCTTCACATTTCCACTCTCCTTGCCTGCACCCGTTTCATCAATATCCTTATCCTTAGGCATTTACAATGAATCTATGGGCCTTATGAGTTGACCTAAAATGTGTCGTCTATTGTAATGAAGTGTTTATCGATTTCAAGACTACAAAAAAATTCGTGCGCGCTAATAAATGTATTCAGATATATATGTTTGAAACTTCATCGCATTAGTTTAATTACTTAATAAGTACTCGACGGCGCCTTGAACGCTGCCACCACTACGCCTTAATGCTGCGACGTTTCTATCAAAATCGAAAAATCCCATGTCGTTGAGCTGTCTGAGTTGTTGTTCGTATCTTTCTTCTGGAGGACGATTGTCAGCGGGAGCTGCCGTGCTACCAGCACCTCCAGCTCCAGCTCCAGCTCCTCCTAACAAGGCAAACGGATCGATAGGAGGTACTCCACCCGGAAATAAAGAAGCAAAGGGATTCTGAGGTGGATTGCTAGCATTAGGTGCTGTGTTTTGAGAATTAGTCTGGTTACTATCTTCTGAAGATGGACCGGAGGCCGTAGGATTAGCTCCAGGTGCTGGGAAATCACTTCCCTGACCACCGATTCCACCAAGTCCAGTATTTCTAGAGAGCTCCATCATAGACCTCATCGTTTCTGGATTAGACATCATTTGTCTAAAAAATGGACTTTGAAGCATCTCTCTCACCTGAGGCCCCATTGCACGCAATTGAGGCGACTGATTTATCATGAAATCAATCATTTGAGGGTTCGAGAGCATTGCATTCATGCTTTCCTGAAACATTGGATTAGACATCATTTGAGATAATTGTTCAGGGTCAGGAGCAGCGTTATTCATGCCACCATCAGGGCCAAACATAGAAGCTGATGGTAACTGTGTGTATCCAGCATATCTCGCCCCAGTCAAATCTGCAAGGGGGTTAAATGCGCCTTGTCCAGCTGCAATGTTAGAGGGAACCCCGCTACTATTTTCAGATCTGTTATTATCAACTGTATTTGTAGTTTCATTATTACTAGCAGATGGTGCCGCAGGCTTGCTTGCAGCACTTTTAACCAAGTGAATCGTATGTCCACCTTGTATCTTGTAAGATGATACTGTTTCTGTATCCTTTAATACTCTTCCTGAATAAATTAACCGTTGGCGATCTGGTGGCACGTCCGCCTTAGTGGCTATTTCATTCTTCAACTCCAGGATAGTGTTCGAAGGAGATATTGAAACCTCATACTTCAAATCTCCAGAAGTCTTGATATTGATTGTGATATTCTCTGGCATCTGTGATGCTTGTTGTTCTATGCTGCAATTACTGTTCTGTTTGTCAGTTTCGTGAGATCGATTGCCAATTGATAATTTCCATGAGAAACTTCTCGAAGGTCTGCCTGGTTCATAAACGACTTATCTCTAACCACAATGTCGAACTTGAACAGCTGCTGCTTATAATTTGTGGTCAAGTACTACAAGCGCTAGGATGAATAACGTGTATCATTCCTGGTAGGTATACTACTATGTACGGTTCATGATACGTTGATTATATTCTTTTTTGAATTTTGTCGTACCTGAAAACAGTCCAGCGCTTTTTTCTGCGGCAGCATTACATGAAGTATCGAGAAAGGGCGATATTCATGCCTTATGGGAAGGGGACAAAGATATATCTGATAATGATTGCTATAGGTTATATGCCCAGTTTTGATCTTGCTATTATAACAGAGAACTACTCAGCATAGTCGGGATTACAAAACGTCTCGAATCATGCCATGGTCTATATGTAAGCATACAGATAAATACTATTAATGACTTTTGATTAAAAAAGAGTGACATTATAAGAAAATCACAAAAAACACATTATGCGGACACTATGCTCGGTCCTTAGAATTGAAATCTATTCAATATTAGTTGTTGTACCAATGACCAACTGCGTTATTAATCTTTGAAACAGTCTAACAAAGTCGTTTCGATTCTTATAAATTCCATTGCGCTATTTTCTTACTTCTACCTTGAACCCGCAATCTAGACAACTATATTCAGCAGTTCCATCCTCAAAAATGGTCTTGCCTTTGCTTTGCATTAAGGACCATTCCCCTTTGGCAGGTATCTTTTTGCATTCCTTGTTGAGACATCTCGCTGATGTCTTTTTGTATCTTAAGCCACATGAATTGCACAATTGGCCTTCCTTTATTGACCAAGATGGTCTCCAACATGGAGACAGCTCTGACCCACAGGAAATACACATCCTTGGTGCTTGTGATTTTGTGGGTGAGTGTACGTGTTCCAGCTTCGAATTTGATTTGGACGAAGGCGGTGTTACTGGAATGAAAACAGGCCTGGAATGAGTCTCCCTTGGAGAAGTGACGCTTTGAGGTCCATACATATTGTGAAGCGATTGTTTTGATGGAGTTCCTGTAAGCTGATCACTTTCATTTCCATATGGGGCCTCTGAGTTATGTTTTAGGGTGATATACGATTGTCTATAAGACATGCTATCATTTGCTGCACTGTTTGCAGAAGAAGGGGTCAAAGGAGGAATTGCCATGTTTGGACTTTGGTTGTGTTGTTGAATTGATTGTTGCTTTGGAGTAATATCAATGGGCTTTGATAGATGTATTAACGAACGTGCTAATTCCAAATATTCAGGATATTTTTCAACATCGTTCAAATATGTCTTATTGAGATAAGTGTAATTGGACTCGTACGGAAAGTTTATCTTCCGCTTTGAATATATCTTTTCACTTATACAAGGAGGATATATGTCTGCAGAAGAACGTTGCGCTATCTTTGAGCTTATTCTTGAGTCGAAACTTGGACGAGGACGAAGGTCAGGATGTTGCCCGGCGTGTTGTTGAAGATAGCTGTACTGGTTCATGTTAAATTTTGTTGAGCTTTGCCTTATTGTGTCCATAATGCCGCAGCGCCATTGCTCGTCGTTAGGCTTGTATGTGTCAAAGTAGTCTAGAGATACCGTAGGAGTAATGGGCTGATAATGAGCGTGAACTTTTGACATGCTTTCAGCTTCTGCCAATACTTTTGAAATGCTAGGCAAGCGGACCGGTTCGCTTTGTTTTTTTTTCTGAATATCCAGGAAGTTATTGCGTTCTTTTGTTTTGACTTCTGTACGAGGAGTGTTCTCTGGTGCCTTATGGGGCGAGAGCAGCCTCGATCTCAAATTCGTATCGATCTTGCTTGGGTACGACACCGATTTGTATTCCGTCTTGTAACTGGCATGTGTGGGCGAATGTGGCGATGGAGGAGCCGTCCGGGGCCTTTTGCTGGCATGATTGTCTATGCCTTCGCTCTCTCGCACAATATCACCAAATACTCTTTTTCGCTTGCCGGCATCCACGTCCAAATGTATATTGGCCGACATTCTGCTTGAAATACTTGCTCTGAATTTGGTCATCAACTCGCTGTAGGAACCTGTCCTCATATGCCCCTGTCCCAAGGCATTTAATCGATTGTTAATCATCTCGGTTTTTACTGCACTCATTATCTCAAGTTCTGTGCTTTTTGCTCGTATATCACTGTCCTTAGCTTCTGTGCCTTTCACCTTGCCTGGCTATCTGCTATGTGCTGCTGCCTTTCTGCTTGCACACTGCCCTTCCTGCTTCGGCTGCAAAAATAATTGTCTGCTGTTGTAGTCTTAATGGTCGCCCTATCAACAAGATCAATGCACCTATGTTTAATTTTCTGTGCGATCTAGGCTATAATTGCTTTACTTTTTTAAAGCTAATATATCTCTGGCACCCAATCAATTGTAATGTCGCGGACTATCTGATTTGTACTTGGCGTATCGGGTTCCTATCGAAGAGCTCAGTCTCCTACTCTGCTTTGATGATATTTTAAAACCTTTTTTGAAAATACTCAACTTGAAATAACAATTGCGTATTTTTCTGCGGGAATAAAATTTTCGATCTCGGTTGAGATACGATCGATGTAGTCTTGGTCACTTAAAAAGCTTGTTAATCAGATAAAGTCCTATGGAATTCTTTTGAATCACTTGGCTAGACTGAGTTGCAATGCTTTCAGTATTCCTTGAAGCTAGCTCTAGGGGTTTATAACGAGTGTCTTTAGCTAAAGAAAAACAGGAAACTTTAGCAATGTGAAGCTTTCTTCTTTCTAAAAATGTTAAATAAGAGCGAATTAAAAAAGATTGAGCTGATCTTGTAATATATATATTTCAGTAAGGCAGATCAAGAGAATATACTGATCCAGCGCATAATATCTCAATTTGGGCTGATTTCCAGCTCAAAACGGAGACCACTGCCAGCATCTTTTGGCTAAAACTGCAACATTTTGGGAATCGCGCAGATGGCTGGTTCTTCTGCACATCGAGGACGGCGAATGCTTCGGCAGGGGTGAGTCCACTTTTTGGATAAAAATCGATCTCAAAGTGGTAATTCCTCGACATCATCAAGCCCTAATCAAGTAAGTATACCCCTGCCGTGGCTGCTGTGCTTGCTGATTTTTATGAGGGATGATCCTTGAACTATTTTTTTTTTCGGCTTCTGCATCAACAGCCGCACCGCAATCAAGCATAGTGCTGTTTAAAGTGCTGATCCACGAGGTACGGCCGCGGGGTGCACCTAGAAACAGTCCGGATATGATTCAGGTGTTGGCTGGGTGTAGTATGTAGGCGACCACCAGCATCGAACGCTATCTACATGCCGTCGGCTCATTATTTACGCACTGAGTAGTTGTTTTGTAATATATTTGAATATACTCTATATCTATAGCATAATTGCCGATATAATAGGAAGTAAAATAGATAAGATAATAGGCAAAAATGTACCAGCAAGACAAATAGATGAGAAGTGGGACACCAGCGTCATCTTCTGCACAACTGAGTCTTTCTTGCAGTTGCACAGCTTGCACCCGTGAAATGGCTAAGCTACTTCTTCTCTTCAACCTTCTCGTCTGCCTCGTTGGCTGCCATTCCGCCAGCGACTCCAGACACTATATGGCCAGCTCCTCCTAGATGGAGCTTATCAGCGACCTTGTTGCCAGCCAACGAGCCCACCACCGAAACACCGATGTTCTTTGCTGTCTCCATCTTATCGTCGGCCATCTTAAAAATACTACTGTGGCAAGTTAGGATTGTTGCTAGTTCAAGTCAAGAAAAAATTGGATTCTTTTCAAGAGCTTTCCAGTTTTATATATAGATTTATAATAGGACTACAGAGCTTCTTATACCTCTACGCCTATTATATAGTAATGAATTGGACATGATTGCCCGTATATTGCTATGCACGTGATCCATCACTATCGAGAAATGGGGACAGTGAAGGGTTCGATTGCTGCATCTTTCACAGGACATGATCTTGGACTTCAGACATACAGGTCTCTATAGTGTGTAATAGAATTAGGAGGGAGCGCTGTGGTCCTGGACTAGGTTACTAGATGTAATATAGTGTAAGGTGGTCATCTGTATGTGTTGCTGCCCATTGACGCTGAACAAGATCCATGCGATACCGCGGCTGAAAGCATCATGGGCGAGTTAAAGGAAGGGCATTTCCTACTGTTCGTGAACCAGCCAACAAGCAACACGCTTCGTTAGGCCACCTTCTGCTATTGTCAGTGGATACTGATGAACAGCACACGACAGAACGGCTTTGTGTAACTTGAACACACCGGCAAGTGTATACTCATCGGCAGGTAGGCAGTAGTTAAGTATAATAGTAGTGGCTTCAAAATGTTAACAGCACAGCAGGATCCTAGTAAGTATAGATAGCATTAATCATGACCGAGTCACAATGATTTGGCAGTTATATATTGTATGAATATTCTAACACAATATAGCTCCGCCTTTGGAACCATACTTGAAGAAGCTTCTAAGTTCTTTGGACTTGCAGTATCAATCCCCTTCCCAGCAGTTTGCAAACATCGAATCATATGCAACGCAGTTCGCGAAGCTGTTGAAGCCTCTGACAGCCATAGTCATAAACGGTAAGCCCGTCATAGCGCCTAACAACGATGCAAAATTGGAGTTTCAAAAGAAATGGTTGATGACGCCTCTTACCACTCATCAGCTAAACAGTTTTGATGCGCATTTAAT
Organism: Millerozyma farinosa; assembly: GCA_002196765.1. Classification (NCBI taxonomy): domain Eukaryota; kingdom Fungi; phylum Ascomycota; class Pichiomycetes; order Serinales; family Debaryomycetaceae; genus Millerozyma; species Millerozyma farinosa. Next base: position 211,752 of record NBND01000003.1, read on the forward strand.
ACCGGGAACAGGCGTCTTTGTTATTAATGCAAGTGGAAAAGTCAGGTTTGATGAAAGCGGAAGAAATAGACTTGGGGAGACGGCAAACTTGCAGGACATTGGCGATGTAAGAGGAAGATCAGTTTGGGGATCATGGTTTGGATTCAACATGAATTTAGTGGTAGACGAGTCTGTTGTGAACGGCGCCGAAGAAGATACTATCAATAGCTACAACTACAGATTCACTCATAAACCTGAAGATAGTGTTGTTCAGATCTAGCTGAATTTGAAATATTGGAAAATAGTACCTTAGCGTTACTTGTAATATGAACTAACGAGAATATTCAAAGATCAGAGCCTGTCATTTCTCACATAATCTTGTAATAGTTTACCGAGATAATCACTGGAGAAAAAAGAGACTTGCGATATGTTTGCTTCAAAACCCAATTCATGCAAGGCCCATATGATATTAGGAATGATAAAATCGTAAAAAATTAGATCAGTTGGAGTGTCGTCAGAGCTGTCCCGGTCAAGACAGGTGGATTCAATCACATTGGGCACTTGATGAATTACGACTGCTCGGTGAGGGGTGTCATCTCCATCATCACCGAAGTCGTCGTGTGTCACATAACCTTTACTGAGCTGCTTGCTTTCAGAAACTATGTCCTTATTCATAGAGTGACTTAATTCTGGCGGTTGGAAAACTTTTTGACTAGGGTTCCTCGAATCGTCAAGTATTTTAGGCATGATATAACGTGAACTTCCTTGTCGAGGGGGAAGTAAATGTCTGTTATCCACCTCTTCATTCAAGATATATCCCCCTTCATTCAAAATATCTGTAACTCCCACAGCGTATTTTTTTGGTACAGTTAATTTTACCCAATTGTTTCTAAAAGGCGAAACAATATATTCCGTGTCCAAAGTAAAGGGACCTTTATATAAATCATATCTAATAGATCCTGTATTTATCATTATAATTCTTTCAGGCGATAATCCAATGGAATCATTGACAGGTCTTAATGTTGGAAGTATTTTATTTGAAAGCAACTTGAAAATGCTTTTAGGATGGTTGATGGAGACGTAATCCATATAGTAATTCATATTGACATATCCAATAACAGAGTCTAAACCAAGCTCGTACCTTGCTTTCTTGATCTGCCGTGAAACACGCTCACCTTTTGGAGTTGTGAATTTCTCAAAAGAAGTAATACCAGTGTGATGCATGAAAGAATGTAAGTTAAAATCGATGTAGGTCCTTGTAAAAGTATCTTTGACTGCAGAACTGCTGCTGCTTTGTGAGGCATTCATATTGATTCCAAGCCAGCCTACTGTCTCACAAAATCTTCCACTTTGAAGACCAGTCAGCTTGTCATCATATACAGAAAAATCTCTTATATGACTATGTCCACCAAAATATTGAATTTTGGTATCAGGATAGAACCTTCTAATGAACGCATGTAATGTTTGTAGTTCTTCCCAATCGTGGCTAACTGGTATATGCCCATTGATAACAATTAGATCCACCTTGTCGGATGTGAATTCAGAGAATAGGTCATTAATCCAACTCTCTTTAATGACTTTACTTATTGGTGTCACACGAGTATGGACATTGTTTCTTCTAAAGTCAAATAGAAAACCTAGTGCCAAAATTCTTATACCCTTCATGGGTGTGGTGAAGTATTTATATTTATTACCAAAGGGTTTGAATACCCCATTGGATACTTCATACTCTACGTTGGAACAGACATAGTTAGTGTTATAGTGTTTAGCCACTATTTCGTATTCAGCTTTGGAGTTTTCTAACTCATAGAGTTCATGGTTTCCTATAGTTAGAATGTCATAGTCTTGTTGAGTAAAAATTGGCAAAGACTTGGCTCCATTTGGTTTTGTTGCGTCTGACAAACCGTTTCCATCATGCCTATCTCCTGAATCTACCAACAAAAGGTCTTGTCCCTTTGCATGTGCAATCTGTCGTAAATGCGTAGTGAATGATATGAAGTCTCCCCAATCAGCCAGATATTGCTTTTGATTGAGGTGTCCCGAATACCATCCGTGTGTATCAGTTGTATGAACAAAGTTGATATCTCTCCATTCTAAATTTCTTAGTGTAGGAACAGGATCTTTATGGTAAGTTGTTCGTCTTAAAAGCAAAACTGTAGCTAATACAGTCATAACCAAACCCAACAGGGTCAATATGGGACGACTGTAGCTGTTACCAACCATTATGCTGTATACTTTTAAGATATAGTAACATTTGCGACTTGTACTAATATACGCAGACGCGAACAACTACAGAGGTTATTGAAATATAATTTTGTATACATTACATGCAACTATAAGCACATTAATAAGATTTCACAAGAGTCATCAAATAACTTACAAACCTTGTTGAGCTCTTCTTCTGTCACGCTCCTCGGAGATGGACAATTTGATACCCTTACCCTTTGGCAAAGAAACCCATGGTTTACCAGCCTCAGTACCGATGACAAAAACGTTGGACAACCTGGTAACGAAGGTGTTTTCCAAAGCATCCTTGATGTGGACAAGGTCGAAGCCACCCTCGTGCTTTTCTCTGTGAGTGATAACACCGACTCTTCCCATGTTACGACCACCGGTAACCATGACCAACTTACCAGTATCAAATTTGATGAAATCATCAATCTTACCGGTAGCCAAGTCAATCTTGACGGTGTCATTAGCTCTGATCAATGGGTCTGGGTATCTGATAGTTCTACCGTCGTGGGTAACGACGTATGGGATACCTCTCTTACCCAAAACAACCTTCTTCACCTTACCTAACTTGTAAGCACCTTCCTCAGCAGTGATTCTGTGGACAGCGAATCTACCCTTAACGTCGTAGATCAATCTGAAGTATTCGTTGGTGGCGTCAATGGAGATGACGTCCATGAAACCAGCTGGGTAGGTAGAGTCAGTTCTGACCTTACCGTCAACCTTGACGTGCTCTTGCATCAAGATAGCCTTGACTTCTCTACCGTTCAAAGCATACTTAAGTCTGTTTCTCAAGAACACAATCAATGGTAAAGACTCTCTCAACTTGTGTGGACCGGCAGATGGTCTTGGTGCATAAGTACCAGACAACTTGTCCAACATCCAGTGAGATGGAGCTGCCAATCTCTTCAAGTGCTTCTTTGGTCCTCTAGCCATTTTGGTAGTTACTAGGTCTTCAAGTCTATTAAAGAATTTTCAGTGCTCTTTTCTCACATTATTCAGTACCTTGAAAAATTTCATCGTACTGCATGCACCACATCACTTTTTGTTCATGTACACGACAACTAGGGTTCGTGCCCTATAATATTATATAGTTGAATAAAGTTGTATTAGGTTGATATACATTTGATATATAGCAATGATACAGAGAGTATTACATACAGACTCTCTTATTTCCATCTAGCAAATAGCCATGATTTCACGTTCTTTGCTTGTTCAAGTTCTGCATCCAAGCGAATCTCCTCTTGCTGTAAGCTGTACAATTCTTCCTCTAGGTTGACAGATCTCTCAGTCTCTCTAGCGTTAATAGCCAATAGCTCTTGTATATCATTTTCTACATTAGCAGGTAACGTTGTCGACTTAGTAGATACGTTGGAACCAGGTGAAGCACTTCCTACTCCCCTTGCGTTGGTCTTAGATTCTAATTCTTCGATATCACGAGTGAGCTCATTTATCGCCTTTTTGAGTTCTTCATTGTCATTCACAATTTCTGGAAGAGAGACTTTCACGTTTACCATCTTCTGAACCGTATCAATATGATCACTATTTATTCCCGTGTATTCCTTCTCCAATTCCTTTATTTGATGTCTCAACTTGCCATTCTCCACCCTAATCATGTCTATTTCCTTAATGCGAGACTTCTCGTTAATATATATGCTTTCAAATTCATTTTCAAACCTGGTAATCGCAACAGGATCGACATTAATCCGCATTGAATCATTGACTAACTGATCCAAGTTATAGTAGTTGGGGATGTTAGCTAAAGCATTATTACCACTGGCTCTCTTCGACCCCAACATTGAAAATCTTTTAGAGACACTTGCTCTTCTACTTAACTCGTTACCTTCACTTACCAATGACTTATTATTTTCATTTACGTAAAAATTGAATAAGTTATTCTTCAAATAGTCTAACAACTTGTCAAACTTCAAGGGAAGCAAGTGTTTCTCATTTCTTAACATAAGATTGACAGCAAATTTTAAAAGCGACTCAGCACCTTGTGTTATAATTATATCATAGATTCTCAATACCATATCAAGTGGAAACTTGTAAGCAAAAAACGTAAGAAACCACTGAGATGCATACATCGAAGATTTGATTCCTTGTTTCACTAAATGATTATACAAGTTTGGTAGGTTGATTTCTACCAATCTGTCGAATTCATATAGCATCAAGTGCAAACCTTTCATCTCAGGACAGAAAAGATCTCTCAAATTATACTCCTTCATTAGTGTGACTAACAAACTAAAACATTCAGACTCATTCATATTCATGATTAATGGTACAGCTATAAATATCATTCCTTGAGTGTATCCTACATCAGGGTCAAACAAAGAATAAGCCTTAATGACATTGAAAAGCTCCTCGCTTTTATTGGCCTGCTGTACATTCGTGTAGAAGGATGTTCTTGTCAAATCCCTTCTTATAGACTTTTCATGTATTGATGGTTCACTCTTCAATTGGTAGTAAAACTCCTCCAACTGAAAGTTTTTAGATCGTGATATAACTTGCCAGACAATTCCTCTGAACTCTTTTGGAATACCTTTCGAAATATAGTCATTCAATTGGTCCAAATCATTCTGAATGACATCTTCGTAATTGTTAACTACCCTTGTCCAAAATTCCCAGTCTATTTCGTAACCTAACATCCCACTGACACCTCCAACAGTTTCCTTTATGTCATTGAATGTTCGCTTCACGTTCTCTGTACCATTGAGGATCAGCTCTTTGAACTTACTATCTCTAGATGCATATCTCTTGTTTAATTGTTTAAATTTCGATTCTAGTAAAAAGTTTGAGCTTTCTTTTCTGTAACTACGAGATATTTCTTCCAACTGGGCACTAGTTGCACTGCTTGTGTTAATGATATGGGCGTATGACTGATCCATAAGCAAGCAATCGCCTATAGACTTTCTATTAGGAAGCTCTGGTATGTCATCGGCCGAAGCCTTGTGTCTGATTTTATAATCTTCGATTGATGCTTCTTCATTGATAGTTGTCGAAGAGTTGTCAATCTTCAGTGTAGACTCTATTTCGTCATGATCCGCATTGGCATCTTTAACTTCACGTGGCGACTGGAATGTAGTTGGGGTATTTGTTGCTGTATTATCTTCTCCGTTGTATCCTGCTTCATGAAATTCGGTATCGTCGTTATCTGTCATCTTCTCTGCATCCGCTGTCTCGTCAACCAGTATAGGTATATATGTTTTCAGTTCAGCAACGCTGGAGACGTCACTAGGCTTGTCATTATAAATAGACACATCTGTTTTACTTTCAGATGCCTCTGTATTACTATCATACGGAGTGCTGCCAGATTTATTATGCACTTCGGCTCCCATGGCCTGCTTATTCTTATGCTTTTTCTTACGATTCTTTTTCTTTGATGGTGAGCTACCATTATGATTTTGCAAAGGCTTCGACTCCGTGTTTATCACTACTGAAGACAGATCATGAAATACTTCCTCGTTGGCCGACATACTTTCAAATTACTGACTGTCTTTACTCAGGTTGTGTTTACAGAATACTTATGAGCGGTATCCTCCACAATGTACAAGGAATATTACACAAAAAACGCGAAGTACTTCTGTGAAAGTAAGTATACAAGTCTTATGAAAGGGTACCGAAAAGGGTCGGAAGCAATACGATAACTTCCTCAGGAGTCTCAGAATTGCTTGGAAAAATACTTCTAGGTCTCGGTCATGTAGCCTCTTCTTGCTACTGCTACAAATTATATCACGCGACAGGGCTTCTTTGGTCATGACATGTCTTAAAAAACAGTTTATACATAATATACGCATATAATATGGAGAGCTAGTAGATCAAGTCCAGCAGTACGTGGCATCATTGATATCGTTTGGAGTCCAGTTCAGGTCAGATAAGTCGGCAATATGGACGACTTCGGGACATTGCGACAGATGAGAGGCTGTTAAAATTTCACTTTCAACGCCAGTTCTTGAATAAGAAGAAATATCGCTCAGTGAATCATAAAACGTACTCAATATATCATTCTCAGAAAATCTGTATGATGAACTGTCAGAGGAAGACATTTTACAGGAGTGGTCAGCCCGCTCTTCATGAATAGTTCCGTTGGTGACTCCTTTTTCCAACAACAAAGTCTCCAATCTTTCTCTATCACAGTTAGGGAAGTGCACTCGGACTATATTTTTCTCCCGCAAAAACTCTATAGGAAGTTCTCCCAAATCATATATGCTAGCGAGGTCCTTTTTTAGTTCAGCGATCTTTTTCTCTACTGATTTCAAATCAGAAATCAACTCTTCGAAAGTCTCCTCACTGAGATAAGTCATAGAAGGCAACATCAATCTGGGCCCAATATAAAAGTCAACATAACATCCCGTAACATCTTGTTCAAAATTCACTTTATCTTCAATGGGAAGAGTAGATATTGTTTTAGCCATAGCAAGCGTGACCTTGGTGAAGTCAGGGGTTAAAGATATATTCAAGCGAATATTGCTGCTGAGTTTGGGACGCTTGAGTGATTTAAGCATGCACATCACTGGTCTTTCTGGTTGATCCTCGCCACAAGGGTCGCAGAGATTTCCGGATTTTAGAAAAGCTCTCCAGGATTGTTTTATTCCCTTTACTGAATCCTGTGGAGTTGTATTATAACGGCTCATACCAACTAACTTTGTTCGAAAGTGAGACTGATATCTCTGAGAAAAGTTGTTGTAAAGGAAAGAACTCCCATGTGTCCTGAAGCACCTAAACTGATTGTTAAAGTTGTTGGCAAAACCAAATCTAATCCATCCCATATTTATTGCAATCAACCTGGTTACTTTGATTTTGCATTTTGCGTGTGCACCTGCGTAGAGGTTAAATCTAGGAAACCCACCTGCTTGAATACGAGACACTGCACTTGTGGAAAAATATCTCAGGAAGTTCCTACCTAAAGGTCCTCTACCTCTACTATTTCTGACAGGCACAGGTACACGAACAGGTGCATGTTTCAGGGGCTGTTGAGGGAAAGATAAGTTTTCGGCAAGTTCCTCAAGGTTTTTCTTGAGTCTCTCTGTAACACTTCGCTTGAGTGATATTAGATTCTTCAACGATTTCAGGTACATATTGTACTAAATGTTTTGCCTTATTCGTGAACAAAGCCCTGTTTGACGTACTGATCCCTGTAAAAAAACTTTAAGGAATTAAAAATAATCTTAGCCGGCGTGTATCAAAAAGACTGTTAAGCCACCAGTTTTGACTTTGATTCAATAATTCAACGTAGTACACCCAAGGTACACCAATGAAGAAGCGATCTGTCGGAAAATCTGACTTCAAATATGGAATAGTGTGCTGTTGATTGAACTTAACAATTTCAACGTGTACTCTTAATAGTACCACACCCTGTTTCGCATATCCCAATATATTATCAAGAAATATTGGAATATAGCTATGTATCTGAGGTTTATTTTACTTTATATGTATAGCACTTTTCTATACTTGGTGTTATTGATAGCAAGCTCCTTATTTAAGATTCGATTCCTTGATCGGAGGTAACACGGAGACGTAAAATTATCGCGCTTGCACGACCAGCATCATCCAGACCAATTTTGGATTTTGTGTAATTGTTTTAGATTCGGTCCAGCATCATGGAGGCCTTGAAACGTAGGCCGAACATTTACCTAAAATAGTTGTGGCAACTGGTTGCTTGACAAACTTGCAGCTTCGGAATATCAAGTCCAAGTCCTTTCGTCAGTGTAGGAAACGTAGTTATTAACCTATATTAAAATTAAGCATAAAGCATACTGCAATATATACACTTTGAATTTTTCATACCGAGCAGCCGGATATATACTATAATTAATCTATGAAAGCACAATAAGCAAGCTCTAGTGGATATAATAGGGATCCATACGGAAAGACACCAGATGAAGCAAAGGGGATAATATTTGACACTGATTAGCTCACAATTCCCGAGAAGATGTGATGTATGAGTCAAAATAGTTGGCTTATCCGCTTTGCTCGTACGGCCTTTTCTTGCGCCGATTCGAAGATAAAAGGGGGGCAGTACATATCCATGTTGTCTTTTAGTAAATATTCTCTAAGAATGCGTAACTCAACTAGAATTCATAACCAGCATATCGTTCATCATATCGTCAAACAACAAGTCGTAATTAGAAGAAGGCATCGTAGAGCCAGAGTTTGGTACAAGATAGTCAAAATCTTCGGAGTTATCGTTAAGCTTGACCGCAGCACTAGGATAATTTCTCCGTCTCTTTTCCTCCTGGGAAAGATCTTCTCGCGTAACTTCATCATCGTAAAAATTGTCATTGTAGGAATTGAGGGAAAGGAGCGAAGATGGCGACGCAATTGACGTTGGGCTTGTAGAAGGCCTCTGCAGGACTAAACGCCTACCCGAATAACGGGAGACAGGGGCCAGGGATAATGAGAGACCCGCCTCTCTATTTCCGGGAGACACTGTGCCCTGTAGTGTAGAGGCTTTGCATGATGTGTTTTTAATAAATGAAGGATTGATAAAGCTCGACAGCAGAGCCTCATGGTAGTTGGTAGGGATATTATTAAGGACGAAGTCGTCGATGATCTCTTGTTTGATCTGCATATCGTCCACGCGCTCGCCGTCTCTCAAGTTAGGTGACAATGTGAACACGGTCAGTGTCATAGATTGGCCAAGCAGCGAACTTGAGTTCCGCGAGTTCGAATGTGAGAGGTCCTTCGGTTCAGGCATGTCTTCTGTTCTGTCGTTACTGGTGGTGCGCAGCATCTGTGTAGATTTAGGAGAGCCGAATATTTCATTATTCTCGTTGCAGGCGCTCTGTATCGCCCGCCTATGTGGTAGGAGAACTTCCTTGTAGCGTTCTTGACGTAATAATCCATCTATCTGATTTGAGCTCAAGTCACGAGAGAGCAAGAACGAAACCATATTTTCAAGACCACGCACCTTGGCTTCGACCTCAGTCAAATGTGCTCTAGTAAGTGGCGACCTCACAGTACGGGGGCTATACAGGCACTCCCAATTGTGTTGAATGCATTTAGAGCACTTAGGGTATTCCTTTGAGCATTTAAGTTTGCGCTTGCGGCATGAGTCGCATGCTTGTTCGATGCTGCAATCATGATTGCTGCTGGTGGTTATCTTCATTTCTGGTTTTGAACCCGATTCACGCGGCCGTTTTCTGCCACCTTACTTAACACACGTACTGTGTGCTTTCACTTGTACTTCTAAAAGGTTTCTGGCTGTGTCTACTTAGACACCACGGGTTACAACCTTCCTTGTTAATATGTAAACTGCTGAGACCGATATCGAGTTTTCACACGACCACTATGTCAGCCCTTGTCTGATTTCTAAGACCGTTGGGCGGAATGAGTCAGGTGAAAAGACCTGTTCGGATAAGAGGCGAAATATTCACTTTAAGCAAAAAGTACCACACGAGTTGGTACAGGGCACAGTGGATCAGTGCTTCCAGTGCTGTGTAGTTGCTCTTTCCTTTCCGCCGGAGTCTGTCTGAGTCGAATTGGAACAGACTGAAACAGATATGTTGAGCAAAGTTCTGCCGCTGTGTTCAGCACCAATGTTCCGGATGTACTGTGCGAGCGAGACGGCACAGCAATGCTGAGACTATTGGTAGCTCCTGCGATGCTTCTGAAGCCAGAAAGAAGAGGAGTATTTGCCTTGTCCCTCTGTGATGTTCGAAATCGCTAGCACTCTTCGCTAGCAAACGCTCTATCTTCTCTGTAAGTCACACTAGCCTATTACAAAATGCAGTGGCTGGTTAAAAGTAACTATGCCTTGTCGATTTGAGTTTGGGTTCTACAGCTTTCCCTGTCTTTAAGTCTGTCATCCAAGTATATATATATATATATATATGAAAGCGCATGTCAATTGTGTATACAAACCGACAAGGTTTTTTTATTTTTGCAAGTACCAAGTACCATTTTGGGTCACATAAATGAATGGGCCTATGTGCCCATTTTCGAACCCCTCCTCTCTACTCAAAGCAATCTGACGATATGTCTGATGCTTCGATAGGCTGCGTGCGCGTAAGTTGTCCTCATTCCTTTTTCGGTATCCTACATGTAGTATGTAGCATGATGGCAACTCCGTCTCCGAGGCCGATGTGTTCAATAAGCTGGCGCCGCGAGCCAGATGTTCCGCAACAAAGGCCCTACGGGTGAGACGTTGTGTTTTATTGAAAAGAACACGCGATCTATGGCGTCGAGGCTGCAATAGTGGTGTCCCGTTTGCGACAGAAAGGTCGCCCCTGGTCGGATTATTTTTTTACGCTGTTTTTGTGTCATTTTCTTCCAATTGAACTGACCATTCTGGCGGATCTGGTGATGTGTCTTTGCGCGTGCAGAATAACGGAAAAACCATCACAGTTAGCGTTAGGATTGTGCGAGAAGGGCTTGCAGGTATACGTACAGTGGTGTGAGTCGACAAATAGTGACGGGACAGATGGCTTTCGATGAATACGGGTTCGGGTGTGGTCGACAACTGCGGTAATGGCTCGGAAAAAAGTCCAGACTGGGCGAAGAGGGGTTTAGAGGGGCATCGCACGGGCCTGTTGGGACTGGGTGCGTGGCCGCTTGCGGCGGGGAGCGGACGGAGCGGCCAGGGCACCGGCCGTGTGTTTGCGTTTCGCACGACCACCAGGAGGGGTTGCCGCGGCGGCGACATGAGACTTCAGTCGCGCGCGGGCCAAGGCACCGAGAAGTTTCTTCAAACTGGCGAACGCCGCTATTTGGTGCTTGGCAACGCCCCGAGTACGGGAAAAATCACGCTTGTTAGTAGGGAGAGTGGCAGCTATCTCACGGAGAGCCTCGTTAGAGAGGTTGAGCGAATTCACACGGGCTGCGCGGACTAGCTCACCATAACAGTCGAGATGCGGCTGTTGCAGGTGCAGCAACAAGGTTTGCGATTGCGATTGCGATTGCGATTGCAGCTGGTGAACTTGCTGACGAGCCAGTTGGTGTTGCAATCGTTGCATTGTGCTATTGACCGCTGCAGCACTCACAAATTCCGGCGTGCTTACTACCGTTGATGTCTGCCCGGCAGCCGCAAATGGGATCTTGATAGTTTTGCGGCCATCGAGAACTTGCCGGGCACAAGGTCCGAGCTTGACGTAATTGGATGCAAAACCGCCCTTCATCACGTGATATTCCATGAGGCAGCCCTCACTTAAGAGATAGAAAAATACACGCTCAACATAGGTCTTGTCTAAATGGCGTCCGCTGCCATGGTAGGGGCTTTCGTGATGTCCCATGCGTACAATCTTTGTTGAGTTCGATCCACGAAATACGTCTTGGCAGTGAAGCACTGTCACCTTATCGCCCTGCAACAGTTCAACTAGCAGCAAAATGTCCTTGGCGTATGCAGTCACATCATGTATCACAGCATTTGCACTGTTGTTGTTAAGGCAGTTATCGCATTTCCTGGCGCAATGTGCTGGGTCGAAACGCTCGTTAAAGTAATGCAACACTTGTTTTCTACGACAGTCACTGGTGTTTTCGCAATACTGTACCACCTGCCGTAATTTTGCCAAATGACTTTCTTTGCCTTCGCGGTCCAACTCACTATCCCGCTGGATCATATTTTGAAGGCTTCGGGCGTCCTTGTACGAATAGAACATTATGCACTCAGACGGCAAGCCATCTCTTCCCGCACGCCCCGTTTCCTGGTAGTATCCTTCTAAGCTTCGAGGGATGAATAAATGGATAACGAAACGTACATCGGGTTTGTCAATACCCATACCAAATGCAATGGTTGCACATATCACCTGTATTCGATTCTGTTGCCAGTCTGTTTGAATTTGAAAGCGCTCCGTTGGTGAAAGTCCTGCGTGGTAATAGCTGCAACGAACACCCCATTGATTGAGCCTGTCGGCAGTCACCTCACAGGATTGTTTCAGATGGCAGTAAATAATACCGGTCTTATTTTGTTGCTTGATCAATATATAATCACGAATCCAGTCGAGGAAGTTTGCAGCCTTCCACTTTATTTCATAAAACAAGTTGGTACGGTTGAAACTTTGCTTTAACAACACGGGGTCACTCATTTGTAAGTGATGGACAATATCCATGCGTACCTTTTCGTTAGCAGTGGCCGTGAGCGCCATCACTGGTACCCGTGGGAACTGTTGCTTGAAAAGGCTCATACCTTTATAGTCAGGACGAAAATCATGGCCCCATGAACTAACACAATGTGCCTCATCAACAACTACTCTAGCTAACTGCATACTCTCATAAAGCCTTGCGATGATACGCTGGATATGCTGTGACGTATTCACCATTTCAGGAGAAAGATAGACCAACTGCAATTCACCATTCCGAAATTGCTCAAGTGTACTTTTCCTTTCTGCAGCAGAACCCTTAGAACTAATCATTCCAGCTCGAATATTTTTGTGAAGTAAATGCTGCACCTGGTCTTGCATCAATGATATTAGTGGTGATATGACGATTGTCGTTCCTCTCGTTTTTCCAGATGAAATCAAAGCCGGAAGTTGGTAGCAAAGTGATTTACCCCCTCCAGTGGGCATGAGAACGAATACATCGCGTCCATTCAAGGTCAGGACAATTGCTTCAAGTTGATTAGGTCGAAAACTTTTCAAGTGAAAAACTCTATCGAGACACTGATAGACATCTTCTATAAATGCTTCAGAACCACTTGGAATATTGTCTCGAAACAGGGTGCGACTGTTCAAAATATCAATAAGCTCGTCTTCATCATCACTGAAGTCTAGATCACTTTCTACATTCAGAATAGTGTCCAACACTGTTATTCTCTTTTCTTTGCTGTTTGCATCACCTTTATTCTCCTCGGCGGGCTGTTGATATTTGTTCTCGATCTGAGTAGATAGGTCATTTTTTTCAGCCTCAAGGTCACTGTAGCTTAAAATTCGTACCTCATTTTTACATTCCTGCTCACCTTCTTTTTTTATGTGAGAATAAATGCCATTTGATAGATCCTCATTATGAGCATTTAAGTGGGTCGGCCTATTGTTGTACTCCTCTTCATCCTCAGAACTAATCTCTATAATATCGGTATGCAATTCCCTTTCTTGGTTTAGCTGTGTGGTGAAATCTTCTATTTCTGCGACATCATCATCCTCAACAATATCAGCTAAAGTAGTCGAATATGGGCGTTCCTTTATAGGCGAGCTAGTAGCAGATTCTTTTTCATTGCCGATTTTACTATAATCGATGCCAAATCTTTGAGCAACATCAGGGCTAAGTACTATATCTGCTAATTCGTTCTGTGTCTCGCTATCAATACCTGTAGCATTTTCCGCAGTGCCACCATCAATGCTATCCTGTTCTAAACCGCTATTACCACTGCCATCATCTTGGCTATCGTGCACATGTTCGATCATGTCATCTCCTTCAACAGATAATGATGACATACGCCGCTTACTACTAGATGACGCTTCCTTTATGCTATAATATGATGAATCGTGGATGGTGTGCCCATTTTCTGTGTTATATGATGCCTCTGTTCTCTGAGATTGCGACTGGATGTAAGTGTCATCCTGTGATTCTTGAGTTCTTATATCATTGTCTATAAAGCTTCCTAAGTCATATTCATCGTCACGCTCTTGGCTGGGAGTGCGTAATCCCGCCATTAGATCTGCCCCAAATTCATCCTCTTCTTCTGTGTCACTCATATGGGTAATACTAGGAGTTATATGTTTTTCCGTATCTTGTCTCCTTTGAAGTAAGGATCTGGCCTCGTTTATATTCTCCGAGAAAGATTCAACTGGCGATAACCTCTCATCTCTCATGACAGCCTGAGACACCTCATGTGGCTTTGATCTGGACGATACATTAGCTATGTCGGAGAATTGCGATGAAAAATCTATTCTTGCTATTGAGGGGCTTGACAACCTATCTGAATCAAAGTTCTGTACTTCATTAAGCTTGCTCATGCTTGGAATAGACTCTCTGAGGGGTTCTTCTTTGAGAAAAGCGAGCTGTGATCGAACTGAAAGGCGTCTTCTATTCAATTCTTGAAACTGAGGTGAGAATTCATTTTGTAGATATGCCTTCTTCTCATCTAACGAGAGCGAGGTAGATTCTATGGTATGATATCTCTTCACCAAGAGCGAAATGTTAGATTCGCATAATCGAATATACTGCTGCTGGAGTTCGCTCTGATGATGTGCTGACTCTAAATCACGCAGTTGCAATTGCAGGGTGTTTCTCGAGGTATGCGTATTCGCTGAGTCATTGTAGCGCGAGTCTGATTTGGCATAGCGTCTTGAAGGTATTTTCTTTTCCTTCTCCATATTGAGGGGCGAGCGGTTATTTCCTGATCCACGATTTTCAGGAGAATTCGTAAGATCGATTATGGGAGGAGCAGTTTCACCTGTTTTCACGGAACTGCAATTATCAGAAGCATCTCCATGGCTAATATGATGCTTCTGTTGAGTAGTTTGATATATATTCTCATTACCATCTTGCTGACCTAGTCCAAGCGATGAAGGTGGCTGCTGCTGATTTTCATGAATCAACAGGCCACCATTTATGTTGCTCATCACTGGTCCATTATGGTTGAGTATGGCAGACTCGGAGGGAGATGCGATGGTTTTGGCAGGCGATGGCGTGGGGCCGTTTTGTAAAAGCCTATCAGTTGTATTATTGCTCCGAGACCCAGAATCCTCTTGCGAGTACGAGATAAACACCTGAATGTTAGATCTGTCAGGAATCTGAGGCTTCGCCTTATAGATCCAGCGAAGGTGTTCCGCTAAGTTATTCAGAGAAACCATCAGGTGGGTGCGCAGCGTAAACACCCGTGTACCACTTCCTTATCTATACGACCTGTGAAAAACAAGCACCGAGGAAACACTAGAGTAAAAGTAGACGAGCCTTTATGGTGCAGTATATGTAATTCAAGTCTGATAACGCCACTTAAGTATAAGTCTAAGCACCACCCCAGATCAGATTATACTACCAGGAATTTCCCACGAACCAGTCACAAGTTATGCAGGAAGGTAAACAAAAAATCTACGCGACATATTCTGGAGCGACATAGAGGAAGCGCGACATCAATCGTTAGTCAGGTGATATGGTGCTTAGCAACTTGACCAGTGTGTGCCTTGGACATCCGAGTCGGCGTCTTCCTACTATCTTAAACAATGCGCGATTTTCCAATATTACCACTTCATGGAAGGACCAGACCACAAGGATGAGATCTTGTCTATACTCTATGTCGTATTGCGTTTTGTGGCATCATAGTTTTATCGTTCTACAAAAAGGTCTTTGCAAACCCTTCGCGTACAACTACCCATTGCAAGACATAGAACCAAAATAAGAAACAGAAAACAGTAGCAGCAGCCAGTGCCCCCATTATTAGTAGTTTGCTGTAGGTGTAATAGATTGTACACGAACTGGTTGCGCAGGGCCATACAATCACACGGGCTACTATAGCGTAACTATCTCAAATATGGGCTCATGTCAACTTGCTGCAGACACCTTCGTTGGTGTCCACCCAATGGGTGACTACTAGCGATTGCGAAAATTATAGATCTCAATGAATGTATGGCGGACATAGCGGATATAATGGGCCAGTACCTAATACGAGATGAATAGAGCGTCGTAAAAACTTGCTTGGCTACACGAAACGATAAATCGGAATCCTTGACGACAAAGCGGTCCTCTTGTTTGACAAGGAGCGTAGAAGTGTGATGGGGAAAGAAGTGGCTCTCTCCTCACGCCCGAGCGCTGAATCGTAAAAAGACCATGTGTGGGATTGATCTATTAGCCATCCATCTCTTTAGGTCTCTGGGCGCACATTGTAAGGTTGACCCCTAACCTAAAGTGCCAATGACAGTTTCCGGAGCCGATTAAGGGCCAGAATAGATTGCCGTGAGACATGTCTCAGTCGGTTAAGCCACTATTTCAGCGAAAATGACAAAACTACTGGTATTGCAGCCAGTGTTTTTTGAAGCAGCTTCAAAAGTCGCGCGGCGGCTAGTAGTACCCCCTCAGGGAGGGGAGGCAAAGAATGGCGACTACGTCTATGGGGTCTATGGGTTATGGACGACTATTTATACTTTAATTATAGGGTTCGTCTTCGCTCACCTGTGGCACCACTAAACCCGCATTGGTGTGGTGGTATATCACTAACCTGGTGCACTGGAAAATCTACTCTGCAAATAGATTCCCACAATGCTCATGCTGTCTGACCGACAGCTTCTTCCGCAGCAGCCACATCAGATGCCCAGGCACAACGAACGGCAGGAGCTGACAGCCTCCCCCGCCATCAGCGGCAATGCATTCTACACTTTGCCTTACCCGCTTTCTGCACATCGCATCCCGTGAATGTTTCCCTCAGTTATCCATCTCCTCTATTCCCGCTGTAGCACTGGTGGTGATGTTTTCTCCTCCGTCATGTGGGGCGCTCTAAATCCCACCACAAGAGCAAGCATTGGAATACCCTTCCGCGCTAAGACTACCACTGCACTGGAATCGCAGTAGCTTTGCATACCACCTAGTCCTTGTCTCGTGACCGCAGCGTCCTTTTTCTTGTAGCTTACCCGGTTGAATCCGTCGTGCTTGACCCTATTCGGTGTTTCACGCCCTCCCCTCGTACAGCGTGTGAGCTGATTGTACGATAGGGTGATTGACTTGCACACCGTGCGAAACAGCCTGTGCGAGCATCCCATGGCCCTCTGTACGAGCAACAAAAGGACCGGCATGCCACTATGGACATCGCATGGAAAAGATCGGAAACACGACATTGGTCCAGTCGGGGACCTCGTTGGAGGATAATGGTGACCACAAGTGATTATTATCTGGCCCCCGCTACTTTGTGATCGCTATACATTCGCACTTTGCGCGTTAAGTCCCCTCCATTGCAATGCCGCTCCTCAACTACCCCCATGTCTGCGACCTGTCCGAAACCACTCAGTGAGCCAAGCCCGATAGTGCACTGCTGAATATTTTGCACCATTTACCACTCCGCTTTGGTACTCCCCATTTTGGCGAGGCTCAACATAAAAAAAAAAAAAAGCACACCACTCTACCCTCCGAGATGCGGAACATCTTATCGGCCTTTGTATAAATACTGCAACCCACCCATCTTACGCTATTCAACCACGCCAACAACACACTTATATAAAAGAAGAGAAAGGACGGCAAAGCAAGTTTACACCTGTTCTTTTCACCAGACTCATATTTGATATATTGTATAACTGGACAGGGTTTAGTCCGGAAAATTGAGAAAGAGAGGAGAACTGAAAAAGTCAGTTGCACATTAGAAAATAGTGCAGTGTTTGTGCAGAGTTAAGACAGAAAGCATTAGGACTTGCTAGTGGTAAAAGTCGCTGAAGAAAGCGTATAGAGTACCAAGTACCACAGAGGGTTAGTGAACCGTGCGAAGAGTAATCACGCACACAATAGCCAATCTGAAAGCTAGTTAGGTCGCATTCGGATTCAGAGAGCACTAGGTAGTTTTTTTATTGTCGTGCACTAATAGCATATCCAGTAGCAACACGAGTGGCACTACTTCGGTGTGCAAGCCAAGGAAGGGTATTCCAAAGTGCCCTTTGTTGTTAATCTACGGATCACACTTCTAGACCATATTGTGGTCTTTTGCGCGCCCAGTTAAGACAGTCGAACGGTCGCAGGACTGTGCAGCCCGCCGCAAACTACCCAGCAAAGATACAAGGAGCAGTGGCTAGAGCTACTATACCGTTTATCAGGAGAAGAGAGTGACACATACCCGTGGAGTCGCAGCTGAGACATCAGTTGATTAAAGAAAAAAATCGAACCATCACTATGGCAGCGTACCAGTCAGCCCACTTTGGGTTTAGTGACTTCCAGTCACACCCATTTGGTATCATGGATGATTTTGGAGGTCCGCAACAGCTGCAAGCGGAGCAGCCACAACTCGCACAGTCGCTGATACACCAACAGGACTTATGGAGTTCGCAAAGTAGAAGCTTAAGCGGTGCGAAGAGCTCAGGGAGATCAAACAGCATGGAGAGCATCGAGACAGAGGATGGATTGCTTCCCGATTTGTGGCTGTATTGCGACTCGCATTCGAATTCATCTAGCAGGTCGACTTCCACGTCGTTGATGAGTTCGCCAATGCACGCAGATGCTGCATCATCGCAAAAAGACGGTAACTGGTGCCAGGGTGACATCTCGCCCTTAGTCTGTACGCGCTTGAACAGCGTGCCGGATGATTACTTTGCACTTGGCGCTCCTCCCGAAAACTTCTTGCCTTTGAGTCTTATGGCGTCAGAACTTTGCACGCCTTTAGATAATATGAATGTGCCAGTCTTTGGGAAACGAGCACAGGCATTGCCGATCTTACAGCCAACGGTTACCCAGGAGAACGGTTCTATCATTGGAAACGAGGACTTTTCATCACTAATGGAAAGGTTACATCCGGTACAGAGAGGTATAGACCGTACTAGCCCCGTATTAAGCAGCGAGCCCATGCCTCCGACGTTGAGTCCTTTGCTGTCTTCCGCTGAAATGTACCAACCTGTCACGAAGTGCAAGAGTAAGCTGCGTCACGGCTCGTACTCTCTGCTGCGCAAGAAGACTGCAAACCTCAACACGCAGCTCTACAAGACAGAGCTTTGCGCCTCCTACGTGAAGACAGGGGTTTGTCCTTACGGCAGCAAGTGCCAGTTTGCTCACGGCGAAAGCGAGCTCAAGCACGTAGACAGACCTCCAAATTGGAGATCCAAGCCTTGCGCAAACTGGTCTAAGTTTGGCACTTGCCGTTATGGTAGTAGGTGTTGCTTCAAGCATGGCGAATAAGTACGCTGGGTTTACAAAAAGTTTTTTATTTAAGTTATATGGGGGAAATTCGCAACTAAAACGAAAGGAATTAATGACAATTTAATGAGAACTTATGGAAATGGTGGTCTGTCCACAAGGGCCTCAGCACGTCTTTATGCCATGTATTTTGGCTCTAATATTTCGCTGTGATGCTGTTCTAACTGCGAGAAGAAACGCAGATTGACACAAGCACAGAGAAAAGGTGCGCGCCCATAGTACGTTTGACGCCAACTCTGTTATTTATTTAATTTATCACAAATCTTATATTACGCTCTAATGATACTGATGCTAGTGAATACGAAATTACCGACAATGTAGCCCTTAGTAGTCGTATGTGCTCCTGCACGTACAATCACAGGTTAAAGTACAACAAATGTGTTAGTAATGACGTCCTTTCCCGTAAACATGCTTGCATGGTACTGCTGCAGCAGCGAGAACGACATGTTCTGATCCTCTAATGTTGGTGATCCCATGGAAATGGCGCCGAGAGAACCTATTCTCGGAACTTGCCGACTTGTTGCTATGTGGTTTGTATAACGTGGATTCGAAGATCTGCTCACTCACTTGGCCGGTTAAGCGCGCTTGTCGCCGCTGCCCTACTTTATCGAGAAAAATCTCAAGGTGCAGTTCAACTAAAAGAGTATTCAGTATCACCTTTCTGACTGAGGGGAAATGCTTAAAGAGAGCTAGAATTTACCTATATTCCCGAGCCAAGGAACTGGCAGTAAGCAAACCTTGTGATATATGGCCAATTTGACTGGTTACCGTTGGCTTTCATAGATCACCGGCTGCTTCTCGTTTCTCAGCATCCATATCTTTGTTCTTTCGTATATCTGGCGGGTAAGATATTGGTCGTGTGTGTTATCATTAGTATGCCGGATTGTGTGGAGATTTTGTGGAGACCCGGCTGACGCCAGCACCAAACTGGTGATTAAGGATCTTGTCAACAACAGATAAGCCGTAGCATAGTCGCACTGGAGGTAGCCCGATCTTTGACAGATGTATCTGTAAGACATGATAAACAGCAACAGAAGTGGTGAAGACGATAGTGAGTTGTGCTCGATTTTCTCGTCAAGCACTATACTGGAGGGAGATAACTTTGACCCACAAGTGTTTGAGAAATTCTACAACGAGCGAACAAATTATGTGGAAAACGGTGGCAATTTGCCGGATACCCAGGCGTATATATATCTTATACATAGGGAACAGGGCTACACAATACTGCTTGTGGAGGTGTGGCGCTTCATTCAAGGGTGTTTATTTGAAAGACAGCAGTATATACCGTTGAACAAGGTGAATGTGACACACCTCTTGCTTTACATTTTTTTCAACATGAGTGCTTATAGCGATGTGGAGGTACGCTACATCAACCAACTTAAGGTAATTCACCGAGGGCAGGCCCGTGTGGTGGATCTATCGTCCAGTTTGGACAAAGACACTCTCCTCGGCGACTTGCGCGTTAAAGAGTGTCCCTCCATGCATCTTGTGATCGGCAGCACACCATTACACCCAGTTCCCGTGATTTGTCCAAAAGTTTTCATATTGAGCTCTTTGAACAATGACTTGAAGTCATGTCTGACAACGTATGCAGAGGCCATACTTAGTCGAATTAAAAGCCGTAAAGAACACAAGTTCTGTGATGAAAGAAGCAACCTCGATTTCGAGAAACAAAGTGGTCAGCGCGTTATGTTTAAAAGCAGGTTTGTGGGCGCTATAAAGAAGATAATGAAAGCCTGAATGAGAATTATTCGGAATGCTTGTGATGCGTCTGACTGAAAAGTCAGACGGCATGTGGAGCTCTGGGAATAATGATTGGCGCTGCGTGGTGGTCTCTTGTGCATTTTATATAGTTCTACGTTTATTTTATTTTATTGCATGGATTGTTATTTTCAGGTGGTAATGCAGTAAGTTACTACATCTCCGGAAGTAAACTCTGCAAATGTTTATATCAGAAACTACTGTATGTGAGCTTCACCAGCAGATACGTAGCGTCTATATGATTGGGTACTAGTTAGAAGTATTGTCTGTATGGTCTCAACTGAATTGCTTAAATCTTGATCCTGGCTCCAGGGTACAAGATCTATAAGTGTTTTCACCAGTCATCTGTTCCACCCCATTCATCTTCGTCTATGGTAAGCTGTAGTTTGGTTCTACTCTTCTTGGGTTCTTTACCCCCAAGTTTCATACTACTGACCTTCTTAGTAGTTTGTCCAATCAAACCGTCTTTATAAGATTTTGATGAAACGTGTTTCAGGTTCGAACCTATTCCATTTGTTATATTCTGTGGAACATTTGGGTCATCTTCTATATTTAATTCCTCGCTCCATCCATCGTCGTCCCAATCGTCAGCGACATTTAGATTTAGACGAGACCCTCTGCTTTCATTTCCACTCGCTGTATCTGTTGCAACCAGAGGCTTGGGGATTTGAGTCATCAAATCAGGCGTCGAGTTATTGAATTCATTATTCATTTGGCCACCAATAGCACTCGGATTGATCAAACTTCCAACAACATTCCAGCCAAGAGAGATTCCATAGTTTGATGAAGAATTTCGAGTTTCACTCTCTTTGGTAATAGCAGGAGAAGTGTTCCTTTCAAAAAATTGCTTTTCTTCCAATTCTTCGTCTTCTTCCTCTACTGGTAGTGAAGCAGAGTATTCCTCAACTGCACCTAGGTATAAATCGAAAATACGCTTTGCTTCTTGTCTGACCTTATATGCTCTCTTATCCATCAACGATATGGCCAATTGACCCAATATCTTTGAGCATATCTCTTCCAAGTCGAACTGTTTAATCAACTGCTCAAACCCCGACAAAGCCATCATTTTACAAGGAGTGAATGAGTCTCGTAAAGATTTCGAAAGGACAGTAATTATAACATTATTTCTAGAATTCTTGTAAATTCTATTTGATATCTTGATTATCAATACTAACGTATTGGTTCGAATTGAGGGCTTGGGATCAACCTGGGATTTAGCCAAGAGTCTCAATAGCTCATTATTGATTTGTTTCTCGGTTATTTTATCTGAAATCATAGCCACGGATTTAAGAGTAGTTTCACGAATCATAAAGTTGGTATCATGAAAGCCTGCTATCAACGGAGAAAATATTTTTTGCTGAACCTCGTAATCAGATAATTTTTCTATGTAATCTGGAAGATATGTGAGGAGATTGAGTCTGATTGATCTATCAGCAGAAGAAAAGTTATCGAATATAACTGGCTTGATTGATGAATTGAAGGCCTCATCTTCAACGGTGCGGCTAATTTTCAAAATATAATGCAATAATATAGATTTCAACTCTTGGTTGCTTTGAATTTGTTCAGAAGAAAGACCTCCTTGTGGTTTTAACTTATCCACGTTGGCATACTGTAATAAAATTTCTGGTAATAATTTGTTTTCGAGAAAACCAGGAGAAAATATAACTTCCTGACCATCATCCGCCAAGTATTCCTTCAAGTCAAATTTAATAAAGTTATACTTCTGATGTCCTGTCATAAACTTAAGCTCGTCTAGCTGATTGTTCAACAAAACAAGTCTGTTACTGCTGAAAAAATCCTCGCAATCATTCATGAAAGTATCTATTGTGCAGCGAAGGTTGAAGTTTTGGTTTACCAATCTCTTAAAATAAGTAGCCAAGGCCCTAGGTACTCCGTTCTGTGTTCCAATTAGTTTTGATTGTGGAACAAAGCCCTCAGTGTCTTTCATAGTCATGACTTTATAAATCAACATTCCGTATAAAAATGAATCAAATTTTGGTGGAAACAGCCTTACGGTAGAAACAATTTGTTCAGAGATCTCATTCAGCACAAACGGATGCCTCTGGTATTTCCTGTAGAATGGCTGATCTGGATCCGAGGAGAGATTCGTTAAAAGCTCGAACCCAAACACTTTCCAATCACCAGACGAATTCACATATATTCCGCTTGAGATGTCAAAAGCTCCGTGAATACAATTGCATTTTGTGTTAATAAATTGAAGTGTTTTACCCACTTCATATAACCCCATCCATTTGCAATCATCTGAGATGGCTTGGTTGTATTTTTGAAGATATTTGTATAACGGTAATACTCTCTCCGTCACAATATACAAGTAGTTCTCATTTTCAATGAAATCCACTGCTGCTATGACGCCCGGATGCTTGATCAATTTCAATTTTTTGAAACTATTACGGGCCAAGGACACGTAGTCACGTCCTACATTGTCAGAATCTTTTAAATCAAACTCAAATATAGTCACCTTGGTGTTCGTTCTGGGGTTTTTACCATTATAGATATTCCAGATAGATCGATCATCTGGAAACCCTAACCTGGGGTCCACGATCTTCTCTTCTATGTTATAAGGGAAAGACGACCCCGTTAATGTACTTAGAGTTTTCGACAAGAAGTTCATTACCTCAATGATGTTTGAAAAGCTGAATCAACTATCATTGTTTACTAAGTAGTCGCGAATTATATTTTTGTAATAAATACAATATATAGATTACTACACTAGAATGAATTAAACCAAACAGCACAATTGTCTAAAAATTATTAAGATAAAGCATCAGTTAGTTTACAGTCTCTTTCCTCTCCCGCGGATACCCTTGTTTGAGTTTTTGTACAACTCTTTGAAATAATCTAATATTTCTCTTTCTTGTTTGGGAAGCTGGCTAAAGTCGTTATCCTTTAGCTCGGCTAACTTATGAGTGAGATCATTCAAAGTTGCTAAATGGAATCTATTCTGGTGGGACTTCAAGTTACCTAATTGTGTAAAGGATTTATCACATCCATCCAACTTGCATTTGTACGGTTTGAGATTCTCATGAGTTAATTTATGAGCTGCCAAATTACCTTTACGGCTGAAGGATCGTTCACAAATCTCACATGTGAATGGCTTCTCGCCGGTGTGTAGACGATAATGTGTCCTCAAGTTACCACCCTGTGTGAACCTCTTATGGCAAAAGGAGCATTCGAAAGGTTTATAACCAATGTGCGATCTGACGTGAACTTCCAAATGAGTTGACTGGGTAAAGCATTTGTAGCAATACGGGCATTGTCTGTTTTTGATTTTCTTTTTGGGATGCTTATTATCTTCTTCGTCCTGCAGACCAGAAGCTCCTTTCTTGGAGCGGTCAACTCCACCAACAAGATTCGCTGGTTGCGGAATAAGTCCACCAGCACTTTTCAGGTCATTGGGCGCAAGTATACTGCCATCTGGCGCCTGTTTGATCATATCTTTGATTCCCTTGTCTCGTGCTTGTATCACTAACATAAGTTGATCGATCTTTGTAGCTCCAAGAACTGGTCTTCCATCCTCCGTCTTCAAGAACTGCTGTGCAGGAATAAGTTTGTCTTGATCTTGCTGACTTTTTGAAGGGTTGAAATTAAAGGTAGAGTATCTTTCAGTTTGAGCTTGATCACCGGTTCTCTGTCTTTTTCTTCCTTCTGTCATTTCCGGCGGAACAGAATAATTTTGCCCGTATGTTTGCATATCACCATAGTTATTCATGTGCTTTCTTTCTACATTATCTCTCCCCTGTGCCGCCAAGAATTGAGGATATGTCGTAAGACTGGCAGCATTGGAGCTATTGTACAAATCACCTTCAATAGACTGCCGAATACTGTGCACACCGTTATCAATACCTGCGTAATGGTCACTGAATGATGACTTGGGAGATGCAGGTATATCATCTTTATAGGCATTGCCATAGCTAGGAGTGCGGGAAGTATTATCATTCGTATTTTGCCTTCCATCGATATTTTGCTTGTCATTTTTCGCAACCGGGTTTGAAGTATCATTCATTGTTGATTGATTTGCTTTCTTCCCATTGGTTTTATCAAAGATGTCTTCCTTTAAATTTGCTCTTGAGTACATCGCATCCGGTTCCACATATCGTTGATTACTGCCAAAGCTATGTTGGTTGTTAAGAAAATTTATAATGGAGTGTTTCGCTTGCTCGTCACTTAATCCTGATAAATCTATGCTTCCATTGGATAATCCAGATAAGACTTCATTTATGCTGTTACTGTGCGAGAGGCTCGGTATATTATTAAATTCATTGTTAAGACCCTCCCAAAAAGAAGAGTTGAAGAGATAGTCTAACGAGTTCTGTTTTGACCTTTCGCCAATCAGCTGTTTGTAGTCACCTGGCTTACCCTCGGAAGGAAGTCTTTTCAGTTGAAGTGAATCAAAGTCCGTCGATGGGATTACGTATCCATTTTGAAAGCCTAATGAGTCCTGTTTGCCTTTCAAGTCTTGCGTCAAAGTACTTCCTCCGCCTGCGGAAGAAGGGATAACATTATGTCGGCTTATACCTTTGCCTCCACCCCCAGTGATTGTATTAGTATTTTCTGGAATTGAATTAGTGCTTGAGCGAGGTAATTGTATCAAAGAACTGAATATACTGTTGGACCTTGATGAATTGCTCAACCGAGCAGTTTCAGCATCAGCCATCGATCCACGTCCTTGTGTTGGGACAATGGGTGGTAGCAAAACGCTATCACCCCGTCCTCGAACCTCACCAGTAGCCAGATCGGTGGGTCGAATATTCTCCTGAACCCCAGGATAGTTTCCAGGAGTCGCAGACATTGCTTGTTGTCTAGCGGCCGATGCCTTTTCGCTGCCAGCGCCATCAGGTCTAAAGTACTGGTTTGATATCTGGTAATTATTTAGTATTGAGCCAATCAGTTCCTGTCTAGCAGGATTAAACAAAAAGTTTGAAGGATAGATGCTTTGACGGTAGTAACTACTTATCCCCGAACCATTCGGGTTTTGTACTTCACCAAAGTTTGAATAGGAGCCAGAGAACTTGGGTGTCTCCATTCGGTCTCTAGGCAGATCCTTAGTCCATTCGATGCCATTCAGTACCACTGGTTGATTACTCTTCCTTTTGGGGTCATTATAAGTTCGTGGTTCGTTCCTGCTACTCCATTCAATGGAATTGCTCGCACCCGCATCATTCAAGCCACCGCGTGCTTCGGAAGCACTGCCATGTTCCGATAGAGTATGGGAGCCTGTTGGTTTCTTCATCTTCAGGACAACTGGACGATAACTAGTTCAGCTTTCTATGTCATGTACGTTGGTGATAGCAATTTAACTGCATAAGTTCCTAGTGAGCTACCGCCAAGATATTATACTTTCCTACCCAATAATAATCAGTCTCCTCTACAGATGTTTCTCTTTCTTGAATCTATATTTCTAATGTTATATCTTTCCTATGTGTTCGTATACGCCTTAACCTTTGTTTCCAATGATATAAGCAGATTGCTTTTGTTCCTTTGCTCGCAGGCTATTATCAGCAATTAAGTGTACGCTCATCTGCACGTGACGCAAGATGTATTTCGATTTTGCTTCTCGTACGTGAAATTCGATTCAGAGGAAAATTATTATTTTAATGGAGCTGAATAAGGTAAACTAGCACTAAGCCACTTGTTCATCCACACATCTACTTAGTATCTCCAACATCCCATTGAGACAGGACGCTAACTCATCAGTACCAAACTCGTAGCTCTTGAGGTAGTGCGAAGGCTTTACGCTTGTAGAGGAATCATCATAAACTATGCTATGTAATTGATCCATAAAAGATGCAATCAACTTGAAAAATTTGCCGACTTTCACTGAGATTGACGGCAAATGCTCGAAATCAGATATCAAAAGTGAAAGCATGATGTTTTTAACCAAGTTTGAAAGCTCCACTTTTGTTAGTGAGTCAACTCGACTTAGCTGCAATTTTTCGTAGTAATTTTTGAAGTCGTCTGAAAGTGAGTCGCGAGAAATGGCACAAGAAAAGTCACCTATCTGGCTTCTTAAAGCCTTTATCTCGTTAACAAGTTCTGTATTTTTGTTATGTGAGGTAGTGTTTTCTTTGCTTCCATTATTGTTATTTCTCAAGTAGTTAATCTCGTTGTTCAACTCACTTATATGCGCCCTCGCATTGGACAAATTGATATTAGCCTGATCGTTGTTAAGCCTCAATGCTTCGATTTTCTTTTCCAATTCTGTTATAACACCATCATCGACATTAGAATTTCCTTTTCCATTGCCATCTCTGTTCACATTTGGGTCATCGTTACCATGAGTTGTGAAACTGATGTCAGGAATCTGGTTGTTGTCATGTTCGTTAAGTTTGATTTCAAGCTCATTCATTTTTATTTTTAAGTTTAAATTTTCCTTTTTCATTTTCTCGTACTCCAGCTTCCAGAAACGCGTGGAGTCGCTTTCAATTGCGTCTGCCTTGTTTTCCGCTATTATATCTTATTGTTCCTTTTGTTTCCGGTTGCGATTGTGACCTATCCTCTTAGGGATATAGCTCACATTAGGATCGATATGGTCGAAATTGTTAGACAAGCCAGAGCCTAAAGCGCTACGACCCAGGCTATGGCTACTGCTCATCACCTGGACTTTATCTAGGTAGTCTTGCGAACGAGGAGGTGTTGTTATAGGAGAGTCGACTTCCAGAGTCTGGGATCTATCCTTCTCCATTTTGTCGAAGCTTTTATTGATGATTTCATTAGTGAGGTTATTTTGCCTTTTTGGTCTTCCAATAGAATTCGCTTGTATGCCAGTTAGACTCAAGTCATCATCTTCACCACTAGAACTAGAGTTGAGACTAAGAGAATTGGTTTGGTTTCTTTTAGGTGTCATGTACATCTCTCGATCGACAGCTGGTTTGCCATGTCCCGCCTGCTGCTCTAGAACTAGGTTATCCATGACATTCTTGAGGTCTTGAAGCTCGTCAACGTGTAAGGCCAGGATTATTTTTTGCAACTGCCCGACAGAGAGTCTAGTCTCTTTCTCTGCATTATTGTTTTTGATCAGATTCCTCTCGGGTTCACTGGCGAGCGATCCCGTCGCTCTTCTGTGGAAGCGGTCTCTAAGGGGCGTCGAGTGTGAAGAAAAGGGAGACAAAGCGTCTAATCTCAGAGGAGGGATCAAGGCACTTTTTCTCCCGTCCCTACCGACATTTGGTGGCGTATTCCTGGTGTGCACCTGCTCCGTCTTCAAACGGCTATCGCCTTGGTTGTCCAAAGCTCTGGCTAATCTCATGAGCATCGTTGTATTTTGAGTGAAGTTCCCATCGCTCTCTACGCTACTTGATTTGTCGCTGAGCACGTCACTTTCGTCATTCGATAGATAGAAGTATGATTCGGAAATAGGTTGTGAAACCTCCTCATTTATAGTCCCATGTAAACTCATACGCTGGGTTATCACTTAGCGAATGTACTCTACCTTGCGGTTTTTTTTTTGAGTAAATAGGAATCGTAATAGCAGGACGTTCTGTCACTCTGACTCTTTTTTTTCAAAAGAACACAATTTGATCTAATTCTTAGGTCACTTTTCCTCTCCCTGAGACAACACTGTTCTCTGTAAGCTACTTGCTATTTGCAATATTCTATAAGAATTTTTGTTATAAGAAATCTTTACAGCCCTTTTCTTATTGTAAACAACGCTGCCTTGTACCACCTCATGAGGCTCTTGTGCAATTTTGTGTAACAGGAAATATCACTTGCTAAAAAATTTTAGTCATCACAGTTAACCAGTACTAAAAACACAGACTAGTCAATATGGCAAGCGAGGAAAAGGATATATCGATGACCGAAGAAAATGGGGAGCAGGATATGGCTCAGGACCAGGACCAGGAGGTCGACACCGAAAAGATAAAATTGTTGCCTGGCTCCAGTGAGGACGGAACAGCATCATCTTTTCAAATCATCGACGAGGACCACACATTAGGAAACGCTTTGAGATACATCATAATGAAGAACCCAGAGGTCGAGTTCTGTGGATACTCAATACCACATCCTTCTGAGAATAAAATGAACGTTCGTATCCAGACATACGGTAACATTACTGCGGTCGAAGCGCTCCACCAAGGCTTGGACAACCTTGTCGAGCTCTGTGGTGTTATCGAGGACAAATTCAGCGAGAAGATTGAAGCCGGAGGCTACTCTACAGCAGAGCCTTGATGGCAGCTCTTTCTGGTTTTTTTCGCTGCCGTGACGGTGGTCCTTTGGCGTTCTATGACTGCTTATAGACTTTGAATTTACTGACTCTGCTGCCACGGATCCAGAAGCAGCTCAATTGCCTGACGATCATGGTGTATTGCATTTATCACGGTCAACGTATGTAGCATTGTACATTATTTTATAGTTGGAGAAACTTTAATGAATTTTAGATAGAGTGTATTTTTGTATTTGATTCCGAATCGGGCAGTCTAGGCTGAGCAGGTTTTTCTTTTTTTTTTTTCTTTTAGTGATAAATGAGATGCCCTTTACACATATATATATGTTTTGTAGAAATCTTCTTTATTAAAAAAAGTAAACCATAATTTTTATTCAGTATGTCATCAAGAGATCAAGGAAGATTTGATAGAGATAATAGATATTCCAGCGGAGGCGGTTTCGGTGGAAGAAGAGGTGGTCGTGATTCCTACGGAGGTGGATTTGGCAACCGTGGTGGTCGCTTTGACGACAGAGTCGAATTGACTACACCTGAGTGGGATATGGATTCCTTACCTAGATTCGAAAAGAATTTTTACAAAGAGGATCCTAATGTTACGGCACGTCCTGACGAAGAAGTGGATGCATTCAGAAAAGAGAACCAAATGCAGTGTACTGGTTCTGACATTCCCAAACCAATCACATCTTTCGATGAGGCAGGTTTCCCGGATTACGTTCTAACAGAAGTTAAGAAGCAAGGTTTCCCTAGCCCCACTGCCATTCAATGTCAAGGTTGGCCCATGGCTCTCAGCGGTAGAGACATGGTTGGTATTGCCGCGACAGGGTCTGGAAAAACGTTATCTTACTGTTTACCAGGTATTGTTCACATCAATGCTCAGCCTCTCTTAAGTCCAGGCGATGGACCAATTGTGTTGGTATTGGCCCCTACAAGGGAGTTGGCTGTCCAAATTCAGCAAGAGTGCTCTAAATTTGGAAGAACTTCAAGGATTAGAAACACATGTATCTATGGTGGTGCACCCAAGGGACCTCAAATTAGAGATTTGGCCAGAGGTGTCGAAATTTGCATTGCCACTCCTGGTAGATTGATTGATATGTTAGAAATGAACAAGACTAACTTGAGAAGAGTGACTTACTTGGTTTTGGACGAAGCTGATCGTATGTTGGATATGGGTTTCGAGCCTCAAATCAGAAAAATTGTTGATCAAATCAGACCAGACAGACAGACTCTTATGTGGTCCGCTACATGGCCAAAGGAAGTTCAAAACTTAGCTAGAGATTACTTGAATGATCCTATTCAAGTTAGAGTTGGTTCTTTAGAATTGGCTGCTTCTCACACAATCACTCAGTTAGTGGAAGTTGTTAGTGAGTTTGAAAAGAGAGACAGACTTATCAAGCATTTGGAAACAGCTACGACTGATAAAGAGGCAAAAGTTTTGATTTTTGCTTCAACCAAAAAAACTTGTGATGAAATCACTCGTTATTTAAGATCTGATGGATGGCCAGCATTGGCCATTCATGGTGACAAGCAGCAAGCGGAGAGAGACTGGGTGTTAAAGGAATTCAAGACTGGTAAATCTCCTATCATGGTTGCAACAGATGTTGCTGCGCGTGGTATAGGTATGTTTTTTTTTTAAGAAAAAGGTTACTAATGAGGTATCTAGGCATAGTTCTATTGCGATTTTTATTTTTTTTTTTTTTGATGTTTGGATTGCCTGAAGCTTCTTGAAGAAGCATAGTTTCATGACAGATTGCAAAAGTACGAAATGAAGGAACGATATTATTATAATAATTTGTATCCAGCTACAGGCAGCTGGATGAATGTTGTATCGCGTTTGATACTAGCATATATACCCTTGAGTCAAGAAACTTCGAGATGCGTGAAAATAGCAAGAATGCTGGTCCGTTCTTGAGATAAGGAGAGTATTGTCAATCATAGTAGAAAGCATAAAAAAATTTGGAACATAATATTATCATAGTAAGGTCAGGTACTTTATATCAGAGCTTTATATGAGATGGACGCTATCTTGCTTGTACGAGATGCTTTTGCATCTCATTTATGCAAGATGAGTACGTAATATGCTTTCTATAAATCAACATAACTTTTCTCCTTGTCTTTTTTTCATGTATTTGTAGAGTTAACTTCAAGGATATGATATGCGCTATGCCTTACCTGCATTTCATCATCTTATATTCATCCGCGTAAGCACAAGTACTAACAAGTATAGATGTCAAGGGTATCTCATATGTTATCAACCTCGATATGCCAGGTAACATTGAAGACTATGTTCACCGTATTGGTAGAACCGGAAGAGCAGGTACTACAGGTACTGCTGTTTCCTTCTTCACAGAGGCTAACTCGAAGTTAGGTGGCGACTTATGTAAAATTATGAGAGAGGCCAAGCAGACTATTCCTCCTGAATTAATGAGGTACGATAGGAGAGGTTTCGGCGGTCATATCAGATATGGTCGTGGTCGTGGTGGTGGCCGTGGTGGCAACAGAGGTGGCCGTGGCGGTTTCAGAGGAGGACGTGGCGGTGGCTACGGTGGCTACCAAAACACAGGCTCCAACACGTCTCCTCTTGGTGCACACCGTCGCTTTTAGTTTCTTTTAAAGGGCTACAACTTGCATTCTTCGTCAATGTTCAAGCTTTCCCACTTTATATATATGTATAGAGTTATTTAATTGTTATATTTACCTATATGTGCAATCAAATGTATCTTAAGAAATGGCTACTTAGTGTAGTACTAAAAAGTGGCTTAACCTGATAATTGCAAAATTTCGCAGCCTCAGTAAAATTGAAGATGCTGCTACTCTAGAGTATAGAAATCAAACCCACCACAGAATTGCTCTACTTTTTAGATCGCTTTCCCTCTGGTCCTATACATTGAGCTAGAAATTTATGCTACCCAGCTCAATTACATGGTGTAGGCCGACATAGCGTGCGAAAGTTTATAGTATAGATAGCTAAAAAAATTCACATGCAAATTAAATCAAGGGCGACTTCGCACGACTCAGATTCCCTCCTAAGATAGGCTGGGAGATATTTCACACAGCTATACCAACAAATTTCAATAGAGAATATATATATATATCGAGGGTCCTTATTGTCTAACCAGATTGATGGTGACTAGAGGCATCAATTCGACTTGTATTTAAATAAGTAAAACGGAACAATCAAGTTAGTGTTAGCTAGTTCCGATAATTGCATATTTCCTACAGTATATCTATAGATGAGTCGAGTAGAAGCTGGCGAAAAAGAGGCTATAAAGTCGACTGGGTGGCATAATGGTTCTGGAAATACCATTAGTGGGGCCAAAGGTATCACTTTTAGTGGAGAAACGTTTATTGTCCCTGAGACACATGACATGGTTAAGACGCTTTTTGATCCCAACATCAGAAAGTCTATCTGTGAGCGGATAATTCTAGTCTTGCTAGCGTCAAATGGTATTGTGTTCTGGGTGGTAGGAAACAACCAAACTCGTATTCTGATATTCATAGGGCTTTACTTATTCTGGAGATTTTCATATAATTTTGGCATTGGATATTTGCTCTATCAGCAATCGAACCACCACAAGCTTGTAAACTGGGCTAAGAAATATGGCCTTTTTGAAGAAAATGATACATTTGCCTCGAAGATGGCTCATCGAGAAATAAAATCTCAATTGGGCCCTCACTTTGACCTTTCAAAGTATCCGATTGACTTCAATACGTGGCTCCTCTTCAGAAAAGTGGTAGATTTGATTTTGATGCAAGATTTCACCGCATTTGTTTGTCTTGTTGTCGTTTGCGCCATCAGTAATGATAACCAGTTTATCAACACCTCCCAGCAGAGTGTAGCAGGGGTCGCGATGCGCTTGATTGTAGGAACATTACTTGTTCTCTTCAATTTGTGGGTAAAAGTGAATGCCCACAATACGATTAAAGATTATGCTTGGTACTGGGGTGATTTCTTCTTCCGTCAGATTAATAACGAAGAGCTTATTTTTGACGGTGTATTCGAGATGGTCCCTCATCCCATGTACTCGGTGGGATACGTCGGTTACTACGGCTTGGCATTGATTTCTAAGTCATACACCGTTCTTGTCATTTCATTGTTTGGTCACTTCTTGCAAATGATATTTTTGCATTATATAGAGAATCCCCATATTGACAAAATTTATGGACCTTCAAAACATGAAGTGGATGTGATAAAGATCAAGAAGTTAAAGGATTTAAGACATTTTGATAACGTGAAACCATTGGTAGGATTATGGAATTTCAACCTATTGAGAGCTTCCGATTTGAACAACCTTATCTTGGTCATAACTTATTCGATAATAATACCATATATCGTATCTCCCATTTCCCCAATCATGGACAGAGTGACATCCCTGAAAATTGATCATATCTTATTTGCTACAGCAATTTCCATTAAGTTATTTGAATCCGTTTTCATAAATGTTCTTTTATTCTTACAAAGTTACTACAAAACATTTACTAAATGGTATTTGTACAATAACATCTCTGTTGAAAAGTCTTTGGGAAATTGGGCTGTTATTTATAACACACTTATCACATTAACATATTCGTCGTTTTTTGGCTGGAATTTTCATCAATTTCTTGGTGGTTTCGACCAAGCTGTCTTTTACATAAAGGATTGGTTTTATTTGCGCGTCTTCTTAGGAATTACTCTCATATTGACGCAGGTATGGATAAATTCTTCGATAATAGACCTGTTGGGCTACTTCGGATGGTTTTATGGCGATTTCTTTATTCCCACCCATCAAGCACAGAAGTCTAATTTGACTAAAGCTGGCGTATATCGTTATTTGAATAACCCTGAACAGTTATTTGGCGTTTGTGGCATCATGGGAGCAACATTGGTATACCCTACTTTCCACAATCTCTTGTTCTGTCTTCTCTGGGTTGGTAACAATTTTGTAAGAATCAATTTTATTGAGAAACCCCACATGATAAAAGTTTACGGAGAAAACGAAGTTTTGGTAGATTCAGGTGTAACGAAAACTTTCAAAAGACATTTGTTGCCTGATGCCATTCAGAGAAGACTTAGCGGTTCAAATACAAACAAAAATTTGCTTGATGATCATAGGAAGATAAGCACTATCATGGCAGGTGCTACCGATACTTTGGATACTTTTATTAAAGAGTTGAAGAACTCCAACACAAGATTAACAAAGCAGAATATTTATGAGTTATCCCAAAACCTTTACTTCGAAAATTCAGACTATCATTTGAATATAAAGGGCCTCAACATCGAATCAGGTGTTTCAAAATTCGCCTTTACAGGTGAGCCAATAGAGATAGAATGGAATGCACCTGAAAACCATTCTTCGAAGGATTGGATAGGTTTGTACAAGACTACACAGTCAGCGTATTCCCGCTATAAGACATTAATATCTTCCGCCGGGCGCTGGACTTGGGTGACTGAATCAAAAGGGAGCTATACTTTCAGCGACGATAAATTGTTTTGGGAGGAAGGAATTTATGAGTTTAGATATCATTTAGATGGTAAGCATGATGTTGCCTATATATCAGAGCCTTTTGAGATTAGAACTCCAAGAATCAAGGTTCCTGATTCACTTTCAGAGAGCGAAGACTTTGCATTGGTATTGAAGCAAAACATTTTTGATAAAGTTGTGTCAAACATTGACAGCATAGTCTCACCTTTGGATAACATCATCCAACAGTCATCTAACATTATTGAAATATATGAAAGGCTATCGACAATGATCTCGCTGGCCACACATATTCAAGTCAATTTCAAAATATTTCTCAACAATGATACTGAGCAAACGATACTCAGTTTAAGCACAAAAATCATCAATATGAAAAATGTGTTAGACGCTTTATCTTACGAGAAAATAGAATTAGAGAACAAGAAAAATATTTGAATTATTATCATACTACAATACGGTTCAAAGCTAACTTTTTGTCTTTTCCAGAAAGCGTCTTATGTAAAGTTTTGTATATATCAATTTTCACATAGCTTCAATAAATAGTTATTAAAATTGGCTCGAATTATTTCAGACATTGAACTGCATTCCTTTATGAACTTTAGCAAAAGTTCTTCTGTTAACAAAGCCTGATCTCCATCTATCCATAATCCAACTATCTCGTCGTTTTTAAGGCTTTCGAAACTTACAAGGCAATCAAGGGCATCTTCCCTCTCTTCGTTTTCCAATGGATCAACGATGAGCCGCTCTTCTGATTTTAGATATCTTATATGTCCACTAGTCACTATATCCTTCATTTCTATTCCAGAATCTACTATAGCTAACGAAGAACAGTTCACTATCCAATTAGTCAAGTTCAAAATACTCGCGGAAGTTGTGGTATTTCCAGTGGATATTACTGTAATGAAAACATCAATGGTGGATTTTGGATACTTCTCTAATAAAATGCAAGGTAGGAATGCAGTTTCAACATACTGAGATATTTTGTGTTCAACCTCTGTAAGCCCTTGTCTTCCATTGCTGTTAGCAAGGGTATCGCTACCAAAAAGGTCCTCTTGTGGCTGTCTAAGATATGGCAAAAACTTGCATTCAACTGAAAATGATGCTCGGTCCGTGAATGATCCTCTTATAGGCCTAGGTCCAAATACTGACACCTCCACAATTATATTCGATGCTTCAATATAGGACGACCCGTTGGCATTTGAGACCAATCCGGTTTTTATGAAAATCTTTCTCACTTCATCATCACTCTTCCCAACATCTCCAGACTTTGTACGCGTCTTGAGCGTTATATCTGAATGTAAAGCACTTGCATCATTAGGCCCTAGTAACCTCCTTCTATCTATCGTACTCATCGTAGTCCTTGGTTCTTGAAAAGCACAAATACACTACATCAAAATCTAATGAGATGAGAAGGATGCGCACGTGATTACATAATTTGCTAAATACATAAAATAATAAAATTAGTTACTAATTAGGTCGGTTTCCTGCACCATTATAGAGGAAGGCAGAAGTATCTGTAAATGGGTCTAAGAAATCGAGGTTACTTGACTCATCAACCGTTGAAAAATTCAAATCTTCAACGTTAAATGGATCTATTTCACTCTTATTACGCTGATTTTCCAACTGATAAGCCTCAGCATTCTCAGTTTGCTTTGCACTCTTCTCCAACATATAGGGTGGGAGAATTCGACCAAAAATTTGTGCATCGAGCTTGTCGATTACACCTGGTATGTACGTATCATTAACTGTTAAATCTGTCTTTTCTGGACTAATGTCATTTGAAGAGACAATCTTTGGGCTTGGCTCAGCATTGTCATTCTTTAACTTCGCATTAGCAGAATTTTTGAGATCAGGCTTAGCTGGAGAAGGAGCGTTGATGACGTCAATGTGTGCTTCAGGTATATTAGAGTTCATACCGACATTTGCATGTCCGTCGGGGATTTTCGATGAATTTAAGGATGATGATTCAGAATATGGTAATGGCAAGTTACCCTTGTAGTCTTTAAATCCACTATCATATGGTATTGGATCGTAGGTAGTGGGTTTGATTTCAGGTACCTTACTTGTAGGTATAGCAGAGCTATCCAACGGACCTTGTTTGACAGGACGAACCAAGTTTGGTTGTGCGGATGGATTGCTGAGTTGAAAATTCAAGTCATTCATTGAAGTGAAGCTATTGATTGAATTAAAGTTGACAAATGCATCTTGCAATAATTCATGGCTTTTGTCCATTACAGGTGGAGCATTCAAACCAGTTGACTCAACCTTTCCTCTGTTAGCAGTGCGTCTATTCAATTGTTCAAACAAATTATTCAAGATATTGTAAATCCTCAAAGATGAGTTGGAGCTGTTTTTGAGACAATCCAAAACTTTCTTACCCACTTCGATATCCTTTTTGATCATATCAATATTTAGATCGTCATCAAATAGAACACCTGCATAATTGACACCACTCAGTTGATAAAAGTTGTAATTGGCAAAATGGTAGTAGTAGATTAAACATGCAATTGAGAAGAAAATGGTGTACATAGAAAACCAGTATGTTCCAATTAAGAGATTCTTATCGATCATCTTGTTGGCGAGCTTCACAACCATCCTAGCCACTTTGATACAGTTTCTTCCTCGTATTAATGATCTTGGGTCCGATGCTTGTTGTATAGATCCATTGCTGACGAAATGAATAAAAGGACGGTACAACATTATTTGACAATTTAAAAATGATAAGTGAAGGTAGCAGTTAGCCAACACGAACTTTTCTGGTATCTTATCTATGGTCTGGGTATCATTGGGATCAATGGGTTTTAATTCCATTGGTAGACAATCTAACCACGTCTTAAGCTCTAACTCAAGTTGACTGACCTTGGTGTGAATATAATCGGGAGTAAGGTCAGCATCATCTGTCCTGTTCTTCACTTTTATAGGATATAAGTCTCGTACCAAATGGGACATGATTAGCATAAGTCTGGTATGATGGTTTGCACATGCAGCCGAGGATAGTCTGCCCTCTTGTTTCTTGTAAAGAAATGCATCGTGCGTGATATTTTCATCATCTAACTCTTCAGGAAGCTCTTGATCTATTTCATCTTCATCTATGGACCTGGGGAGACCTAGTAAGGAGTTGATATAAATATCCATCTTATAAATAGTAAAAAAAAGTCTCTTTCTTGAATCGATTTCTATTGGGTCCAATTTTCGTTTGGAATTTTGAAATATGGAAAGGTTTCTGTGTAAACCTTCCTTTATGGCACTTCTCATGGCAATTCCAATATACGAGTAGCAGGTCGAAAGTCTTGCTGAGCACTGCAAATACATAATCATCATTACTATGGTTTGAATAGATATCATATCACCCACATTTGTAATATCGATAAGTTTCCTTGCTTCTTGGAAGTATCGAAATCCATCGTCTTCCAAAGTGTCATTATTTGACGTATTACCACCAGACAGCCTTGAAAACAACAGACCACAAGCCAAAACTGAGTAAAGAAATGGTAGGAACTTCTGCTGGCGATCGGTGTAGTTCAAGGGGTCTAATATGTAGAGAAGATCAAGCTCCTCCAAGAGAGACGGGCGATGATAGAACCTAAACAAAACACAAGCTTTGTACCACGTAGTGTGAATCAAACGAATTGCCTCCGCTTTGCTCGGTAATATTATCTTAATTTCCCTTCCTAGCGCATTATCGTCGTTAGACGACGTTGAAGGATGATCTATTTTGTCAACCACAGAGGGCGACGTAATAGGAGTCGAATTGTCCAAATACAAGTCTGATATATCACTCAACGTCACATGGAGAGGATTTCGGTGTTGCAAATATCGAATTGTTTTCTGGAACCTGTCGAAATTAAACAGGTTAGACTCCTCGAAAAGGTTCAACTTCAATTTGGGAAGCATTAAATTGATGATATTCTGACTCAACACGAGGTTGTTATGCAAACCTGGGGTTGTTTGTTGAGCATTTAAAGCATTGACATTGGCGATACTAAGATTACCTGCTGGAACAGGAATGCCGCTATTCTTCTTGTTCCGTATGTTGGGCTGGTCATAGGTACAATTATACGAGTATACCGTACAGTGTATACAAGGCTGTTTTCCATCACACTTAACTTTCTTCTGGCGGCAGTTATCACAAGCTCTTGTGACACGCCTTCTTTTATGCTCCGTGTGAGACTTCTCTGGTCCACTTGGATACACTACCTTTGGAGGTGTATCATTGCTTGAGGACTTCATAACCAGCATCTGTGCTCCCTTTTTTCATTTAGCAATTTTCTTGAAAATGTCTTAAAATGTT
Organism: Millerozyma farinosa; assembly: GCA_002196765.1. NCBI lineage: Eukaryota > Fungi > Ascomycota > Pichiomycetes > Serinales > Debaryomycetaceae > Millerozyma > Millerozyma farinosa. Next base: position 250,405 of record NBND01000003.1, read on the forward strand.
TCTGAAGAAAAAAGTGTACAAAAAGATAAACCTCGAGCGGAAAGATTATTGAACAGCGTGACTAAATTGATTGTATACTTATACAAGAAACTTGAATAACATCCATATTTAGATATGCAAATTTATAAAAAAAAAACTAGTGTAATGGCTTTTCTAACAAGTGGCCCATTCGTTCGATTTTTGCGGATAAGTAGCCCTCTATCTCTTTTGACTTGATCCCGCCTTCCGTGGTCCATGCTAAAGGTACCATGGGTATTCTTTGCCGGACCTTGATATCCTGATTCTTACCCTCCACGGCAAGGATTTTATCAGGGTTGTTTGTGAGCAAGTCTATCTCATAAAGACCCAAATCAAGGAGGATTGCCGTGGCGAGAGAGAATGATCTTGCGTCGGCTGGGTGCTTCAACATTAAGTTGGCCTGGATGGTATCTGCACCGAGGTCTTGCAAATTATAGGCCTTAAGCTTCTCGCCAAGTCCTATACCACGCCCTTCTTGCCTCAAATACACTATGCAGCCGTGCCCGGTCTCACCTATTATACGGCCGGCTTCATCGAGCTGTTCCCCACAATCGCAGCGCGCAGACCAGGCAGTTTCGCCGGTGTAGCACTCCGAATGAATCCGTACGGGACATGGATCACCCATGTACGTTGTCTCTGGCTCTCTAATAAGCTTACCCTTTTCCGTGAAATGCAACTCTTTCTGCAGTTCCTCGTCTTTATCCGAATATATTCTCCCTGGGAATAACCTGCCCACGTATGCTCCTCGTACCATCCGATCTTCTTGTGTGTCTTTGGGTCTCTGTTCGTAAAGTGTCTCCGACCTGATATCTTCGCCGAAGACAATCGCCAAGTGTTCTTTGGAATCAAGCTCATTTTCATATAGATGAAGAAATATCTCGGGGCCTTTAGTCGTCGGGATCCTAGCCCTAGAAACGCATCTGACCTTAGGCACCGAACCGTGAATGGGCAATTTCTTTCTCAACTCATCTGAAATCACAGGTGGTTTCCGAGGAAGATTATTAACCACATCTGTCGAACTAATTGTCGGCAGCAACAAGGATATATCTCCATTTCCCTCAGCTAACATCCCATCTTCTGTTTCAAAGTATATCTCTCGTTCAGCTCTATCATAGAGTTCTTTTGTAATGAGTCGAGTTTTTCTCACTCCCGCCATTATTTTTCACCTGATGAGAATGACTAATGTATTACGATTAGTAACAAATTGCAATAATATTAGACGAACTGTTCAGCAATAACTCTGCTTGTGTTAGTAAGCCGACGAAACGGAAGCTGAAGATTAATATAAGTACCAGGACTACTTACATAGACTCAATATCTCGTAGGGGCTAATAAACGGCTTTTTTTATCTTTCTTTAGTCCACTTCTACACACTGCACTAAAAGAGTATGCCTATATATTATATTGTTACCATTAGAGGACTTTTATGAACGGTCCCTCTGGTATATATCATCAGAGTATCGGGTGAGTGCTCAGCCTCTAAGAGGTTGTAGTCTTATAAGGAGCCTATGAATATGCTTTTGTACTGTATGTCTGTTTTATATGGTGACGTGGTAGCTGCCGTTTTGCTGCAGAATATGATATTTCTAATGAAATAAAATTGTACCTTGTAGCTATTGGATATAGCAAAAATCCATTCTCGGTCATTGCATTCAATACGAGAGGCACATAGAGGCATATAACTGTTCAGCAGAATTTAATCGTCCTCGGGAAAAGACATTAAGTGCGAGGCACGGAGCACCTAGCAATAATAGAAACGGCGAATAGTACAAGACGAGGTATGCCATTGTTGATGAACAGTAACATGAATTCGGCGTTCAGGAGAAAAGTAGTAGGCTCATTGGCTTTCGGGGTTGTTTCTGCCCTGTGTTTTTTCAATTGGGGCCGTAATAGAACGATCTACCCACCTGACGTGATCACTACAAAAAACAGACTCTATCCAACATATATCATTCGAAATGCCGAGATCCAGGATGTTGTTTTGACGAAAGCGCCCCTCTTACTCAACTTCACCTATCAGGGAGATAAAAACTGCAACCGCCTTACTCAGGCTTTGTTCGATCTACTTTCTGACGCAAAAAAGTATCCCTTGGATTCGAGCAAGTACCCCGTTGAGCTTGCTAACGTAGCTTGTGATAGCCCAGAAGCCCGTGAATTGATGTTGACCTACGGGGTATCCAAGGTGCCCTCGGTGGTGTGCTTAAAGAAGCAGATCCCCATAGACCTGTATGTGCCTGGAGACATTTCATCAGGCTTCAACGAGGAACATTTAAGTGACTGGATAAAGAGAATCGCCGCAGAAGGCAAGTCGTAGACCTGTGCTAGCATAAATCGTGTTTATTTTCTATGTACAAGTACTGGTATACCAAATAGGACGGAGGAGGAGATTTCTAATTGCACCTGTCGTCGTCCCAACCATCTTTCCACCGTTGTTTCCACAATTTGCAGTCAAATGTAGGTTTACCAAGCTTAATGTTTACCTCATTATGGGCGTCACATAGCCATTTGCCAAATGCTTCTTGTGTCATTACTTGTGGCTCTTTCTTCTCAACATAGGACTGAAAGTCTTCTCCACAGAACCAGCAAGGATAAAGCTTTCCAAACAAGCTTATAAACTGCTTCAAATTCTGTTGTTGATCCCCGGTCGGCTTCTCAGGATAAGTCGCTGCTATTGAGTGAAGCAAAGTCCACGAAGATCTTCCAAGTTCCTCTACATCTGGAGGGCAATCTTTACTACGAGCCGTGTACTCCTTCTCACTAGAGTCTTTCAGTTCACTATGTGTCAGACTGGTAGCTACTGCGCCACCAGTTGCCAACCTAAAATCTAGCAACGTATTGCAAGCACGGCATCTGAAATATGTCAGTATTATGTTTTCTTGTCACAACTAGATAAAGTCAAACGTACGGTTTTCCATCCTTGTCGTATATTATTTTACGACCCGTAACACCAGACTCAGGTCGCTGAACTACCTGAGGCCCCTTGTCCTCCTTGCTTTCTTCTACCATTGATCTACACTAGATTACAAATCGATCAAACCACTCGAAGATGTCTTATATTTATATTACACAAAAATATAATTAATCCACTTTAATGGCATGCGTGATCCAAAGATCATAGAGGTATAATACTATATCTGATGCAATCGGAATCTACTGAATAAATATAAGCAAGCCGAGGATATATGTATTTACTCATCTTTTTTCTCTTTTTCCATGAATTTACTTCTCTGTCTAATCACCTCATCGCAGAGTTCTCCAATTTCCTTTGTTTTAATGGCAGAACGTGCTAAGTAAAACTGATCTAAATTATGTTTTGGGCCGAACTCTTGCTCGTAGTCCCATGCTTGTTGGATCATTTCGTATTTATCCACATCCTTGACATACCTAGCTTCAATGCATCTTATCTCTTCGTAGTCAAGCCATAAGTCCACCATTTCATGAGCAAAGTCGGGATTATAGTGCTTGATTAAAGATGCCAAATACTCAATCGTGAGAAATTCTCTTCTATGCTTTTCTTCTTTTGCGACTCCATCAAAAGGTGTGATGTCACCTACTAATGCTTCTGCTATATCATGAATAACGGCGATTTTAACGCACTTATCAATATTTATACTTTTATTCGGAATTAGCATGGAAATGACAGACATTCTGTACATATGATCACTAATGCTTTCAACGTTTTCAGAGGGAATGTGATGATCTATCCATCCTGTTCTCTTTTGGGTCTTCAAAAGACGCACAATCTGAACGAAGGCTAGAACGTAGTCCAAAGCCTTGTTATTCGATTCTTTTGCTAACAAGCTCTTAATAAACTCAGGAACAGCATCCTCTGGTTTCCATACACTAGAACTCATTTTTTGACGACTTTTCACTGAAAGAATAGAAAGCTGGGCTTTTTGTTAGCAGCTTCTCAAGATCAAAACAAATCGCATACTATTTTCCTATTTTTTTTTTTTTTTCAGAGCAGAGAAGTTTCGTCCGAATGCCTTCCTTTTTGTTTAACTTGTTACAACTATAAATTGCTGGTGCTACTTAAAAGTTACCTACACTTAGAAGCAAATGAGCTGATTCGTACAGAAATACCGACTCTTTTGTACAAAAGTATGACTTGCAGAACGCAACTAAATACTTCTGATATCCCATCTTCATCCATACCAAAGGGGACTTGTTTCTTAAAACGGATTGCAGAACTCTAGGCCTTCTTTACACTATAACAAAGATTGAATAGTTTCGAATTAACGTCAAAAATTATTTATATTGATTTCAGTATAAAATATACATTACTTATGAATTAAGCAATCAATTGAACAACACCACCGACAGCTCTGATCTTTTCTTCAGCCAATTTGGAAACGAATCTAGCCTTGACAATGACTGGGACTTCTGGTAATCTACCCTTACCCAAAACCTTTCCGTAACCGTGAGCCAAAGTGTCAATAACTGGAGCAGCAGAGGAAGAAGCAGTCTTCAAGTACTGCTCCCTCTTCTCTTCTTCAACCAAAGTCCACAACTTGTCCAAGTTGATCTCTGGTCTCCAGAATGGGTTGTTTTTCTTGTGGAAATATCTCATACCAACCTTACCAAAGTAACCAGGATGGTACTTATCCAAATTGGTTCTGTGATGGTGTTGACCACCGGCCATACCACGACCACCGGGGTGCTTTCTGTGCTTACCAATTCTACCCTTACCGGCTATTTTATGTTAGTATTGAATTCAAAATAATTCGAAAACTGGCATAGCAAAATGGAGGCTCGGGCTTGAAGAGCTTTGTCCTTTAATTTCACGCAACATCAAATATGATCTTGTCTTGGTGTGCCACTTTTCACCTTACAAAGTCAGAACTGTAGGACAATCTTGAATTCCTGCTATTCTCGACAACTCTAACCTCCATCACTCAAGGACTCCTATTCTTCGACTGCATCAAGTCATATGTTACATACCAGATACGTGACCTCTGTGCTTTCTGGTCTGGGTCAATCTAGATGGCATCGTGTTAGTTCACTAGATAAAGTTACCTCAGGAATAAAGAAGAGCTAGCAAAATCTTTTTCAAGCGTACAATTTTTCACACTGCGAGCATACCCTAGATATTACACAAAATCGTAGGAAATATATAGCACGTGATGAACAAAATAGCCTTAGGGTATAAACCCTATGATGTGTATCTTTAGAAAATTGGTAGTATTAGCGGTGGTACTGGGCTACTACATGGGTTAATGAACAACTTTAATGCATATTGGATAATGACCGTATATATTTATTCCCTCCACACCTCTTCGTAAGATGACGTTCCTTTTGTCTCCGGGACAAAAGCTTTAACAAACATACTAGAGAAGAAGCACATTAACGCAAATATGAAATACACCCCTCCTCCTAATCTAGAATTCTTTAGTACAGGAAATATATATCCAACTATGAACGTAGCTAACCAGTTCATAGTGATACCCCAGCTTTGCGCAGAGGCCTTGGCTTCTGGCTGGGTTACTTCACTGACAAGTAGAAATGGAATGGGACCTATTCCGATTGCGAAAAACATAACGTAGGAGAAAGTTCCCAATACTGATAATAGCGAGTTGGTATTTAGGATGCCAATAGCCATGAGTATAGAAGAGAAGCCCATGAACGCTGTGGAAGCAAGAAGTAAAGGCTTCCTGCCTAAGTGGTCTATGAGTGCCGCTGAAAAAGTAGTAACTGTAACATTAACTAGTGTTATGAGACAGTTTACCAAGATCGCATGTTGAGGAAATATCTTGACTAGAACAGAAACGCCATAGAAAATTATGGAGTTGATACCGCAAAATTGCTGTAAAACAAGTATACCTGTGGATACGAGTTTTGAATTATTGAATTCAGAGGATTTAAGATAAGTAACAAGCGAAACTGACCGATCTTCTACTAATGTTGGTCTTCTTGCGCTGGCAGGATCCGCCATTTGACCCTCCAATAAAGATACGTCCTCTGACTCCTGAACAGGAACATAGCCCCAACTGCGCACCTCATTCATACAAGTAGAGTATTCGCCGCCTCGCAATCCGTGAAGTACCTTGAAAGCGTCGTGCTTAAGTCCCTTACTCGAGAGCCAAACAGGCGACTCATCCACATAACACAAAAGACAGGCGAAATTAATGCAGGCGAGGGCCGAACCCATAAGCAACAATAATCTCCACTGGTTGTTATTTGACCATGATAATGATAACAACTGAGTGAAGAGGATTCCAACGTTGGTTGATAACTGACTCATAGTGCCCAATAATCCCTTATACTCTCTGGGTGCTATTTCGTTGATAAATATGGGAGAGGCTACAAGAGCGAACCCAGCGCCAATCCCAGCCACAAAGCGGCCTACTAAGAGTGACTGGTATGTGTTCCCCAAACCATTCATAGTAGAACCAACAAAGAAAAAAACACAATGAAGCAATGAAGTAGTCTTTCTTCCGTACTTGTCTGCAATATTGCTAACCAGGAAAGATCCAAGCAAACCACCTATACTAAAGATGGAAGTGATAAGCCCGAACTCTTGAGGATCAAGAGGTATACATTTTTTGAACCCATGTGAACCAAACCATGTTTGTTTGTATGGTGTAGATGTAGGTTGGTCCCTTTGACATGTTATTATTGATTCTGGCGAATTTAGCTCTGCCATATGGTAGCCAAACTGAAAAGCACCTAAGCTTATTGCAAACACAGTCGCTACCAATTTGAACGTCAACTGCGTCTTCGAGGCGTGGTTGTTCATGTTTATTTTCCTTGGTCTTTGTTTTGCTCTTCAAAATGTACGTGTGGAGATACTTAAATAATGCGCATTTCATTTCGTAAACGTAATATTGTCGTAAATACATCACTGTCTATATGACACTAAAGAATAGGCAAAAAGTTGCCTATGATCATCATAGGAATGCCGAAGACATCTCGCTTGAGTGTCCACATACATCCCGTGCGAATTTTCACGTCTTTTTTTGGAGTCAATAATGTACATTCAGTCATGGTAGCACCAAGAAAGTCGCCAAAAGCTATTTTCAGGAAAAGATGAAAGTACTCCAATACGGACCTATCGTCCAAAAGCTCGACGATGAACTTACGTTTCTTGTAGAGGAGTTCGTCTTTGCCCCAACCTGTGAGTAGGCAAAATTCATTTCCCACGTAAGCAATCTCTCCCGTTCTTCTCCAGACAATAGTAGGTGTACCACTCACCCTGATGAAGTTATCATACGTGAGCAATGTTCTTTGAAAACATTGCTCCATAAATATCAAATCGGACTCTTTCAATGAATTTGTACAAGCAATAAATGATGGACGATATGCAGCGATCGATTCTGCCATGCGCACAAGCATGTCCTTAGAAAACCTTTTCTTTAAGTATGCAATGAGCGAATGATAGCCAGGGGTGTATGAAAATGGCTTAGTCACTTTTTCATATATCTCATCAGGTTCTTTGAAGCTAACCTCGGTGCCTTGAGCATCGGCTGTCTGCGAATATTGATCTTCGTCTGTATTGATACCAACCGCGAAAGATATAACCAGCTTTTTTGATCTCTCATGAAGTACGGCTGGATCACTAGCCCTCAACTCCTCGAGGGCTGCAATAATGTCTGGATATGTCAAATCCGAGTCAGATCCATTTGCACCCACGAAGTATTGATTAATGTTCTCATCGCATTTAGGAGACCTTGACGAATGATATATATTACCTATACTTCCCATGTTATCAGATGTAAGAGATTTGCGAGGGATCCCATTGTCACCGGGAGATGCAGTAGTGGATGCAATGTAATGTATTCTCTCTCTACTTTCTTGAAGATTGTTGTTAGTGGCCGTGTTGCTAGCCAAATTGTGTGGAGAAAGCGTGGGTGAAATATTCAACGAACTGGGTGTTCCAGCCGTTGATGACCCTCCTTGATAAATAAGGTTATCCTGTAAAATATTCGACAATGTAGCATATTCTAAATCTGCTGCTGTAGACATAAAATTTGTCCTTCTCTGCTTTGGAGGTGAGACTAGGTCTGTTGGTACAGGAGCAGGTTGAGCGTCATTCTTAGAAGTCATGGGATTCGTGAAGGCACCATTTGAGAATTCTTGAACATAAACTGGTGGATAGTTTCTTGTGTCATTCTGGCCCGAGTAAACAGTGGGATGAGAAAGTGTGTTACTAGAAGTGCTCTCAATTCCATTATACCTAAAACTGTTATTATCACTAACTGGTAGCTGAGAATTGGTATAGTTTTTGTCCAGATACTGTCCCGAGAAAGAATCATCAGGTAATATAACTGGTGCTCTAGTAACGTTTTCATTACCGGATGTGGGAGATTGTACTGCTGGCCCACTCGCTAATGCATTGACTGGTACATCCGCTAAGTACTTTTTCCGCTTTCTGGGAGCATCTTGGCAGGTACTCGATAAGCCTCGTTGTTTACATCTATTACAAGGTCTGTTTGAGTCACAGGTCATATGCGCTTTATGACAGTGATTGCATGCTCTACTCGTCTTTTTTCTTTTCTATTGATTTGTTAGTACATTTCGACGAAAACCTCACTTTAACGTATTATCCAAAAGAAAAAAAAAACATACTGGTTTGTTGTCATTTCCACCAGGCGGATCTAAACGATTATGAAGTTCGCTATCTTGCTGCTCCATCTTCCGCAGTTCATGAAAAGATGTAACAAGCCACTCAGACGTGATCTAATTCACTAATGATAGTATTGATTTACTCCGAATCCGAGTATGATTTTTTTTTTCCTGCATACCCTATGCCCGTACAGAAGACCACCAGCTTTTTTAGCAGTTTCAATTTTGAGATGTGAATTGCAGATAAACCATCCCCAAGCCAACTCTTCATCATATAGAAACTGATTCAACTCGACTTCGAACTCCGCACCTCCTGGATAACGGCTAACGATTGTATTCATAGGTCTTTTGTTGTTATTTTGTTTTATTGTCCATTATGACCCTTGGAAATAGTACGCACTAACAGTTGATACAATACCTTTCTAAAATGCTTCTGCAAGTTACCATGGAGTTAATGGTTTTCGTCAAATCTGATTTCTTTTTAAAATAGTTTTCACTAAAAGGTCTAGTTGATCTGATAGTAACTGCGAATGTTGGCATATTTTGCAGCTTCTGAAGGGTAGCAAATATTTAATAAATCGCTTTTAGCAAAACTCTACAAAAGTCAAGACGAGTACTCAATACCAAAGAGCATTCTTTTGTGTGGACTACTTCTAATACTGCCGGCCCAAAGCTACGTAAAGTAGCACGTAACAGCACATATGAAAATTGTCGCAAAACATAGAGATTAAAAACCGTCGAGCCTCTTAAAAAAAGGACAAAAAAGGACAAAAAAAGGACAAAAGAACTACGGAGAGTATTTACTATCCTGAAACCATATACTTAGTTGTATGTTTACACTCAAGCTGGAGCTAGAATGCATACTTTGTTAGCTCTGTTAAGTATAGTGTCTCATCTTGAGAAAACGTCACGTGACACCGAAACCAGGGACAGTTTTTTTTACTTCAGCTCTTGGTGATAAAATTTAGTAAAGCTACTGAAACGCCATGTCTGACTATATCGAAAAATTAAGTTCCATATCTCTTAGCGATATCAAGGATGTCCCCGAGACCATTTTCCCTGAGCTAACTCCTGAGGAAAAGGCCCTTGCTAGCCAAGCTGTGACGTACTCGAACCGTATTGAAGATGCTGATTCAATTTCGAATTTAAACGATTCCTTAAGGAACAAAACTTTTATTGTAGGTAACAAGCCTTCGAAAGCAGATGTCCTTGTATTTGACAAGATTTTTCAGGTTGCTTCCAAGTGGAGCTCTGTTGAGGATATTTCAAGACATAGACATATTATAAGATGGGTCGATTTGGTTCAGAACACTATCATTAGTGTACCAGAGATTGAAAAGTTGAAGGTATCCTTAGATATTGAAGTGCCAAGAGAGATCAAGGAAAAGAAGAAGGCAAAGGGCGGAGAGTCAAGTGAGAAGGATAGCAAGAAAAAAGCTAGTGGTGATAAAGATAACGCCACGAAGGGCGCAAACAAGCTGGTTGTCAGTGAGCAGGACAAGAAGGAAATCGCCGAAGCACAGAAGGCTAAGAAGGCTGCTAAGGCCAAGGCCAAGGCTGAAGCTCAGGCAAAGCAACAAGCTGCGGCGGTTCCTCCTAACCCTTCGATGGTCGATTTCAGAGTCGGTTTCATAGAGAAAGCTGAAAAACATCCAAACGCCGACTCCTTATATGTGTCACAAATTAACTTAGGAGAGCCAGAGGGCCCAAGGACAATTTGTTCTGGTTTAGTGAAATACGTTCCACTCGAGCAAATGCAACAGAGATACATTGTATGCATAGCAAATTTGAAACCTGTCACCATGCGTGGCGTCAAGTCTTGTGGTATGGTTTTATGTGCTTCCAATGAAAATACCGTTGAAATAATCAACCCTCCAGAAGGCTCAAAGGCCGGCGACAAGCTTTTTTTTGAAGATTTTAACGGTACTCCTGAGAAACAGTTAAACCCCAAGAAAAAAATCTGGGAAGCTGTGCAACCTCACTTTTCTACTACTGACACATATGAGGTGATCTACACTGAGGAAGGAAAAGAGCCAAAGAAATTGGTCAACTCGAATAACCAACCTTGCAGAGGAACATCTATTGCTAGAGCTCACGTTAGTTAAATGTATATGTCGGCATTTATATAAAATTTTCGAATACAATTTACAGAGAGCGCAAGCGAGTAGTATTTTTGCTAAAGTAATGATCGACCAAATGCGATAGTAGTTAAGAACTACTTGAGTAAAATACTAACTTAACATCGATATGAGGCTACTAAAGCAGTCATTCGAAAAGGATAGAAGTGGATTTGTTACTCTTGTACCACAAGATAAAGAAGACTTATGGCAGTGCTATAATTTGATCCAAAAGAATGATGAAATCAAATTGTCAACTCATCGAAACATAAAGAAGGCTTCTGGTAGTGGACTAACAGGAGGTAAAGAAAAAGGGAAACAAGAAAGGAAAGTCCTTACTTTAAGAGTTTCGGTTGAAGATATTGAATATGTCCCATCGGAAGATGTCATGAGAATCAGAGGAAAGACAACTGAGCCAAACGAGTTTGTTCCATTGCAGAGTTACCATACGGCAGAGATTGAACTTCAAAAGTCATTCACACTATACAAAGAAGATTGGGATGAAGTAAGTTTTGAAATAATACTGAAAGCTTGCTCCATTGAAGAAAAAGCAGAAGTGGGTGCTGTAGTTTTGGAAGATGGGGTGGCTCACTTGTGTCTTGTAACCGATAATATGACGGTATTGAGAAATAAAATAGAGAAGTCCATACCGAGGAAAAGAAGAGGTGAAGGTGGAGGTGGCAACCATGACAAAGCGTTGACCAAGTTTTACGAAATGGTTCTGACGACGGTGTTCAGAAACTTTGACTTGGAAAAGTTAAAAGCTATTATTATTGCATCACCTGGATTCGCTGCTTCATCTTTGCTTGCTACACTCAATGCAATGGCGACAAGAGAGAATAACAAGACATTTTTCCAGAACAAGTCAAAATTTCTTGTGGCCCATTCCTCAACGGGTTATCTTCAAGGCTTGGAAGAAGTTCTAAAAGATCCTTCTATTCAGAAAAGCTTGAGCAATACCAAGTTCGCTAGGGAAGCATCAGCATTCGAAGAATTCCAGAAAGTTTTGAATGAAGATGACGGAAGAGCATGGTATGGTGCAAGCGAGGCCGAAAAGGCCTTAAAAATGGGTGCCGTGAGATGTCTCATGCTTACTGATTCTTTGTTTCGTAGCGATGATATATCTGTAAGAAAGCACTACATTAAACTCACTGAAGACGCGAGGGCCCAAGGGGTGGAAGTGTTGGTTTTTTCAAGTCTTCACGAATCTGGTGAGCAATTGAACCAACTTACAGGGATAGCCGTACTTCTTAAGTATCCTATTGCTGATTTGGATGAGTTAGAAGATGAATAATCTATAATATTACGAATACTATATACAAGTCACAAAATAATGCATCAGAGTGTTTCAATTATGCGTGAAATAAATCATCGTCCTTATTTCTATGGGGGCTCATGATGCCTATTTTATCCATATACCAAATTTTACCGCCTCTGGACCATATGAGCAAGTCTTCAGAAACCCCCATGCTCAAACCTAAAAGTGACCCTCGCTTCATGTAATTTATAGTCTGACGTGTGCTGAGGTTGTTATATATACCGTAGGTACCAAATGTAAGAGCGGATGCTATAGTAGTGTTCAAGAAGTCAATTGTATCATACCGAATGTACTTATCTATAATAGCTTCCAAACCGAAAAAAACTGTTATGATGGATGAGAATTTTAACGCCTGCTTTGCAGCTTCTTTACTTCCATTAATAATCATGATGTAGTTCTTCTTCTTGTGATAGAAATACCAACCACCCACAGTCTTTGGGAGTCTGTGACTATTTTCAGTCAAGTATCTTAAAGATGATAGCCTTACGCCATCATAGAAGCCAGAACACGCCCCTAGTACCCCTCCAGCTAAGGAAACAGCCTTTATACGCTGCATAGGATACATATGGAATCTCTCATTCGCCCTAGGATCTTCTACTGTCGTCATTGTAGGTTATTGTTCCACATTATAATTTCGCTATGATCTTCAATACTGAAAAGTTACACAAAAAAATCGAACTATGTATTAGCTTAAGACTTGGTTCATAAGAACTCATGCTACTACTAGAAACAACACAGGAAACATAACTACCTTTACTCAGCACTATAAGATTTAAATATCGGACTCAAGCACAATATCAAATATGGTATAAAATTTAAACTTGATCTAGTGTACACCATTCTGCACAGATTACTGATCCAATATAGACTTCACGAACTCAACGTAGTCAACGTTTCCATCAGGTGTAACATTAACACCCTTTAAAAGTTCGTCTACTTCGGAGTCGGAAAGCTTTTCTCCGATCGAAGTTAAGATGTAACGGAGTTCACCTACTCCTATATATCCCGTCTGATCTTTATCAAACACTTGAAATCCCTTAATGTAATCCTCAGGCAATCCAAGTGGCTTAAAGCCATCGGGTCTTTCGATTATCTTCTGGTAGGTCTCGAAATCAAACTCGTCTGATTGTATGGACTTTTGTAATTCTGCGATTTCCGCCAAAGTAGGGTTCTGACCTACAGCTCTCAATAAATCACCTAAGTGCTCAACAGGAATCCTACCCGAGCCTTTCTTATCGAAGAGAGCGAATGCGTCCTTGTATGTTTTTGTGTTTTGTGACTAGATCGTTAGCATGCTGAATTTTTAACTGACTACTCAACTTACAACATTGACTTCAACATAGAGGCCAAATCAAGGATTAAATTGTGCCCTGGTACAGAGTCAGCGTTGAAAGTCATAAATACTTACCATTTCTTTTCTTTCTTTAAAGACGTTTTCACTCGATGGTGGCTGTAGATACTTAAATTTAATGTAAATAAAACTCGAATGTAAACTTCCGGGTAACATCAAAGAGAAGTCGCGTAGTATCCTTCTATCAAAGGATGATCTAGTAGCTATATGGGAAGCATTAGATTGTGTCCTAATGGTTACTGAAGCACCTACTTTCTCTAAGAATGACCAGAAAAAATGACTATTTAGGTGATTTTGGGTGTTATGTTGATAGCGAGCAAAATAATACTACGAAAAGGCGTAAGTTGAATAATGATGATGACTTTAAGCCTGGTAACATAATCAAGGTTGTTGTCAAGAACTTTACCACCTATAGCTATGCGGAGTTCAAATTATCGCCATCATTAAATATGATTATAGGCCCAAATGGATCAGGGAAGAGTACGTTAGTGTCGGCTATTTGTTTGGGGTTGGGAGGTAAACTTGATCTAATCAAGAGAAAGAGTATGAAATCCATGATAAAGACTGGCTTTGATAGTGCAAGCATTGAAATCCTTTTGAAAAGCAAGAAAGGAGGAGAGAATATTACAATAAAAAGAGAAATAACGGAAAGATCATCTACGTGGTATACCAATGGCGGCCTTAGCGATGAGAGATCAGTGAAAAACATATGCAAATCATTGAATATACAGCTCGACAACTTGTGCCAATTCTTACCTCAGGAAAGGGTAGCCGAGTTTGCTGGATTACTGCCCGAAAAACTTTTGTTTGAAATGGAAAGGACAGTGGGTTCTGGCCACTTGTTAGAAATGCACAAAGATTTGATTGATAAGGACAGCGAACGAGAAAATATCCTACAGGAGGTGAATGAGTACAATACTAAATTAGAGTACCTTGAACAAGAGAGGGACATGCTACAAGAAGAAGTCAGAAAATATAAGGAATATGAAGAGAAATCAAAGGAGCTTGAATATCATAGAATGTTGATACCGTATGCCAAGCTACAAGACTTGAAAGAAAAACAAAAGCATATTAAAAGACAGCGAGATGACATTAAAAAGAAGATTGACTATTTTCAGAGCTGTGTTTCTCCCATGATTACCCAGATCGAGAAATACAAAAAGGATTACGAAGCACAAAAGACTGAAGTTGAAACTCGTATATCGGAAATGCGCGAGCTACAAAATCATCTCGATGAGTTACGAGAAGAGAAGGAGCGCACTAAAGAGATAATAACTCAGCTTCAGATGACCAAAACGTCGCTAGCAAATAGGACCGAGGTCAAGAAGAAGGAATCAGAGTCAATAAGACAAGAGATTCAAGAGTTGAAGGGTAAATTAGAAGATATACCACAAATTGACGAAGAAGAACTCGAGGTCCAGAAAAGAACACGAGATATACGCCATAATGAGACGAATGACTTGAAAAACCAGATATACGAGATACAGGATAAATTAAATACCCAAATTTCGAAGTTGAGGAACAAGAAAGAAAAGATTCAATCACTAGAGGCAAAGTTGAACTCTAACGATAAATTTGTTATTTTGGAGAACAGCATTAGATCCAGAAATGATTTGATTGACAATGTGTTTAACGCTCATATGTATTTGAGAACACAGGCCGACTTTAAGGACAGATATTTTGAGGCCCCAATCATCTCGTGTGACGTAATTGAGAAAAAGTACGCTAAGTTTATTGAGAAAGTCATAGATGCTAACACTTTATTTGCTTTTACTTTGCCAGATGCGTCATCTTATGATGCTTTATCAAATCTACTCTTCTCTAAGTTTAATGCCCCAGTGAGATTGACCAAACCGCTGAAGAACCCTTCAGTACCACGTGAGAAATTGTCATATTTTGGGTTTGACGGTTATTTATCGGATTATATCACAGGGCCTAATGATGTTTTAAATATGCTTTACGTTATTTCTAAACTTGATATGATACCCGTATCAAACAAACCTTTAGATGAAGGTCAATTACAAAAGTTATTGACCCCTGATGCGGAAGGACGTATCCCTTTCATGAGATTTGTAGCAGGAGAACATATTTTCACAGTGACCAGATCCAGATATGGCTCTCATCAATTCTTTTACACTTCTGAAGTGGCTCCAGAAGCTCGTTTCTTTGGAATTGCTGGATTGACGCAACAAGCCAAAGAGCAAATCAAGAAAGACATAGTAATATCGAAGAAGGAGTATGTTACCGAAAAGAGTGAAGTTGAACGACTTCGGGATAGGATTAATGATTTACGGAACAAGCAAAGTACAACGACAGAAATGTTTGAAAAAATAAAGTTCGATATTGATCGATTGCAGAAGATAAAGAACGCACGGATAAAGCTAGAAACTATAATTTCTCAAAAGGAAGACAGACACAAGAAGGTGGAAGCTGATACCAGAAAAGATTTAACTGATAAAATACGACATTTAAATGTTAAAATTAGAGATAGACACAAAGTTAGCTCTGACTTGAATTACACTGTTTCTAGTCAGCTTTCTAAATTAACTGAAACTTTGATTGATATCGAAAAGAAAGAGTTTTCATTGTTACAGACGAAGAACAAGGTTCTAAACGGGGAAAAGCTTATCAACTCTTTGTCTTATTTGAGCGATTCATTGAAAAATGCTTATGAGAAAGCGAAGGCGAAGTACAACGAAATCAAAAAGAGCGACGCAGCTAAGAAAATCAGAGAGCAAAGCGAAAAATATACAGAAGAACAAAGAAATATTTTGTCATCACTCGCAGAAACGTACTTATCGAATGGTCGACTAACAGAGTCTTACATCAGTGAAAAAATAAAACTCATTGAGGATGAGAGATCTGTCATGTCCACTGCTGATAAGGGATCTATTGCAAGATTTGAGAAAACTCTTGTGGAAATTGAATCTTTGAGAAAGAGGCTTCCTACTTTGAATCATCAAAAGGCACAACTTGATAGCCGCATTCAGAAAATTTCTGATAAGTGGGAGTCGGAACTATCTCAAATCACTTCAAGTATATCTCGTTCATTTCAAAGAAGATTCACTAGTGTTGCCGTAGATGGTCGAGTTGATTTGGTTAAAAGTGAGCATTTCAAAAACTGGAGACTCGAAATTTTGGTCAGGTTCCGAGAAAATTCTGAATTAAAGGTACTAGATCACCAATCACAATCAGGTGGTGAACGTGCTGTGTCTACCATCTTCTTTATAATGTCACTACAAGATCACACCAATGTTCCCTTCAGAGTTGTGGACGAAATAAATCAAGGTATGGATCCCAAAAATGAGAGACTTGCTCATAAGTATTTAGTCAAATGTGCATGTGAAAATGAAAGTTCTCAGTACTTCCTAGTTACACCAAAGCTATTAACAGGATTATTCTATCATGAAAAGATGACTATTCATTGTATATATACAAGTGGTCTACTTCCTTCAGCTGAAGATCTAGGAAGTGGTCTTATGGATTTCAGAAATATGGCTGTTACTATCACATAAGCTTTTAACAATTTCTGTTGTTTAGAACACGCTTAACTCTATATTCGGTTTCCTCGGGACCCAATACTTTTATAATTAATGGAATAGCCAATCCCGATTGTCCGTTTGATAATGCTACGCGTAAGCATTCAAAAACATGTTTTCTTCTGGCATTTGAAGATTTTTTTAAAATGTAGTCCACCTTTTTATCAAACGGCATACTCTCATTAATTATACTAAGAAATATTTCGAGAATCTCAAAAACCCGCTCTTTATTTTCGGTAAGATGTAAAATTGAACTACCTTCGTTCCATCTATTAAATAGATAACCATAATTGGATTGAATATCATCAATACATGCCACATTAGGGCCAGCTGTTTTCAAAAATCTGGAGACGAGATCTGGTTGAATGTCCACGCCAAATGCATTTTTTAATAGGGGTAAGAGAAAATCAACTAATTCACTGAATTTGGTGTCGTCATCTAATCTTCTTGCCATATGAATTTTATTGAAATAATAGAGCTTCGACTCGCTTATCTTAGTATTTCCCTTGGTAAGATTATTTAGCGAAAACTTTTCAATAAGATCGTTAAGATCCATTACTTCAATAGTGCTGACACCTCGTTCAGGTCTTGGCGGCGCCCATCCATTGAGGGCACAAAAGTTCAAGATCGATTCTGGAAGAATCCCTTTCTCGCTTATATCTTTGATTCCAGTATCTCCAGCTCTCTTGGAAAGTTTTTTGTCTTCAGCTGTGGTGAGTAAGGGAATATGAACGTATTTAGGAGGGACCCAACCGAAAGCCTCGTACAACGCTAAATGCTTTGGAGTCGAAGCGAGCCACTCCTCACCTCGAATAACATGCGTGATTTTCATCAAATGATCGTCTACTACGTTAGCAAAGTGATAGGTAGGGAGCCCATCCGATTTCATTATGACAAAGTCATCGTATCTTCGATCAGACGAATTAATCTGGGGTTGGAGATTGAGCTGCCCATGTAGTAAATCCAGAACAAGCTGGTATCTTTCCGGGGATTTGAACCTTATAACGTAATCTCTAGCTGTAGGCTTTTCATGGTTATGAAAACATTTTCGGTCATAGGTGGCAGTGGTTGGAGGCTTCAACATTGCTGCGGATTCTCTTAAATGATCAAGCCTTTGCTTAGAGCATACACAAATATAGGCATGACCCAGTTGGAGAAGTTGATTTGCATATTTCTTGTAGATATCCAT
The DNA here is from genome assembly GCA_002196765.1 of Millerozyma farinosa. Lineage (NCBI taxonomy): Eukaryota > Fungi > Ascomycota > Pichiomycetes > Serinales > Debaryomycetaceae > Millerozyma > Millerozyma farinosa. Next base: position 268,499 of record NBND01000003.1, read on the forward strand.
TCTGTCTGACTGTCTATATGGTGCAAAGGGCCCTCCCTCTTGAGGGCCCTCGTCAATTTTCAAGCCGCACCATTTTAGCGTTTCGTAAATGCCCTTCTCAGCTCCTGGAACAAGCCTTTTTTGATCTGTGTCTTCCAAACGTAACAAGAATTGTCCACCTGTGTTTTTTGCAAGCAAGTAGTTATATAACGCTGTTCTCAATGAACCTAAATGTAAGTGTCCTGTGGGTGATGGGGCAAATCTTGTCCTTGCTGGTTCCTTCGGATGAATGTCGATGCCAGGAACTTTAGTCCGCTTTGATCCTCCCCTAAACAGAAGCCCAGCTGCATACCATCGTCTACTGATATACATCTTGCAAAGTGTGTGGGCTTTAGATCGAAAAAAAAAGTTTAAGAATACAGGCCTGATCGCGAACTAAACTTAACTAGACACCAATCTTATCATAATCTGGATACTTTTTAGATTGTCTACAACAGCGTGTTCAAGATAGATGGTATCGCGAAAGGTTAGAGGGTATTTTATGACGGCAGAGGGTATTGTAAAAGAGCAGAGAAAATAGTCCGGCTTATGCTGCCAGATAGAAGTGCTGACAAAGTCCGCTCGCTCACAGAGCATTCGTAAGTAGTCGCTTTCTCCTGAACTATGCACAATCGGATGCGTTTGATGTAACAAGAGCAACCGCCCTTCCCATGATAGCGTAAAATGACAGTGCAACGTTATTAACTTGTCGCTAAAATATTAGTGTAGTAGGAAGGCGTGGGAACGTCACGGGATTCAGAATATTCCAGATCGATGGCAAAAGCGAAGGTGCGCATATATAATGATCAATCCTTTGGGGAACCAATAAATATTAATTTGATAGAACGTTCGAAGCACAAGTTGCAAGTAAGACATGTGTAGCAAGAAGGAAGATAAAGAAGGAAATAATGAGCTAGTCTCGGATCTCAACAAAAATGATGAAGATAGTCTCGATAGACTTTTTCGTGGCATTGATAGTGTGAGGAATGGTTTAAGTACGGTTGCCAAATCATTTATTGATTTCACAGGCGACTCCATCAATGACATTAATAGCAAGGCAAAAGACTATTCGCTGAACTGGGTACTTGACCTTGACGAAGATTCGGAGTCAAAAGTTGACGATATTCGTTCAAGCTTCCGTAGTTTTTTTAATGAACTAGAACCTAGAATCGACACCTTTTTTCCTCCACCTTACCAGAAGCATCTGGAGCACGATTATGACAGTCGAGAAGTACTTCCTTTTTTCTGGGGCCCCTTCCTTGGTGGTGCGTCAGGGCTCTCAGACTGGCTCACGGGTTCTTTCAAGACTGGAAAGACGCCCTTTGGGTTCTTCGCTTATAAAACCCCACCATTGAGATATTATGAGGAATGCAGAAACAGGAATGGTGAATCAGTGTGGGACGCATATGGATATTGGAGATGCTTGTTTCCTAATGCCGAAGTGCCTAATGAGTTCTTACGTAAGAAAAAAGAGCTTTACGGTGACGCTGTTTTGACGAAAGAAGATTTCCACGAGGCCACAAGGTCCATTTCTAAATCTGGTGACGACACAGTCATTGACTTGGGTGCTAGGGGAAAGTTTTTTAGACAGTTCACTGATTATTTGAACTGGAAGAGTATCATGAGGGAAAACGCCAGGAATGAAAGATTAGCAAGACAAAAGAAAGATATGGAATTGCTTTCAAATAGTACCGCTGAAAGCGGCGGTGGTATTGCGAATAATTCGGGCGAGAGAAGAGTTGTTTCTAGCTCGGTGAAATCTAGTTACGATTCCGATAGCGAAAGAAATGAGATAATATACAAGGAATTTCGAACTGAGAAGTATAGCGATGGGACCGTTTCGACAAAGACTATCACAAAGACAAAGCCCTTTGGAGCTAAAGATTGGGTCAATACTTTTGAGGACTCAAGCAATGGCGAGGGACGCGCTATTTCTGCGCCAAATGATGATAATGATAAGGCAGGATGGTTTTGGAATACGAAGAAGGATTGATTCCTTCCACTAAATTACATACAGTTATGTTAGTGTATCTTGTGTAGTTATTTTAAATAATGTGTTATGAAATACTTGATCGTTTTTTGTGTAACCAGCGCGATATAATTTATCCATGGAGTAATTGTAATAAGGAATCATACTTCATAATCGATAATGAATCCGTTGAACAAAATCATCTTCCTTTCGGGATTTCTAGCATCAGGGTTCCTATTGATATTACTATCATGTGCATTATATAACAACTGGAAACCAATAATTGTTATTTTCATATTTTTAGTTGCACCGTTACCTAACATCATAGCTAATTCAGTCGAAAATAATAGAGACGACTTTCTCACGTTTGGAAATGATCGAGGGAATAACCCTACACCATTGGAAGATGTCTGTAAATTCATCACTGGCACATTCGTAGTCAGTGGAATTGCATTACCTATCATGTTACACCACACTCACTTAATTCAGTTTGGCGCCATGGTATTAAGTATAACCGGGGGTTTAGTAGTTTACGTGGATATTATCTTGTTCATATGGTTCTTCGAAGAAGACGAGGACGATACAGATGAGTTAAATTTCTGAAGGTCAATTATTAATTAATAGAGATAGCTATGATAAAACAAAAATTCAGTCGATAGTACAAGCGAATACGCGATGTAAGTTCTAGGCGTTAAAATCAATTATATTTACTCTATAGCAATATATATAAGCCGAGGCGACATACATCAAGTACTGTCCCACTTCAAGTTAAATCGGCCGTCTGGAATACGGTACTGTTCGATCGCTTCCAAGACCTCTTCAGCGGAATGTGCTACTTTGATGATTTCCCCGTTCTTCGCGGAGACGAACTCAGATTTGATAGCATCATGAATGAAACGCATGAGCCCATCGTAGAAGCCATCGACATTGTAGATAATAATTGGCTTGTTGTGAATGTTGAGCTGGAACCAAGTGACCACTTCCATAAGCTCTTCTAATGTACCGTAGCCGCCGGGCAATGCAACGAAGGCGTCAGCTTCTTCTCCCATTAATCTCTTTCTTGTGTGCATGTCTTTCACCAACGTAGTGTGACCGTACTCTTTGGAGTCAGGGAGGGGCGTCGAACCATCGTGGTTGTTGATTGATTCTTTAAGCTTCTCATTCAAGTCATCTGTTGACGATATTCTCTCCCTAGCAATCAATGCTTCTGGAATTATACCATGGACATATCCACCATTGGTAGTACAAGCCCGAGCCACTGATCCCATGATACCCGTTGAGCCACCTCCATACACCAATCCCCACTTCCTTTCCGCAAGAAGTTTTCCTAGAGTGTCGGCCGCCTTGACGAAACTATCGTTGTTGCCAAAGCTGGATCCGCAAAAGACACATACGGTTTTCAAAACATTCGCTTTTCTGTCTGTAGTTGCTGTTGTCATTACGTCTTAATTGATTATACTGGTGGTTTAGAATCCAGCTCTTATATACTTCTGATCTATTACTTCGCCGATAGAGCAGGTGGGTTCTAATCTACTGTTATATGCACGATGTGACATTCTTTGCCTCCGCGGAGATACCCCAATCAGCGAAATCCTGATCAAAAATGCCTGCCATTGATTTACAGACTGATTGCTGCCGCATGTACCAGAGTAAGTTCAGAGCTCGCTTGTTCAGCTCTGCCATCTGTATGTGGGTATTTTAGACGAGAGAGGTGGTATCGTTATCTATCTTGACTGTCATGCTCCTCGGAGCACTAGATAAGACGTAGCTGTAATAGAGACTTTAGCACGGATGGATCATCATGAACTACAGTTAGACAGAAGAATACCTCAAGGCTCATGCCCCGACCTAAAGTTGCCTATTTGCGCTCACAGCTGCTCGCCACCTGCTCCACGAGGCTTTCAGGACTTTCGCTGCGAGTAACGAAAAATTCACTAGCAGGACCTCGAGGAGGACCCTTAACAAAATAGAAGCTAATATGCAAACAAAACCGCAAATGCGATGATGCGAGTATATAAACACAGGAGATGGTTAGGCAAATGACGAGCCAGAAGCAGTTACTTTCATCTATATGTAGTATACCAGTACGTAGGCATTTTTGAGATTTAGGACGCAAGTACACCGTTGTCTTCTTTCTAGTAACTCATTGTGATGCGATATGCGGTCCTCGTTCAACACCGAATGTGGCCTTACACTTACCACTCACGTAGACGCCGTCTCGCAAAGATCAGTATCAGGCGGAATATTGTCGCGGAATCGCACTTTCCTTATTGTCTGACGCCTTGAATTAAAACCAAACGCGCATAAGAAAGCACTAAGGAACCCAAACTGTATTCGATAAGCCTCCCATCGAAGCACAGTCTCCCTTGAGGTATTGTCCCTATTCACTGGTAGTCCAGGTGGCGTAATAGCTGATATAATAACCAACTGTCATATTGACCGTTAGCGCGAATCCCAAATCGCGGTTTTTCATGGCGTTTTAACGAGCAGCCGGGTGAGGTCCTGTTCGGTATAAAATACTCCATTTTGTACAAAAGTGGCTCCTGTCAGGAGCACTTTAGGTAGTGTTAGGCTTAGATTATATAAAAACCATACTGATTTTATTCCAGTTAGCCTGTTTGAAGTACTACGGAAAGAGTGAGGTGGGATAAGCTAAAAAGTAATAATGAAGTCCGCAAGACCTTCTTGTAAAGAGCTCCTTAGCCAGTTGGAGGATCTTAAGATGAGTGAGCTTAAAATAGAGGAGTTTCTTAGTTCAGGGGAAGCGGACTTGGACTATAGCAAGTGTACAGGGATGGACTCATCAGAAGACTCGATATCCGTGCGGTCCCAGAGCACAGCACAAACGTCGGTGTACGAGGGTACGACCAGCGAGCAGAAGTGGAAGGGGAAAGAGAGCTTCGAGCGAAACGTCAGTATCGGACTAAGCAACGTTCGGAATTTGGAAAATGTACTAGAGTGCGTGCTGGACATGTTAAAACAAGAGGAGCAGGATATCGAGCTACAACTACGCCTATTGATAGAAGAAATCGAGTCGTCGGTCGCATACAACACCCAAAGGATCTCTGGACCGCTAGTCAGAAGTGTCCGCCCAACATGCAGGTATCCGCCCAAGACCGTTCCTGAAAAAAACCGATCACGTAGACGGCCACCACCAGATATCTGAGAATTATAGAAGAGTAGTACAGGCTGCTATACAAATCGTACATCGACTCGCAACGGAAACGAAGGCTGGACAATTTTCAATTCTTCCCTATCAAGCGGTTGAAGGCTGTGAGTACAAGTGTTGCCGCGGCCGCTGGATTTTCCTTCTCAGGGAGGAGTGTCTCAGAACCGAGACACGACTGCTAACTCTAGTTTTGTGCAGGCACGAGACTATATTTATATGATAATAAGTAGAAGGACCTATAGCTAGGAATAGATTTACGGGGTGATGCATCATCTTAATGATATCAAAACTCTTGTTAACAAGGCACAAATATACATAGAGAATTTAGATTCGTTAATAGAGGAACGTGATAGACTAGTGAACGTCTTGAAGCTTGCGCCATCTCCGAATGACAATCTAGACTTGATCAATTCTTTGGGAAAGAACGTACAATACTTGGAGTATATTCAGAATGACCTTATAGAGTATTCAAAGAATGAGGAGGCCGATGCAAACGCGTATAAGATTCTTTCAGACTCACTTCAACAGTTGCAGGAACGATACGAGGAGTCTCGGAAAAAATTAGAAGGCGACACTTACGTGGATGTAAACGACTATAAATTTGAGCCAAAAGAACTTCCTCCTATCACAACCCCAGCAAAGTCTGTTCGATTCAAGGATGAGGTGGAATCACACGAGGTCAGGACGTCTCTACCGCTGTTCAGGCCATACCGAGATGACGAGTCCGTTAATTCACTCGAGAGTCAGACAAACCCCCAGCTCTTTGTTTCTCACCAACAAGCGTTAATGGAACAGGATAGAGACCTAGATGTGCTACATGAATCAGTACGCCGGCAGCATGCTATGGGTCTTGATATAAACAGCGAAATAGACGACCACATTATCATATTATCCGATCTTGAACGAGGAGTTGAAATGTCACAAGATGCCTTACGACGAGCTGGTGGTCATTTGAAGAGCTTCCGTCAGAAATGTAGAGAGAACGGCAGCTTGGTAACCATTATAGTTCTCGTTCTAATATTGATTGTATTACTTGTTGTCTTAAATTGATAATCGATAACCTTTTACCATTTTTTGTTTTATCTAGAAAACTAATACAGCTTTCTGACTTTGCCGAATACTCAGCAAGAACTGAGTGCTCTAATGATGTATAGAATAATGCGAAATAGCCGCCACAGTTAAGCTTATACTGAGATATTGCAGAGTGATCTCGTTAGCGTATAATATCTATATAAATGTTCTACGAATCTATGGCGCCAAATTGCGATGGCAGTAGGACACATAATAACGGATCTTATGTTCAGAAAGTGACTGGCATATGTGTGTCAATGCCCACCAGCTTGCTCTTCGTTGGGCTCTTCAGTGACATGGAACAAATCTTCGAACTCGTCATTCGGAATCTGGACCTCAGATAATAAACCGGTCGAAACATCATACATCATCCCCCACACCTCAATCTTGCCCGATTTCAATGCAGCGGATGCCGAAGGATGTCTCTTTAAAGCAATAACAGACAGTATGACATTGAGCTCTGCCAAATATTTGGCTCTTTTGCTGGGGTCTTCAATGCTATTTAATTTTTGCAAATTGGCAGCACGTATCTGTCTGATGGGATTGAGCCACAAATCCAAAACTCCGCCAATTTTCTTGGAGGAAAGTGATGCCCAGATACCTCCACAGTCCGTGTGTCCACAGACTATGACCTTTTTGACTTGTAAGACATCTATTGCAAATTGAATCACGCCTTGCGACGCTATATCGTTCGAGTTAACGATATTCGCAATATTTCTATGCGTGAAGACCTCACCTGGAAGAGTGGCGAGACAACCCTCACCAGCTCTGGAGTCGGAGCAGCCAATCCAGAGTGTATGAGGAGCTTGTCCCTTCCCATTCAATTCAAACACTTGGTTTGTATGATTGTGGTTAATGCTTTCGACAAAGTACTTGTTGTTATCAAGAAAATCCTCCAAAGTCGACTCGCGCAGCAAAGTAAATGGAAAATTGGGGCGCAAGTTATTGGCGAGTCTCTTCTGTTTGTCTTCCAACAGAAGCCCAACCTGAGGTAACAAATCAGTATCATGATCATGCTCAAGCTGATAGTGTACTATGTTTTCTCTACCCATTTTCGAAGATGATGTGTGTAATCTATCGACGGAAGGTATTCTACCCTTTCTTATGGCTGTACGAATCACTTTAGATGATAATATTTTCAAAGATTTGGAATTATAAGAAGGTATATTGTCTTAAAGTACTCAAGGTCCATATACTATTCTTTATCTATATATATTACTTCTACATCGCCTATTCGTACTCAACATAAAATACCATAAGCTCAAAAATTTCTTCATGCAAACTGATATACGTCATGATTAGAGTGTGTAATGAAAGATTTGCAGTTTTCAAACCGAGAAGAAAAGATAACTCAGAAGGACCTAGAACTCGGAACAAAATAAGAAAGATCTAAACCTTCAGCCCCGGTTTCCGGTTTATAAGGTACTCACACAGCTGCCATGTCTCTGGTTCAGTCCTCATGAAGGCCAGCAGAAGCTTATTCATTACTCATCGTGGGGACTATTATCCAGATATATACAGTACTACCATCTTGTCTATATGTCTGCTACTTGAGTCACCATAGTCATCGGTAGTGCATGAAAACTGCAAACTGATATCAGAAAAGCAGGTTATAAACATGTAAAGTGTATAAACCAAAAACTGCAAAATGCATCAAGGATGCACAAGGACACGCTGCTTCGGAGTACGCGTAGGATAAGTGTTGCTGAAGCATGACATATGATAACGTCCTATAACTAGATCGGCTAACTAGGCTGTCTTTGAAGAGAAGAATTGTTCTACACTCTACATTATAACTAGACCAGACAAATTTGCGCGTACACACTATGACGACGGACACGGATCTGCGCATGGAGGCTACCAGCCAGGAGGATTTCAATAGACTTGGTACCGAAGAAAAGCTACAACGCCTAAATACGCTTATACAAAGATCTCAGGTGTACTCCAAGATCATAGCCGAGAATATATTACAAGAAGGACTAGGTAAAAAGGCACAAGAAGCAAAGAATGGCGAGCCTTCCCGCAAGAAGAGAAAGAAGGATATCAAAGCCGAAGGGAAGGATATTGTCTCGATGCTTTCCGCTCCTTCGGCTGATATCATGAAACAAAAGCAACCCAAATTACTATCTGGGGTTAAGTTGAAGGACTATCAGCTCGACGGTATGGAATGGTTGATTACACTTTACGAAAACGGGCTCAACGGTATATTGGCGGACGAAATGGGCTTGGGCAAAACTGTGCAATGTATTGCGTTTTTGGCCTTTTTGATGGAAAATGGTATTTCAGGCCCCTTTCTCGTCGTCGCACCACTATCTACTTTAACTAACTGGGAGAAAGAGCTTCATAAGTTTGCTCCATCTGTAACTACTTTGAAGTATATCGGGTCAAAAGATCAACGTTCCAAGCTCAAGTTGGACTCATCTATGAACATAATTTTGACTTCCTATGAAATGTCAATAAAGGATTTTTCTAAGCTCAATCGAATGCGTTGGAAATACTTGATAATCGACGAAGGTCATAGGCTCAAGAATAACAACTGCACCTTGATAAAGACCTTGAAAAAGTTGAACGTTAGTAACAAGTTGCTTATAACGGGAACACCACTACAGAATAATTTGAAAGAACTCTGGTCTCTTTTAAATTTTATATTACCAGACATTTTTCACGATTTGGACTTGTTCCAGCAGTGGTTCAATTTCGACCAGCTCGCAGATTTCGAGGTTGAGAACGATATGAATAATGAAACGAACCAATTCATTCATTTGAACATTCAGGAAAATTTGGTTAAAAATTTGCATACCATTTTAAAGCCTTTTATTTTGAGGAGACTAAAGAGAGATGTTATTCAAGACCTCCCTCCCAAAAAAGAGTATATCATACACATATCTTTAACTCCCCTTCAACGGAAACTATATAGAGATGCATTGGACAATAATTTGTTTAAAGGGTTACTAGAAACATACTTCAAAGAATTCATTGAAGCAAATACTAAGCATTTTAACATTGCATCGATCGATAAGTTCTTGAGTAAGAAATTTGACGATGAATTGACCACTGATAGGAAAAAACCAGTGAACTTCAAAGAAGAAGAGTCAGATGACGAAGTCGTTGCAACGGATTTCAGGGACGACGAGTTATCAGCAAATGGTTTAGAGAGAAGAAAGAGTAACTCGAAAGATAGCTTGTACGAGCAAGTTTACGCAAAATGCCATAAAGAACTCAAACATGCTTCTTTTCAAAACTTGATTGTTCAACTTCGCAATATTTGCAACTCTCCATATATATTCTACGATCCTGTGGACTACAGGACTGGAGATGAAGCCAGGTTTCAAAAATTGCTTGTAAAAAATTCTTCAAAGTTCGACATGTTGGCGCAAATTTTGGACAAGCTTCTTTCTAAGCATCACAAGGTATTAATTTTTTCTCAATTCATAAAAGTCTTAGACCTCATAAATGACTTTTTGAATTTTAAAGGAGTTGAGGTTTGTCGTATTGATGGTTCCATAGCTCAAGATGAAAGAGACGATGAAATTAAAGAATTTAACACGAAAGATACCAAGAAGCAGGTTTTTCTCATATCTACGAGAGCGGGGGGCCTAGGAATCAATTTGACAGCTGCTGATACAGTTATTATATTTGATAATGATTGGAATCCTCAAATGGATCTACAGGCGATTGACAGGGTTCATCGGATAGGTCAGGACAAACCAATCAAAATTTTTCGTTTCTTGATCAATAACTCTGTCGAAGAAATATTACTTGCCAAATCACATTCGAAGAGGTTTTTAGAAAAGATAGTGATCCAAATGGGCCAATTCAAATTCAAAAACGTGAAGAATATAATTAGTGATCGCAATATAAGTATGGATAATATAGTTGCCCTCTCTAAAAAGTTCAGGATAAACGGGGACAATACGGATGAATTGAATAAAGGATTTGCGGTTGATCATAACGAAGAACGGGCTACCAATAAGCTCACGGACCAAGAATTGAAGGAAATCTTAGATAGGAGTCCTCAATGTTATCTGAGTAGCGACAAAGATATGGAGTTCAAGCACGTCACTGTTTTTGAAACTTTGAACAATATGGACAATTAGAAACCTTCATTCACACATTGTTACGTTTGAGGCTCACTAAAAATATTTAAGGCACAAATAGATCGTTAATTTTTTTGACAGACAGCTAATCATTATTTGCTTGATTCTACGACTATAAATCTAATTCTTTATCTATATCCAAGTTACTGAAAAAGCGCTTTGGTCTTCTTTCTCCATCTGATTGCATTCCAGACAGCACTGTAACTCCAAGTTAAGTCTTTGGCACCTTGCATGAAACCGTTATATTTATTGAATTGTTCCGATAAATGGCCTCCTACGTCTGCATGATCTTTGACTACCTGGAGGTATGTGTCAGCGTAGCTAATATTGCTTTGCGCAAACTTGTGATAATCTGGTGTACCATACTTCAAAAGGGAACCTGCCCTAACTTCTGAACCTAGAAAATTCTGGAACAACGACTCATTTTCAGCAGTGATGGCGAAATCTAACTTCCTTGTCTCTAATTTGTAGACGAACCTATAAAATAGTTCAGCAATGGACGCAGTACAAATAAACCATGGGTTACCTTCTGAAATGCCATCTCCATTGTAAACATCTTCTAGATATCTTCCCGTAGCAACACCTAATTTGAAATTGTTTACTCTCTTGCTGTTTATGGGGTATCTTTTCCTCATGTCTAATGTCAAGGCGTTAACGGTATTCAAGACCTTACTATCGTTGACGTCAAAAGGGATTTCAACATAGTCACTAAATTCAAAGTTATGCGCATGCAAACTTGCTAATACAGTAGCATTGTCAAGGCCGGAGCTTCTCCTACCACTATGAACTAAACTTGGAGTTTCAATTATATGAGAACTCTGAGGCAGGTTATACCCTGCATCAAACTCAATATATCTCAAGAGCTGCGTGTATGTGGAATACAACTTCTCTATGAAAGACTGGTCAGAATCATATCTAAGAGCCAAGTTGATTCCATCATTGAGTGCTCTCAAGTGAGACATGGAAGTGAAAAAATGGGTTGAGTATATCTCTTCCCAAAGATCAAACGCTGGCTTATTCCATACGTGAGATACATATATCAAATCGGGCTTGATTATATTTTCATAAATAGTCTTTTCATCCTTCAACAATTCACTCGAAAAACCCAACTTCAATTTACGTAACACAGATATGTACATGTAAATAGTGGATATTCTCAACCCGGGGCCATCAGATTGCGGTCTACCCCAATCTGCAGTAAATACTGTATTGTTTGTCATGAATTTTGGTTCACCTAAGCCAGGCTTGAACTCATCATCAAAGTTTCCCAGGGGATTGGACAACCGTTGCAAATGGTAACTGGTCTCCATATAGGCTTCAATGACATCCCTTAACTTTCCATTGCTTCCCTTTGATTCTTCAAAGGCATAGATAAGAGAACGAACGGTCAACGCAGCATCTCTTACCCACTGGAAAAAATAATTGGGATGCTCCTTGGACGGAGATGCGACTATAACTCCATCCTTGACTTGTTCCTTATCTAAAACTTCACTGACACCTCCAATATTATTGAGAATACCTTTGAAAGCCAATTTTTCCTCAAAGGAAATCCAATGTTCAAAGTCAATGGTCCTGTCATTTTCGGACGTTGTTTCCATTATAATATCTGACGCGTCTTTTGGAATACCGCTTCTTTCGATATCTACCTTTGCTGTCATATCGCTATAATTGTTTTATAACTGGTACAAGATAAAGCGCATTTGAGAAAATTAAAGCACAAAGATTAATTAGCAGCCAAATGGTTCTACCTCCTCCCTTATAAGGCGCCTAAACTTTCTATGTAAAGAGGGGAAATTTCTGCACTTGAAAATGAAATCGCAAATGCATTTGTACATCTATATAGACGCTCTTATGATATTTCTTGGGGTATAGCATTTTTTCTTCTTCCTTAGTATACAAGCGCCGAACATTAAAAGATTAAATGTCTCTTCTGTAATTGGATTAAAAGATAATAACACATATTCTACTTGTAACTTCATCTAGTATAAGATATCATGCCTTTTTTGCTCAGGCATTAACCTCGAGTAAATGAGCGCCATGACACCACCACAATAGAAGCAGAATACTTGGTGAGGTGCAGTCCAGTCTAAATGCTAAATGATGCTTTATTTTATCAAACATGTAAATAAAGCTTGTGAAAACGAGTCTTAATTATTCAATGACTCTAGGCTTAGAGATAGTGCTGCAGAATGATGCCGCCAAAAGGTAATAATCCAAACTAAGGATTCCATGTGTAGCAACTGCAAAAAGAGAAGAAATACTATTGATTCTTCTAATCATGTCTCTTATCTTTGAAAACCATTCAAGTAAAAAGCTACAGCTTTAGGAGCAGTTGCAATACTATGGGAAGCAAACATAGAAGGCTTACAAAAGAATCATTTACAGACCTACTTTTGCAACTATCATCCAGCATGTTGACGACACCTGCGACATTTTGCGACATCACGTAGCATGAACTGTAGAAGAGACGAAACTCGGATGAGAAATAGTGGAGAGAAGTATCCTTTGTCTGTTTGCCATTCTATGCTTTCGCATACCATTCATAGAATAGAATTCGTTGATTAATAGCATGAGTTCTTTTGGATTTTTCCTCATAGGTGGGTTGCTTTTGGTACATTCAGGATATTCATCATATGAGTTACATCAATTTGCCAAAGAGTTTGGAACGGAACTTAAATCAATACCGACAGATATCACATTGGAAGTCATTGCCGGTATAATGATAGTTGTCATAGCAGCGATCAGAAATATAAGCAAACCATCAAGATTATCAATCAATAATGAAATCATCCCTCCCCAAAATAAGTACTTAAAAGAAATAGAGATGAAGAAGGCTACCAAAGAACACGAGACTATAGGTATCAACGATTACCAAGGGTTTGAGAGCAGAATAAGTTTTATTGACATCCAAAAAAAGAGAAACGAATTCAGCGATTGGATCAAAAAAGAAAAGCACGATTAGACTGCAATATAGCGATATGTTAAACAGATTATTTTCTTAGATATTTATTATCTCATATAAAAATTTCATGGGCTAACTGAAATATAAACAAGATTTGGATCAACCACTCTATTAGTGTTATCATGTAGTCATTCTAGGGGCAAACCCACGTTATCTTATCTGCCACCCAAGTACTCGAACTAACCAATAGTCAAAACTATAATCTAACGAAGATGATATGTATATTACAATGTTTTTTTAGATTCGGCCTTGATCTTCATTTTCTTTTCTCTGCCACGCTTACCTTTTGGACCTGCTTCTGTGTCCAAAAAGTAATCCCACCACCTAAAAGAAGAACTGTAGCTACCAATAAAATAGTGGTGGTGCTCATCATGGTGGTCAGCACCAGCCCAGAAAGGTAAGAAGTTATGCAAGGACCAAGGGAATTCGTATCCTGAGTGAGAGTCAACGGCCTGGAATAATCTTAATGTTATCCAGAGGCAAACAGTAAATAAATGCAAGTTTTTAGTTACGAGGCACCAGACAATAGGAATACCAACGGTACCAAATCCCAACAACATAACCTCAATAGGGTGAGCATACTCGGCAGTCAATCCGAATGGTGCAGCGTATCTATGGTGTTGTTTGTGAATATATTTGTAAAAAACACCGTAGTGCAATCCTCTATGGAACCAGTAGTGCCATGCGTCCTCCAAAACGAAAAATATCGACAAGTGGAGAGCGATAGTAGTCCAGCTGGGGAAGGGCACTTCAAACTTAATACCAATACGCTGACAAACTGGGTGGAAAAACCAAATTGGGAAGGCCTCCACGAGGAAATGGGATGTTAAGACAGATTTGAAACACTCCCATTGCTCTTTCTCTGAAGGAAGTTTGGCATCCTGAATCTTGTATTTTCTGAAGAAAGGAATGCGATCAATGATGATCCAGGGCAAACATCTGCCAAAATACATAATCTCGTGCAAGACGAAGATCAACAAACCAGTGGCGAACAAGTCATTGTTCATGTAATAATAGTACGAAGCCCATACTTTCTCGACCCAGTTGAGGCCAGTAAGCTGGCTGAACTTTTGGTATGCTTCACCAAATGTAGTGCTATTTGAAAAACCCGAATAATCGTGATAAACCCTGAGACGCGTTAGTAGACGTTCTTCTGGCACTAGCAGGGCAGTGCTGTCGGCTTCCTGCTTTACTTCTATACTTACAATGACACCATCCTAAGGTAACTGCTGTCCTAGATTTTAACTTTCACCGCTTTTAAAGTACGTCCTTTTTATATATATGTGACGCCAAATAAAGGGAAAAAAATCAGATGTACGTTATACGAGAGGAACGAGACGCTAAACGAGGACTAGGTCTGCAGGCGGCGGTCCATCGCAGACAAGAAAAAGAAAGCAAAATGCACAAAACCAGTCGTATGATTCTGAGCTTATAGCGTGCACCGCTCAATTATACAGACCAGTTCGAGTAGCTTGTAACTCAACCGGGGCGCGGTTTCATGCCCGATTCCAGGAACCTAGTAGGCGGTTCTAGCTCACTAAGCATAGTCACACGCCAACAGCCACGTGATCGCCATTTCCCGCTAGGGGCACATTGTCGGGTTTTTTGGTGGTAGGCTACATGCAACACCGGCACGAGCGACGGTTCAATCCGACATGTTTGCGCCAAATATCGGCCGGCCGTCCGTATATATACTGCACGTGAACAGCTGTCAAGTTGAGATGGCGTTAGAAGGTAAAACTTGTAGCTAACGTAAAATCCGCTAGGAAAGCTTCCAGTAAACAGCAGGAGCAACACTGGGAGCGCTCCGCAATCCTAATAATCCGATTTTTGCTCAAGATGCATAGCCGCCCTTCTTATTTGCAGTGATTGTTATGTCCAATATTCTACAAAGTAGCCTTAGTGCAGCCAGGCTACACTTCCTAATCTATGTATCTGACGGGCCGGTGCGTCACACCGGTGCATGAAGAACGTTCTCGATAACTTAGAGAGATAGAGCAACACATGCCACGTCTAGGGTCTTATCAGCTTAGTAGTAGTAGTTAAGCATATTAGCGACAGTATAGAAAAGTATGCTACGCTATGTCTCAGCGTAAGAAAATTGATGTGCTTCAACTATGGCGTCTTAACCCTACTCGCTATGCTGTATGTGGTCCTGTATCGATGGTAAAGCGACATCAAATAGAACAGACGGCGCGCGATAGATACCCTTTTAGAGCCTCGCTGGTGGAGTTCCAATTTTATGTGAGATTTTAGTAAAAAAAGAAGAGCCGATGGAAAAGATCCACAACGTAAAACCTATTTCAAATATAAGACAGCCACTGTGAGGATTAATTTATATACCGACAAAGTTGATAAAAAAAGTAGCAGAACTTCAAAAAAATAAATACCTACGCTTTCCAAAGCCAGTGGGGCGAGATAGGAAAAACTATAAAGACCTTACTACATACTCATTGTGCATTATAATATCATAGAGATGACAGGAGATAGAAATAGCGAAGAGTCTAACCTAAGTAGAAGTCTGTCTTCAAACCTTCACAATACCACTTCTTCTAACTTAGGTTCAGACTACGGAAGGACTACACCAGTACCATTAGGGGAGGAAGACTTGGAGAAAGATACACTAAGAAAGTCTGAAAGCCATGGGCCCTATCATACTTTTAATTTGATGGGACGACGAAAACATAGCTTGCGGAAAGTGACGAGCAGGGGCGAATCACAGCATACAGAACTCAGTTTGAGTAGATACAACACCAGTTATTCGGTGAGGGAGATTTATGGGGATAAGACCGAGCGGGAGATTGATCTTGAACGTACGAAGACCAGAAACACAATTTTGACAGAGCTCTCGCACAGAGTTGATACGGAGAATGAATATAATAAAGGCGAAATGTCTGATGAGGAGAAACAAAGTCTCGTCCAGCGAGATGAGCACTTGTATGAGGACATAGACGACGTTCCTGTTCCTACGAAAGACAATGGAGCCGAGTTCACAGACATAGATCCCGAGTTGGTGACATGGGATGGTGATGATGACCCAGAACACCCACGAAACTGGCCAGTTTCGCAGAAATGCTGGCAGACTTTCATAGTGGCTATATATACCTTGATCTCGCCAATGTCTTCATCTGTTTGTTCGCCGGCCATGGCGAAGATCGCAAAAGATTTTGGCATGCACTCTACCATCTTACAGGCTTTGAGCGTTTCTATTATGGTTTTGGCATGGGCGTTAGGCCCCATATTTATTGCACCTCTTTCTGAATCAGATAAAATTGGACGTAGAACAGTACTTAATGTCTCTATCTGGATTATATTCATATTCAATCTTGTTTGCGGCTTCTCCAAGAACACAGCTCAGTTATGTGTTTTCAGGTTCTTGGGAGGCCTTGGTGGTTGTGCTGCATTGAATGTGGGTGCCGGAACATTGGCAGACTTGTGGGACAACAAACCTAGACAGTTTGCAATGGCAGCGTATTCGCTTGGCCCTCAATTGGGTCCAGTTATATCTCCCGTTATCTCCGGATTTATAGTTGAAAATTGTGCATGGAAGTGGGTGTTCTTTGTGTTGGCTATATTTAACGGTGTTGTGGCAGCGCTAGGTACCGTATTTTTTAGGGAAACATACTCGCCAAAGCTTCTCAGACAGAAGGCCGACCGCTTGAGAAGGGAGACAGGAAACCCACACTTGCACACGATATATGAGATGGCCAACGCAAACAAGAACATGAAGACCGTAATCAGCACCATGACGAGACCATTGGGTATGTTGGCGACGAACCCAATGATCTTGGGTCTCGGATCTTTCATGGCTTTCATCTATGGCTTCATGTATCTCATGATTGTGACATTCCCTCGTGTCTTCGAGGGCAGTTACGGATTTTCAGTAGGTATTACTGGCCTCATGTTCCTACCTATGGGTTTGGGATACGTGTTGGCCACCGCATTTTGGACCTGGCTTATTGACAGGTTCTACGCGAAGCTCACGGAGCGAAACAACGGCGTGCCCAAACCAGAATACAGACTCCCGTGTCTCTGCTTTTCTGGGGTGGGCACGGCCGTTGGATTGATATGGTACGGCTGGTCAGCGCAGAAAAAGTTGCACTGGATTATGCCTTGCATTGGATCTGGCCTCTTTGCCTTTTTTTTAACTGCTGTGTTCCAGACAATCCAAAACTACTTGATCGACATGAACCCCCGACTCTCTGCCTCTGCGATAGCTGCGGCAGCAATAATGAGATCAGTATTTGGTTTTGCTCTACCCCTAGCAGCCAATGCAATGTACAACAGGTTGAACTATGGCTGGGGAAACACGATGTGCGGTTTCCTTGCGCTTGTTTTGGGCGTACCATTCCCGTTGTTCTGTCTCAAGTACGGTGAGCATCTCAGGAACTGGGCCAACCGCCGCGCTAACCGATCACTTGCCAATCTCGAGAAGGAAAACTTCGATCGCCTCAAAGCAAAGAACGGCGGTGCCGATCCCTCAATGCCACTAGCTGCAAAAACCGCTGCAAACACTACTTCCTGATCTCATCTTGCCGGCTATGACGCGTGATTCCGTAAGCAGTGCGGTTGCTCAAGCGTGTGGGTGATAGTGTCCTCGTGCGGTAGACAGTAGCTAGTTGTAATCGATAACATTAGCATGTACTTGCAATGAACAGCATGTTGACATCATTAGATGTAGGTCAAGTGTAACCCTGAGGCGCTGTGACCGAGGTGTGGACTTTGGCGGCTTAGAGTACGCCGGGTTCGTGGCCTTGGTTTGGTCTCATTGATGCGCCTTTACTTCACTATCGTTGTTTGTGTGCACGCGGTGTGCACCTTCGCTGCCTGATTACACTGGTGACCGCAAAAGGGTATGCCAAAACGCAAACCCAATCGGAGGTCTGCATATGGTCTATCGGAGTTGTAGGTGTGCCTCCGGGCTGACTGCTGGCACCCACGGGCCCTGACGGTAGCAGAAGTCCCGATGTCTCCGTGGCACTAACATACTTTTTCCTCTTGTTGCGCTACTAGAAAGAATTAGACCGCAATATGCTCCGGCGTTGCGGTAGACTACCACGTTCAGTCTCCCTCGACCCCACATCCGTGGAATATCGCCTATGTTCCACATATGTTCCACGTATTCTATCCTACCCTGGCGTCCCTGGATTTTCTCCGGGAATCGTTCCCTGTCTGTTGTTTTTCCTTGCACAGAGCCGCTTACGTGCTATGTAGTTACTGTAGTTGTTTTAGAATCTTGGAGAGTGTTCCGATGACTGCTCAGTTAGGAATGCGGTGCGTGCACATAGCGTAGAACTTTCTGAATGATTTTCGGTCATCGCATTCCCTAACCGCCCCAGGGCGCTAGAAGTCATAGAGTCTGGGGAAGGAGGAAACTATATAAGCAGCAGAAAATGGCCAGCGCTATCGCTGTAGAAGTTGCCATTGAGTATACCTATTTAACTGAGTTTTATTGTACCGTCAGAGCTCGCTAAAGTTTACTAGCCGATTTAGTGACACAATATAACTAGCTATATCGCAGATATAGCATAACTAGAATCACTTGTTGCTGACCTGATTGAGAAATCATTCAGTACACTCCATACGAGCCATTAGTGACTCGGCAATCTTAGGGGAAAGGACTAAACAGGTGCTTTCATAGGACGTGTTCAATCGTTCCTTTTTCCGGTTTTTTTTTTTTTTTAATAAAAAAACCCAAAAAAGACCATAATAGTACAGGTACTTTTTTCTTTTTTTTTGCGCTGATCCCAAATCAGACTAGCGCACATCTGGAATATATATAAAGCAGCCATATTCCAGGTCATAACAGGGAGTAGGAAATCATCCCGGGCGAAGTAACGTTGAAGAGAGATTGGCTATTTAGGAAAAACTTGAGCCAACCTAATTTAACGTTATACAGATAAAACACAAACCCACAACTAATTAGACACATAGGTCACGATGGCTGACTTATCATACGAAAACATTGTTCCCAGCTTTAGATTAGACGGTAAATTGGCCATTGTCACTGGTGGATCTGGTGGATTGGCATCCGTCATATCTAGAGCATTGTTGGCTAAGGGAGCTGAGATAGCATTGGTGGACATGAATTTAGAGAGAACTAAGAAGGCTGCGCAGGAACTTGAGCAATGGGGCCAAGAAGTCTTGAAGGGCAGAGCAGACGTGCCTGTTATTGGTGCCGTGTCTGCTTGGGCATGTAATATTGGTCTGTTTGAGGACGTTGAGCAGGTTTTCTCCAGTGTCAACGAAAAGCATGGCAAGATCGCAGACTTGCTCATCAACACGGCAGGATACTGCGAAAACTACGCTGCTGAAGAGTACCCAGCTATGAATGCCGAACAATTGATGCGTGTTAATAGTTTGGGTGCCTTTTACGTTTCGCAGGTGTTTGCTCGCCCATTGATTGCTAACAACAAGCCTGGTAGCATCATCTTGATTGGATCCATGTCAGGAACAATTGTTAACGACCCACAACCACAGTGTATCTACAATATGTCCAAGGCTGGTGTGATTCATTTGACCAGATCTTTGGCATGTGAGTGGGCCAAGTACAACATTAGAGTGAACACTTTGAGTCCTGGTTACATCTTGACTCCATTGACAAGAAACGTCATCTCAGGCCACAGCGAGATGAAAGATGCCTGGGAATCAAAGATCCCAATGCATAGAATGGCCGAGAGTAAGGAGTTCGTGGGATCTATCTTATATTTGGCAAGTGACACTGCCTCCAGTTATACTACTGGCCACAATTTGGTCGTCGATGGTGGTTATGAATGCTGGTGATTATAACGATTTACAGAAATATCATATTTTCAACTTGAACCGTTCCAAAATCATATATGACTTTCATCATTAATGCCTGGTTTAATCGTGCTCTTAATCATCGTCTTTTTTCATCATTTCGCTAGTAAGGAGCACGAGGTAACTGAAAGACGCGAACTAGATGAATATGATTAAATTATATTATTGTTGTCTGTTAGCCGTTCTCTGGTTTTGTATACTAATTAATTTATAAATATATATATATAGCATTTGATAAAAAAAGATTCTTGACTCGTAACGAACGCCCACTTTGACAAGTTATTAACATTTTATGAGTTGAAAGAAAACCGTACTGTTTGGTTTTTGTGAGGTTATTAGAAGCGGGTTTCCTTGTAACGCTGTCATCCGTTTAAATGGCTGCTGGTGGTGATTGATGGCTAAGGATTAGTTAGGTGATCAATTCGTGCATTTTGCCACATCTTTATCAATGATTTTTTAAAGTTGTTCACGTTAAAGTCTATTACGGTGATTAAACTTTCCACAGGAACATCATTGGCAATTTCGTCATTCCTTATTAAAGCGACCAACACCAAGCCCCTAATCATCTGCCTGAGATACAAAATTGAGCCATTCGACAAATTGGAAATAGAACGCAATTCCCTCTTTTTGCTTCGAACCGAACTCGAAGAATGCTGTTTCTCATCCTCAACGTATAGATCGTCCAAATCTATTGTGATGTCTATAAATTCAGCACATACCTCATAGGTCTGTATATCAACAGGTGTTGAATCAGTAGCTACATATATTTTTGAGTTGACATCGAACAAAAACACCTTATCAATAGACGAATGTTGAACCAAATTGTCCAACATATTCTCTAGAGATGGAAGCTCAGGAACCAACTTTTGCACGATACGAGAAAAAGCTTCATATATAGAATGATCGAAAATCGAAGTTAAGTAGAACGAAACTTGAACCCCTTCCAATCCCAAATCTAAAAGCTCATCTCCCACTCTTTGCATTATTTCTCTTTGGGCATCCATGCGGTAATCCTCGGACAAACCATCAACCTTATGGATCAAGACCTCTATATGAATTCTTGGATTCACCTGGTATGCATACTCTATGATCATCGATAGATTTGTTAAAGCGTTCAAGTATTCATCTTGAGAGTCAATAACATAAACCAAGGCACCCACACTGGAGAAGAGTCTTTCGGAGTCATAGTTTGGCTCAAAATAGTTAAGCTGTCCGGGAAGTTCCATCACCGACAAGTCGATAAGCAGTGAAAATTGTTCTGTTGTTGGTTTTGAAGTACTCTCCAAATATAACGTGTCTAAAGGCTGCATATTATGAAATACCACTTTACATATAGAGGACTTACCGCCTCTACGTAACCCCATTAACAATATGGTAGCATTACCAGCTGAATTAGAAGACATATCTGCTAGGTTATAGTTTTATGAAGCCACTATTAAAATCAGCATATCATACTTATCTTCCAGCTTTCGAGCTTGTTGAGTTATTACACAAAAACGAAGCAGAGAAATTAACTGTGCAGCAGGTTGGTATTACTAGCCAGCCCTTGCTGTTTCGGTGGTTTTCATAGAGATTTGACGACACAAGCAGGAATGTATATAATAGTTCTAAATATACATATCGCCTATAAAGAAATCTGAATCTTACGATAACGTCACTATGTAATCTATGGTCTGACACGCTTTGGATCTCTTGGGAAGAGAGAAGCACGACGGATGTTCTTCAAGTCCAAGAAGAACATGACAACTCTTTCTAAACCAATTCCACCACCAGCGTGAGGCGCACAGCCGTAAGTGAAAGCATCAACGTAATCACTTAACCCTGGGACATCAGAATTGACACCATGTGCCTTCAATCTTTCTCTCAAAAGAGAAGCGTCGTGTACACGCTGAGCTCCTGACAAGATTTCCTCACCTCTCATAAAGAAATCGTACGAGTTAGAGTATCTGGAGTCATTTGGATCAGGCATGGTGTAGAAAGGTCTGACATCCAATGGGAACTTGTCCAAAATGTAGAAGTCAGTGTCGTATTTATTTCTAACCAAATTACCCAAAAACTTCTCGTTCTCAGTAGACAAATCTTCGAAGTCACCTATCTCCTTTCCAGCTTCACGTAACATGGAAACAGCATCCTTATACTCCAATTTGATAATTTTACCATCCTTAGGAAGTTTGAAATCTTCAACTGGGAATTGTTTCCTAACAGTGGCGATCTCATTGGCGAATCTGTTCTTCAATTCAGTGAATATGAAAACAAACAATTCACCCAAGAGATCAACAACCTCGTGATAATGCTCTTCAAATACCATTTCTAAATCAAGACCAGTGAATTCTGTTAAGTGACGATGAGTGTTCGAGTTTTCCGCTCTAAATACAGGTGTAATTTCAAAAACTCTCTCATAGTCAGCAGCGATCATTTGTTCTTTATAAAATTGAGGTGACTGAGCCAAATAAGCTTTGCCCTTGAAATATGAAATCTCAAAAACACTTGAACCGCCTTCAGAAGGAGCAGGAATGATATTAGGGGTGTGTATTTCCAAAAACCCCTTCTTGATCAAGAATTCTCTGAAAAGCTGACAGACGCCTGACTGAATCTTGAAGATAGCCTGGTTGGTAGGAGTTCTCAAGTCAATGACTCTCGCATCTAATCTTGTATCTAAGTTCACAACAGGCAATCCGGCTGCTTCTGCTTCAGCATCAGATCTCAAGGCATCTTCGATCAATATAGGCAACTGTTCAGGCGTCTCTTGAATTGTGTAAATCTTAGTCACATGAACCTCAACATCTTGAACAGTCGCCTGTTTCACAGGTTCGGAAACCTTTTTGATTACACCGTGTACCAAGACAATCGATTCTAAGTTGATAGAGCCTGCCCATTTTACCATCTGTTTGGAAATGGATTGGTTGTTCGACTTAATTAAGGCTTGGATTAAGTTCTCCTGTTGTCTCAAAGTCATGAAAACCAAACTGGCTCCCTGTTGTCTTGACTTATGAGCTCTTGCTCTGATAATAACTTCCTGGCCATCGTTAGCAGAAGAAAGATCGCTAATTTTAGTTCTAACTTGACCAGGTCTGGTAGAAGACATGTTCAAAGGTAACTTACCATAGTTTTCCTTTGCCTGATCTTCGCCCGCCTGCTTTTCTTTCTCCGCCTTTTCCTTGGCCAATTGCTCTTCTCTTTCAGCCTTCTTGCGTGCCTTTTCCTTTTCCTTCTCTAACTTTTTCAAAGCCTTCTTGGATAATGGTTGTCCATCGTTGCCTAATATAACAGGTTCCTGGGAAGTCGATTGTCCTTCTTTCTCCTCAAGTTTCAAGTCTTGAAGCTTTTCACTGTTGTCAGCCATGATTAACTCTATGCTTTCTCTTTCTCCGACCTGACTAACTTTTTTTTTCTGACCTGCTTTGTGTCATCTATAAGTCGGTGCATCAGCTAATTTCCTCAATTTTGTGAGTCAAGGTCTTTGAGAAAAAGCTACGATACATGTACTAGCTACTACCGATGGATTATGACATGAATTTGAAATTTCTCCGCTAATGACGACATTATCTCTATATAATACTCTACCTTTTAGAAAATGCGTTAATTGTATGACAAGAAGCAGAGAGACAGGTTGCAAACAGATCAATTATCTGGACTGTTTAGCCTTTAATTGCTGCTGTCTCAATAAACCCTCTCTTATCTTACGCTCTCGTCTTTCCTCTTTAGATTCCTCGTGCCCTGGTTGTGAGACAAAAGTGGCTTTTGATACTGAATCGTATAAGATGTTAAGTTTGTGAAAGTTCTCAGTAAATCTATCTTGTGAGATCTTACAAAGTAACTCGAGGTATTCCTTGGAAACTAGCTTATGAAATGCATCCCGGTCTCCGTCGTAGATGGCTATAGGTGCATCTAGTCGTATAGAACACCTTATAGCTACGTTGTTATTGCTCCCTATCCCAGACTCGCGGAATCCGCATGCCATCGCTATGGAATACAACTGCTTTGCAGCATCTAAATCTCTACATTTCACATGTAGGATCAAAGGCTCAAACTTGTAGAGCACGTATCGGGTGTCTGCTGTGAGATCGCTAACATTGAGATTATCTTGATTTTTAAGCTGGAACTTTTCGAACAAGTCATTCAAGTTTTCTGGCTCGTGAGTGACGAATAACCATTTGCCTTCGTTCCCTTTGGCGCCAATCTTCACCTTGCCATTATCCGCCTCTTTGATTCCTTCGACGAATACAGATACTCTACCGGAACATGAAGAAGTTGTAACCATATTATCAAAAGAATTGATTAGATCGATGATTGGAATACATGCCTTATCTATGCTCCCTTTCGGGGAAGAGTCCAAGATACCCTCATTAGTTGATGCTATAGAGTCGAGTATATGCTTTTTCTTCTGAATGAAAGGATCTTGGTTTACCATAGCTCAATGTAATTTCTTTGCTTTACCCCTCGGATCTCTCAGTACTTTTTTTTTTCTCGATGATACATCTAGTCGATCTAATGCCAGGATACAGTTTGAAATAGGTAGCTACTATATTGTTGCATTACATAGTTTTTACAAATTCCTACTGCAGCTAAAAACTTCCTATACTTGACTTAGAGTTAGACAAATGATAGAAACCTCTTTTCATCTTCTTTTGTGAAGTTAAATAATGTCTTCACAACAGGCAATAATTTGTCCCTCTGATCCTTGTGTTCCAAGAATCCTAGCAAAACATTCTTTAAATAGGCTACATTAGTGTTGTCTTCATCCCTTCCGTTGTTTTCCGTAGAATTTTTACGGCTGCTGTGTGCCATCTCCTGCTGGCTTTCTGACAGCTCTCTCGTAGCAATGAAACTGTTATGTTTTTCATTAATGCTTTTATATTCTTGGGTTACCAGCTTGTAATTTTTTAGGAGCCGTTCAAATTTTAAATTCGACTCTTCATTAAGTTGTTTCAAAATTCCATTCTGTTTTTCAAGTTGCTTGATTTCTTTGGAGTAAGACAACAAAGTGTCTCTGAGAGACTCAATAGTATGTTGAGTTTGCTCAGTTAAACCATCATCTTTATTTCCAGCTTCATCATTACTCCTTTGGCGCATTTCATCGTACATAGAATTGAGCTCACTACACCTCTTTTCCAAGTCTTCGATTTTCAGCAAATAATTGTGGGCGATTGATTTCAGCTCATCAACTTCTCTTTGTTTCTTCTTAATCATTGATCTGTAATTATCTTCAAGATCTCTCTTTTCCAATTTAAGCTTCTTCAATTCCTTTTCCATAGCGCGGTCTTTTTCGTTCAACCTCTCTTCCGCTTCAGCTAAAAGACGGCGAATACTCGATGATTCTCTTGTTCTTTCCTGCAAAATCTTTCTAGACTCGTTTAGATCATCTTCCAAGTTCTCTATCCTAGAAATGTATTCCTTGGATCTCATTGTGACTTCCTCGTATTGCTGTTTTAGACCTTGTGTTCCATTTCTTGATTGATTAAGTTCTTGAAGCAAATCATCTTTCTCAGACTTCAATTTTTCATAATCTACAAATATCTTCTCCTTTTCCATCCTTAAAGCATTTGATTCGTTAGTGAGTGTTTTGTACTTATCTAGTATTGATTCTTGTTTTGTTAGGAATTCTGACTTCTCAGAAAGCAATGCTTCATTTTCAGTCCGTAACTTATCAGCAGACGAACTTAACTTTACACAATTGTCTCTAGTTTCGTTGATTTCGTTGTTTAGTTCATTGATTCTTCCGTTAAGTTCTTCGATAGTCTTCGTTTTATTATCTAAAGTAGACCTCAAAGTTTCTATTTCTAATTTAAACGAAGTAGTATCACCTTTGCACGATAGTTCAGCAATTTTTTTACTCAACTTTTCTTTCTCCTCTCGGGCCTCTTTGTTCGAAATAAGCGCATTTTCCAAATCTTTGCTTAACTTTTCAAAAGACTTGGCCTTTTCTTCGAGCTGCTTGTGAAGAACCTCTTTCTCTTTTTTAATTGTTTCCGTGAGCTCTTTCTGACTAGAAAAGTTATCCTCCATATGCAGCAATTTATCTTGTAATTTTTCTAGCTCATCTTGTTTTTCATGACTCTTATTAAGATCCTCCTTTAAGGCGGTAATATGTAGTTCTAGCGACTTAACCAGCTTTTCTTTTGTAGATAATTGGTCTTTGAGCATCGCTACCTCTTGTCTTAATGAATTTGAATTTTCTTCAAAGGTTGAAATATTTTTTAGCTCCCTGGATTTGCCCGCTAGATCCTGCTTCAAATCTTTGATCTCCGTTTTAGCTTCCACAAGATCTTCACCAACTTGCTTGAGCAGATCTCTCAAATGCTCAACCTCTTCTGTTTTAGACTTCAACTTGTTCTTTACTTCTCTGATTTCTGACACGAAGGACTCATGCTTTTGCTGAAACTTTAATTTTTCCTCTTCTAGTTCCGTTTCCCCAGGGGTTCTAGTAGCAGGTGATCCAGTAACATTTGTCGAAGATTCGATCGCGTCTTTGCTAACAGGAAGCGTGGAATTGTTAGTCTCTTCATTGCTGCTCTTAGCTGTTTTCTGATTACGTTTCTTTTTATTTTTCTTTTGTGAGTTTTTCGAAGAAGAGTTGGTAGATGATACATTGCCATTACTTTGGGGTTCTTTGGATTCCTCGTCATTTGGGGCAGTTGTTGGAACAGGAGAGCATTTCTTTGCTTCCAACTCTTTAATTATATTCTTCAGCTCATTTACTTCTGACTTAAGGTTTTCGATTTGTTTTTCATAAAGGTTTTTTCTCTCCTGTTCTGCTTTGTTTGCATCAGAAAGATTGGAGTTGGCTTTTTCTAATTGTGAAATTTTCCTTGCATTAAGGCTCAATTCCATTTGAAGGTTTTCTATGTTTTCTTGTAATTCCTGATTTGCTTTCAGGAGTGTACTATTTCTTTCTTCTTCAGAATTCAATTTGTTAGTGACTCTTTGTAGCTCATGCTTCAAATTGTCTATCTCTGTGGAAGTTGAGCCTTTATCTGTACCAAATGTCGAGGATTGCAAGACAGGTTTGTCTCTTGATTTCGGCGGCACGCCATGCGCATCATCATTGAGCTGGTCTCTTGTCTTATGAGGTATACTAGTTTCACCGTACTTTGCGTCTGCCGTATCCGCAGAAAATATTGTCTTTCCAGCTGGCAAGCTCTTATTCTCTTCAAAGTCTGAAAGCTTTTTTCTAAGCTCTGCAAAACTCTTCTTCAAAGCAGCGTTTTCTTTTGAGTTTCTTGCTAGTTCTGAAGTAAGCAATCTATTCTTTTCGTCCAAGCCTTTTAAGTATTCAACAAGAACATCTGCATCAGCTATGCTTGATACAGGGGTATATTCACGTAAGACCTTTTCAAACAAAGTTATCAACTCACCCTTTTTTTTCTCCATTTTAAATGCATTTAAAAGGATTGGATACTTCTCTTCATATTTGTTGAACTTCTTTAGTTTTGCCTTGATCCGAGGAGGCAAGTTTTCTATACTAGAATCTAATTCAGTGGAGCTGTTAGCGCCATCAACAGTGTCTGATTGATTTCTGTCACTGGCGATCTTTTTACCTGCATCGGAATCCTCATCACTGGGTTGTATTAAATCCTTTGCGTCCGGCGTAGTTTTAGTCAATGCTTCTGATTCACTCTTCAATTGTTTGAGAGGATCCCGTCGGCTTTGCTGATGGTTCCCATCTCCAGAATTGAGGTCATTGAAGCTCTTAGCAACATCCTCAGATAGATTTTTAAGTCTATTGAGCATACCTGGGGATAATTTATGCTACAAATTCATCGAGATTTGGAGTTACATAATTATGATTTTTATTTCGTACTCGCGAAACGAAGTAATTCTAAAATAATACTTGTTGGTAATATAAAAGTTAATATAAAATCAACTTTTCTGAGAATTTGAAAAAGATGAATTCTTCAGACTCTTCTGATTATTTACAGCGCCCGAATCTCTTGGTTCAATATTGAGGGATAATTGATATTGCTCCTTGATAGTTGGGCATTTATCAAGCCACAAGTCCAAAAACTTCTGAATTTCAGGAACTTCTTGAAGGTTATATCCAGTGTTTTTAAAGCGGTCAATACCAGTGAATATCTCTGCTGTTTTAGCACGCTTAGCAAAATTTAACATTCTGGAACGATCTAATAAATAGTTAGGGTTCCCATGGTATATAAATGTCAAATCACTCAAGTAGACACCGAAAAAAGGAACACAAGGTTCAGAGCCAATGAAAGTCAAGACATCCCGATACTCATTAAAATTTCGAGAAGAATTCATTAACTTGTTCATGTTTTCTAATTTCGTCATGACTGGTCCAGACACAAGCTGCCATGTTTTCCTTAACCTGTGAATAGAGGAAGAATAAAGAGCTGAAATGATTGCAGTCATCGACGAGAAATTGTTGTATTGTCTGCACTTATCAGCAGTTTGAACAAAGTATCTAATTAACTGGACCCTTTTCCGCAAGTCTTGCTTTCTCAAAATCAGGTAAGAAACAAAGTTAGTTAATTCGTTGGAAGCCTTAATAAATTCCGTAATAGGCTGTATATCTTCATGTAAGCCTGAAGCTTTACCCCATACCTTCATGAGACATTCATATTTCGTAATTTTGCAATACATCTTGAATTCCCTTAGTGTTAGCTGTCTGGCTAGTTCCACGTATTCGATGTCAGCAAGCTTAAGTCTCCTCATAGGATGCTTAAAAAGGGGTGCTGGTGGTTTAACCAGAGGAACGCTAGGTTGTCTCTCCGGCTGAATTCTTTTATGGATAAATATATCTTCAAGCTCTGACTGTATTGTCTTCGATATAGAGAATGACTGAACCTGTGGACTTTTAATGAAGTCTAACCACTTTTTCAATGTTCGCTCATTATAGTACGAATTGGTCCAGTATTTTTGTAAAAGAAGTTTCATTATGTTTAAAACTCTTAAACGGATAGGATTTAGCTTTTTAGCAGTCCAAGTATTATATTCGTCAAACGAAAGGCCCTCTGGTGCCTCTATATTGAATCTGTCTATCAACAATTTAATGAACTTATCTAGGGACAACATTGTGGAAAAGGTGAGTAAAAACGCGGTATTGAACTTGCTATCAAAGAAATCATGGTGTGTGAGATGTGCAACAAGGGCCTCTTTCGTTCCTCCCTTGATATTACCTTTCATATCAAGCAATAAATCGTGTTCTTCGTCACCTTCGAGATACCATGGAACATCGTTATTCCTATTATCCTTATTGAAGTAGGAATGCTCCTCTGATTTATCAGTTTGCAAAGTGTATTGCCTTTCTGCTAAAAGAATTTGGACATTAAAATCATCATGCATAACTCTAGTGACATAATTCAAAATAGTCTCCCTTTCCTCTATGAGCTGCTTCACAGAAGTGTCGATTTGACATAGTACATCAATTCCTTCTGTCAAATACTTGTGCAATATAGTATCAGTATTAACTGAAATGGCATATCCACGCTCGGATTTTGACTGATCAATTAACAAGTTCGTCAATGACCGTACCGCTGTTTCAAATGGATCAGCATCAGTAGCTTTTGGGGACGGTAGAGTGTCATTCTCACTAAAGTTGTTGAATACATCAGGATCTTCCAATGTTAGCGATTGCGTTGCAATTACTATTTTACTTATCAAGTTGTGAAATCCTTGTTTTACGTCGAAAAATGTTAACACAACTGGGTAGTCAAATTCAATTATACTGTTTTTCTCTGAACCCTTGTCAGGTGTGCCCGATTTATCCAAGCCTCGGTATTCAGCATCAAATATACCACTTTGTCTCACCAACTGAAAGACAGTGAAGTCAAAAGATTCAAGGATATCAATTGTAATCGAAGCTTGATGCAAGTACTTATAAATAATCCTTAATATCTGAGTATTTCTAGTACCTTTCAACTGATCGTTGTAATATAAATGCTGTTTCTCCGGACTCAAGAAGGATAATGCATCCTTACATATGGTTCTAAGCTCGTCGCAAGCCGCCTTTATTTGCTCGTGCACTTCTCTATCTATGATAACTTTCTGCTTATACTTCGTTTTCAAATTATCACCACTTGCATTAAGAACAGAGTTATTGCTTGAAAAGAAAGGATTACACCAGTTCCCTCCATTAAATTCCTTGGTCACCATTCGTGGGTAACTCTGTGGTAATATGTTATATCTATCTTCTCCCTCATCATCTGATGAAGCATCAGAGGAACAGTAATCACTTCTTTTTGTCTTTTTGCCTTTGCTGAGTTGCAAAAAGACCTTTGTTATTCCATTCACATTATTCTTTAAGATATCCTTCTCGTAGTCAGCTTGTTCTAGATAAGTCACATTGTACTGGCTACGACTCAACCCAAAATCGAATGACTGTCTTGATTCATCAGGGACTCGTTTAATAGTGGATATAGATGGTATAGTACCAACACTAGTTCTTCTTATGGCATTAGACTCCCTTCTGGACTTTGAAGTTTCAGGATTTAAGATTTTACTCTCAGGAGTCAGGTTGCTGTGATACATTACCCCCAAATGTAACATACCATTTATACAAATGTAAGAGAAAGCAAAGGTAGTTTTTTTAATCTTCTTTCTAATATATGCCTCGTGTGACGTTCCAGCATAGTCATTTTTCATTAATCTCACAGAAGTTAGTAGTACTCCTAGAGCTCTATTGAGGAAGCCTAGATGATAACCAAACTGTTCCCTATTATAGTCCCTCAAGGCTTTTATAGACAGTTCCAAATGATAGATAAGCTGTCTTCGTAATTCTACCCACGAGGAAATGTCATATGGAGCCTTGTAGAACATGCTATCATAAGCAAACAATGGCTGTTTAAAGTGGTGATAAGACAAGTAGGAGTTTTGCGTACTGATTGACGAATGAGGCGATCTTTTCAAAGGATCAATGTCCTTACTAGAGTTCGAAAAATTCCTATCGTTTTGAAGCCTTGTTGCTAAATTACTAATATCGCCATGATTTACATTATTATCGAGTGCCATAGACTCTATGAATTCATGACTAGGGTGTTCAATCTTGAAATCAGCTTCGAAATTGTTTCCTGGCTCTATTAAAGGCATTTCATTACAGTACATTTTGAGTTGCTCGGAACAGTACACAATATCGCCATCAATAGTGCACCTAGGCAACCAAACAATGCATTTTTTGTTCTCCTTGTAGTACAATTCGCTGGCCGACTCTGCTTCTTCAACAGAAACGAGCGACAAGTTGAATTTCTTTGCACCTGTTATAGGATACTCTGTTTCTATATTATTACTTACCCTCTTTTGATAAACATCGTCGCTTTTAATATCATCATGGTGACTAGTGTCAGAACTAGCGAAACTTACTACGGAGCTTTTTCGCGTGGTATTCAAAGAACCTGTCTTTTCAGAATCGACTAGATTTTTTTGGAGGAAGTTAGCAAAAGAAGGAATCAAGACATTTGCTGCAGTGTTTGCTGCTGTTAAGGTGTCGATTTCTTTATTTGTTTTTAGTCCATCGAGTATAGGTTGAACATAGTTCACAGAGCGGACATAATTCAGAGGAAACCAACCTCTCATCACCTCGTTATCACTAATGACTAAACCATCCCACCAACCAGTCTCCGACTTTGATAAAACCTGGATAGTATCACCTAATCTCAAGGGTAAGTGTGAGCTCAGTGACTTTGGAAAATCGTAAAGTGCTATTACCGTGTCAAGCGGTTTAATCGCATCTTCTATATTTTGCCTTTCTTCATGAGGAGCTATCACATCTGGCGCAACGCCTTCCGTGTACATAGACATACTAACTTCAGCCTATGACCCAACAACGATACTGCTTATAATGGTTTGAAGTTCTTTTGGTTGTCAACGATACTCCTGACGACTCCAATTTTCGTATATCAGAACTACCAGCCGTAAACTGTAAAGTAATTTGATACAGGTTAGAAAAGCCTGCGAAAGCCGTTCTGCAATAATGAAGGCCTTGAGAGAGTCAAAGACAGGGTTAAGAGCGAACCGATAGAGCTTACAAAACAGGTAGAGTATCAAGCTATGTAGTTTAGCATGCATGGGAGCCGATTGCATGACTGCTGTGGGCCAATTATGCTTCACTAATTTGTGCAAACTTAGAAAGCCTTCTGTAAATACTGTATACTCAGTACAAAAATATCAAGTCTTACAAGAAGTGATATTCATACGCCTCCCACTACGAGTCATTCGTTATCGTATCGATCTTGCCAGAGCTCAGCAAGCGACCACATAGCGCCAACATTGACGGCTTTTGTCGTAGGCCTTATTAAGGACTGGTTCTGTATATAAGAAGCTCGATAGCCTGTGTACCTACGAACAGTTTGGATAAGGTGCCAACCGTACAATCACATATTGTAGAGTTTGAATCATAGACACCAATGTCTATTTTTTTCAAGGCACCCTTGGATGTTGAAATCAGGCTACATAATGAAGAGAAAAGAAAACATGTTGATGTGAAAGCTCCGCAAGGACGTTTAGAACGACTTCCGATATACCAGGACGGAGAAACCGTAAAGGGAACGGTGACATTAAGAGCCAAGGAAGGCCGAAGAATACCACATACTGGAGTGAAAGTACAATTACTAGGATCTATTGAGACTCACGTTGATGGTGTGAATTCTGATAACTTTTTGTCATTGGCGACTGAATTGGCTGCCCCCGGCCAGCTTACGCATCCGGAAACATTTCCTTTCGAGTTCAAAAATGTCGAGAAACAATATGAAAGCTATCGAGGTAAAAACGCACGGCTTCGCTATTTCTTGAAAGTGACAGTCTCCAGGAAGTCCTCTAACGAGATCACTCGAGAAAAAGAACTCTGGGTCTACCAGATAACAACGTTACCTTCGCCCCAACCCGCCCCAGGCGCCTCTTCTTCCAATGGTAAGAATAAGCCTGTCGCTCCTAGTACGGTAAAAATGGACGTAGGCATAGAGGATTGCTTGCATATCGAATTCGAATACCTGAAATCAAGGTTTTCTTTAAAAGACGTGATAATTGGAAGAATATATTTTCTTTTGGTTAGACTAAAAATAAAGCATATGGAATTATCTTTAATTAGGCGAGAGACAGTTGGAGCACCACCAAATCAAATAGTGGATAGCCAGACTGTCGTAAGATTTGAAATCATGGATGGTGCTCCTGTCAAGGGTGAGACCATACCCATTAGACTTTTTCTTGGTGGCTATGATCTCACCCCCACCTACAGAGATGTTAACAAAAAATTTTCAACGAGAACTTACTTATCCTTGGTTCTTATCGATGAGGATGCAAGGAGATACTTCAAACAGAGTGAAATCATCTTGTATAGATCTGGTATATCCTAATCTTACATAATAGTAAAAATAGTGCTCTTTATATTGTGCCATGAACTACTAGTCAATATTTCAGCTTCCCCTGTATACAACCTTGATTTCTTGATGTTGCACTGATCATTTAACATCACTAGGTTGAATAGAGATCTAAAACAAGTTTCAGGAGGGGGTTGATTAAGTTCCTTGTGTTCTGGTTGTAATAATGGCTAGCAACTCAGGAGATGATTCCAATATTATAAATGATAAACTACCCGCTGTTGATACAGGCAATAGCCCGGAGTTTTCTATCCATGAGTTCCAATATCCACGAGAGAATGACGATGCAGGCAACACGAAAGTGGCTCGTAACAGTAATCAGACGGTTACCTTGTCCACAGCAGGTATTCGAGCTATAGTGTATCAAATACAAGCTCTTTACTTGAGGACACCCGTCAAATTGTTTCGTCCTTCTAGGTTCGACTATCTAGCTTATGTCAGAGAGTTAGCGAACAAGCATGATAATCTTCATCTGAAGCCTTACAAATTGCGAACACATTCGTCAATAGCAATGTTGGTGAATGTTTTACGAAAGGAGGGCTGGAAGTTTCTTCCAGATCAAGTCTTGCCTCCACTACTAGCGAACTCAGCAACGGGATTGATTCTCTATGGTACTTATTTAACATCTCTAGATTACTTTGACAAAGCAAATGTTGAGCTAAAGAGGTCAGGTGTCCGTAAGGAACATTATTACTCGCCGCTTGATACCTGGAGAGCGGGCTTTGTCGCAGGAGCAGCTCAATCTTTTGCAGCAGCACCAGTAGACGCCATCTATACTCGCCTGTCCGCAGCTGAAATGCTCAATGGCCAGCATCAGAATCTATGGGTGTATGGCGCTAATAAGCTACGAGAAATTGGTTTAACTGGTGTATTTTCTGGGTTCGCCTTCTCATTGATAAAAGAGAGTTTGGGGTTTGCATTTTACTTTTCTACTTTTGAAATTGTAAAAACCCAGGGATATAACCTTACTTATCGCATGCTTAATGTATTCAACAATATGAAGTTGTCAATGAAAGAGAAACTACGGTTTCTAGGTATCAAGTTTCCAGAAGTACAGTTTGACGAATCTACTAGAAAACTAGAATTGAAAAGACTGACGAAAATTTTGAAATCTAGCTTTATTTTATTGGCAGGTGCATCAGCAGCTTTTGCGTTACTCGCAGTGCAGTATCCTATTACCAAAATACAAAATGTTCACTTATCAAGATTAGAAGCACTCGATTTTTATAACTCACTGAGAAGCATGCATTACAGACCATCCTTGAACTTGTACTACAACTCTTATGTCGATACATTCAACCAAGTATTGAAATTCAAAGCAAAATCTAAATACACGTGGTTTCAAATGGGATATAAAGGCTTCGCTCGTAATGCTCTTACGAGTATTCCAGCTACATCAGTGGGTCTTCTTGTCTTCGAGATCATGCGTACTAAGTTAAGCGACTCTTTGGAAGAGGAGGGTATTATGGAAGCATATTAACCACTTTAGTATACTACATGTAAATATCTATTTTATTTATACTGGGTAAACTTATAGACTTAGCATACCCTATGATTTATTTAACCTGTTCAAGTAAGCTTTCCAGCCGGCATCTTGATATCTGCGACCTTCAGCTTCAGGGTCTCTTCCCTTACCAAAGAGCCCACGACCAACAATAATCAAGTCTGTTCCAGTGTTAAACACATCATCTACTGTTCGATATTGCTGGCCTAAACCGTCTCCTTTCTCATCTAAGCCAACCCCTGGCGTCATAATGAGCCAGTCATAACCCTCATCGTAGCCACCAAAGTCTCTCTGTGAAATGAATCCTATTATAAATTCTTTATCTTCTTTCGCTATCTCTACTGTTTTTTGAGTATATTCTCCCTGTGCTAAAGAACCTTTAGAAGATAATTCTGCGAGCATAAGTAAACCCCTTGGTTCATTAGTGGTCTCCAGGGCAGCTTGTTTTAATCCATGTACTATTCCTGATCCAGTGACACCATGTGCATTA
The DNA here is from genome assembly GCA_002196765.1 of Millerozyma farinosa. Classification (NCBI taxonomy): domain Eukaryota; kingdom Fungi; phylum Ascomycota; class Pichiomycetes; order Serinales; family Debaryomycetaceae; genus Millerozyma; species Millerozyma farinosa. Next base: position 303,905 of record NBND01000003.1, read on the forward strand.
GTGATATCGGCCCATTTGGCAATCTTAAATGCACCTCCAGAATATTGTGCTTTAACAGTATTACCTATATCAGCAAATTTACGATCCTCAAAAATCAAAAATTTATGTTTTTTTGACAATTCTATCAACGGTAAGATAGTTCCTTCATATGTGAAGTCATCTATGATATCTATGTGGGTCTTAACCATACAGATGAAAGGTCCTAGTTTATCGACCAATGCTAAAAACTCAGAAGTTGATCTGACATCGATAGAAGCACACAAATTTGACTTTTTTTCTTCCATCAATGTGAGTAACTTCTTAGCCACTTCTGACTTGTGGTACCGAGCTCTTTCGGAGTAGGTTGCTTTTTTCAACATCTCGTTTCTTTAGTTCAATGAATCTTTAGATAAAAAATTTTGTTTAAGTCAATGTGCATTTGTATACAGGTATGATTAACTATCTATAGAATACAACTATTCTGTTGATATAACTTCATGATCTGGTTGCACTGATTCTGAGAGATCAGCTTTACTTGGTTCATCGTGTCGTGGCTGGATACTAGACGAGAAAACTTCCGATTTCAATCCTGGGTATATTGGATCGATTTTTTTCCAAGTATTTACCCAGAAGTCTTCATTATTATCAATACTAGTGTTTGCCCTTAAAATAAGAATCATGTTTTTCAATAATTCACTCGCGGTTTCTACTATATTTTCTTCTCCTTTGTAGATAGATAGATTGATATGATAGAATGAGAGAAATTGCTCTAAGATATCAAACCAAACTTTAGACAATGATTTTTCATCCAAGCCACCGCTGAACCTTAAAAATACCTTACTCAATAAGGAAAGTGACTCTAAATGTGACTTCTTAAATCCTTCTGGGTCGGTTTGTATTACTTCCAACTTAGAGAGTTCTGAGAGCAACGGGAATAAGCCTTGATCAAACAACTCAACAGGAGAAACACTTTGCGCATCTATAGACATCAATTGAACATGTAACAAATTGAATGCGTGGTTGCGAACTGACGTACACGGGTTGAAGCACTGGTGTGCAAGTGCTTGAACAAGGGGATATATCTGATAATCAGTACCATAGTTTTTCCTGTACAAAGAGCCCAATTCGGATGTTAGCGTTATAGACTCCTTTGACGTTTCAATTAAGCTACTATAGTGACTATCATCCAGTTCATCACGGCTCTCTGTGGTTGCCTTGCTTTTCTCCCATACAGCAGCTAGAGCGCCGAGTGAAGAAATATCGTCTAAAGTACTTAATGCGGGTAAAAAATTACTTTCGTTAATATCCGAAGCGCTTGAGACCACAGTCTTGAGAAATGTAAGTATCTCAGATGAGAATGAAGTAAAAGAACCAAATAACTTTAGAACATTCCAGTATTCCTCTGAATTTAATAGTAGCTTGCAACACCACGAGTCACTATCCGCTAGCGAAAGTAATGGCTTAACCAACTGCTTTCCATGCTGTTGTAAAGTATCCTTATCAAATGAAGCGAGACACTTCAACGAGTCTGATAAAGCTTTTTGGTGTTCGTTATTACCTTTTCTCATAAGTAAAAGCTTGTAAGTTAAAAGACGAATAGCAGTCTCATCACTTAAATCCTGAGCACTTGTCAGGTTAATTGAAAGAATTAAGCGGTCCGAAAACTCGGGGTCATCGATTAACAATCCAAAACAGATAATATTTTCATAAAGAAACAAAACTTCTGACTCATAATATAATCTAGTGCTGGCATTATTCTCTGGAAGTATTTTGATTAGAATTTCCGTGAATGCTTTCAAGTTACTAGGAGAACTTTGAGATACTTGTTCAAAAATTTGAGGTATATTCAATGAATTAACGCAATCGATAGTTGAGAGTGTTAACTCAATTTCCTGATCTGCAGGCTCATGTACATGATCCGAGTAACCCTTAAGAAATGACGAAAAGGTGGACAACAACCCTGAATCTTTCAACTGTTTGGAGCGATTAATTACAAATTGTGGTTTCGGCCTCGCTAGCTTCAGTAACCCTAACTTTCTTTGAAACTCCTGGAAAAAGTTAGGATTGAGAATACAGCTCTCATATAAAGCAAGAATTATTTTTAATACCTTTTCCCAAGATGCCATTACCTTATAGTCCGTTTTTTTGATCAATCTGAATAATACTACTGTTGATAATTGTGCCTTGAAATCGTGTCCAAAAGAAACTGCTAGCTTACTCACCGTAATAGCTTCCTCTTTTCTGGGAATCTTTATCTGTGTTAAAGGAATCTCTTCTCTGACATCTTCTATAGACGATATATCACGGTCCCTTTCCAACAATGTAGATAAGTCAGCTATGAGGTCAATTATCTTATTGATTGTCGAGTCTATACCGTAATAGATGCATATGTTAGCACATTTATCGATAGTGGACATTAGACTAGTAATAATGTGATCGTCTGAGGCCTCTTTAAAAACAATTATTAAGGTGTCTATGATCGTATCTATAGATGCCTCGAACAAGTATCTATCAAATTGACAAATTTCCACATTGGAAAGTTTGTACTTCTTCAACGCGCTCATATCATTCTCCAGAGCTGAAATGAGATTGTTCCATGCATCATCAAACCATTTATCAGTACCATGGTGTTCCTCGGGCATGATAATTTCCCGGTCTTTTATTGCATGATAAATTTTGAATAAGTACCAACTAGGAAAGTCACCTCCATTATATACGCCTCTTAAATTTCTCTTGTAGGATTCAAAGTCCATCTGATTTTTTACCTGTGGGTTATGCAAGTCCGTGTTTAGCATAATAATAGAATATGATAAAATGAAAACGGCATCTCTGTCGGGCTTAACGGGCTCTTCTTCTTCAATATCATTATCAGCTTCGTAGTTCTGACAAGACACATACTGCGCCGCAAAAATCTCTACAATTCTCTCTATCTGTTGAGACTCACCTGGTAGTCTGAAGCTTTTCAATAATACTCTTAATGCCTCATCTACCCTCATCGTCGAAAAGTCGAAGAACGAAATAAAATGCCTTAAAATGTTAATGTTTGAAGGCTTAGCCAAGTATTCTCCTAAAACCTTTTTGTTGAGTCTGCCAGACTTGGAGAAGAAAAATTTCGCAACTTCCACTTCATCGTTAATATTATTGATAAACCCACGTTCACCCAATAACCTGACTCCCTCCTTGGGGTTAACATTAAGAAGATCAGTACATTTTATGAACGATGTTTTCTTGTTCTTATTGATTAGTAATTCGTGCAAAGGTAGTACTGATACATCTTGATCATAATTCAACAGCTTTATGCGCTCATTGACGGAACTAATAAAAGACAACACTCCTTCTAAGCATATTGGCGGGACGTTATCAGTAGTGTCAGCAACTGACAGAGGTAAGGCGAGTTTGCAGAGAAATTGTAACGTTTGATAACCCAAGTCCGTCCGATCAAAGTCACAATCATACTCAATGAACAATGAAGTGAAAAAAGATGGAGACCTAATCCAAAGCAAGGATAATGCTTCCGTCAACATTTCTTTTGATTCTGCTCCGCGAGACGAGGTCGGTCTATCATTCATGTTTAGCTTTGAAACTCTCTTCTGTAGATTTGGTGAGATGGTGTCGAATAGTAAGGAAAACAGTAGTTCCAACTGAGACTTCAATTGCGGCCCTAAAGTTATTGCAGTTGCAATAAAAGTTTCCAATGCTGAATGCAATAAGGCTGGTGAATCTGAGGTAGTGATGATTTGAAGAGTGTGTTTGAATATCGGGTCCGCTATAAGGTTCATTATACTTGGATGATTTGGTATATCAGTACCTGAAACTTCAATCGCTACCCTTATTAAATCAAGAGCTAAAACTCTGGTGCTCTCCATGTGCTGATATTGGTTAGATGGTGAAATCATTGAAATCAATATTCCTAGGAATTCATTTATCGATACTATACCATATGGCTTTTCACGGGTTCCATTACTCTCTCCTTTGCGGATTTCGGTTTTCAATGTAGCATCGTCTTCATCACTCTTCAGTAAATTTTCTAGCTCGTCGGAGGCAGGCGCTGGTGGCATTTCTTGGTAATTGTGTCTCTCATTGAGACTCAGGGAATGGTTATCACTAGAGCTTATTGTGCCACCTATAATGTCTTCCGGTAATTTGGTATCAGTGAAGTTAGTCTGCAAGTCGTCGATCTTGGTTGATTCTACTTCAATTTCCTTCAATTTACAAAACACTCTCATGGCTATCAGGTTCATCGACATTTCTGCGGCCCTCCTTAATACCTCACTTCTTCTTTTATTACAAGCCAAGGACAAGCATGTCTGCACAACCTCTGATATACTTTCATCTGGAAGAATATGAGAGAAATCGCTGGCAATAATGTACTCAAGAAGCCGTAAAACTTTAAGGAGAACGGCATCATCAGTGTTTTGGTCTGCGGCTTCGAATCGACAATGTGTAAGGGAAGACACCACCTGGATTAATGCGCTTTGCAAATTTTTTGAATCGATAGATATGATTCCATACCGAAAACTTTTTTCTAAGGTCTCTAAGGCAATAGCGGTTATACTACCGGATGTATATGATGACTTAATGATTAAAAGGAATGGCTGAAATACAGTCAATGTGTCCACCTCTTGAATGTTAGACGTATCGCATAAAATATTTCTTAGTTGTATCAACAGGGATAACAACGGATTTCTATTGTTCACAACACCCCTCCCTGTATCACTTGAGAAACCTGTGTTTATATTGAAATTGTTTCTTATTGGGTCATCCTCACCAAAAATCTCAGAAGCACCTAATACCGCTGGGAAGCTACTTTGGGCCCACCTAGACGCCTTTCTCATTGCAGTGGATAAATTCTTGCACTCGTTTATCATGTACGTTACTGGATCAATTGCTATAGTACCCGTGACGCCATACATCCAAGGCGATTTGTGGCCACAGCATTCTCCAGGTCTTAGGGATGATTCCAATTCCTGAGCCATACTAACTTGCTAAATATGTCGAGCAGTCGTTTGATCGGTACGTCTGAGTGCTATGTAAGCGGGGAACCTGTCTGTATTTCACGAATAGAAACAATATGTTAACGGTACACTTATCAACATTATGATTTTTGGACGACGCGATGAATACTGGAAGTGAAATTCACACGAATTTTGAATTAAATTAGCCCAGCATCTCAATCAATAACTAGAGACACGATACTCGGATCTTAGTACGATATTTGTATGTACAGTAGATATTTACAGATATTGGAAGTTTTAATCAAGAAAACAAGATTCAGAAATCGACATTTTAGGTCGAGATTATGTTTATATTGACCTAGTGTAGTAACTTATGAATGACTTATAAGCTAATCTCCATTCCTTCTGGTTAACTTTGGGGTTTAGTATATCAAAATCATATTTTTCAAGCTTCTGGAGGTAAAGTGCAGAAGGTATACCTGTCATGAATGGGATGAATAACACATCGGGAATATTTCTCCTCCACTTTTTGCTATACTTCCGAAGTAACGTATCTTTTGGGTTTGCTCTCACAATATCGGGTATAACTTTTTGTATCCGTGTAATTTTCTGTCTTGCAGTCAAAATGTGGTCGTTTGCTGTAATAGCAGTTTCAAAAATAACGTTCTTCATCTTGTCTCGCACATCGGAGAGCCTTATATCATCTTTCAAATGCCCTTGAAACACCCTAATAACGTCCTCCTGGGATAAATCGTGTTTAGTCATTAAATCAACAGGTAAGGTCACTTGATTTCTTTTTGATGCATAGTACGGCAATCCTAATATCATGGAACTCACCGATGTTGCCTGACCTATGTGGGCTGCAACATCGCTTGCTAACGATTGTAGCTCCTCCGAGTGTTCTAATAACAGAATTGTAGAGGGCGAAATCGATGGAGAGAGTAAAACACCTTGACTCAAATAATTTAACTGGGAATAGGTACCTTCACCATAAGAACATATATCTTCAACTGTTTTGAACGACTTTGACTTCAAAAATAATCTTCTTGTTTGCAAAAATTTATGGAAGTAGGATATTTCCAAGTTAAGATCATTTCTTAAAGCATCTCTTAGGAGGATAGCAATCGGCTCACCAACATGCTTCTCGGAATTAGGACTCATAAATATTTGAGATAGCAAATCACTCCAAAATTTAAACTTCATATCAGCAGGTGAAACTCCTACTGCTTGTGACATATATTCTGATGCTTGTGAAGACTGGGCAGATCCCCTGTCATCTATCTTATTTATTTCCAAGTTGAAAGCTCTTATTGCAAGAAATGCGTCTCTGGCTGGTTCTGGAACATATTGGGATAATAGGTAAGATGATCTGTCTTGTCTCTCTAGCAATGTTGATACGTTCTCTCGAGCATTATAGACAAGTGATTGGTATCCTGCCAGATTAGTGGAATAAGACCTTAGATTGTATGTATAAGCCCTGGCATTACTATATATTAACCTCATATCGCTAACGTACTCTTTTGCTGAGTCTAAAATTCCATCGAATTTCTTGCGAAAATTGAATCAATAACTGGCTAATAGCACATATTGAAATGAACTATAAAATATGAAAGTCGAGCCAGTAAGACCGTTTTGCTTTCTTGATATTTCTATTTCAGACAGTTTTGTTGGTAGGATCGTACTCGAGCTTTTTGAAGATTTGGCTCCCAAAACTACAGAATGCTTTCTCAAGGTATGCAATGGTTCTGCCACTGATGAGAGTGGAAAAGTCCTAACTTATAAAGGTAATTGTTTTCATACGGTGATTAAAAATTTTGTTATCCAAGCGGGTGACTTGACGAACTGTATGTCCGACAGTAAATGTCCTACTGATCAATGGGGAACAAGTTTTACCACACTCTATAAATCAGAAGACTTTAAGGCTGAGAACTTGGCTGAGCTAAATGATTCTTTTAAAGTCTGTATGACAAGCAATACAGACTCCAACTCTATTACCTCCCAGTTCTTCATCACTACGCATCCACAGCCTCATCTTAATGGGAAGTATACTGTTTTTGGACAAGTAATTCATGGTAAGTCGGTCGTCAGAGAGATTGAGGACGTCAAAACAGAAAACAACATTCCAATTAAAAGTAATACAGTTCGCATCATAGATTGTGGCGAATGGAACGAAACTATGCCTGTTCCTATTGTTAATGCATGCTATGATAAGATTGGTGGTGACGTCTACGAAGAACACCCTGATGATGATACACATATTGACAAGGAGTCTTCTGAGCTGGTATATATTGCATCCACGACAATTAAATACAGTGCTGGCTTGCTTTTCAAGCAGGGCAGAAAAAGGGATGCGCTTTTAAAGTACAAGAAGTGCTTGAGGTACGTGATGGAATATATTCCAGACGAAGATCAAGAACCTGAATGGAACAAAAAATATCAGGAGTTAAGAAAGCAGATTTACTTAAACTTATCATTAGTAAGTAAACAACTAAATGATTATATGAAATCTGTTGACTATGCCACCTATGTGATTGATATGGCTAATAGTACTGACTCTGATAAGGCAAAAGCTTATTTTAGGAGAGGTAGCTCATTGCTCAATGAGAAAAAATATGATAGTGCTATGTCAGATCTTAAGGCAGCAAAATCACTTACGCCTAATGACCCACTCGTAGAGAAAGAATTAGAAACCTGTGTGAGACTTATAGAAAATAAAAAAAGGAAGGAAAAATCACAATATTCCAAGTTTTTTGGATCATAGAGTATAATAATCGATGATGATGACATATTATCCTTTATCTATCGCTATATATTATAGTTAAATAAATATATTCATAATGAGAAAATAAAGGTGTAATATTGCTCTAATCGTTGACTAAGATCTGGTTTCTGTGTCATTGCTATCACGGCCTTCGTTCTCTGATCCTTCAGTGTCTAAGTTAGAGCTTGAAGGGTTAATGCGTTCGGTATCATTAGAGTCGTGGTTATTGAAATTTAAATCGGAATCACCAGCGTTATTATGGTCTTCGGCTAAATTTCTGAGGTTCATGTCATCTAGTATCGACTCGTTAGATTGAAAGGTATCTGTAAGTCTAGTTTCTACGCCATTTTGGGTTCTTGAACTAGCAAGACCAGTAGGAAATAAGATTTCCGGTTCTTGCTGAGTTTGTGAGCGACGCAAGTAACTTAGTAAATGAGAGAGGACATGAGTACTTGCTCCACCTTGTCCATTTCTGTGTCGTGACTCTTCATTAAAATGATCTCGAGTTTCTTCTTCGCGTTGTGAATTGTTCTGATCGTCGACCTGGTTACTGCCTAACTGGCTAGTACTAATGTCTGATGTCAGTGTATTACCAGAATGGACAATCTGTCTTGGGTTAGAATTCTGATCACCACGAGAAAACGAGTTAATAAAATTTGAAAGCTGTGTAGGCCTGTTGATGAATCTAACACTATTTGATTCGTTATCTCCATTCAACAAACCAGATAGCAGAAGAAAGTGGGATCCCTCATTATTTCTGTTAGCTGAGCCTTCGCTCGATTCAGTCCTCTCGCTTTCAACAGCACTACGACACAATGGGCATGTCTTGTGCTCCTTAAGCCATTCACTGAGACACGATTTACCAAACACATGTCCACAAGGCATTTCAATAGGTGAGTGATTAAAGGTACCATCATAATCAGAAAGATATTTAGGTCCGGTGTTATTCAGAGACGAGGGGTGATGATGCGATGTATCCTGTGCATTGCCTTCGGAATTTAACTTCCTTCTCTTTGAAGCTCTAGTATGACTCTCTTTTTCCTTATCATCCACATCTGTCTCATTTTGTCGTAAAAATTCATACTTGTCGAAACAGATTGGGCATTGTCTTGACTCCGGCGGAATATCATCCACTGTCTTTGCATTGAACGAATTAAACTTCTCTAAAGTTAATCCTTTTCCCTTTTTTAAGCCGTTAAAAATAGTGGAATATGCCATATGTGTCGCTAACCTTATGAACTCCTGTATGGTTCGTGGGTCTCGGTTAGAAGCGTTATTTGGTAAAGTCATGACAAGCGACCCTGAGCGGTTAGGGTTCAGAGGATTATTTTCATCGGAGAAAACATAATTTACGGTGATAATTATGGCCCCACCATTCTCAGATGCCAAATTATTAGTGTTGACGTTCAGTAATTCTGCAGAACTACCTTGGGCTACGCCTGTTGTATTATCTCCGCGTTCTTCCGAGCCAGCGGTACCACCATTTCTTGACGTTTCAGAACCTCGCGCATTACGAATAATTGGAATAGTGACAGGCATTGACCTTTGTCGACCTTGACCCCCTAGAAGTGTGTCCATTAAACGATCAAACAAATTAGGCTCTGGCCTATTCTCTTCATTTCCTGTCACACCATCCTCATTTTGCTGCTGCTCCGTTTCATTCGACAATCCTGAACCAGAGCTACCAGATCCTTGATTTGCCTCGCTCGCGCCAGAAGCTTCTTGAGAATTATTGCTTGATACGTCACTTGTTTCTTCGTTTTCATTTTGCCTTTCTCTCCTTCCAGTGGTCATGTTGGCTGCTTACTTTCTCATGCTTTTTCCGCAAATACAAGTCACTTTTTCTAAGTAAAGGAATATACTAATATGAAATCAAACACAGGCCTTGAAATATTTCAAGCTTAGAAATTGATTTTATACTCCTCGTGCCAGACCGCCGTAGTTTTATAAATCACTTGATTACGAGAGTGTGTACAAAGTGCGCCATGATCCGGTGAACTACTTCCAATTTTGTGTAATTACTGTAAGTAACGTTTAATGAACGCAACGTTACTTACACTAGTGAATTGGAAAGTTTATGCAAATATGAAGCACCTAACTTTGTAAATTCGAAATATAGATACATATGTTCGTGTACATTCTATGCATAGATAGGCAATGTATATAAAGCAAATTTAAAGAAGTACAATAGAGCCAAAAAGGCAAATGGTGGCAAATAACTTAAGTATTAGCTTAATTGAACTGAAAGTAACAGCATCACTGGTCTTTCCACCAGAAGAAGAGGTCTGAGATGCTGCAGAATTGCTAAGAGACATGTATGATCCGGTAGCAGATCCACCGCTGTACGAAACAACCTTTGTAGGATTTGAACCACCAAAAGCCGAGGAAAGATCTACGCTTGAGTAGCCTGGAGCTTTCAGAGCTTTTGGTACAGACGAGGATATCGCTTGAATACTTTCATCACTCGTGTACTTCACCTGAGCAAGAGAAATTTCGTTATCGTCTAAATCATAAACAACGTAAGCCCTTCTAAGGAAATTGTCACCCAATAGAACATAAGACGACTTGGACTCTAGAATACCCAAGTAGCATTGTTTTCCGTATGATAATACTAACTCAGATAATGGAACCAGTATCTTGGCTCCACCAAAGTCAAAGGTAACATTGGCGGAGCTGGAAGAAGGACACTTAATTTGATAGGCCCCCAAATTGCTCGAATATTTGCCGCCTAGCAACTTTCCCATTCTTTTAGCCAAAGTCGACGGGAAATAGGACAATGTGGATCCAGAATCAAGAACAGCAGCGACACCAGCATCAGACAATGTAGTGTCTTCCACATTAATTTTGTCGAGTCGTATTTGAAGTCTTATGGGCTCGTCATATCCAAGACCAGTATCAAGGACCTTAACTGTTTGTAAATCGCCATCAAATTTAGCTGTATCAACAGCACCAAACAAAACAGTTCCTGATTTTGCATCTTCTTCACTCAAGTATAATGAGTATGCACTTTTCTTAATAAGTCCCTGACTTTTCAATTTCAAGGGAAGGTTTTCGTACTTGTAAGGATCCCCCGCATGTTGACCAGTATACGTTGTTTCCAACCCAGATAATCCTATTCCCAAAACACCCATTTCAGATCCTGTCTCATTCACAACAGCAAATGACAAGCCTTTAACCTTGCTGCCACCTATTTCAACATCATCATAACCCCACTGACCTACGGCATCAGAACCATCAGCATATTGTATAGCAAAAGGAGGTGCAGAGCTGTTTTTATGGAAAGAGTCCGATGCTGACGTTTCAAAAGAGCCATAGGCAGTACAGCCACCAGTCTGCTGAGAGCCCCCAGCAGCATCACCCCCAGCAGTGGCATCTGAAGGGGCGTTGAAACTGAAACTAGGCATCGAAAAGCTAGGCATCGAAAAGCCAGATATGTCTGACACAACAATCGTCGAGAAAGAAATCGCATCTTTCATCTCTACATCCTTAGCAGCGGCCGAGGCGGTTACTGTACTAGCCGCTTGATCCATATGCTTAATATTCTGCGTTTTAGTAGGAACTGGGCTTGAATAATCTGCTTTCTTTGCAGCAAAGTCTCCCTTATCTTGCAAAATTCTGTCTCTCTTATCCAAATTGCCACCCTGCCCACCAATGAGTGATACATCTCTTTTCTGACTGGAAGACCTTGACTCAGCACACTTCACATCCTTAGATACAACCCATAAATCGGAAGATCCGGTATCAACCAAAACTCCAACCTCTTGACTATTCGATCCAAGCTTGAGCTGTGCTAAATAAAACGTCTTTTCGTTCTTCAAGCTGACACTCACTCCGTCATCATCCCTCTTTCCCAAACTAGGAGCAAAAAAAGCCCCTCGGTTGTCCCTCTTACTAATGTCACTGTGATCGTTTCCTCGAACAACGTTGAAATTGATCTTCAAAGGATAATCCTCCTGGCAGCTGACGGCACCACTAAGTGCAGCCGTCAAAAAAATCCAGGATACTCTCATTATACTTCGATACCTTCACACAGCTCCTAAAATCAAAGTATTTCAGCAAGTTCTATGAAAACAGTAACTCAAATACCCCAGCTACTTTTAATATAGTATAGTAATGAGATATGTTGGTTCTAATAGTGATCAGACCTCCTGGCAAAGCTAGTTAATTTTTATGCTTCCAAATAGTCTGGAGCGAATTTATGTGATGTCATATAATCTATTTTTGTATAAAGTATGAAAATTGCGATGATTAATTCTGCGCACCGCCAGGATCTAAATATGATTATAGTTTATTAAGTAGCTGCAACCGTATGGCTATAGAAACAAAGCACAAACGTAGTTAGGCTGGTTTATCCAAATGCACTTTAAAATGTTTGACTGATATATCTATTTAGTAGGTTCACGATGAAAGGCGTAGGTTCGGGGATTTCATGAAACTACTAGCCAGCGTTCGGTAATACTGATTAAAAATGCGCCGGTCGGCAAATGCATTTGCAACGTTCCGCTTTCATCACAGACTTTATTGCTTCCTTGGCAATAGATCATCACTTCCCTGGGCGAAATAAGCATACCGCTGCATTAGTAAGATACAGTCCCAACAACGAATTACTAGCAAGACTCGGTTACACTAAATAGGGTCGTATATTGCAGTGTCCCTCTCTATCTCTACACTAACTTTGTACTTGAGAAGTCATATGAACCGTCCTGTAGTGTTCTTGGTGAATATCCTTGTGGTCCCGCCGTAGACCAGATACATCTTGGAACAAACGAATTAAGCATTTCTTGAGGGGGGGGGACCTTAGCGTAGGGCACTTTGCCTACCAGTAGGCGCAGTGGTAGACAGCATAGGCTACGCAGAATAGACGGATCATCACGTGATGCATTAAATCTTTCACCATGGAGACAACTCGTTTGATATGGTGGTCGCCGCTGCATGGGTGAAAGGCATAGCCTTAACGAGCAGAGGAGCGCAACAATTATTGATTCAGGTGATTTCGAATTGACTTATCCACTTGCTCCCCACATATGTGGCTATAGGTCACACAACCTTCCAGAACGGTCTGACTGATAGCAGATAGTTTATTACTGACTATCTCACGACTGTGGTACACCGGTGTTTTTCTAGTAGTGCAAATACATAACTTTCCTTTAGCTGTTGGTTGATTTTTGATTGCAAATAAAGCTGGCCTTATCTACTGTTGAGTGATCTGGTGAGGATTCAAATGGTCGTGAAATACTCAAGTTCTTTTGTCCAATTGTAGCGCGACAATTTTTTTAATGTAAGAGCATTTGGCGCTACGTTTGGTAAGTGAAGCATTGAACGAAACCAGCATCGCAGTAAAACACAAGTGGTACATTAGATTGACATAAGGTATGATGTTGGGAGTGAGAGCTGGAATCAGAAGGGTCGGTTCTCGCGGATTGAGAAGAAGTACACTCATTTCTACAAGGTTTTTCAGCGGTAGTTATATCAGAAGGAACGATGAAGAATTAGTGGACTTGAATAAGTTGCCTAGAAAGGATCCTGGTCCTCCACACGTTCCTTTGGAAAACCCAGCAGACAAGTATAAAGAACAGAATGAGGAGTTACACAAGTTTGGTAGGTATATTATGGCTTGCTTACCTAAGTTTATTCAACAGTTCTCTGTGTGGAAAGACGAGTTAGTGGTCTATGTAGCTCCATCAGCTTTAAGACCAGTGATGTCGTTTTTGAAGTACCATTCGTCAGCTGAATTCAAGGCTCTTGTGGACGTCACTGCCGCAGACTATCCGTCTCGTACTAATAGATTTGATGTTGTTTACAACCTCCTCTCTGTCCGTCATAACTCGAGGATCAGAGTAAAAACCTACGCCAGTGAAGTAAGTCCTGTTCCATCTGTTGTTCCTTTGTTCCAGGGTGCTAACTGGTATGAAAGAGAAACCTACGATCTTTTTGGTATCTTTTTTGAGGACCATCCGGATTTGAGAAGAATCATGACTGACTACGGTTTTGAGGGCCATCCTTTAAGAAAAGATTTCCCAACAACTGGTTACACTGAGGTTAGATACGACGAAGAAAAAAAGAGAATTGTCTACGAACCCTTAGAGCTCACACAAGCGTGGAGAAACTTCACTGTGGGTAGCACAGCTTTTGAACCAGTTGGAGATGGTAAGGACTTCACTCCTGAATCTTTCAAATTGCCTACCCCAGCTCCTGAACCAACAGAAGACGATAAAGAAAAGAAATAAATTATTCGCTTGCATATATAAATACACCTAAGCTCAAGTAACGATCTGTGTAGATAAATACATTCATTGATATTCAAACATTCTAGGAGACACTGGACTAACTTCTCAATGTTTCAATCTCTTCTTGTAAAGTCTTAAGCTCTTTTTCCTTCACGCTCAAGAACTCCTTCAACATTCCTACTTGGCTTTCTATAAGATCAATGTCGTTCTTTATATCACCAAGATCTTTACTTTTATCACCGAAGGCCTTTTCAGTGCTGCGCAACTGTTCTTCCTTGAACTTCAACATTTGCTCAAACTGATATTTGACCATTGGAAGATCGGATTCCGCTTGCAGTATCTTACTTTTCTGTGATGCTTTATCCAATAAATCTTCAAGGTTGGCCAATTCTTTTCGAAGCCTTACTTCTTCCCAATCTGTCCCTTCTGTGGCCGAGAAGTCAGTACCTCTATCATTTCCAATCTTGCTACCTTGTCCAATCTTGTTCAAGTACGAATCAGCAAAAGACCTTTTAGTATCGCCCGTATGGCGCATGGGCTGTGATACAGGCTGATCTAGGTCATAAGATGGCAAATCCTTAGAAAAGGTTGCTCTTAAAGAAGCAGGTACGTAACGAGGGATACGTCTACCGTTTTCTCTTTGATTCAACATGTGTAAGAAGACCAAAAATTGATCTTTATCGATGGCCTCTAACGACTTGGGGTTTACCAAATTCCAAGCTGATGAAATGTCAGATTTTGGAACCTTACGAAGGGAATCGAAGAAGCTTTGTAAAGAATCGAATTTCACCCTCCCGAAGTTATCACTGTTAGAGTTGTATATCGCCTCGTAAGTCGATCTGTCTGTTGGTGATATATACCAATCAAAGTCATCTAGTAAAGCGTCATCTTCATCAAGCTCGTCAGATCTTTTATCTACATTACTGTCATAACTATTATTGCCTGTTGACACTGCTTTGTTGGCCTGAATTAAGTGTGCCTTTGATGCTGGAATGAGCCAGTTAGGTAACTCAGTAGGGACGGATTTTTGATTTCCATTTATCAAGTCAAATATGAGTCTCATAGTTATACAAAACTCCTCAAAGTCTAGCTTCCCGTCGGAGTCAATATCTGAAAGGTCCCATATTTTAGACAACTGTTCGTCACTTAATCTTGAATTTTTCAAGATAGTAGAAGCTTTTTCACCGGTCAACTTATTATCAATTGGATTCAATCCTTGAAAGATCTCCCAGTACTTCTTGATTTCCCATTCTTCTAAACGTGGCATTTTCGAAATAATGGAATATGTCCTTAATTTAAGTTTCTGAACTATATTCGAGCATATTAATTCCTAGTATTTTCTCCTTTGCTGGAATTATGGTTATATTTATATATTGTATATATTCGTTCCTTTTATGAAATGTGTGTGCCCTTAGTCTAGGAATAGCTTTAGAAGTCAGGTATTCAGCTGCTACACTTTAGTCACGGACCCTTGTCTAGAGAAACCTTTAGCAATCCAACTCTAATTGTCATTGGTGTTTGCTGACAACAGTTAGTCAACACTTGAACAATACGTGAATTTCTTCTCAACTTCTGGTACACGTATCCAACCAATATCAAATATTCATAATAGATGGCATGAGAGAAACAAGTTCAGCTCTCATGGGATTTGCAGATATCAAACTATCTCTGAGGTAATCTTGTTCTTGGAGTCCTTGTATATAAAGTGCACATACTTGTGCTATCAATAACTGGGCGGTTGGTGTAGTGGCTAACATACTCGCCTTCCAAGCGGGTGACACGGGTTCGATTCCCGTACCGCTCATTATTTTTTCACTATTGCATAGTACCAGAATTTTGTTCCAACAAGCTAACCATGTAATAATAACAAAACTGGGCAAAAGCTTATCTACTGTCTCAGAATTAGCGACAAATGCTTACAGATTTTTCACTCATATAACTATATACATAATTTTCAAGATGTATTTTGCCTGATATGTTCATAGCAGTTCATTACAAGACACACGATAGTCTACCTTTTCTCCTGAATTTAATGGTGTCTATCTATTCTGTTTAATCTACTAGCAGTCAGTGAATTATTTCTAGTTCTTTGACCACGTACCGGTAAGCCTGCTGCATGTCTTGTCCCTGCGTAGCTTCCAATTGATCGCTTTAACTCAATATCATTGTTTATCTTCTGCTTTAAATGACCTTCAATCAACATTTCCGACAATTCCTTGTTTATGGCCATAATCTGGGGGTCGGTAAGCTGGTTCATTCGCATTTTGGGATAAATACCGACTTTTGCACATATTCTATCGGCAGTTTCGTACCCTACTCCAAAAATTTTTTTGGCAAGTCCGATCTAGAATTATGTTAGTTAATGTTTAAAGATTATTCAGTGGAAATGATGGTGTTTGCTATATACTAAGGATATCAAACTATGGTTTTGTTTCTAACATTTGTTCAATCTCTAATTGTTCTTCCAATTCATAGCTTATAAATATTCCGTTTGTCAATATGACGAGGAAAAATTATCCCTGGTATTTTTAGCGCAAAGACAAGTCTGAACTTACTCTTACTAAAGCATTATGCTTAATGGATTTACCAAATATGTGTACTCCCATTTTTATCAGACAGTAAGAAATATTAATTTCCTGGTTCGAATTTGAAAATTTGATATTCTACAAAATGTTACACAAAATAGATAAAGTTTCTCCAAGGTATCTATAAAGAACTAGAGACCAGCTCTATTCCTTAAATGGTGAAACAAGAAACGCAAGATGGAACCTAATACTCTACCTTGTTCTGGATATCAAGTCTTAAAATTAGCAACGACCTCAATAGTCCGATCATTGTAATAAAACTTGCCAAACCGACAGGAACCACTGCAAATACTGCGATGTTATAGAAATCGAAGAACTTGGCTCTTGTTTTTCTCTTCAAATCTAGATTCAGGGTCACGAAATTCTGGCCAATATAGCACAATGTTAAACCACAGCTAATAAGTATCCATATGTGTAATCCATACTTGTACCCTTCTGCACTAAACGTCGAAACAAGATACTGCTCAGCGCTCATGATGATAAGAGACATAGAGAGCATCCTTACTATTGCAGCAGATGTCAGATATGTCACTATCCATCTTATCATAAGATTGTCTAATACTGAGAAGGATAAATAGCCAGCAACTATGCACCATACACCAGTGAGAAAATGTTCAGACGACCTAGCACTAGTAATAGAATGATGCAACTCCTTTCCCGCAAGAGTATAGAAAACGTTTTGTTTCGATGCTTCAATATCTGTATCGTTGAACACTCTTTTCCAGGATTCAAAAAGTCCGATCAAACAGGGAACAAGAGATAGATCTCTGCAACAAGCCAATGCAAAATGCTCTTTGGGATTCAAAAACTTGAGTCCCAAGGTTTTGATTATATTCTTTTTCCCTTTTTTAGATGCTTTTGCAAACGATCCGTTAAATTGAACAGAAGACGCACTAGTGATTTGTGAACACCCAACCCCTGATCCAGATCTGGATAACGTCGGAGAACCCATTGAAGCGGAAGTAGTCAGATCTCTGTGTTGCTGTTGCTCGTAAATCATTTGAGAAGATTCGTAAGATGGAACTGTTTCATCTGGATCATACATCTCAAAGACGCCATTAGCATAGCTCGGGGCATTTTCAAATACCATGTTTGATCTACCAGTGCTTACAGTTAGCGAGCTACTACTTGAGCTTGACGACGCCACACTTGGTATTGAACAAACCCTGAAATCTTCTTCCACTTGGTGAGATTCGAGTTTATGGCGCAATCTGTCACGTATAGATTCCAATAACGTCATCTTTAAACAAACTTTTGATTTTGCTACTTTTCTTGATTAGTTATGGTCAGCGTAGCAGTCTTACTGCACTCACTTTCACTGGATTTCAAGCACTCTTCTTGCTTTATTGAATTACGGCTAACGCTCAGGCTTCTGAAGTTCAACTTAACCAGAAAATTGTGTAATCATTTAGAGGACTCAAAATTAGCTACTACTATTTTTCTTGAGCTTGAAAGTTAAAAAAAAAAAAAAAAAAAAAAAAACTCACCTGTCGTCTTAAACACCAGCTAGATGCTTACCCTAGCAACAATTACAAAGTTGAGTAACGGTTAAGCCATAAGAGTTTTGAACTCAAATATATTAGATTGCCTATATATGTTTAACGCCTAAAACCATCGAAGCGTCTGGAATCCGGGGTATCTCAAATCGCTTCCAATTGTTGGCTGATCTCCTCCAATTCAGCCTTGGCCGCCTGGTATTTCTCGGTCAATTCTTCATACTTTCTCTCCCATTCTTCCTTCTCGGACTCTAAAGTGGTGACCTTTCTTTCCAATTGCTCTGCCTTGATGTCTGTTTCTCTTAACTTCTCAGTGGTTTCCTTTAAGTTCTTATCGGCTTCTTCTAACTCTTCCTCCAAAACCAGATTTTTCTTTGAGTAGTTCTCATTGGAGGTCTTCAAGGAGTGCGATTCTTCAGCAGTACGCTTTATCTCGGTCAAATCGCCCTCCAATTTTTCGACTTGCTCTTCCAACACCTGGTTTTTTCTGGTCAAAGCTTGGATCTGGTGGTCCTTTTCCAATGACTCCTGTTCCAACTCTTTGACTCTGTCTGCGTACTCATCAGACTTTTCTTGCCACTTTTCGGCGTCTAACTTCAAGTTATTGATTTTCTGATTTTCGGTTAGCGTCCAACTTCTGGATCACTGGAGGCAAAACCCGAAAATGATCGATGGCGTCAAGTCATATCAATAATTATGTAGCAGCAATTTACCTTCGGCTGTCTCTAACCGAAAGTGGCCTCCTATACTGATAATCGTCCGCCCTCAATCCTGAATTTGCCTCATAATTTTACTGAGATCACAATCTCAATCGCGTTCTCCTATAGCAATACATACCTCCTTAAGCTTATCCATTGTAATCAGTTAAAGTCTATGGCTTTCGTTACTTTTAACCTCAAAATTATTGAGAAAATAAGAAAAGTATAGGTTTCACTTTTTGACAAGAGTGTCCTAAAAATTGGGTTGTATTTGTTTCGTGTTAATGTCCATTGAGGGCGTATATTTCTGTATATGTTTTTGTGTACTATAAACACACCTGTATATAATGTGTCGTACAATGTCGCCTTTTGAAACAAAGGTGACAGTGCTGTACTACCGTGCCAATTTCTCCTAATGTAAAAGCGTAGCCTGGATATCACAAAGCTAAAGTAACACAAAATCACATGTCCACTAAATACTGTCCGACTACTGTTATCATACTTGCCACGAGTAAGCTTATGCAAAAGCAGAAAAAGGGCTATAGATAGAATACTATTTCTCATTTTTTACGCATCGCTATTACGAATTACGGTTACTCTCATAATTGGTGGTGGTAGATGCAGTTAGAACACTATATTGATTGTAGGTATACTGGGAATGGGAGATGATCTAATGATTTTGTGTAATATTGGTTCCTGATTAGGAAATTCGCTACCAGCCATCTCTTGGTTCAGGAGTAAAACTAAAAGCTTTTCAAGATCAGGTACTAAATAGAAGGTATTATTACGAAGGTCGACTACATTGCTTACGCCGTAGGCTAATTATCACAATTGATTTGCATCGCCATAAATATTGGATACCGGGATGTTGACTACCTCGTCACTGGCGACTTTTCTCACGGCCATGAGCACGATGGGGAGCCAAGCACTCCAAGGTGTGACGACTAGCGAGAGACGATCTCTCTTGAATACGGGATGTTCTCTTTTACATGATACGACTCGGGGTTGTAATACTCCAGATACGTTTCGAAATCACGCTAATACATGTGTGGTAGACGATGACTCTAACCAATCGCCCAAGGCAAGAAATCTGGATGTAAGATCTGTATCAGGATCGGTGGTATCTAGGCTGGCTACCTTAAGGAACAGGAACCGTATTAAAAGCAGAAACAAGATGGTTCACCGAAATAGTTTGAAAAAGGATAAAGAAAGATCCAAGAAAGCCCCAAAAAGAATCGCCTTCAACTTTCCTGTCAAGCGGAAAACTTCATTGAAACAAAAACCAGGCCACATGAAGTTACCACAAAAGCCAGCCAATTTCGAGAACTATGCTGATTTTGCCTCTTTTTATGATCAAGCCAATGCTGCAAGCTTAATACGAGAAATGGCTCCTCGATTGATGCTTCTCTTCAAATACAAGGATATTCTAAGCCCTGAGCCTAAACTATTACGTGAATACCGTGAGTTTGATATAAACCTTAAAAATGACTTCTTGATGAAAGACAAGGTAGCTCGTTCGAAGCTGAAAATCACAATTTCCGATCCTTTGAGAAGTACCTTAACCAAAAATGGGATGCAATTTGATTCGCCTGTTGGTAAGGCAAGCGATATAAATTTCATTGATGTTGTATTCAATAAATACCGTAATACTGTCTTTGCCAACAAGCTAAAGGAGGTTCCCGATTTTCAAACTATTTTTCCTGATGAGCCACTTGACTACATGGTGAATGAAGAAGATATAAAGAATATGAATGCCCGTCTCGCACTTGAAGTATTACTTCGCCGCACTGTTGCTGCTAAGTTGGAATTTAGATTAAGACAACATGGATTTGAAACTTCTTCCGAGAGCGCTTGGCTGACAAGTGATTCCAATACACCTGGCTCGTATGATCATGAAAACGGTGAAAACGATAGTAGTGACTATTCTACTGAGACTCCTTCTGATAGTTCTTCCTTTGATGAGCCTTATTCTTCTCCGGATATCATGAGATACAATTTTTCTGCCGGACTATTGCCATCTCCTCAAATAAGTCCATTGCCTGAAACCGTGGAAAGCTGGTACAATCTGTCAGACTTAAGTGGACAAAAATCAATGAGGAACCTGAGAGATGATACATCTAACTACTCCTCACCAGAGTTAAACAGTAAGAGTACGAATTGCTTTGCCGGAAATTCTACTTATACAACTCATGGTGATAACTTACCATCTCAGCTGCGTCATTCTCTAATATACGCGAATACTTTTACTTCGCATGACGATCAATCCGAAGAAGCTCGATATTCATCGCTGGACGATAAAGCACCTGGACATCAAAAATTAAAATCATCTAAGCAGGCTTATACACATAACGATAAAGATGTGACAGCCAAGCATGGAAATTCGTCGGGTACAAAAATAAAGGATCCGAGAGTTTCACCTAGCAAATATTCATCGCTGTCTAGTGACAGTTCTGCGCCCTATCCATCCTCGCTTTATTCTTCTAGTAATTCAGACCGATCTTTTAGAGAATTCATGAAGTCATTGGGTTACTACCCTGAAAAAAGGTATGAACCACCAAGTCCACTTCTTACCCAGAACATACGTAACCGGATCCCGCTACAAAACTATGCAGAAGTAAAGTCGATGACAGCAAGTATTTCAAACGCAGATAACTCTAGTGAAGCAAGTTCATCTATATCAAACAAAAGAGCGTCACACAATAGTCCTAGACAAAGTCTTGATCCAATAGAAGAAAAGAAATACCGTCAGTTATTTTAACTGCTATAAATATATCGTATTAAAAACGTAAGGTCCATGTCAAATAGGCGAATAGCTTAGAAGTTCACTCAATTAATGAATTATGACATCTTTCATACTCATATGCAACGAGTAAGCTTACGATTTACGCGTGAAATGTCATGGGTATTATAAACTCTCTCACTTTTTTAGCAGTTTCCTCGTTCGAGTTTTCTTCGCTTGCTATTTCCAAATTTCTCGTTGGATAGTACCCTTGATCTAATATGTTTAACATAAATAGCGGAACCTTACCGTCTCTAACTCCCTCGCAGATGGCGAGCACCTCGCTGGAAGTAAGATGTCCCAAATCGTGCAAATTTAGTAGCTTATTAAACCATTTCTTGTCTTTTATATAAATTGGTTGCAAGTCACGGCCATTGGTGACAGATGGGGAATTGATAGCAGCAATTGCAGCAGTAGCTAGGACGCTTTCTATGTCAGAAGTGGTTGAGCTGTTCTGCTCGGTAGTATTGGAAGTTCTCGAACGTTTCAATGCCGGATCAACCGAGTCTTCTTCCACCATTTCATCCTGGGGTAATTGTTGCATTGCGGCACTGAATAATGGAACGTCATTAGCTGGATCACTAGGTGAGCTTTCACGGTGATTTCTCTTCCTCTCTTTAGCATCTCGTACACTCAACTTCGACAATTTTGCGGGAACGAGAGGACGATAAAAATCAGTGCTGGAATCATGAAATTCGAACTTTGGTATCTCCCCATATATGTCACCCAACCCTTCTGCGTATCTGCTGTCGAGTTTTATAAGGAGAGGAAGTACTTCATTATGATACGCAGACATATACCGTAAATGGTCAGTTAGGAAAAAGTCATTAAGAATCAAATTACCTTTGTTAAAGGAATTGAGAGATGGAAGGGAGAGACTGTCACTATAAAGTAAAGTCTTAACCTGCCTTTCATCAATGATAACATTCCCTGTGGTGTTCAGAACTATCTGGAACCGTCCGCTCTCAGGACTCCACTTGTAAGAATACTCGCCCTCTCCTCCATGGTTCTTGCTATGAATCATTAATATATACCAAATCTTGTATCTATGATGATTAACATTGTAGAGGTGTTGCTGACAAGAGTATTTGGTATAAGTCGAATATACTGTTTCAGGGTTTATTGCCCTAAGTTGGCCTGTAACATACGCCCAAGCTTTCTTAGTCATTTCTGGTTCCGTACCCTTGGGATAGCTATGGACAACATCTGAGAGTAACTTAATCAAAAGCTGATCCATACGTGGTGACCACCGCTTATACTTGGAGTCTTTAGACTTCAAATCATATTCATGGAGATCTGGAATGGTATTCGCTTGCAATTCCCTATCATTAATTGAATGTTGCCTATTAGTATGTTCAGTCTGATTGTTGTGATGCAATTCTTCTTGTTGTTGTTTCGCGGTTTGTGACGCTACTCGAAACGCTTCGGCCGCATGTTGTACATTGGACTGTTCATGTCCTTTCACTGAATGCTCCTTCAAGTCTTGTTCTGAAGACATTTGTATCATACCGTTTTACAGATTATTACTTGCACTTATCTAAATTGTAAAAAATGATGTATTTGTTTATATTATCCTGAGAGAAATCGAACCTGTAAAAAATACAAAAGGATGTTCTAGATATATATGGCACGTGATACACAGCTTGGGCTTAGTGCAAACGAAACCTTGATGAAGACCTCTTTGACTGCTTTTTATCTATAATGTTACTGTTATTTTTATCGTTTGAGGTCGTAAAGTATTCAGAATTATCTGGGCTGCTTTGCTTTGGACGGTCCGATGGTGTTACCGAAGATCCTGACAACAGTCTTCTCAGTACATGTGATGTCAGTGTCTCATCATTCAGCTTAGACAGTCTATTGCGCCCTGCTTCCTCCTGATAATCTTGAACCCTGGAGAACTTATCTAGCATTTCATGGATTCTTTTTCTGCGGATTGACAACTGGTTACTTATGGATGAATTGTTAACTACCACGGAGTTGGAACCGGGCGTAGTTACAGGTGTGGTAATAGTACTGGTTGCTTGCTGCTGTGCATTCCAGTTGCTAGCGTGTACAACTGAGCCTAGTCTGTTTTTCAAGGTCATAAAAGTTGACGATTGTGGAAGTATCATCAACAACCCATAAAGCGTTTTGTATAGATATGGGTGCTTTTCAGGTTCTAGGAGCTGTAAGCGTAACTTCATGAATATTGGTGATTCGAGAAGCTGCACAAGTATATCTAACTGTGTTAAAAGTTGAAAGCCAACTTCCATGTCGGATAAATGCTTTATGATAAGATATGCTAGTTCATAGTTGGATGTAAGAAGGCAAAGAGACAACGCACTTGGGGCATTGAAGCACCAGCACAGGAAAAGTGTAGCAAACAATTGCCAATCATCCAACTTAGAAGAATCCAAGTTTTTCAATTTCTTACGGAAAGTGGCAAGCTCCGAAGTAGTCAATAATATATTATTCAAAGTCACGACCATCGAGTCCAAAAAATCGACATCGTTGTCATTTGAACTAAGTATTTCCGCAAATGCTTTGTAAATACTCTCAGAAGTTAAGTTGATACATAATTTCCTGATTATGAACTCAATTTTTCTTCTAGTGGTAGGAATCAGTGATCCTGCTAAATTGTTTCCATCTTCATTTCTACTTCGGATTTCTTCTTTATAAAAGAGAATGAGCTTGACAATAAACTTTTTAAAGAAAGTTTCATCCGTTTCAGAAATTTTAGACAAAAGTTGTAATATAGCGAGAGTAACGTCGTTGCTTGCATCAATAGTTGATTTAATCAACTCAGACACATCAAACGTTTCCTGCAAATTCTGGCCGTTTTGTTCAAAAGTGGGCTTAAGAAATTTCTGGGGATTAAGACTATACAAGAAGATCAAAAATTCAAGCAGTGTTAGCTTACCTAACTCATTTGACATTTCCAAGCATTCTTTCATAATTGCACGTAAGGTAGGAATCATATAAAACTCATTGAATTCATCGTATACTTCCTTGTTTATCTTTTTTAAGGAATCATCCGTTGAATTAATATTATCACTTCCATTCTCATTTTTCTTAGCATCGTTCGCTCTATCTTGACTAGGACTATCTTTCAACTCCAAATTAGTGACTTGCGAAGATAATTCTTTCCCCCGTGAAGCCGTTTCATGTATGTCGCCTAGAAAGGATTGTAAGGACATGTTGAATCTCAAGAACTCATTCCGCAACTCAGTATCATTGTTGTTATCACTGAAAGCTATATTTTGGATAGTTACAGTCACACAATCAGGAAGAAACTTCACGAAACTCGAAGGTGATATTTGTAATAGATCGTTCAACCATTTTAAAACAGTGAACTGAATTTCAAGATAAACTTCATGACTCTCGTTTAAAATGGAGTTGGTTTTGTGTTCTTGACTCTTATTCTTTTGATTCTTTTTAAGCCTCAAAAATGAAAGAAGAATATCAATAATTTTGAGAAAATCTATGAAGACATATTGCCCGCTGGTCAGTAATTCCTCTTCGACTAATTCGTACTTCCCTTCATTGTCTTCTTCTTTGCCATCTGCACGGATGAAAGTCGTTGACGAATCCTCAGGAGACATCTGGCCATTATCCCTAGTGAACGAATGATCTACCACCTTCTCTATGTCGCCCTCTTTTGGATTGGTGCTTTGCACCGAATCATCCATCTCGGTGTTTTCTCTTTCTTTTTTCTTCTTGTTTTTTTCCCTCTCCATCACTTTTCTCTTAACTTCATTTTTCACCTTTGAGATGGTTCTAATTTCCTTGAGAAATACTTTAAGTAGGTTTTGGGTTTCTATACGCACATCAGACGGTGCAGAGTTCATTAAAAACCTAATGAGGGGCTCAAGAAAATTAGGAAGAAAAGTAATAAGTTCTAGGGAAGGTATATCGTCCAACAACTCTAGCCAGCTTATCAAGAACTTCTTTGCAAACGGATCTATTGTATACATTCTTTCCAATAATGTGGGTATGAATTTTGGAAGTGAGAAAGCCTTTTGAGTATCTTGGACTTCATTTACTTGGAATGCGTCACCATTTGGGCTAATTACATGAGATGGTATATCATTTGACTGCCTACTTGGCGTAACAGAAGTCTCTTGTTGTTGTAGAATCGAAACATAATTAGTCGACTTCGCACTCACGATGTCTTTGATGAGACGGTCCAATATATCAGCTGCATTTTTTACAGATGATTCTGTATCAGTGACTAGGATGCAAAGAATGTCAAATATCTCATTAAAATAGAGAAGTATCTCTCCCCTCGCTATTTTGGCTATGTTGTACAATGATTCACAAGCATAATATCTCACCCTTGCATCAGTATCTCTGAACGTGGCAAAAATGGGTTTCACAATCACATCCAAAAAATAGGCAATCGCAAAGGAGCCGAGTGCAACTGACACACTTCCCAATGCTGTGATGGCCCCCATTTTTGCTGAGTTGTTGCCGCCCTTTGTAAGTTCTGTTAGTTCATTTATAACTTTATAAATAGTTTGGCTATCATTCCTTGCGAGAGCATTCTTCGTGAGTCCCTCGATCTGGAAGGCAGTCGCCTTTCGTTTCTCGTATATATTGTTAGAGAGGTCTTTTATTATATGTGGCTCTAAGATGTTATTCTCGTCCATTCTTTGCTGTGTGTTTTTTCAGTTAGTTATTCATTCATCAAAAACCGAATGCATTAAAATATACGAAGTGCGAACGTTAATAATCCCCAATTCTACAGGTTTGCAGCAATGACTTCCATCTACATTAAGATATCACGTAATGTACAAACTTACATAGTATACTCGTGATTAATATTACAACTTGTCAGAACTTGTGACACATATATGCAAATAAACAATGACGACCTTAGATGAAGCTAAGAGCAAGGATGGTTATGAAACTAGTTACTCCTTCTCAACTTTACCCGGGGCTCTGATCCCAGATCATCTTCAGAAATGAAATCTTCTGAACAATCCTCATTCTCATTACCAGAGGATGATGCATTTGTACGTTTGCTATAAGAGCGCTTCCTTATATCGGGATTCATATAGTTATTCAGGTCGTTATAAAATTCCCTATTGGATCCTCCACTCTTCGACATCAGAATATAGTCTGGAATATTAGACACATGAGCAACTTCATACTGTTGTGGCATGTCTTGAGAGTCATCTTGGGCATCCGAGCAATTGTCTTTTGAAGGCAAAAGTTTCAGAAGCATTGACAACTCTTCAGAACTGAAATCAAATGACTTCGGAAGCTTGAGGTTGAACTTAATGAACAAGTCCCCGCGGGGATAGTTATCCAATTCGAACACCGATTCTGACTCACCTTCTGGATTTTGGTATACCTCGTTATCAACTATTCTTGGGTTCATAGGCATACCATAGCCATGGACTATTTTGGGGTTAGCAGGATCAATAACACCAACTACTTCTCCCTTGTCGATGTTAGGATCTATTGAATCGTTAAAATCTTTTTTTCCGTGTGCATTAATGTACAACTTCAAATCGTTTCCTTTCGTTATGAAATCTCTAATTACAATCAGACCTCCAAGGAGCGCCGTCTTTAAATCAATATCCTGTTCTTTGAAAAGATCATTAGACTTTCTGATCAAATAAGGATGCAGTAATTCCTGAATATGTATGATCAAATCTCCTGGTATAATATTGGGGCCCTCGTCGCCTTCACCTTTCAATATGACACAGTCGCCATCTTTCATACCAGGCAAAATAAAAATCTTGACGATTTTCCTCTCCTTTCTGAATCCTCTCTCGCAATTTCTACATAATTGATTGGAGGAAATAAATATACCAGTACCTACGCACTGATCACACATCGTGAGTTCTTGCATCTTCGTGAAATTATTGAACATAGTAACAACCACTTTTCCACTCCCTTGGCAAGTACGACAGGTTTTAGGATTGAAGCCACCAGCTCCATTACATTCTTTACATCTGCTCATCTTTGGTAGTTGAAATTTAAGCACTTTCCCATGGAATAAATCTTGCAAAGTGACTTTACAAGTGTGATGTATATCTTCGCCTCGAACGAGCCTGGGCTTTCTCTCGCCGGGCGCTGGCTGAACGTGTTTCTTTAAAGGGCCACCAGAGGCTCCCATTTTGAATCCGGCTCCTGGATTCATGTGCATATGCAGAAAGGTATCAAAACTACTCATGAAGGGGTCAGATTCGAATATATTGTTAATGTCTTGGAACACCTGTGAAAAAATGCTGTTGGCCGTGTGCATGTTGTACGAACCATTCAGCCTTCTAGGGCGCCCCGTATGACCTTTGAATTCCAAATTTCCATTGAGGCCTGCCTCTCCGTATCTGTCGTACGTCTTGCGAGACGATGCGTCTCGCAAGATCTCATATGCCCTTGTAAGTTCCTTGAATGTCTCTGTGAGTTTTGGGTCATGATTCGTCTTGTCCGGATGATACTATAATGCTGCTTTTTTGTAGGACTTAGATATTTCCTCAACGGTCGCATTAGGTGACACTGATAGGATATCATATAAATGTGTTTCAATCACCATTCTTATCACACTAGTCGTTCATCTGATTTCTGCCTAAGAAACAACTCTAAAGAAAGGTAGAATGTACCTAGATAGGAACTGTTATGAAGTATATTGCGTTACTGACTTTAAGTTAAGCGATCCAAACAGCAAAATATGGGTCCTAAATCCTTTCAAAATAGTATTTAAAAAATTGTTTGTGACCGGACCACGAATTACCAAGCTGCTTAAATCCCCCGGCACAAAAGACGCACTGTTTTTTTCGATAAGCTTCGAAACATCGCGACGAAATGGTCTGAGTAATCATTACACAAAAACGAGCAATGATGTCGGATGTATGCAGAATATCACAGTCTAGCAGTATTACGATACATGGGGGATTTAATTAGAAGTCGTATATACCGATAAGAAATCATTAACCTAATATCGCGTCCCTGAAATGAGGCTGAAAATTCACTCTCTTCGGCTTTTCTCTGCGAAGGTCATCGTTCATTGCCTTCACGGTACTTCTTTTGGCTGTCTTCTCCTGCTTCGATAACTGGGGACGGGAGAAACTTGTTAAAGCACCTTCACTTGCCAAGGTCACCGTCTTACGAGAATCCGGCTGTGGTGAGGGTAAAGGAAGATTCTGGCGATAGTAGCGCAACATTGATCTGTGACCGATTCGAGAGCCTGATGGCAATATCAACTCCACTCCACTGTCGTCAATATGAACAGTAGTGTAGTTGCTGTGAATATTTGTGCTATGCATAACTAGCTCACTCGTTGAGCCCGGCGACTTGTGTTCCACATCGCCCGCGGGGTGATGTAAGGCAGCCGCGTGCTCTGTATTTTTTTTCGTTTCTTGTTCTTCAGACAATTCGAAGTCGTAAAATTTTGCTATAAGATCTTTTTCTTCCTTTGTCTCGTACGGTATCTTGCAATGACCCTTCATGTACATATGCTGTCTCAACCCCTCCAATGATCTACCCTGAAATCCACATGCTAAACATTCATGGTTAGCAGATACAGTCTCGCTCATATACTCGAGAAGACCTTGCACATCAACAAGGAATGATCTTTCTGGTATGTATAATCCATGGTGGTTGGACATATGACGAATATTGCGCTCCACTTCCTTATTATTAGCGCCGCAATAGAAACAACATGTTATGGGTAAGAGTTCTTCGAACTCCTCAGAGGCTGACTGCGAATCTGAATCTTCA
Source organism: Millerozyma farinosa (assembly GCA_002196765.1). Taxonomy (NCBI): domain Eukaryota; kingdom Fungi; phylum Ascomycota; class Pichiomycetes; order Serinales; family Debaryomycetaceae; genus Millerozyma; species Millerozyma farinosa. The sequence continues at coordinate 333,092 of NBND01000003.1, forward strand.
TCTATTTCGCTATCATCGCTTGCTTCTGAAGATGACGTCCCCAAGTCTGTGAAGTAACTACTATCGGTGAAGTTTAATTCAGATTCAGTCTCAATATCCATGTGATGCGACTCAGTTACCAGTTCGCCAAGAGAAAACTCAGATAAATGTGATCTGATAGAAGGAGCGGGACTATGTGATCTCGCAATAATATCGTCTAGCCGAGACTTGCCTGGTCTCGCCAATAAGCCTCTTCTCTTCATCTCTTTTTTGGTTAGCTGGCGAGGCCCGTTTTTCCGTTTCCTATATGGAACCCAAAAACCTGACTCATCTTCTTCACCATCGACGGGTCTTCTTTGTCTCTGCTGCAAAACCTTTTCAGCGAAAACCTCTGACGATATAGACGGAAGTTGGGCCACACGTCTTTTCAAGTTGTAGCTGTGCCATTCTGTTTTCATATGTTGCCTTTGAAGTTCCGCCGTGATAAAAGTGATCCCACATGTGATACACGTGAACTTTGAGCCACTCGGGTTTCCACCCTGCGGCATAGGCGTATTTAAACTCATGATCTACTGGACTGAAGCTAGTTCTAATGTACTGAATTTATTCACAGTAAAATACAAAAATTTATATTGATAAGGTATGCACGTGATGAGATGTGTCCGTTACTAATTGAAATAAAGTTGTGATGTCTCGGGCCATGATCTCTTATACATGCTCATGGCGACTGTATCTTGAGAAGTAATTTTGCCATCAAAAATTGCTTTGAAGTAGCCATGAGTACCCAAACTCTCTTTTATAAAGCCTGTTCTGCCGGACTTTGTGAATAATGGTACGGCTTTAAACCAATTAACGTCATCTGGGTTGAAAAACATGTAACGCACAGTAACAACTTTCTTATGAATCTTCACCGGATATCCTGTTAATGTCACTCTTTCTGCAATAATTCTAGAGCTGTCTGCGTTCAACACAGTTCCACTTCCAACCAAAGCAAGACCATTAGCTCCATGTTTGAAGAAAATGGTAGGAGCGTTATTGAATAAAACTGGTGCTATGCAAGTTGCTACTGATGTCTGACCTTCATGTACAAAACGTTCAAGTTTGTGGACGTTATTAGGAGTGTTCGAAAATTCACTGAAGATGGGACTTACGACCTGTCTTCTAAAACCATATTGCACAATCAAGGACTCCTTAGAAGCAACAGGTGCTTCGTAGTTGTCCATGATCTCAAAAGAAAAATTCATGGCTCCAAGTTTATGCTCATGTTGGAGTAGAGAGTACACCGTAAGTGGCACCTGAGATGCATGTTGGTTTTCTATAATTGATCTGGGCGCACGAACACCTAATCTGACTCTGTCGCCCGTTACTACTTTGCAATCCTTTATGGCGTCTTTAGCTACTTTATTTTTAGTGGCTCTGAAATTTGAGACTCGAAGAAGACGCTTCCATATATCTGGTGTTTCTTCGTCGATTTCATTGCTGTCCCATTCACAGTTTCCTAAAGATTTCACACCTCTGTACGATTTCAATTTTTCTTTGGCAGAATCTGATGGTTCTAATTCGAGCTCATCAGGAAATTCAAGATCTTCTCTTGCTTGCAAGCGAATCTCATTTAATTGCCTTTCTTCTTCCTCGGGAGATAAATCTAAAAACATTTCAGAATTCTCGTCATCACCCATATCGTTTTCTATATATGTCTCACCGTCTTCCATATTTATACCCTCTCCGTTGGTGTCCACCTCGTCTGTAATGGAATCATCGTCACTTTCGAGGTCTGATGCACCTTCCAAAACATCATCCAAAAGCCATCTGCTTTGATATTCAGATGTACCCTTTGGAAGTTTTTTCTTATTGGAGTGTATTACATCATCTTCATAATTGGAAAAATATGTTTTCCCGTCCATACGAACCCCATATTCTTCATTAGACAATATGAGGTCGCTTTCCATGTCTATTTCCTCTGGGTTGAGTTCTTCAAGAGTCTCTTGATTGATATCTGGAGTATATATGTTCTGATTTTCAGCGATGTCTCCTTCAGACCTCCTGAATTCTTTGACCCGTTCTATGTATTCCAATTGGAAATCTCCAAAGCCCGGGATATGAACAAGTCTATTAGGGCTGAAACCTGTGCCTCTCACGTACCCTTCTACGACTAGCAAATCAGAAGCATCCAGTTGAGACATTCCCAATTGTATATCTTCGGCTACCAAATATCCTCTAGAATCTCTCCAAGTTATCGATTTTGGGAATTTTTGACAGACTGTACGGATACAATTAATACACTCTGTGCTGTTCTCAATGGCATACATCTTCTCTTCTTCAGGAAAAAAGTGCTGGAAGTATGACTGAAGAGATTGTCTCACATCCAACTGCAAATTCCTTTTAGGGTATGATGAAACAATATTTGGCAATACACCTATCACAGAAGCAATTCCCTGAGATATACAAGCACGTAATATCATTTCTCCCTGCTCTACATCGACCTCTTTTGTTGCTGAAAGACCAATAAGAACATAATCAGATATTTTAGCAGCATCTAGAATTTTGAGGAAATCATTAGGGTCTGGTATTATGATCTTCATTTTTGACTTAAAGCGATTAACCTTAACTGAGGTTACAGACGGACAATCAACCATTATGTGGTCACCATCGTCATTTACACAACTGATTAATTTCGATGCAATGTCTGAAGGAGATATATCATCGGTTAAGCAAATAATTGTTATGATCTTTTCAATTCCTTGACTACCCTCAAACAATCTCCTCGATTCCTTGATGCTGTGAATTTTGTTGGCCTTTAACTGCTTCGCCAAGTTCTTTCTTGCAATCTTAGACATCTCAGTTCCTTTGCCTGTCTTACCCAGACTCTTTTCGATTCGCCCTTTGTTCCGATTTTTCAAGTCATTTTTGCTAGAGAAACGGGACTTGAAAGATTTATGAATAGTCTTCAATGTTGACCTATGCGAATTACCACCTTTCGCCATATCTTTCAGTATAAATATATATATATATATGTCTTAGGTACTACTACTACTTTTTCATGAAGCAAGATGCTCATCTCATATTAGGGCTATGCCCTAGTGGTTCCCGTGACAACGAAATTTTTCGTCTGAACACCTCAAAATTTTTTCAAGTATTGCGCGACCTACAATATTCATTACAGGTTTTCCAGTTAGTTTCACCAAAAAATCTAATTTCGAACAGTTAAATAAAACAGAAAGAGATAAATGTATGTATTTAACTTGAAGAGATAGCAACTTGATATACAAGTGAATCAGGTGAATAAACCGGTAGTAATGAAATTCGCCCATAATACTTAACTGCGGCATGAACTATTGATGATGTGAAAATTTCACTTATTATTCCAAATCCATGGGTATTATAAGCAATATTAGGTTTTTCAACAATACGTGGATAGGGGGCAAACGTCTTTTTTAACGGCTTTCCGCCTTTTATCTAGCTATCCTGCTGGTCCAGTATACACCGAAATATTCACGAGTACCTTTTCCAAGAATCATAATACTAACTACGAATAGCAATATGGCTCACGAAACTGTTTGGTTCTCTCACCCAAGAAAGTTTGGCAAAGGCTCAAGACAATGCCGTGTCTGCAGCTCCCGTTCTGGTTTGATTAGAAAGTACGGTTTGGACATCTGCCGTCAATGCTTCAGAGAAAAGGCTACCGATATTGGTTTCAATAAGTTCCGTTAAGTTATGATGCATAGCCTGATGAGGTGATTGCACAGTGCTGAAACTTAGATCATCTAAAATGTATAATTATTTTAATGGATTTTAGTAGGTCATATATGGCTTAAATAAATACAACACCTTTGATCCACCCTGTAAGCCTTACAACTGACCCATTCTTATACTCCAGTCAAATACGTGACCAGATGGCATAGAGTGCAGAAAGATACTATCATATTATTCTACGTTGTCTACGGTGTATCCTGTTATTCGACATTCAGAATCCATTATAATAGACTCCAAACTTCCTAGCAGGAATTTGCTCTCGGAGATATATCCAAATAAATGGCAACGAGTATAACTTGACAATTTACATTATCCCGTCGTGGCAATCATCTCCTTGTTAAAAACTTTTTGATTGAAGAAAGAAAGATTTAAAAAAATGCAATTTTTTGCTTTTAAGTATTCTATAAATGGTTTTCGCACTACCATCGATGAAGCATTCAAAATTGCACCTATCTCTTCAACGACTTGGTCACCTACTCTAACAAAGTATGGATATCATGTACATTTAAAGTGTTTCTTGTACCCTGATGAGTGGATCGTGTAATTGCTGCCGCGCAGTAGTCCATCCTTCTTATCGAAGATACCAAACAATTGGGCTTCTGGATAACGTAATGTTAAAAGTAGTAAGATGAATGGCATTGTCGTTATTTTTGGAATACACAAAGCTTTTAGCGGTACTAAGCTGAGGTTACTTAGATAAGTGCTTGATGTCAAATTTTAAAAACGAAATGTCTTGTTTGCAATATTTGCGCTAATTGGTAAGTTTTGCAATATTCTCTAAATTCGTAGACTGTTTAACAGCTAGAAAGTGGCTTCGCTTTTAAAATTTAAAGGCATTCTTAAATAACCCTTGATACTCTGAATAGCGAGTTTCTGTGCCTAAGAATAGATTAGCCTTGAAAGAGTACAATTGCAACTAGATTCTGATGTGTCTAGGTGCTTTAAACGAAGCCTGTATATAAGATAGCATCAGATAGATCTAATTTTCAGTGAAGGCACAAGAAGTCAAAAGTACAACATTATAATGTCAAACTACGGGACAAAAGGATTAGTTGCCGCATTTGCTATCGGATTAAGTTGGTATACTGGCGTTAAATTCTGGCAACCGTTGATTATGTAAGTCCATGAATGGCTATTGCGAAGCAAGACCAAGTACTAACATAAACAGTGAGCAGTTACAAAAAGATGGGAACTTAAGAGAAGACGTATATGTTAGGGATACGTCGGATCAGCCAAAATCGTGGGAGGATATCAAGCAAGGAATACGTCATACTCTTCATCCTGATTTGAAAGCGGATTCAGACAAACCAAAGAATGAAAAATGATGAATATTGATTTTAGCGCATAACTCCGTTCAAACACAAGCTGTAGTTTCTGTATAAAGATCGTTGAAAAAAATATGAAAACGTTCATATATTCAGGCTGACCTCCTATTTTGATTCACAATTGGTTAAATTGTTTGTTTACCTTTCTAAAGCATATACATCACGGTACTCGGCTGCAAAGTACTTTACAGGTTTGAGATAAAAGCGCTTCATCGAAAATACAAAGGTAATACATTGGGAAATTGATTCAGTGATACCAGCAGCTCCCTGAAAGCCACAATCTTGTGTTTATTTTTGAGATGGACATTATTTCTGAGATGATCTCAACTTTCTTTTAGTTATCGAGGTCTTAGCCTTTGCTTCAGATATGAAATTTTCAACTGAGATATGATACTCAACATGCTTTACTATGAAGACAGTGATTTATTCGTGGCTATTATTCTGAATCAATACGAAGCATTTGAAGCATGAAAATTGGACGTGTATCAATAAACTTCGTTTAATATGTAAATATTAACTCCGCAAACCAAGCGTATATCTTACATAGCTAGACGTTGTAGAATTTATGGTAGACTATTAAGAGGTACTCATGGCTTGGTTAACTTGCAATTTACGAGGTAATTTTTCCTAACTTTCCTCTGCTTGATACTGTATATTAATGCTTAATATTACCAGCTATATGCCCATCGCAAGTTTTACTACCAAAATTAATCATTGCAGACAAGAATAATGGGAAAGCTCAAACGGGCTAGCAGGAGTAGAAATGCTAGATTAAATCCTCTAGGATACAAAAGAAAAGAAAGCTCGGAGGAAGCACTGAAATCCTCGAGTAAGGACATCTCTCAACTTTTACCAGTTTTGAATAATTTGAAGTCAGCTTCAGTATCTGAAAGGTTGAAGGCAATCACTACTTTGTCCGTCTATGTCAACAATGAGGATATCAGAAAGTTTTTATTGAAGGAAAGGGTTATAACATTAGCTTTTGAGCATTGCTTTTGTGATGATTTGAGTCTTGTTTCTGAGACTTTAGATTTCTTGAAATCTTTGCTTATCGAGGAAGGTTCTGGTATAGGAAAATACTACTGGAGATTGGGGATATGGAGTAATATAGAAAAGTATCTTAGCTCATTAGAAAACTTCTTTGAAATGACTTTTGCAGGGACTGAAAATAGTGGTGATACGCCAGCTGAAGAGAATAACATGATTGCTTTCCAGGGATATACAGAAAACATGATTTCATTTATTACAGTGTTAGCAGTAGGATCTGAAGAGCTTTTCAACAATGTCACTACAAATATTGATAATGTACTTGCATTTGTTTCGAAATTAATCGGTTGGAATATTACATATCAAGGATTTTCCAGTGATCTATTCAATTGTTTCTTAGAATTCTTGTTTGAATTCAGTTCAGAGTCGAGAGATTTCATTGAAAAGTTGAGAGAATCGCCAGATGTTCAAATCAATACTATCCTAGATTTCTTACAAACAGAACACCAAAATATGAATATTCTAGGAAAAGTGTATGGTGACGGAATAAGATTTAACTATTATGAAGGTGTTGGACAAATTGAGAATAAAGAAGAAGCCTCTATTTTTATTTTGGATAGTACGATCAAGCACATAACCTCAATAGATCTCAGTGCCTTGAGAAGCGCCCAACCGATGACCACTAAACAGAATAATGGAGCAGATCTTTCGAGAAGCTTGAAGCAACTCAACAGTATCAGGAATGAGTCAGAGGCCCTTAGTGTAGGAATTGACATAATAACATCTATATTCGAATATTTGTCTTACGATGAAACTGGCGCTGAAGAACGTATCGTTTTGGGCCATGATTTGGAAAACCACATTTTGAACAGTGTTTTTCCATGTTTGTATGAGTTACTAGATTTTGCATCTAAAAGTGACGAATTTTTATTTTTGGCAAGCAAGATTGTCAACTGCTTTAACAACTTGTGTTGGTTATTCTTATCATCTGAACGTATTCCTACCGAGTGGTTCAACTATTGCTTGAAGCTTTGGGATTCAATTATTTCTATATCAAGCAAAACAGAAGATATCGAAATACACAGAGACTGTTTAAATGTTTTATGGGCTCTCTCGAAGTGCTTAGGAGGTACAATATCATCTAAGGTATCTGACGATATGGTCACAAGTATGATTATTAAATGCCAACTGATAATACGTGAACCTAAGGGTGATTTAGAGTTTATTTTATGCTCAGTAGGATTTTTGGGCACAGTAGCTCTTCATATCAATAACATAGAGGTAACGAGAACTATTTCATCATTTTTGCTTGCATTGATACATGAATTCATGAAGAATAAAAATTTGAGAAATGAAATTAATCAGATAGATATTATTTTGGAATCACTAAATTCGATTTATGATATCTTTGGTGATAAACTGTACAGCTATGACTATGATATCTTCGTTAAAGAAGATTATATATCAAAATTAGAGACCTTATACCCCGAGATCAAGAGGATGTATAAGACCATCGACAAAAACAAAAATAGACATCTCAAGCTAAAGGCAGAAGAAACCTATATTAATTTAGAAAGGTTTATCAAGTACAAAAAGCAGGAACGCCAGTAAGTTGCTTCGAAATAATATGTTATTCTCGTCAACAATTATGGATAATCTATACCATTACGAGGGCCGATGTAAGACAGGTACGAAATTGTGCAGCGTTTCGTAGTGAAGTCAAAAAAGATAGAAATAAATAAATTTATGTTAACGAGACATAATAATATAGCTATGATTTATTTATGTAGCAAAACACTCCTAGTCAGTTCTATTAAATACAATTTTAAATTTGAAGTTTTATTCTGCAAGTTATAAACTCCAGTCTAATCACTAGAAACACATGAAGTACTAACTCTCTCTCTCAAGAAATGAATCAATATTACACTCTCCTGGCCTCGACAAAAGCATTACGCAAAGCTAATAATTCAAAAGACCTTATCCTGATCTATATCAAAATCATTATCTGACGATTCATAAGAATTAAAATCACTATCTTCTATCATTTCTTCCACATCATTAAATCCGTTGGCCTGTTTTTCATGTACGCCAACCACACCCCATCTTATTCCCGTGACAACCTCCAATCTATCAAGAATTTCTGACATTGGAGTGAATAATCCGAATTGTTTCTGTTCACCGTCAAAGGAATGCAACATGCCCAAAACACCTAACCCTTTTCTTTTTACGCCATCGCCAATATTTTCTTGCTTTGCTAGAATCCATGCCCCACTGTCACCACCTGAAGCAAAAGCAGTGTTATTGTCTTTTGATCCTATCACAAATTCGGATGATTGTATTGCACCATCAAGCCAATATACTAATTTAATCCCATTCAAAGTACCTTTCGTATATCTCGTGGTTGACCCGTACTTGAAAACTTCAAGGCCAACGTGATTTGAGTTACTAGACGCGTTCGAGTCGACTTCATTCAAATTAACTTCATTAACATTGCGCTGCAAATTTATGACAGATCTCACGTAAAGATTGTCGAGTATTAAACCCGGATCAAATTCATTAAAGGAAATATCATCTCCTAAATAATTTTGACTACATTTCAAGTTTTTGTTCACCTTAATGATAGCCAAATCGGATAATCGTTTTTCAAATTCACCATCCCTATCAGTGACATTCGTATCTATCAAAGTTCTTTCTCCCCAAACTATTTGACCAAACGATTGCTTCGGTAAATTCTTCTTCTCATACAGCAGAGAGTCACTTGAAGGAACTTCTTTGATAGGGAACATTTGATCCAATTGCTTCAAGACAGTCATATACGCCGCACGAGCGTCTAATGAAGATATTCCGCTATTTTCACCTTCTAGATTTTTATACTGTGTCTGTAAAGCCCTCTTATAAAGAGAAATCAAAACCGCCAGGGGACAGGACACATAAGGATAATCATCCTTACTTTTTGAGTTCGTCAAACAAACGTGCCCACATGAAATTGCAAATTTTGAGTGACTGTAGTGCTGCAAATGGGGATGTCTTTTGGGGTTGATTTTAGGATATATATACCCCCCTAAAGTGCCAGATATACGATTTGAGTTTTCCACCGACAATGACAATGATATGGGGGGCTGTAATGGGTTAGCAGGGATCCTGAATGGCAACTTAAATTTAGTTACATGTTGCGTCATCCGTGATAACTCATTCTGTCCAGACATGGGTACAGAGGAGCAGTCTGTTGCAGCTGTTTCGATCCAATTTTTCTGGACGGAGACATGTATGTCATCATACAAACCAGAGAGATTCTTCGCCATCTTATAGTGATAGTCACTTGGTTGTTTGTATCCGAAATACAAACATAATATTCTCATATTTTTACTAATCCCACGAGATATAGGAGCAATGAAAGACCCATTTTGTTCTTTCACGAGCTTAGTTGAAACTGAGATGTTATGTATGATATTTCGAAGCAAATCTTCATTTGGCAATATTAAGCCATCCTCTCCTATAGGATAATTTTGAGGCTTCATGATATGGCCAGTTTGGGTAGACGTATAATTAGTGTCAAGAGTCAAACTAAAGTCATGGAAATTTCTGATTAATAGAATCTTTAGCTTCGTATATGCCTCGTCTTTCAAAAGGTTATCATGTAAGTTCAAATATATCTTCAAAAGATGTCGTACATTAGCATTATTGAACGAGGATACGTGCCATTCTGACGCCGTCCTTCTGTGTAAGTCGGTGGCAAAACTTATAAATTCTTTCAAGCAGTCAACAGTACTCACGACTAATGTTGATAAATTAATCAACGAATTATCATATTGACTCATTAAAAAGATCATATCTTCCTGTAGCTGTCTGACTTTACCCACAATAACCTGATCAGCTTGAAGTACATCCTGCGGCTCTTCGGGGATACTCAATATCTGAAGAAATTGTTCCGACTCACTAACTTTATTTTTGTTGCTACTACTGCTGGAAAATCCGTCCCTACTATTCCAAGAGGAAGGATTCGTCGAAGCAGTTCTGTTATCTGAGAACAAAGAATTCTCTCTATATCGAGACTCCTTGGATCTCTGTGAAAAAATTTCGTCAGCTGGTTTTGAAGAACTATCCCTGCTAAGAAGCTCCAAATCTTTCCCATCCGTTATTTCTACTATGCTGGTTTTTTGTTCATCATATCTTAAGTCACTAGGAATGTGATTCTGTCGTAAACCATATTTTCCTGTGCCCCTATTCTTTGAACTTCTCGACGAACCACCTTCTTGTTGCAAGCGATCACTATCAGATCCATCATCTGCTTTCCTAAGCTTTTTCAATACCATATCCATCAAAGTTTTATTGGCTATCAACAAGGCATGTGTAATATTGTCATCGTACGACGTTTTGCGATAATTGCGGATCGTCTCCAAATAACTGGTTTCCTGAAAAAGCTTCAACTATACTGATTCAAAAATAGCGTGAATCAAAGTATTTTACACGAACCAGAATCAGGCTACGTCAAGCCTTAGTTTCTTAAAAGCCAACTATTGCGCTACTCTTCATTTTTTGTATCCGGGTTCAAACATATACATATATATTGACATATTTGGACAAGTTTCTCCACGTTAAAGTCAACAAGAGAAATACAGGATCAACTTCGTTAAAAAGGCCATATTTTACCATAACTTATAACATTCTCGATAAGATGCCTGTCTATTCTATCTCACACATCGAAAATGTCAGAGTATGCGTCGTCATGGTGGGGTTGCCGGCAAGAGGAAAATCGTTGATTGCTCAGAAAATAGTCAGATATTTATCCTGGCTCTCGATCAATTCTAAATGCTTCAATGTTGGTGCCTATCGGAGAGCGCTCGTATCTGAAAAAGGAATAGATGCTACTTTTTTCGATCCTCGGAATCAGGTGGGATTGGAGTATAGGGAAAGCGCCGCCGACGCTGCCATACAAGATATGATGAAGTGGTTTGTGGAAGAGAATGGCGTCGTTGGAATTTTAGACGCAACTAACTCCCAGGTTGAGCGCCGTGAACGAATTCTTCAGATTTGCCGAGCAAATTATATCGAACCTATGTTCCTTGAGAGTTGGTGCGATGATCAGGCATTGATCTTACAAAATATTTTTGATGTGAAAACAACTTCTCCGGATTACGTTGATAAAGACGAATCTTTTGCAACCCATGATTTTTTGCAAAGAATTAAGTATTATGAGGAAACGTACCAAACAATGGACAAAGTGAGGGATAACGATCTAACATTCGTCAAGCTTATCAACGTCAATTCCCAAATAATTATAAACCGAATCGAGAGTTACTTGGAAAGTCGTATTGTTTACTATGTTATGAACCTCCACATCAAACCTAGGTGCATTTGGCTCTCTCGTCATGGCGAGTCGGAGTATAACTTAACCGGACGCATTGGCGGTGATGCAAATTTATCCGAAAGGGGCTGGAGATATGCGAAGAAGCTTCCTGAGTTAGTTCTCAAATCTTTGGGAGAGGAGAACAAACATACGAATCTCACAATATGGACATCTACATTAGCGCGAACTCAGCAAACTGCCTCATTCTTACCATATAAGAAAAAGCTTCAGTGGAAGGCTTTAGATGAACTAGATGCCGGTGAATGTGACGGAATGACGTACGAGGAAATTGAAGCTAAATTTCCCGAAGATTTCAAAGCTAGAGATGATAATAAATACGAATATCGATATCGTGGAGGTGAATCTTATCGGGACATAGTTATAAGATTAGAACCCATAATCATGGAATTAGAAAGACAAGAAAATATTCTCATCATTACTCATCAAGCGGTTTTAAGATGTATATATGCTTATTTCATGAATGTACCCCAAGAAGAATCACCATGGATGTCAATTCCCTTACACACGCTTATCAAATTGGAGCCCAGAGCATACCTGACTATTGTTAGTCAAATCAAGGCAGATATTCCTGCAGTGAGCACGTACAAAGAAAGGGGTACTTCTCAGCTTGGAGAGTCTACAATTAGCTCATACGCCTCTAAGAGTAGAGATTTGATTAACAATTCGCTGAGCTTAGCGCAGAAATGACCAGATTATGGCCTGTCATCCGCTTGATGATCATCTGAAGGACCACTTTATTTAGAACTTATGCATTATTCCCCATAGCTACATACAAAACTGTGCTTTAATTACAAAATACATATTCATTAACATGTCAATATACAAGATAAACCCTCTAAGTAATATTAAGTGATGTGGATGCTAAAGTAGTAGACCTAGTGTCAGACAAAATGGCGGCTTTTTTACATTGTATTAGCATATTTCTTGGCCTGCTCTCTAACCTTCTTTTCATACGCCGCTTTGTCCTTGCTGTATGCCTTCCAAGCGGGTTCCTGGGCAGGGGAGTTAGGATTAGGGCTATCAAGCAACTCTTGAATGCCAATAACAATCTGCTTCAATGTAATTGCCGGTCGCCAATCTTGCGACTCATTAAGAATAGAAAGACAAACGGTTCCACTAGGATATATATTAGGATGGTAGAACCCAGCTGGGAACTTAACTCTGGGAGGCTTTGATGGGTATTCTTCTGGGAAATAGATTGTTACAGGATAAGTAGCCCCTTGCCATAACGTATTAGTTCTTCCAGGTATACCAGCTGTCCACTGGGTCAAATCCAAGCTGCCATCAGCAGCCTTGACGGGTCTCGCATAAAAGCCAAATGGATGGTCTTTTCTCCACTGTTTTCTTTCCTCTTGCAACCTCGTTCTACAAAGAGACATGTCTATTAATGTTTATCTAAATTGAAGTACTGTTATTTTCAAAACCCATTCAATGATACACGTTATGCACACGACCTACAATGATGGGCAACTTGAGGATATGACTTTAAAATCTTGTCAGACCAACCATTAGACAGGGCTACTTTCTCAGCTTCAATCCATACTAATGGGTGGTCTGGCTATAGATATTCCGTGCTGCCCTTGAAACTGGCTCTTGTAGATCCTCGTGTCATTATGTGTCATAAAGTTCTCATCATATACGTAGCCCACTGTACTCGTTTAATGAGCTTATTGAATCATATCTGACTACCAAGAACTTTAAAATAACTTGAAAGTGGTACCCGCAAAGCTATGTAAGTATTTCGATTTCTCCTCCTCTCAATAGGATCATTCAGTGATCTTCAAAAAAAATGAATGGAACCGAGCGTAATATTTGAAATCATAATCATATGGAATTAGACGTTAGATATTTGCCAAATCCTATTATTACATTAAATAATCTGGCAAGTAACGTACATCATGGAGAAAAAAGACGAGAAACAACCTGTCAACGACAAAATCGAAAGAAACGAAAAGAATCCCATGCCTACTGCAGATGATGACTTAGATGACCTTGACGATTTGCTAGACGACTTTGCTGACGATGTATTGAGTAAACCGCCAGGAGCCACGCTTGCTTCTGATGATTTATCCACAAAAGGTGCCGAGAAGCAGAATTTCAAGCCAGATGAACCTCTCAATGATGAACTCAAAGTCAATATTGATGAATTGGCTAAAGATTTGAACATCGAAGATGAACAAACAAAGGCCCAATTTGAGCAGCTTGTAAATCAATTTCAAACGAGTAACGCAGAGGAAGTACAAGGTGGTTCAAATGGACCTGATTTTAATAATATCATGAAAGAGACGATGGAGAGGTTGAAAAAATCGGGGGATAATATTGACGAACAAATTAGAAATGATCAGGCGGGAGCAAACGCAGAGGATGTATTATCGCAGTTAATTTCAGGTATCGATATGGGAGGAGAAGATAATTTAAATATGTCGAAACTTTTGGTTGACATGTTGGAACAGTTGTCCTCAAAAGAGGTTCTTTACGAGCCTATCAAAGATCTCAACCTTAAGTTCCCTCCTTTTTTGAAAGAGAAATGTAAAGATCTTCCTTCAGACACTTTAGAAAACTACAAAAAGCAGTATGAAATTACGGGTGATATTTTGAAGATTTTCGAAGACCCTGAGTTTAACGATAAAGATGAAGCTAAGAGAGAAAAGATTAACACTTTGTTAGAATCCTTACAAGAATTGGGCCAACCGCCCTCTGAGCTTATAGGTGATGCGACTGATTTCCCCGCGTTTGGTGGATTAGGTGACTCCAAGGGGACGAACCTAGATTTTGATAGCGCAGATTTGCCAAAGGATTTTGAAAAGAACTTAGAAGAGGGTTGCAAACAAACGTGAAAATAGTAATTGTCTATTATATTTGTTCTATCTAAGATTCAGTAGGATAACGTAATAAAATGAAGATCGTGATAGAGAACCACTAAACTTCCAATCCAAATCTGCTTGCAAAATCTTTGTAATAATTTAGCATTTCTGATGTAATTCCTCTAGAAATACCTTTCAATGCAAATTTGAAATGTTTCCTTTGAACGCGCTGAGCAGCTTTATCCTCCATGATGGCAGCTAAACCGGCTTCCTGACACAATAGTGAGACTTCTGCACCAGAACAACCCTCCGTCCATCGCGCTAGCTCCTCAAAGCTTAGATCTTCTTCCTTCAAATTAAAATTTGCACATTTCTTGCGCAATATATCTAAACGAGCTTCGTAATCGGGAGGCCCAACGTATATATGTCTATCAAGTCTTCCTGGTCTCAATAATGCAGAATCGATTTCCGTGGGTCTATTTGTTGCGGCCAATATAATAACACCTTTTAATTCCTCTACACCGTCAATTTCATTTAAAAGAGATGTCAATACATTTTGTGCGGCAGAAGTTGACGCGGATTCTCTGTCGGAGGAGATAGCATCAATTTCATCAAAGAAGATGATGGAAGGAGCGGCAGTACGTGCTTTCCTAAAAATCTCTCTAATGGTCCTTTCGGACTCGCCCACATACTTATTTAATATTTCTGGTCCTTTCACCGCAAGGAAATTAAGACCTGATTCGGTTGCTAAAGCTTTAGCCGTCAAGGTCTTAGAACAACCAGGTGGGCCATACAATAGAACCCCCTTGGGCGCTTGGACCCCCAATCTGTGAAAAGTATCTGCTGCTTCGAGAGGCAATTGAACAACTTCAACAAGTTTTCTTTTCAAGTCTGCCTGGCCACCAATATCAGACCAATAAACCTTTGGCATCTCGAGTAATACTTCCCGCATAGCAGAAGGCCTCACTTCTGACAAAGCTTCATCCATATCTGAATATGTCATCAACGTGTCACTACTTTTGTCGCTTAATCCTCGTGTGACCGCTTTGATTATAGCTTCTCTACAGAGAGAAATTAAATCGGCACCCACATATCCGTGCGTTTTAGATGCAATTAGTTTGATCTCATCTTCCTTCAAATTGTACTTTGCTTTATTAATTTTTCTGAATTGTTTTTGTAATATATCGTACCTGTCTTCAACATCAGGGATCCCTATCTCGATTTCTTGATCGAATCTTCCTGGTCTTCTCAAAGAACTATCCACTGAATTTGGTCTATTTGTAGCACCTACAATCAAGACACGGTTTGAAGTATTGAGGGAATCAATCATGGTTAAAATTGTCGCAATAACTCTGGAATCAGCATCCCCTGATTCTTCTGAGTTTCTACTAGGGGCTAGAGAATCGATTTCATCGAGTATTATTATGGAAGGCTCAAATCTCTTAGCCTCGAGAAATATATCTCTTATTGCATTTTCTGCGTCTCCCATGTATTTTGATACAATTGAGGGGCCACTTACCGTCAAAATATGAGCATCGGTTTCATACGCAATACAACGCAAAAGCATGGTCTTCCCTGTTCCTGGCGGGCCCTGAAGTAAAATTCCCCGAGGAGGTGATATGCCAAACTCAGAAAATAATCTAGGATTATTTAAGGGTAAATCTATGGCGAGCCGAAGAGCTTCCACTTGCTTAGCTAGACCTCCTAGATCCAGAAAGGAAGGATTTCGGGGTAGCCTATTATACTTTGTGTATGGCAAGTCTATATGGTTAATCTCAGTTAAGGTCGACTTTCCCTTAACAAAAATGTGAGGTGGACTCACCACATCCAAACTCATGGTACTTGATGACTTGCTTGCGCTGCTTTCTTGGTTAATTTTCATTTGGGCAAAGTCATCTTCTATAGAAGAATCTGACACGTCCAAAATAGTAACATTGTAAGAATCCTTGGAATTTTCGGCATCGCTACTCACGCAGAGACCAAATATCGTCTGGCCTGGATGTAGTATGCCGACTTCATCAAATACTTTGGTTAAAGCTCTCTCCATTCTAGAATCCTTAAGAAAGTCACTGACGTCTTTGCTCTGGTGGTCCTTAGCAGAACATTGGCAAATATGAACACTCACTTTTTCTGCTTGAGGTAGATTATTAGGTATTTTCTTCAATTCGACTCTGTCTCCGAGAAGAAAACCACCAAGCTTGATGGTGGATCGACTTAGTCTCACAATATTCTTGTCTTCTACTTCATCAACACCATAAATCGTTCCCAAAACACCAGCATTTGATTTGTCTAATTTGGAAATATGTATGAGTGAACCGTTTACTAAGTCAAAGCCCTCGATAATGTCTTTACTAACATAAACTTTATTCAGAGACTTTGCCAGAGTAGAGATAGAAGGCCGAACTATAAAGTTCTTGGGCATTTTCAACTTCTTCTTTTCGGATGTATCATGATTCTCTGGGGCTTCATGTTTTTTCTTAGAAGAGCTTCCAACTTTCGAAGACATTGTTCGAATATTATATTTTAGAACGTACTATATAACGTTCAGAGCTTATATTCATTTTTGATAGTCTCATCTCGCACTGCTTAACCATATACAAAAAATAAGCTTGAATCTTATACGCAAATACACATGGCAGATAACAAATGATTACGAGGAGCTCTAGATGCCGACTATCTAAAAGTGGTCATTTCTTCAGCCGTAATTCTGTCTCAATTACTATTCGCTTCCGCAATATTTTTAGTAGCAGTGGTTCTGATTTCGATTTTATTCTGAAAGATGATGTACATGCTATGAATGACTACAAACCAGTAAATAAGGGAAATAATATAGTTGATAAGAAACCAACATTCTACAAGAGATCCATCATAGAATTTACGGGCGATAGATACGAAAAAAACATGTTTTTATTTAACATAACAGATCAGCTCAAGATCAAAGAATTTGAAAGCGATATGGTTGCCAGATCAGAGCCCATACTCAAATTTTTATTTCCTGAGTTCACCCTTCTGGTTGAAGAAACAACGTGCATAATTTTCGGGTTAAATAACTTGCGATTTCCGGGAGACAAGTTGAGTCTGGGGCCGCAACTCGGTGAGCGGCCTCAGAAAATGTTTCCTGAAATGAGTATGGTAAGTGACATAACTACTGATAAGTTACGAATTGCTGGTAAAACGTTTTTCGATCTCCATACAAAAATAGGCACTGTATTTATGAATGAAAAACATTTAGCCTTATCTAGTTTGGATTTGGAAAGAACTATTGATGCTTTTACTAACGCTGAGAGGGTGATACCTCTTTTTATGAAGCACAACAATATGTACAACATTCTATCTACTCCATCTTCAGTGAAAGCTAGCCCTGTGCTACAATCCGCTCAAACCCTTTCCCAAAAAAAGTTACTTGATGCAACTTCAATCGGTAGTTTATTTACGTTAATTGGAATATTACTTTTAAAGTATGAAAAGCATGAGGTTAGTAGTCATCTTATAAACTCCAAACTTATAAATGGGCCGCGAGGATTATTAAGTATTGCTACGGATGACTTGATTCAAAGCAGGTAAAGATATAGAAGGTATTACCTTCAGGTAGTTATATATTCATGTATATAGTTTTTAATAATGAAATGAGTATATTAACCCTAAAGATATAATGAAGCACAGAAAACAATGTCTCTCTTTATTTTCTCTTGTGCCTCGGACATCTTAAGATGCAAATTTGAATCGCCAATGATAAGAGCGGCATTTTTTACTTGTCTGCATACCTCGTCAAGTCGAGTGATTACCCTTACAATCGTTCCTTCTGCCTCTAAACTTATTTGCATTATTTCACTGAAAGACATGCCTCTGGCCCACTCATACACCACGTTAACTAGTGCAAATCTGTTTCTTTCGAAAAATTCCTCTTCTTCCATGGTGAGAGTAATCCGTTTCAGAGCATAAATCTTCATCAATTTTTCGGCAATTGACATAATTCTCTTTCTACCTCTCTCCAAACGAGGAGTGACACATGGCTCTTCTTTTTCGTTATTTCTGCCTTCATAAACGAAGCAAGATAGCAACGCAACAATTTCTTCGGGCTCATATTCACCCAAGAAATTATCCAAGATCAACTCAGTAATGATAAGTTCCCATCCGGAATTAATCTCACAAGCAACTCTACCTTTCAAGACAACATTATGGTGTTGGTCAATGAATTCAAGCAGCCTTAGTACTTCCAATCTTTGCGTATATTCGGGGAGTAGTTCTAGATTTTCATCTGAAATCAAACTCTGCAAAGATTTAATTTCATTAACAATAGCATTTCGCCTCGACACTTGCTTATACACATCCTTGAAATGAGTGGACTCGAAAATATCTGATGAGTTTAACTGTTCTTCCAAATCATTCTTTCTGTCTAATAGTTCATAGAGATCTAATTGTGAAGCTTGTCTGAAATTTAATTCTTTCCAGCTTCGTTGATCCTTGAGTAGTTCTTTTATCTCTGATTCTAACTCTTCAATTGAAGTCTGTTCGTTTCGTAATATCAGCTTTAAGCTGAATTTCAAGATAAAACCACCTATAAATTTTATCTTATCTGATGAAACGGAGTCAATCCTTAATCCTCCTGTGTAGGTCATCTTATTCCTGAGTTTTCCTATAAATGGATGATTAGGGATCCAGGGCAAGTTTAAGTCTTTACTCTCAATCTCATAGGCATCACCTAGATTACACGTAAGAAGCAACATATTGTTGTTCATTATGTCGGATCGCAAAAAAAAGCCAATCCGTGTAACACCATCAGTATCGTCATAGCAGAGTAGTCTTCCGACTCTGCATAATTTATTTTTCATATATGACAGCTGCTGTATTTGTTCAACGATCCCCCTGAATACGGTATTATATTCACTTAATAATTCATATACCAGTTCAACTCGGTCCACTGAACAGTCTTCGAAATGAGTAATTTCTAGATGATTCAACTCAGCTTGAAGCTCCTTCACTCTCTCCTGGTGCTCGGGTAATAGTGTCTGGGTTGAGTTCTCACTAAAGGAATGCTTAATCATTTCCTCAACTCGTAAAGCTTCGATCCTTAATAAATTGAGAATCATGTTATAGGTTAGTCTGAACTGGGAATGTAACCTTGTAGGTAATCCAAGAGTTATCTCTTTGAAATCTGTAGGGGATAGGGGCTCATTGTAAGACATAATTATTACCGTACCAGTTGTGTCTAAACCTCTTCTACCAGCACGGCCGGACATTTGAGTGAATTCGCCCGGCAATAAGTTTCTGAAGCCTCTACCGTCATGCTTTCTATAAGAGCTGAAGACAACTGTTCTAGTTGGTAAATTCAATCCCATAGCGAAAGTCTCTGTAGCAAAGAGTACTCTGACTAATGACTTCGAAAAAAGAATTTCAATACACTCTTTCACTATTGGGAGAAGTCCGCCGTGGTGCACAGCTATACCTCTCCCTAGGAGTTCTCTGATTTTCATAATTTGAGGAAGCTCCCTATCCTCTTTTCGTAACCTTGATACTGCTTTATCGATGAAATTATGTATTTCTGACTTTTCCTTACCCGTGCAGAAATCCACACCCTTCAAGGTATCAGCATACTCTTCACACTTTTTTTTTGAAAATACGAATATCACTACAGGAAGTAAGTTTGACAGACGCAAATGTTGAACTAAGGATAGCCATGTACCTTTGTTTGGACCATCCCTCATGAAAGCATTTTTTTGGGATAAATTTCCTCTTCCACGCGAAGCTGATAGATTATTACCACGATTTCCACCTCTTGCAGTACCACCTCTTCCACCACGACTTCCGTTACTCAAAACTGTATTCTTGTTATTTCCTTCTAATGCACTTTTATGCTTCTTGAACTCTGTCTCAGAAAACTTCCTTTGCGAATCGACCACTTTATACATATTATTCTTAGCCCAAATAAATATCTCCAAAGGCACTGGTCTCTTAGGTGTTGATATCACGTAAATATCCTTCTGCTTCGTCCTACCTACCCAGTTAGCAAACTCGAATGTATTTGGAACTGTAGCAGAAAGCAAAATGTACTTGATATGATTTGGAAGCATTATAATAACTTCCTCCCAAACAACACCTCTATCGATGTCATTAACATAATGAACCTCATCAAATATTACGAACTCCACATCTCTTATCAAATCAGCACCTCTATATAACATTGAACGTAAGATCTCTGTTGTCATAATCAAACAATTTGCTTCAGGATTAATTTGGACATCGCCGGTTATTAATCCTACATCAATATCTTTGAAAGTTTCCTTAAAGTCTCTGAATTTTTGATTTGACAAAGCCTTGATAGGGGAGGTATAAATCGCTTTTGTCATATTCCGTGTCGCCATTGCGATGGCATACTCAGCTATGACCGTTTTCCCTGCTGAGGTATGGGCAGCTACGAAAACGGAGTCGCCTTGCTCCAAATGGTAAATGGCTTCCTGTTGAAAAGTATCTAACTCGAATGGAAATTCACGAGCCATATCTGGAACAACTTCATTAAAATTGTCAATCTTATGCTCTAAGTCGACTATATGAGCCCATGATGACTTTTTCTTCTCTTCTTCGAGAGTTTTCTTCATAGAGGATATGTTAAATGCTATGGAGGCTTCCATATCATCTTCGTCAAGTAAAAGTTTTTCATTGTTGCCTTGCTTGTCGCTCCATAAATTCAAAGGTCCTGTGGGCACATGTTGGTCTGTGGTATCTTGCTGACTTTCATCGAGTTCAGATGCAATTTCTTGCTCAAGCATCCTGTAGCTATCCTGGGCTGGATTCAATTGTAATCCCCTCAGGAAACCTTGTGGTATATCAAACAACCCTTTTTCATTACGATGAAAATAAGCAGATTCATCTTGGGAATTACGCAAATTTTGGCTTCTGAAAATGCCACCAGGCTGGAAAGGTAAGCTAGACATTTGACCCCTTACAGAGTCAACCTTCGAACCCAATTTACGATTTATAGAAAGTGAGTTCAAGGCATCAGCGTTCATTAGATCGGCACTCTGGATTTCTTCGCTGTATCCTTCGATATTACCATGTATACCCCTTCTTTTGAATCTGAAACTAGTACGACTTATAGGCTTTGAAATGTTTAGCATGCCATCATAGAGTGAATTGATGTTGAGTTCTGGTAAAGATTGAACTAGATCTAATATATCCCAGGATAACTCGTTAGATGGAACAAGCAATTCAGAAGCAGGCAGTTCTCTATCGTCATTAGAACTTCCTTTTGATACTTCAAGATGCATATACGGGTCTAAAATGTTACTCTGTCGATCTGGTTCCGTCATACTTTGTTCAGCGTCCGTAAAAGTTTTCTTTGAATAGAAGGCCCATTGATATTCATATTCAATTTCTAAAATACTTCTTGAACTACATAACCTAGTGCGAAAGACAAATCGTTTTATTGAAGTCAAATACAATTTGTTTATGTCAAATGATGAATTCAGATATAAATATATGTATAGGATTATTTACAACTACCCTAATTAAGAGAATTATTTTAGTACGTATCTAGAGTTTAGGTTTTGCCAATGTAACACCTCCTGCTGTTGCTTCAGTGTTAATTTCGAGCTGGCCTCCATCGTCTTGTACTCTCGAGTCTGTTCCAAAGAACACAACTGTTACTGTCAAATCATCTCTATATCTTCTTGAAACAGGGTTTGGAATAGAAACAAGCATCGAAATCTGCTCTCTTGAACCCCCGTTCGATAGTGCATTTCTAATCAAGTGAGTTGCAACATTCTTATCCTCTAAAAAGTAGCCACTACCGGAAGACTGTCTTGATTTTCTAAACGGTTGTTTAGATGATTTATCGCTGGTAATATCCACAGCTTCAGGAAGCTTATTCTCAGTCGAACTGAAATAGTTCCAGAATGACTTTTGAGGTTTTATCATCTTTTCTTTTTCCATCCACTTCACAACCAATCCCACAATCTCTTCATTTGAAAGCATCTCATATAAACCATCAGATGCCATTACCAAAAAATCATTGTTCTCTGGATTTACCTTTGTGGTCGTTATGACGGGCTCAGCCGTGACGTAAGGCGGTGATTTTAAGTTGTTAGGTAATCTTCTACCAAAAAATTGCTTATATATTCTTTCTTGAATAGATGCAGGTAACTTATAACGACAATCTCCAAACGCTCGTGTAGGTTCCAACGTACCTAATACTCTCCCATTTTTGATCACATTAGCTTCGTCAGGATGCTCGCTTATGATACGAGCGACCTCGGTGGGATTCGAACCCGTCTGATCGATACTCAATTGTCTCACTGTCCACTTATTATCTCTAAATGAGCCAAGTAATGCTCTAGAGTCACCTGTGAGAGCAACCTTTAACATTCTCGAATTAGTATCGTAAAATGACAATAGAGCACAAGAACCAGATAAAGCAGGCATCAACAACTCCGCAGCCCTTGCCTTGTTGTTGTCATTTAAAAGCCGTTCTATGTTCTTGTTTACTATTTCATGATCAAGCTTTAAGAATCCGTTTTTAATGGCTTGATCGATTGTCGCACTGTTTGGGACATATCTTAAATTTTCTTCCTTAGCCGGCTTGAAAATTGTTCCAAGCTCGTGTATGATATAGCTGATTAACTGATCACGAAGCTTTCCACTGGTAGTCCAGCCTCCATGTCCATCGAAAACACCGAAAAACATCCAGTCTGTTGAGGTCTTGATATTATTGTCTTGCAAGATAGGTACTTGGACGATCTCTTCTGCTCTGTCATCCTCAATAGGTGAGTTGGATGGTAATTGGCATATATCATATCTTAAGACACCCTTACCTCTGTGTACATTATAACTCTCTTCGAATTGCCTTAGCTTGTTACTAATCTGTTCGTCGTTTAGTAGAAAAACTCCTTGCTTAAGCAGCTGGTGGCCCAAACTGAAGTTCTGATTTACCGAATTCGTAGTAGTAGAATAGAAGCGCTTATCTTCGCCTATTGCACTAACCCCTTTATTTGGTAGCAGCTTGGGATTGAACCCTGAGCCATTCCCATTAAGATTGGAACCCGGGGCTGTATCTAGGTTATAATAGTTGGAGTGATTGAATGTTATATATGATCCCACTATGATGACTCCAGATACAAAAGCAACATGTCTCTTCTTAAAGTATCTTCCTCCACTCTTCACCGGCATATGACGGCTATTTCTTGATGCATTGACTAGTGCCCCCGTGCTGGACTTGAAGAGTTTACTTGTGCCATTTGTAAATAACCTTTTGCTATTTTGAATTTGCCTGTTGGTGACATATAAAAGCCTGGGGCTTACTGTCAATACGAACACCATTCCACAATTGTATGTATAATGAGTCAACCAATTTTGATTATTTATACTTTATGTGATGATAACAGTTGCTCTCATTTGGCAATCCGGTTTGGGTTGGTTGCACAAAATCATTTTTTAGTATGTTCAGACTAGGTGAGTTTACATCCAATAAGAATATCTTACCATAAACCAGACATGAGTGTGTTTGGGGTAGTATCCTACCATCAGGCAGACGATGTACAGCACACATCAATGATTTTACAATACATAAACTGAAGTTATAAGAAATTGTATTAGTATTAGTACATATGATACTCATACTCATACCATGTCCTGATAGCATCACCACAACGTCAGTGTACTAATTAAAATACACGGCACGCCTAGAGCACATGGATATGAAAGCTATTTCATTTTAAAGTACAACAGACAATATCGTTCTCATTTCGAAACACAATATAATCAACGTCATACTGCACACCCACGCCACATCTAATTAGGGATAGACCGTCAGTAAAACTTAAGCAGCAATAGTGACTTCAACATCTACACCAGGTTCGATGGTGATTTGAGTGATCTTCTTGACAACAGAAGCCTCGGCTTGCAAGTCAATGACACGCTTGTGGATTCTCATCTCATAAGTGTCCCAGGTCTTAGAACCCTCACCATTTGGTGCCTTTCTGGTGGTGACCTTCAAAACCTTGGTTGGCATTCTAACAGGGCCCTTCTTGACGATCTTGTTCTGGTTGGCATTTCTGATAATGTTAGCAGAAACGTTCTCCAACTGCTTGACCTTGGTGGAAGTCAAGGTGATTCTGATCTTGAGAATCTCTTGTTCTTGCTCTTGAACTTTTTCCTTGTTGATAGGGGCAGACATATCTAATGTATATTCAATGACGTTGTTAGAGAATAAAAATTTAAATTTGTTGAAGTAGTAAATTTTTCACCGCAGACAGACAGAGATTTTTTATGTACAGGATTTTGATAATTGGGGCTTGTGCCCTAAACTTTACTTTCACTAAATCGGCTCGCATAAATACCTTAGCGAATCTAAGGCAGTGAGATGGCGAATGCTACTAGAAGAATACACAGTACTATATCCACTTGCCATGTTATGAGAGTCATTGTTACGGGGCCATTGAATGCATCTCTAAATTTGTTAGTAAATTTTTATATCTTGAAGAGTTTGTTAAAACTGATTTTCACTAATTTATTCAGAAATCAAATTTATAAGTTTTCTCCATGGTGTTTTAAAATATGTCGGAGAGATTCCCATTTGAATAATTCATCACTTAGTTCAAAATCAGCAGTAAAGTATACTTTACATACGCTTATGACTGTAGTTGATTATTAGTTAAATTTTCTCCTCGCCGTTAATAAACTTCAAAAATCTGTTGCGGGTAACTGCGATTTTGCAACCTCACGAATATGCCTGAAATCTACATAGTGAATACGGTAAGAAACGCAGCTCTGGAAGACCTTGAGAAGCTTCAAACACCTTTCTTCATGCTTATGTGCGACACTTTAGCTGCAGAGGTATAGAGTATGATAATGAAAAAGCTTCGTTGAAGATACTTTCTTTTTAACATTTGTGTAAAATTCAACTAAATGCGTAAAATGTTGCTTTTTTACATGTAAGTATACTGTATTTACAATATTCTATTAATGATACCATCAAACAAAGGCCTTTGTGAGTCTTTTTACTAGCTACTGAGTGAAACATACTCTTTCTCAAGTCCATTGACGCACTTCCAAAATAATTTTCGTTCATCATCTGTGGCGTTCCCACTGGTGGCCCACCTAAGTCTCCCTTGGGGATCAACCAAGTAGATGTAGCCCGAGGGACGGTTATCACACATAAGCTTTTGTCTGGCATCAAAAGTGAACACAGATTCTGGAATTACGAAGTAAGACGATCGTCTTTCAGCAGGAATAACCTTCTTCATGCTTCCTTTGGAAAGATTCACCATCAAGTGCTTGATCCAACTTTCTGGCACGTTTATATCTACAATCTGACTGTGAGGGTATTTGGTTTTAAATTCTTCATATCCTTCTTTAAGGTAGTTTTGGCCATCCGCCACAAAATATGACTCAGTACATTTTTCCCCAGACATGGTTGAGAATATTCTTACAATATTGACATGGCCTTGAAAACATTGGTACAATGAAGCCGTGGTGCCTTCCAAAGTGCTTGCTGTACAGTCAGGAAAGTACTTTGACTTATCTCTTTTGAAAAAAGAAACCGGCGGTGTAAAAATCTTACCTCCGGTATTCGTAAAGGACTTGGATTCATAAAACGGCGAGTGTTTTAAGTCATGATCTAGCTTCTTCTGCCTCCTCTCCTTCGCATCATTACTGAATAACTCATTCTTGATACCAGACAAGCTCAAGTTTTTGAGTGGATTTAAATGTACGGGTTTGTCATATCCAAATGGTCGGTTAATAGACTGCAGGCTCTTCAATGCGGGTTTCGAAGCTTCTTTGATAGTTTGAAGGAAGCGAGGTTGCTTTCCATTCCTTGTGGGACAGGAGGAAGCAAATCGTCTGATAAATGCCCTTTGCATTCTCTCGTAAGGCTGGTCACCAAGCTCTAAGTAGCTCAGTTATAGAAAACGTATAGTGTGTATTACCCGCACTTTTTAGCACGAATTGTATATTGAATAGCAAAATATCGTTAGAGTTAATACTGAAAATAAATGATAGCAGGGCATTCACTATCTTAAGAATCTGAGCATAACAATATGTCTATACAGTTAAATGATGGCTTGAAAGGCCAGTCGATAGACCTTATTTTGGAAGATCTATTGGTGAGGTTTTTAGTTAATGTCCCTGACGAAGATTTATCGTCCATTGAAAGAGTGTTTTTCCAAGTGGAAGAGGCTCAATGGTTTTATACCGACTTTATAAAACAGTTGGACCCTGCATTGCCAAATATGAAGATGAAGACGTTTGCGACCAAATTATTGAAAAAATGTCCTTTGGTGTGGAGATGGGGCGACCCATCGGATGCGTTAGCACGGTTCGGTAAATATAAATCAACGATTCCGGTTAGAGGTATAGCATTATTCAATCGTGAATTAAGTAAAGTAATTTTGGTGCAGGGCACGGAATCCAACTCGTGGTCTTTCCCTAGAGGTAAAATATCAAAGGACGAGTCGGATATCGATTGTGCGATTCGAGAAGTTGAGGAAGAGACAGGCTTCAATGCAAGAAACTACGTTAGCGAAAACGATTACATAGAAAGGACAATCAAGGGTAAGAACTATAAGATATATTTTGCCAGGAATGTCCCAGAAAGCTTTGATTTTCGACCCATGGGCAGACATGAAATAGCAAGCATCAAGTGGTTTGAAATAAAGGCCCTTCAAAAGAAGCTTAGATTGAATTCAGAGAAGTTTTTCATCATATCTGCTGTCTGGAAGCCCATGTTAAAATGGATAAACAGAACAAAGGGAACTACAAATGAAGAAGAGTTGATTCTCGAGGCAGAAACAAAATTGAAGGCTCTTCTCAACATTGGCCAGACTAGGAACGAAAATCCGGATGCCGGTAGGGAGCTTCTCAACATTTTACAGGCCATAACTCCAAAGCATGACTCACCAACCAATGGAACCAGTCAAACCACGCAGGATTATAAGAGTTACACTAGTATTAATACTTCGCGCGAAGTTGCCCACCCCCAACCTCATGTTACGCTCAAAGATATATACAGGGCTCCGGACGATTCTTTTATTCCTCAAGGGATTTCTGCTCATTTGTTTGACCCCTCAACGCTTCCTGGGCAAAGCATTTATCCTGTTAGCTTCGAGCAGCCTATAGCTCGCGACAGCACGAAAGACGTGACAAACGCATTTGTAGAAGAACAACCCAATCCAGCCTCTTTGCAGAAACCGCAGTTGGCATTTAGTAGGAGAAGGCCAGAAGATTCGAAGGAGTTTTTATCAATTTTGAACCAAGGTAGCGGATCGACTAAAAAGGACTTGAATCAAGAGAGAGAAATAAACGACTCAGACCGAGCTAACATAAAGTCAAAAGCTCAGAGTCTTTTGAGTCTTTTCAAGAAGGAACCCCAGAAGGGTGCAGATAGTTGCCAACCGTTTAATCATAACGAGAAAGAAACACCTTCTATGGCCAGCGAAAAAGATCTCGCAAAGGATGCTGATGTGCCATTCAGGGGGCCTCATGAACCTTCGAACGAGCTTGAGAGATCCCTCATTGAATCTGAGGACAGAAACAAAGCTCAATTACCAGACAATAGAAAGAAATTGACTTTGTTGAAAAGACCAGCCAACAGCATTGAAGGAGCAAAACAAACAGACTCATCGTCTAACGAATTACTTGCGTTGCTCAGGAAAGAGCCCAAGCGACAAGATACACCAGCAACTCAGATCAGCTCATGCACTGATACTACGGGGTTGAAGTCGGAGATGGTTGATAATGTGGCAATTGGCTCTAAGAGCTCAGCCAACGAGCTCTTGGGCCTTCTCAGAAGAGAGAGTAAGCGAAGTCCGGTCACCACTGACACACAGACCATGGGCGAGTCCAACCCATCCTCCGAGGTACCCCTACACCACCAGAACACCAAAAGTCACGACAACTTTGAGGACTTTGAGGACTTCGAAGATTTTGAGGATTTTGACGCTTTGAACGGTGCCGCTAGAGAGTACGACTTCGAAGTAGAAAGCGATACGGAGGTCGAGGATGGCAAAGTGGACGCCTCACCTTCGACCGCTGCCATGAGCAGACCTCAGAGCATGTCGAAGCCCGAATACGAAGGACATAATGCCACCCACGCTGTTCTGGAATCCGTGATTCCCGACTACGCCTCTATCTATCAGAACAGAGCCGACAACACCGCCGAAGCTCCCTTCCCCCGCAACCTCACTTCCCCAAACCAGTCGCAGAGGGCTCTGGCGTCGGCTTCAGCCAATTTGCTTAAGCTTCTCGGTCAGGGAAACTGCAGCAGTGCTTTGGGAGCACCAAGACCAGAGAAGTCCAGGAATCAACACAGTCTGGCAGTAGAAAATAGCGCTCAGGTCGCTCAGACTGCTCGCGCCTCAAGCCCTCCTTCTAGAGCGCCAGACGGTCAATCATCGGCGAAATCACTTCTTAATTTACTAAAGGGCGGTAAGCTTTCCTAAACTACCTGGTTGCTGTTCACTTCGCAAGCACCATAATAAAGGACGCACATCCAAACACATGTCTCAGCTACTGTTTCGGCATGGGTTGCATTCATAAGTCAATTAAATCGTCACTATACAGTATATAGCACCGCACACGCTTTACCGTAGTGCGGCTTACATGTTACTCATAGAATAATCGTCATAATCCAAGTTTCAACGCCCCATGTAGTGACCTAGCCACACCCCACGTCAAGAAACACCCAGTAACTATACCAATTTTGGCTCTGCCGATCTACCTGCAGCACATGACGCTACGCAGTTTTGACCCAATTCGGACTGCGGAGGTATCTTTGTCGCTAGAATATCCTGCGGCATTGGATAATTGTACAGAAAGCGATCCAGGTTCAGGTGGCATTTAAACAAAACGAACGTATGGTAGTTTCTTAACCATCGTTCGTCATGAATACACGATGGCATCGATCAGCAGAAGAGTAGCAATGAGTGTCAGGACAGGCGGGGTATCGTGAACGTTACTGGGTTGTGGTGCGGTGTCGTAGGATCCATTCGAGCGAAGATGCATAAGGATACGGCGGTATCTCGCTTACGGCTGGTCCAAAAGGCGCAACGCAAACCCACCCATCATTTATTTTTTTCATCCTTGTTTACTAGCAAGTGAAGGACGCTTATATAATCACGAAGAAAGGTAGTGGGGCGTATGCACACCAGCCACTGCGCTATAGGGACCATTAATCGCATATAACAAGACGGGCAGCCTTAGAGTAAGAAAAAGCAGGACCCTTCAAATATTTAGACTGGCCATGGCGTTCATGCAGACAGGAGAAGGGGTAGCGGCCTGTATTTTCTTGGTGCTATATACTGCGTATTTAGTAGCAGCGGTGTATGTCGTGTTTAAGAGAGGCATAAAGACGTTGTACACTTCGTTGACGGTTTTTGGGCTCTTCAGAGTCGCCGCGCAGCTCTGTGGTATAGCGTTTTCCAAGCTAGGAATCAGACACTGGCAGTGGTTGGTGGCTTACTTGGTTTTTGGCGCAGAGGGGTACTTCATGTTGATCCTCACGTCGTTCCATTACGTGGGACAGAGCCAGAAGGAAGCGATTGGCGAGAGCAAGCTCGCCAGACGCCTCTGGCCTAACGCCAAGGGCCTCGGGTTTGTCACTTACAGGTGGCTCTTCCACGAGTGGTTGGTGATTGCCAATGTTCTTGTTATTGTGGGAGGTACCATGTTGACTTCAATCGACGCCGATAAGTACGATGAGTACCAGGATAAGGTCAACCGGTCAAAGGGCTTGCGTGGTTCCGGCCAGGCCATGTTCTTGGTCATGACTTTGATTGTCGGTGCTATGGCGGCATACGCCGGCACAAGGGACCGTATAAAAACAACAACATTATACTTGGTGTACACATCCATCCCCTTCCTCTTAGTCAGAGGCATTTACGGAGTTTTGTCGTGCTTCATTTCCAAGATGAACTATTTCCAAATATCGAATTATGAAAAAGCAGGACTTTCAACGTACTTCGTAGCCACCGAATACTGCCTAGCTACCACCATGGAGTTTATTGCAGCGGTTATTCTTCTTTCCAAATACTATATTCACGACAAAAGAATCACCGAAAATATTCAGACGCTCGACGAGGAAAGTAAGCGGTACGATAAGTCGGCTTTTACGAAAGAAGATGCTTCTCTGATTAGAAATTAAGTGATTTACATAGAAGGTGTTGTACTGACTCACCAACAAGCTAAGTCAATTCAAAAGGAAAAAAAGTCCTTGACGTTGGCTGGTTTACCCTTTGGCTTTATACGTTTCTTGGTGTTCACAGAGTCAGAAGTGCCACCTCTTTTCCTGTCTTGGCTGGTTAACTCGCTCGCTGATGCACCGATGGTATTGCCTTCTATTGCACCTCGTTTGACATAAAAGACTCTGTTATTGGCCAGTGAGCTTCTTAAACCCATTCTCCTTTTATAGGCTGCTTTCAAACACGCGATAGCATTATTTTCATTGTAATGACAGTCATGTATAATTATATCTAGTACAATGCGTTTTCCATAGAAAGGAGAAGACGAACTGAGATTGTCCGATGTGCTAGCGCCCATTGAATGACTAGATGCTGTACGTAGATTCTTAAGAATGCAGTGCAATTTAAGTGCTAAGGGTAACCTGGATAGAATTACCAGAAGCGAATCCTGGGGTAAGATTACCCAATTGTAATCGGGAATTGTAACGTGTTGCAGCGCTTGAGCTCCAATGCTGCTGAACTTCTCCATATAGCTCTTTTTACGTAGTGTTATATTTGATTCAATGCAAAAGAGCTCGCACTCTTCGGTGAGCTTCAAAAACTTCTTAAGACCTTCCTGGGTTATATTAGGGCAGTTATTGACTTTTAAAACCAACAAGTTCGCCAATTTTTCATCTGTAATCATACTAATCGCCATTTTATATAAATAATGGTCATCAATGCTGTTTGAGCCTGAAAGGTCTAATGCAAGTAAATTTGGAATATTAAAGATCTGAATTAAATTGTCGCTGCTGTATTTATCAAGAGAATGAGATAAATCAAGTATAATCCACGGCTTGTACGCAAGTTTATGGCAGTATGTCACTAGATCCGATATGTGGACGCCAGAGAAGAAATTTTCTAACCTGTGATTACTTCTACCAGGCACTAGCGTGGCAGAAAGGGATTGGTTGCGGAGATAGACCAAGTCGTTAGGACTCAGAGGAACTTCTTTATCAAGACCACGAGGGAGTAAATGGCTTTCAAAGTCAGCTTCACTGGAAAAATAAGATGCAAACAAATTGAAAACAGCTGGACTGTCCTGGTGGCTAAATAATAGTCTACTCCATACTTCCCTCCAGAATTGCCACGAAAGCTGTCCTAATAGCGAGTTATCTAGTTGTTTAACGTTCTTTGCAATCGTATCGTAGCAAATGCTTTTAAGGGTGTTCACGCATTTTACTTTTTTCGTGCCTTCTATAGGATTATCTGCAACCGGTAAGACATATTTCCAAGCGTAACTATTACTGATTTTTTTATCATCAAATAGATCTTGGCCTGTGCCAATCCTGCCATATGTTGGAATATCTGCGGACCTCAAATACTTATCATTATCTCGCTTTCTTGAATGCTTCCTTTTATTATTAGTAATGCTCCTGAACGACAGAGATCTCATCCCGAGTAAGAACTGCTCTTCAAAACATCAGATTCATGCGCATTAATAGTACAATTTTTTTTTTTTTTTCAATGAGATGGTAGTGATTTTGAAGGACCGCTTAAAGAAACAACACCATTAGAAGTTATTCAAAGTACAGGAAACAATATGAAGCTCGATATCTCTCATATGAAATATTTGACGTCGGATGACTTCCGGGTATTGCAAGCTATGGAATTAGGATCGAGAAATCATGAGTTAGTTCCTACTCAAATGATAGCATCAATTGGAGGATTAAAGTCAGTCGGAGGCTTTAAAAGAGCAATCAGTGATTTGGCAAAATTTAAGCTTATCAACAGACTAAGAAACGCGAAGTATGAAGGTTTCAGGTTGACTTATTCGGGATATGATTATCTTGCGCTTAGAGCTATGTTGAACAGAGACTCTCTTTACTCGATTGGAACCACCATTGGTGTAGGGAAGGAGTCTGACATTTATTCAGTAGCCGACCGTAAAGGTAAGCAGAAGGTGTTGAAAATACATCGTCTTGGTAGGACGTCGTTCACTACAGTGAAGAAAAATCGTGATTATTTGAAGAACAAGCAAACATCGAACTGGATGTATTTGTCACGCTTGGCAGCCCAGAAGGAATATGAGTTTATGTCAGTCTTGTACAAAAATAACTTCAATGTGCCAGAGCCTCATGATGCGTCTAGGCATTGCATCTTGATGGAGTGGATCGATGGAATTACTATGAAAAACTTGAGAGTTCATGACAACCATAGAAAATTATATTCTTACCTCATGAAATTCATTGTGAGGCTTGCTAACCACGGGTTGATACACTGCGATTTCAATGAATTCAATATAATAATAAAGCGAGACGCAGCTCTAACCGATGATGATCCTGGATTCGTTGTTATTGACTTCCCGCAGTGTGTCTCGATAGACCATCCCGATGCGAAATTCTACTTCGACAGAGACGTAGAGGGCATAAGGTCCTTTTTCGCTCGTAAGTTCAAATATAGGCCTGCAAATGATTCTACGATGTTTGACACCGATGGCTATGGGGATGGTTATAGGTATGCATATCCCAGCTTCAAAAGAGATGTAAAAAGGGAAGCTTCGCTAGACGAGGAAGTCCAAGCTTCTGGATATACCAGAAGTAAGTCGAAGAATAGGGATAATCGTGATTTAGAAGCTGCATTTAGCGAGATGAGAAGCCACTTTGCCGATGAGGAAGAATACAACTATTCTGAAGGATCAGAGTTTAGTTCAGAAGACGAGGAAGATGAAGTTGAGGCGGAATATGAAGAGGAAAATGATTTGAGTGATCTAGAGGAAACAGAAGACAATTTGAACGGGGAGCAAGAAGAAAATGAAAGGATCATTGAAGCACTTACACAAGGTACTGAAAACTTGAAAATGGACAAGTTAGGAAATTATATACTAGAATAATTAATCATCTTATAGAAGAACGTATCTACATTTTAAAACATATTAAATTAAAAAAAATGTATTTAATAGCAAGATAAAGATGTTTATTATAAATGAACTCTTTTAAGCTTAACGAGAAGACATTCCCTTAGTGACAGCACGCTTCAAAGTCAATTCAGCCTTTCTGTAGTCATCAGCAGTGGACTCCTCCAACTCCAAGGCAGCCAAAGCGTCAGACAAGGCACCCTCAATCTTGTCCTTGGCAGATTTCTTCAACTTAGCAGACAAAACTGGGTCTGTGACGGTGGACTCAACAGAAGCGACGTAAGCCTCCAACTTTTGCTTTTGTTCATGCTTCTTGGCAAATGCATCATCACTGGACTTGAACTTCTCGGCATCTGAAATCATCTTCTCAATCTCCTCGGAAGATAATCTACCAATGGAGTTAGAGATGGTGATGTTAGCAGAGCGACCAGTGGACTTTTCAACGGCAGTGACCTTCAAGATACCGTTAGCATCAACCTCGAAGATAGACTCCAAAACTGGCTCACCAGCTGGCATAGGTGGAATGTTCTTCAAATCAAACTCACCCAACAAGGTGTTCTCAGTACAGTTAACACGCTCACCTTGGTATACAGGGAACTGAACAGTAGTTTGGCTATCAGCAACGGTGGTGAAAGTTCTTCTCTTGATGGTTGGGACAGTGGTGTTTCTGGGGACAACTGGAGCAAACACGTTACCTTGCATAGCAACACCCAAAGACAATGGGATAACATCCAACAACAACAAGTCCTTGGTTTCATCAGAGGTTGATTGACCAGTAAGAATAGCACCTTGGACAGCAGCACCGTATGCAACAGCCTCATCAGGGTTGATGGACTTCTCTAATTGCTTACCATCGAAGAAGTCGGACAACAATTTTTGGATCTTTGGAATTCTAGTAGAACCACCAACCAAAACAACCTCATCAACAGAGCCCTTAGGAATCTTCGCATCCTTCAAAACTTGCTCAACTGGGTCCAAAGTAGACTTGAACAAAGCAGAGTTGATGTCCTCGAATCTAGCTCTGGTTATGTTGGCAGAGAAGTCTTGACCGTCAAACAAAGAGTCGACTTCCACAGTTGTCTGAGTCACAGAAGACAAAGTTCTCTTGGCACGCTCACAAGCAGTTCTCAATCTTCTCAAAGCTCTGGCGTCACCAGAGATGTCCAAACCGGTCTTTCTCTTGAAATCGGTCTTGAAGTGCTCCAACAAGTTGGTATCGAAATCTTGACCACCCAAATGAGTGTCACCAGCAGTAGACTTGACGGTGAAAACACCACCTGTAATGTTTAACAAAGAAACATCGAAAGTACCACCACCCAAGTCGAAAATCAAAACGTGCTTCTCCTTCTCAGACTTACCTGCACCTAAACCGTATGCAATAGCGGCAGCAGTTGGCTCATTGATGATACGTAAAACGTTCAAACCAGCAATGGCACCAGCGTCTTTGGTAGCTTGACGCTGAGCGTCGTTAAAGTAAGCTGGGACGGTGATGACAGCCTTCTCGACCTTCTTACCGATCTTGGCCTCAGCAATTTCCTTCATCTTGGTCAAAACCATAGAAGAAATTTCTTGAGGGGAGAAAGTCTTGGTTTCACCCAAGTACTCAACTTCAATTTGTGGGTTACCGTTGGAGTTGACAACCTTGAAAGGCCAGGACTTGATATCCTTTTGGACGGCTTCATCATCGAAAGCACGACCAATCAAACGCTTAGCATCGAACACAGTGTTTTTTGGGTTCAAAGCAGCTTGATTCTTAGCAGCATCACCAATCAATCTTTCTTCACTAGTGAATGCAACAAATGATGGTGTGACACGATTACCTTGCTCGTTGGCGATAATTTCAACCGCAGAGTCGTAAGTAGCAACACACGAGTATGTGGTACCTAAATCGATACCAATAGCACCTTGGAAAACACCCTCAGCCATTATTCTATATTGATGAAGTTTAAACGATCAAGAAAAACCTGAAAAAAATTAGCTTGAAATTTTTCAAAGTGCTTTTAATGAAAATTTTTTTTTTTTGATTTTTTTTTTTTCGTTTTTTTAGTGAGTGCCTAAAATTTTCGATGCCTTTGGTCTGAATGTTCCTGTCTGTAGGAAAGACCAGTGATATAATATACCTAATACTGATAAATACACTGTATTACCCGTCAAACTAAACCAGTATGATGCAGCCACCAGATATTACCAAAAGGTGTTATTTTGCTTGTGCGTGAGTAGGTAGCAGTTAATAAGTTCAACTGCAGCATTGACATTCTCGTATGTGCCACAGACAAGTAGGCTTTGAGAAGCGTTTCTGATGGGTAAGAACATAGGGTTGACACCGGGTGTTTCAATTGGCATGGTCTTTATAGCACAACCAGTAGTTCGCCTGATATGGTTTAGTCTGTAACCTTGAAGACCTAAAAGGAAGCTGACTTCCAGTTTTCGTAAACGTATAAGTTTTGATGTGGTGTTTGTTTCCTTACGGGGTTCCTGCTCACCAAAGTGGCGAGGGGAACAGGAAATATCAGGTTTAAGCTTAT
Source organism: Millerozyma farinosa (assembly GCA_002196765.1). Lineage (NCBI taxonomy): Eukaryota > Fungi > Ascomycota > Pichiomycetes > Serinales > Debaryomycetaceae > Millerozyma > Millerozyma farinosa. Next base: position 368,898 of record NBND01000003.1, read on the forward strand.
AAACAGGGCGTCTCCAGCCAAGTGGACTCGGAGAACACTGAAATTCTGTAAGCGATATTGCAGACTTTGATAAAAGTACTTCAAGTACAATACTACACGCTTTGATGGAGATAGGTTCTTCCATCATGATTAGGGCGCGGTAACCAAAAGCGGAATGCAGCCCACTCATCTTCACATTTAACTTCATATCTGCAAACAGCTTTCGTAGGTCGAAAAACCCGCTAGTGCTAGTCTTGAATTCTATTTTGTTATATGTCTGTAGCAACGTATAAATCCATGATACATGAAACAGAAGCGTAGCTACAGATAGGGTTTGTGGAAATACCACGATCCACAATCCTACTGACTGTTTCTGGAGATGAACACTGTACGTATTAGCTCTATTCAAGTAGTTACTCCTTTGGTGACTATCCTTCTCATTACCAGTGATACCAGCTATTTTTGACGTGCGTCGAAAAGAGTCTGTTACTTTAATGATTTGCTCAGAAGTCATCAACAATTCTATTCTTTTATCAACGAGCACTAGCTTACCTCTAAATTCCTTATCTAACAGTTGCTTTGCTATATGTTCAAACTCGTAGAAAAAGGAAAAGTTTTCTTCTTTATCTTTCTCCAAGGATTGCAAGGATATGTGAAGCTCAGAATTCAAGGAGAGGGCAAATTTAATTGAATCGTCGATTGGTTCTGCGTTATTAATGTAATAACTGTTTTCATTTCGAGTATTTTCACAGCTAAATGAAAGCCTAGTTTGCGTGGTCAATGTATCTCGCGAAGTAAGAAAATCTTGAGGTCCTGCGGCCACAGATGTTCGGTGAAACATATTATGAACTGCATGTCTCTCGTCCATGGTATTATTCTTTTAAATTCTGTGGGCAAATATACCAATATGAGGAATCAGATACGATAGAATACTTGAGATTAAGCTAAGGAAGCGTATTATTCACATTTGAAAAGGTGGTTATGGATAGGCGAATTAGATGTTGAAAGTGGTTGTAAAAAGGTGTTTTTGCAACATCACTTCAGATATCGCGATGTGCACCAACCATATAGCATCAAAGTAGACTATATATTACGTTGTAGGCTTAATTGCCATGTGGGAAAGATCATGCAATTATTAATTATTCCTATTTAAGCTGAATGATCTTAGCACTTCGTAGAGGAAGCGGTATTGCGAGAATGTCTGGACCATCATCATCCTCTGGTCTCGTAAAGACCAGACAATGCGTTCTAAAGGATCACTATTGTTGCTACAACTAAGTGAAGCCGAACAGTTGGAAAATTTTTGCAACATCAAGTCGAGTGCTATGAAGGTTCCCGTTCTTCCAACACCAGCCGAACAATGAATGATTGGAACTGCTGTGCATGCGATAGAATTCTTTAATGCGTTGACATCATGAGCTAACGATACAAGAGAGGCAGATGACGGAGGAACTTGGGCATCTGCCCACTCAAAGTAATGAAAATGATACACCTTTTTTGTTTTCTTCAGACTCCTCAACTCCATCTCCGTTAGAAGATAATGACCTTTGTCATTGTACGACTCTCCCATCCACTGAACCGCCAAGCTAGGAATGGTTATGTGATCTTCAAATGAAGCTTGTGAAAGGTCCAATGTGGGCATGTTCTTATCTGGCCAGTATTTGTGACATTTTTTGACACCGCCCTCTTCCAAAGGAGTCACCATTGCTATTATAACGACGTCGTTGTGTTGCTCTTCAGATTCTTTGTAGCACATGGCCCAGAAATGATGAACTGTATTGCGGAGAGGACCTTGAGCAGCAATGTATTTATGTTTTCCATCGATATTAATGAATGATGCATTTATATAATCTGAACCCTTGTCGTCAACGGGGAGATGTACGCGGTTTTTATCCCAAGGAAACACATTAGCATATCTGTTACGGGGAATATTCTCTATCTTCAACGCCTCTTGTGTTCTCCATTGGGAAGAACGTGGATGTTCATATCCTTCCATGATTCTTTGGGCTTCAACCTCATTTATTCGATTGAACACTGATCTCTGAGCCAGGGGATCTGCTTCAAAAAAAGGCGGTAAAAGCATTTGCCTAAATTTACGAACGTTGAATAACTTAATCCTTGCTGTCTTGTTCCTGTAGCCGTGTTTCCTACTTCTTGAAGGATTATGAGAAACAAAGTCTTACTATTGCAACATATAATCATATAAGGATATAAAATATTTGCCGCGTAGATCACTACTGTACGACATTTTCCAGAATCATGATACAATAATGGCCGGCGTTACACAAGTTACAATTTAAATATGACTATATGGCAGATAATTGAGATTCTAAGATCACTAGACACGTTAGCAAACTACTGAAATCACCTAAGAAGCTAAAAATGGAACGATTTTGCTTCGTCAATAATCTATGGCTTGAGTGACGCTAAGTCAATATCATCAGTTATCGTGGTAATATCGTCGTATATAAGGGTAGTCAAGAACTCTGAAAGTGATTCGCCTCTGATTTCGGGCTCCAAATATCTAGCTGCCAATTCAAATTTGGATGAAGGCCCGTGTTTCTTAGAAAGAGAATCAGCCTCCTTCTGTAAAAGAGAAGAGATCAAATCTGGAGTTACTGTTTCGTTAGTATCAGCCAAGCGAACCTTATGTTTAACCCAAGTGTAAAGCTGGAGACGCGATACTTCTGCTGTTGCTGCGTCCTCCATTAAGTTGTTAATTGGGACACAACCAAGGCCTCTGAGCCAAGACTCTATGTAATTCAAGGCGATGTATAAGTTAGTCTTGATACCATGCGAAGTTATCTTTGCATTTTCGATAGTCGTGTCAGTCAAGTTTGAATGTGGAACAGATTCAGGGACAATGTGGATCTGATTCGGTGTAGGCATGTGCTTATCAAAAACTCCATTTGCAATGGACGCCAAGAAGGGATGAGCAACCCAAGTTCCGTCATGGTGCATAGTGACTTCTCTCAATTTATCATTTTCAACCTTTGCCATGGCGGCATCATGCGCCTTTTGGTCATTCTTCACTGGGATTTGAGCAGCCATACCTCCCATAGCGTGCACCTGGCGTCGGTGACAAGTGTTGATAAGAATTTTGCAGTATGAGGACATAAAGGGGACAGTCATAGTCACCAAATCTCTATCAGGCAATACCTTGGAAGGAAGATTACGCAAGCGTTTTGCAGTAGAGAATATATAGTCCCATCTACCACAATTCAATCCTGCAGAATGATCGCGTAACTGGTAGATTATCTCTTCCATTTGGAAAGCTGCAAGTAATGTCTCAATGAGCACAGTAGCACGAATTGTTCCACGTGGAATGGACATTATATCTTGTGCTACATTGAAAACATCATTCCATAACTTTGCTTCAAGATGATGCTCCATCTTTGGAAGATAAAAGTATGGTCCGAGCCCGTCCTTGATAAGCTGATGGGCATTGTGGTAGAAATAAAGTCCGAAGTCTAAAAGGGATGCACTAATTGGCTCTCCATCGACCAAAATATGCTTGTCAACCATATGCCATCCTCTAGGTCTAACAAGAATAACAGGAACATGTCTGTTTTCGCGCTTCACTGCATACCGTTTACCCTCCTTGCTGCTAAAGTCAATCTGCTTGCGAACAGCGTCATATAAATTGACTTGTCCATTCAAAACATTACTCCAAGTTGGCGCCATACTATCCTCAAAATCGGACATATACGTTTTCACATCTGTGTTCAACGCATTCACGACCATTTTTCTGTCTGGAGGACCAGTGATTTCTGTTCGTCTGTCAGCGAGACCCTGACCTGGAACGGCACCTCTCCATGTAGGATTTTCTCTTATTTTCTTGCTTTCTTCATCCTGCAAGAGCCCCAACGGCTCTCCACTGTCAATTGACTTTTGAACTTTTTGCCTGTTCTCCAAAAGCTGTTTGCGTGTGTCATTGAAAGTTCTGTGGAGCAACACCACGAACGATAAGGCCGATTGGGTCAAAATATCTGCTTGTGACGTTTTCCCTTCCGAAAACTCTGGCTCTTGCAGCACAGCTCCTCTAACTCGAACTCCTTCCAATTGTATTCTCGACATTACCTCAGTGATTCTATTTAACTGGGGGATAAATATACTTTTATTCGAAAAGAAATCAATTTCTTTGCCGTCTTTAAATCACTCAACTACTCGCAAAGAAATTACTAAGTTACGGAACTTGGATACCACGTACTTCCTCTCTCTTAAATACTCAATGTTTAGGAGTCAGCTTGTTATCCTCCCCTAAAACGCAATCTGGGGCAAGAGTCACAAAATGATACAGGGCCTATCGGACTTTGGGAATTTGGAACCAGTTATCATAACAGGCAGGAAGAGATCTTGGACTCGGGCCGCGCAAACCTCACAAACAGAGTCATACCTCGATTTCCATTCGCCGCTGATCCGGGTCGCGACTAAAGGTCATTTGATGGCTTCAAACTAATGGCCAACAAATGGCCACCTGAACCGTCTGCCATGACCGAATTTACCGATTGTAGAGACGTAGGCATTTCTGGAGAACATGACCATGTAATCACCGCAGGGGGTTTCAATAAATTCAAAAAAAAAAAAAATAATAAAAAATTAAGACATGGCTACAGTACAACAACTGAGACCCTAAGTCCGCACTGTTGACACGCATACGAGTAGTCTCTTCATTATGTAACACCTTGGTATCAGTCCATCAGTGAAAGTTACAGATCAATGAAGTACATATATGTCTAGCTAAGTATGTATTGTACATGATAAAGGCGCCCTCTTCACAACCGTACGATCTCAAGGATTATATCAAGTAATTCACACCATTTTTAAGACGGGCTTCTATGATAGACATATCATCTGTGAGGACACCGGCAGTCTGTAAAACAGAAGCAGTGTTTTGGGCAACTGATTTCCAGTCAACTCCTTCTTGTGATAATTTATCGTTGAAGATAACAGTGCCGATCCAGTTAGTAGCATCTTCCTTCGAATAATCCAAATTCAGCGCAATAAACTCGGTGGCCTCAGCGTGATTGGCCTGGAAGTGCAAAATTCCTTTACGTACAGCCTTCAAAAAGTTCACAATGGCTTTTGAATCTGAGTTAACAATTTCCAGTCTAGCTGTTATCATCCACGAAGGCCAAGGCGTATAAATGTCTCCAATTTTCTTAATTTCTCCATTGTCATAGTACTTCTTGGATGTGAAATATTCCCACATGAATGCATCACTATATTGATCTGGATTCAGAATGGTATGGTTTACAGATGCCCTCAAGTTAGCGAAGTTTGAGCACACCGGATGACCATGGAAGAAAGGCTCGGGGAATTTGTATTGAAGTCCCAAGACAAAACTCATGATGTAAGACCCTGATCCAATCCGGGAAACACCTATACGCTTGCCTCCTAAATCCTCTAACTTATTTATGTCATTTCTATTAGACCCCGTACTGACAGACCAACGGAGAGGAGACTTGACGTAGGTTCCAACGGCTTTGTACTTCTCGTTACCTTTGGAAATATCGGCAATGAATCCCTCAGTGAGGCCGACAGCTATGTCTGTTTCATTATTATTCAAAAGTTGTATCAATCGGCCAGTGCCTTCAGGAACAGGTAAAAACTCTACTTTTATATTATGTTCATCATAAAACTTATGCTCTTTAGCAAAAAAGATTGGAGTAGAAAAATGTTCTGGGACGTATGCAACTCTTAATGTAGTCATATTTTTAATGAAATGACGAATTGGCAGACTCATACAACTGGCTTATTTTGAGATTTTATATAAATGCTCTCTTTTCGGTGCAAATTATTTTATATGCTCAGATTAATGATTTAAAACGATAGAATCTTTATAGTTGCATAGATAAGAAGTGAGCACGGTTCACATATATTGCAACTGATTCTGTATGTAGAGTTAAGTAGCATAGCCACCTGACATTACCACAGTCTCGAGATAAACTATGCTGTCTTGGTATGGTAAAAGAAACTTCGGCTATTAAATTAGACTAATGAACATATGGGGATAAATTAAAATAACGTTATACATATATTATATACTTATGAGCGTATATATAGTCATCAGCATGCACAGGAGTCATTTGTAGAGGCATTTGGCGCCGAACTCAAATCTATACGGCCATCAGATCCAGACAGACCTGTAGCACCAGTCCCTGGTCTGTTCAGAGTCAAGTTTTCTGGTATCTTCCTACCTATATCAATAAAGACCTCATTGACATTATGAGCAGTCTTTGCACTGGTTTCGAAAAACAATAATCCTTCCTCTTCGGCAAGTTTCTTGCCCTCTTCAATGCTCACGGCACGCAAGCTGTCTTCTCCATCTTTGTCATTCTCTACTAAATCATACTTGTTACCAACCAAAGCGATGGTAATATCCTTCAGAGCCTGGTCATGTAATTCCTTAACCCATCTGCGTGCCTTTATAAAGGAGGCTGCCTTCGTTATATCGTAAACCACCAAAGCTGCTTGCGCGTTACGATAATACATTGGTGCTAAAGAAGAGAATCTTTCTTGCCCTGCAGTATCCCATATCTCATACTTTATGGTACGCTCCCCGATAGTGCATTTTTGCGTAAGAAATGCTGCTCCGATAGTAGGTTCCTTATTTTCCTGGAAGTCATTGCTCACAAATCTTAACACTAAGGAGGACTTTCCGACAGCTGCCTCCCCAAGCAACACGAGCTTGACTGATGTAACTGCACTAGTTTGGCTCATAATATATACTTGTTCTATTATTGTATACGCCAATTAAACCTTGACATGCAATTCCTTTGCCCTAATTGCCTGGTTATCGGTATGATCACACACTCCGAATAGTCAAATGTTGCCTCCAGCAGTATATCATTAATGGTTTTTACACTACTATTTTTATTTCTATTGACGGCTATGTAGGCTAACATTAGAGCTTAGAGATAAAGTACTAGAGTAGTTACGACAGTGTTGATACCTTTTTACAGACCCAGAATTCACTCTTGAAAGTGAAGTAACCCAATGAACGAGGATCAACACTGTATTTAGATTCCACTTCGGACTGGTGCTTGATAAACTCGAACCCTATAGATTTTATCAAGTCGATAAGATCATCTCTAGTGAGCTCTAAGCCTTTCAACATACTAGGTACTTCCTCAAACAGACCGTCTTTCAGTTCCTTGGTGACATACTGTGACGACACATCATCCTCAAAGTGCCAGAGTAATGGACCAAAGTTAATCCATGTTCCACCGTCACGAAGACAGTGATGGATAGTTTTTATGTAATCGATAATATTTGTAGCAGTATCCAAGAAGAAACACGTCGCTAAAATGTCAAAGGTAGAAGCATTGGACTCTCTGAATTGTGAGGCTGTTTTGTCATTCGAATAAGTATCCGAAAAGGATAATCCTGGAGGACCATAAAGATCTACAAAGGATCCAGCTGTCATAGACATTAGCTCCGCATAATTTATGTCTGGCTTGATTTTTTGGAGGTCATAAATACATAAAGGAGTTTCATTAGGAACCGTAACCGGTCTCATTTGGTTTGAACGTTTTGCAACATGGGATACTTTATGCAAATAGGGGAACATAGAATGCTCATGGGCAAATTGAGAGTGGTTAAGTATAAAGTTAGATACCAAGAGCATATGGTAACTGAATTCATTTCCTTGACACCAAAACCCTAGCTTGACAAACTCTAGAACCAAACGTCCCAAGCCACAGCCAGGAACCAAAACCTTAACATTTTTGCGCCTCTTTTCGTCAGGAAACATAGATATGGCCTCATCTAGAATTATATCAAAACAAGCCTTTCGTTCATCTTTCCCATCATCAGACCATTCTCTCGCAAGCTGCAACAATATTGATCGAACCTTATCATAATTAGTTGTATTCGACGGATACCACTCGCTTGGGTTGTTGGATACACCCCAATCTTTCGCGACAGCCAAGGCCAATCCCTGGGTAAACTGTCTATTAACACCAATGCATAGTTCGAGGTCATCAATGTATTTTGGAAACCAGGGGATTAGCTTGAGTTCATCATCTCTTAAAGAATTGAGTTTGATCCGTTTGGGTTTAATTATTTCTGATACTTCCCATTCATGAAAATTGTAAAATGCCAGTAATGTCTCAGTTAAAGCTTTGTATTCTTCTATGTGTGAATCGGCTTCTACTGAATCATGACTCATCTTGGAGTTTGGTGTTTAACGCTTTAGTAAGGAACCTTTATCGTGAGAAATTCTAGATGTGTGCGCTTTACACCATGGAGATGCCTCAAATTATATTGCAACTACAGATTGGCTTAGATAAGTTTCTACAATCTACGACTTTTCTAATGATACACGAATAGTTTATACTATTGCCTCTAACGAGGAAATGATTTCTATGTAAATGTTTGATATGAAGTAAAAAAAAAAAAAGCCTAACTATTTATATCATAATCATCAAGTAAGAGTCCATTAGGGCCCAAAGACATTAATTCCAAGTTATGAGTTCTATCGTCCAAGGATATACTTGAATGCGTCTTCCCCAATTCTGAAGTAGGATAATGATACGGTTTTATTATGGTGGTTGAAAAGGACGCAATAGGAACTTCCAGTAGTTTAGACTTTTCTCGAAACTCCTGACGCGCCTGAGCTATATCAACAATTGACTTCCTCCACTTCTTAGCATCATCAACTGGAAAAAGCTTCTTGTCCCCTTGCTCGTAGACAATTGTTTTGTACAAAATATTAAGTCTTTTTTGTAAGAAAGTGATGATACGGATCGTATATCCAGAAAGATATTTTAATTGTCTGGAGTACTGATGATAGACATCTCGAGGATAACAGCAGTTTATGGGATTATCGAGTTCATGGCTATAAATGTCTTGATCACTGGTTGTGACGAATACATCTATCATCAAAGGACTATCGAAGTCTCTCAAAAAGAAGAATTTTATCTGGGGTAAGATAGCAAACAATGCTTTTTTGAAAACTTTGTAAAATAAGTACAACACTTTTTCTAATGGATCAGATTTCGCAGTAATCACCATGAGCCTAACTGGAAATAAGCGAACCCATTTGTAGCACATATCAAAAAGACACTGCTGCTGTATATCAAGGTTCCCCAAGTTATTATTAACCGTGGGTATGAAACTGTCTATTGCGTCATTGGAAAAACTGAGTAAATCGTTATATTTTTTGTGAACAAACTTCACAGTCTCAATACCCTTTGCATCCAAATTACTAGCATCATATAATTCGTTGTACCCCCTAAGAATCTCACCAAATTTTTTAAGCATCATTCTGAATTCCTCTAAAAAAGTAGGATCATAGCCTTCTAAGTAAACGGAACGAATGACATTAACCATGAGCTTCAAATGTGATAATGTGATAATAGATGGCCGCTGTCCCAATCTTCTGGATACAGCAAGCCCATGGGACAAAACGCTAAACAAACCATCCCTGAAACATATGCTGGAGTTCAATGTGGCGGCAGGATCGTAAATGGAAGTCAAGCTCAAAATATAAGAAGCTGAAGAGCTCTTATCATTATCATCCGAATTAAGAAAATGTCTCAATTCTTTGATAACAATCGCATAATGCTTTATAGAGCTGACGATTAAAATATTGATTGCCCTTGTTTTATCAATTAGGTCAGCAAAGTTAGAATGCTCTGGCTTGAAACAGTTACTAATCAAATAGTTTGTGGTTAAATTCAATAGGCAGCTGAACATCATCTCTGACAGAAATGAGGTAAATATAAATGAGTTAAGCCAATTCGCGTACAATTCTCTAATTTGTTCAAGAGGGCAAGTGCCTGCACTTATTGAAGGACCAAGGCTTATAACTTTCTTATAAAGAAGTTGGTTGTAGTCAATTGCGGGTTTGCAAATTATATCAAACGCTTCACCTGATGCCACAGCACCAGGAAAGCACTTGCTTTCACCAGGATGCATCGTACCTTCTACACCCAATACATCCTCTTCTGGGGTGGCAAAATGGCTCCATGCGTTCAAATGAGCACCATATTTCTCAGCAGGAAATGCTCCACTATTGAAGACATCACGGGAAGGAATAAAATTAGGATTCGGATTCATAGTATGTGGGGAGAGCGGGTTGCTGTGAGCCACCAAGGCCAGTGGCACGGTGGTGAAATCCTGTTCACTATGGTTGATAGCATACACTGGATATATAATGGGGTTTTCACCATCTCCGGAGGTAGAAAGTAAATTGTCGAAATCTTTAGTAATTAAATTACTTTGAAAATTGAGGACGTTGTTGACTCCCATTCCGAAAGTATTCACATGTGTCTCATTGAGTGAGCTCTTTCTTCGATCTTCCGAAAAATCGGTGTCGCTGATATTCGAACCTAAGGCCGATATCGACACATGTGTCTCTGGTTGTTTCTGCGTCCCGCTTGCTACTTGATCAGAGACGAGAGCTTTGTCGTCCTGGCTCTTTTCGTCGGCTGAAGCACTAAGTTTTGCCTCCTTTAATTCATTCAACTGCTCTTCAGTGTAATCTAAATATCCGCATCGAACTTTATGCTTAATACAATTCATACAAGCTGGGAGGTCTTCAGAGCATTTAACTCTTCTCTTCTTGCAATTTGGACATCCATTTTTGGAATTCTTGTGTTTTCTTCTCTTACCAGCTTGCTTCTCTAGTAACGCTGTTGCGCTAAATGTCCCTTTTTTATATTCCATCCCATTCGGTGTTATGTCTTCACGATCGCCATTATGTGGAAACTTGAACATTTCCTCAACACCAACAAGTGCACTGTTGGGTGTTTATCTATTAATACTTCCACTTTTGCTAGAATTAGTTTTATATATGCCTTCCGTTTCTTCGTAAAATGCTATTCTAGTAGTTTCGCCGGTGGCATCAAATTTAAGTTTAGTATCAATTAAACGAAAGGCTTTCGCTCAACACTTTACCAACTTAATATGATGGGCACCTAATTCGAAATCCGTAAAAAAAAAAAAATAAAAATATATATAAAAAAAGATAAAAACGTTAATACTGTATATATTGCTAAAGCGCAAGATCTTACAGATAATTTGGCTAGTTGGTACTTACAAGGTAGCACATCAGACGCCATTGGCCTGCACAACCTTGGCATTGAAGACATGTTATAGCGTAGATAAATGATTTTAAAGTTTTTTTTACTAACATGTTTATTGCCAATCACTGAGAAAAAGAAATACAAACGACAAATGTATTTGATAACCCATCTATTGGAAAGGCTCGGCTTCTAAATGCTCTAGTGCCTTGACAATCTCTCGTCTAGAGGCATCATAATTGTGTAACCTTATGCGGTAATTCTCGAGTGGAACCGGATGGGCCTGCCAGTAGCGGAACAGTGTGCCGTGAACGAAATTGACGATGGAACTTGGATCATAATCATGGTTGCTCAAACCGGAATCCAAGTCGATCGTGTTTGGAAGCAGGTGGATTCGCCTTTTTTGAAGGAGTTTCTCTTGCTCCATCAAATCTTGGTATGCTAAATTCTGATCCTGAAGGTCAAACACCGGGAAGTGGCTGGCTTCAATTCTCTCGCGTCCAAAGGACGTAATAAAACGTTCACGGGTATTCATTTTGGGAGGTAAAATTTGAAGGACATCCTTATAATCAGGAGCATCCGATTCTTCTTCCCTAGGGATGAACCTGAGGTATTCCTCGTGGAGACTGGTGTGATTCGATAAATAACTTGCGTATAACGATAGTCTGTGGTTGAAAAACAGAATCACTCTGGATAGTTTTGTGCATAAAGTTTTCAAAAATTGATACAGTTCGTGATCAAGAATTTCGCTCTGAGGCATAAAGATTGTGGGATCAAAATCAACTTTAGGACAGAATATATGACAAGTGTCAACGATCATTATGGATCTAATAGGTGATAATACATGGAAAAGGGCCTTTCCCACGGCGAAGTAAAATAAATATAATACCTTGTTTGATGGAGAGCAATGACTGCCTAAAGAATAAAGACTCGAAGGAAGTTTCATCACCCAGGATGTTAAAAGATTGTAAAGTAAACTCGTGGACGTGAAATAGATGTTACTGCTGTTGTCATTAATATTTTTCTGTAACTTATAGTAATCGTTTATCTGCTTAATTTTAGGATAATAATCATTTATCAATTCTTCTAAAAACGTTTTTAATTCGTAAAAATCATGACGAGTTAAACCACCCTGAAGGGAGATACCCCTTTCCTTCTTTTCCTCCATATTTTTTCCGTTTTCACCAACAAAATTTTTAAACTCAAGAAAATCACAGTATAGTTCGAGCATTATATCAAAAGGATAATCAGGGACCAAGGCGCCTGTGCAGAAACGATTGAAATTATCAAACATAACTTTAATGGTAGGAGTCACATCGTCAATGCTATTAGCTTCTGTCAATATCTTGATTGATAGAGAAGAAGTTCCACAAGACATTAGGCAAAAAGTGTGAATGTTAGAATGAACATGGATCAAGTTTGACCAAGTAGAAAATAGAGATAATTTAGTCGGATACTCAATATGAACATTATTGATTGACTTTCTTATGTCTCTTATTGCGGCGCCATAATAGACATACGACTTATTTGCAAACAATGAAAGATCTCTCTTGGTAAATGTGGATCCTTCCTTCTTATTGTAAACTGCATCTGATGGATCACTTACCACTATGTTACTATTCGTTATAACGTCACAAGTTCGGTAAAGTAACGCAAGGGATCTGTCCATGAGGAAAGAAAAGTACATATCAAGTACCATTGCTTGATTGTAAAGCGACGTCCAAAACGACGAGAAGGTAGTTTTGTTCCACGTTGGAGCAAAATAACTTCTGTATTCTTGGTTCACCAAGTATTTAAAGCTGTTCCTATAATATTTCAAATACCTCCTCAAAAAAAAGTTTTGGTATTTAAATGGAATTTTTAACAAGGTGAATGTTTGAGGAGAAGAAATTGCATTGGGCAAAGGACTTCCAATTGAAACAGGATGAGTTTTTGATATCTCATGCTCTAACAAGTAGGTGGGGCTATTTTGTAGCTCCACATTTATGTCGTTCATATATTCATTGGGACGAAAGCCTGACGGTATTTTTTCTGCAATCATATCGTCACTAAAGACGTCGTTGGTGTATGAAAATTGCAAAGGAGGAGGAACGTCAAGTTGTGAATGTGAGTAGACATCCCGATTTTTGTAACCCGCCACATGAAATGAATGCAAAGTATTTCCAGCCAGCGAATAGCTAGAGTCTTCATAATGATATGTATCACTATTCTGAGTATTGATGTCGGCATTATTATAATAATCATTTTGAAATACGTCTTCGTATTTCTGTGAGCTATTGCTCGTAGTTGTTGTGTACCCAGGTTCTTGAATAATCGGGTGATGATGATTTATATCCAGATTCAGATTGGACCTGGGATCATTCATTGAAGAGCTGTCCAGATATGCTTCTAAGTTATAATCATTAGAATCCATGTTATTATGGTGAGGTAGTCGGCTATTGAAATCCCCTTCCAATAGCAGCTTACTATCGGAGATGCTTCGAGGGTCACTTTCCACAATTCTTTCAAGTTCTGCTTGCTTTTTTCGAAGGTTCTTTTGCTTTATCATTTCAAGCTTTTCTCTAGGGAAATCTAAGTAGCCGCATCGATAGTTTTTCTTCACGCAGTTTGCACAGGAAGGTAACTCTTCTGTACATTTTATTCTTTTGGCCTTACAATTTGGACAGCCGTCCCTTGAGTTTTTATGAGTACGACGACTTTTTCGCTCCGGAGGTCGGCCAAACGCTTGATTCCCAGGAGCAGCCATTCCAGCCAATGTATTCTGGTATCGGCAACGTTGTGGATTGTTCTCTTATGTCTCTTTCTCGAAAGAGCGAAAAAAAAAAAAAGGAATGACAAGTTTTGACGGCTATAAAGACCCCCGAACACAAATATATAACGCCTTGCTGGATGATTTTATTCTTTCAAATAAGCAAAGCCGTATGTTTTGAAAATTCTGGAAGTAATCTAACGGTAAACTGGAAAGCACTAATGTAAAATTCACGACAATAGCGGTCACTAAGAAGCCGTAGTATTATGACTATGTGCTACTCGGGAGGCTTTATCTAAGCTTTCAAATTACTAAATGATTTGTCTACCTCGCTTTGTTGTTCAATTGCAATTGCCTGTGATACGTGCGATTAATTCGTATCATCCATACTGCGATAGCCATACATCACGTGATATATATCTAACCGTTAGAGTTGAACAGCAACTTAACTTGCAAACCTTCACAAAAGAATTGCTTGCTAGTCCGCCTAGGATGTAGTCATGTACAAAATACTATACAATGTGGCACGATCTAGTTCAAACTATAATCATTAGAGAATGTAGACCAATTTTTAAGTTCTATGAGATGCCTCATGGTAGGTCTCCCATGAGGGCAATTCCAAGGTTTATCCAATAGACCAAGATTTCGGATCACATTAGACATGGTTTTCCTGGATAGATGCTGACCAATCATTATGCTTCCTCTGCAAGCTCGCATAGCAAAGAGAGCTCTAATTTTGGAGCACCTTATAGATCCCGGGTTCGCAGTATTACCGGTATTGATAAGGTGAAGAAGCTCGTAAAAGTCACCAGTGTCAAAAGTTACGCTTTCCAGATTGGGTAGCGCAAGAAGCTGTATACGCCGTCCCGGAGAGCTTTCTTCGTTAATACTCAATATAAACCCGTTTTTCCTAAATGTCTCCATATTATCCATTACCGTCATTTCGTCTATAACATTCAACTCAAGTACTTGGGGTATAACTAGATGCTGACTTTTGAAAACCGTGTTGCTATTTAGGCGTTCAAAGTTATACTTCTCATCTGAAGCATGCTGGTCGATGATAAATAAATTATTAGAGTTCAATGTGACTAGGATAAAACCAAGATTAAATTGACCTATTAGTTTCATCCTACTGAAATCTGATTTCAGAATGGTATACGCTAATTTATCCTGTGCTTTTTTTGCAGACATAATGTCATCAACTGTTAGCTTTGTTTTTTCGCAACTATTATTTTGCTTAGAGGAGAGCATATCCAGTCTTTTCAGAATTGGGAAATTATTTGCAGACTCATTTTCTTTAATAGGGAGAGTGAGCACAGTGTTATGTAGTGGCCATTTATGTTTAACTTTTGCAATTTCTAGTGTTGGTGAGTCAGTAGAAGTTGATAGGCGTGTTTTATTAATTCGTTCTGAAGTATCATGAGTGCTACTTCTTTTTAAATCACTAGTTGCAAAACTATCATTCGTATCTTGGTGCAGACAATGAATGCCAGAGCAGGAAACACTACTTCTGACAACTGACGTATGCGATCCTCCATTTTCTTCCACAGAATCTTGGAACACAGGCACCAAGATACCATTCGGATCAGTTGAATTTTTTGTTTCTGGGGACGTTTCTGGAATATTCGCAAAGTCCTCTTCTCGAGTATCCACTTCCACTTCATTTTCTATCATATGAACGCTACGCGCTGAGGAAGTGGTCTTCATTTCAGCGTATAAGTCTTTCGATTCTGAATTTGGAGCGGTAGACGGGGAAGTGGATTTGGTTTCTCTTTCTGAAAATGCATCATTATCTCTTAGACTCGTGATTTTATCTTGCGACCTGTAATTAACTTCAGCCTTTTGTTGCACCTGAATTTCTTTTGAACTAGTGTCCAGTGGTTCTGTCAAATTATCATAATCCCCTACTTGCGACTTGTGGTCTGACTTATCGTCATCAGGTTCATTCTCCAGCAGGTCTTGCTCTTTCCTTAACTTTTTGGTGTCCTCAGATGACTTGCTTGGATTTTCATCGTCATGAGCATCTGAATGTAGAATATAACTATTTTTGCAAGGCTCGATACAAATAGGAGCTTGCATCATGTTAGTAACACCATCGTTTAAATAACCAGCAGTAGATCCAACCCTATGCTTGTCAGCGCTGTGGTATTCCTTTGAGTAAACTGAAGCGTGTTTTTCTGCATTTTCGTCATTCACTGAAACGGTTTTTAACTGTTTCAGACTATTCAAAGGCCTGTAACTTTCTTTATTGCTTTCTATACTCAGCCGCTTTCGTTTCGACAAGTTGGCGATACCACCTAGAGAAGATCGTGAAACGATTTCCAGATTGAGCGTTTCTTCATTTTTGGGAATAAGATTTTGAAGATCGTCGAATAATTTGGAGATTTCGTCCTTAAGAACATCATGAACTATGTTTTCATTGTGAATCAAAACAGTTCTCTTATCAGGAGTGACATTTATATCTAGAAATTTGGTATCTATTATAATATTGAGAACGACCACTGGATATTGGACATGGTTGTAAGATTTGTAGACTTCGTTTATAGTTTTCAAAAATTTTTTTGAGCTGATAGGTCTCCCATTTATAAAGACATATTGTCTATCATTGGCTGATCTGCCGAGACCAAAGGAACAGTTCGAAATGTAGCCTGCGAACTTAATATTTAGCTTCTGAGTTACAGGAAACTCACCTATATGTAGCTTTAGTTTCATCTCTAAATCTTGAACTTCAATATCAATCGGAACAAGACCGTAAGCACCATTTGTTCCAAAGATACTAATCATGCTATCCAATATTGTCGATTTCGAGGTACCTTGAGTTCCTAAGACGAGTATTTTCTTCTTCGTTTTTGAATTGATATTATTAACACTGAAGCGTACTTTAGGGTGAATAATCATATAGCTAATGAGTGTATTGACCGTCTTGCTGAATTCACGCCTGATATTTTTTTCTAAGTTCTTTCTTCGAACAGGGAGGCATTGGAAAATATTAGACACCACCACAGTGGTCCCTTTACGTCCTGTTACATTTTTCTTTTTACTAATGAGAGTGCCCGTAGGGCTGAAGATAAGCTCGCTTCTCTTTGGATATGACTTGGCCGTACATGTTTGAATCACGATTTTTGCAACAGAGCAAAGAGAGCTTAAAGCTTCACCTCTGAAGCCCAATGTTTCTACTTCCGATAGATCTTCGAATGCCTCGAGTTTTGATGTGAAATTTTTTGCACATATATTTTCAAAATCATCCTCATCAATTCCGTCACCATCGTCACTCAATTCAATTGTATCAAGACCATAGTCTCGAAAAGTGATATCTATAGTATTACTATTTGCATCTAGAGAATTTTCCACCAACTCTTTTACTATCGATACTAGATCTACTATTACCTGCCCTGATGTTATTTTATGAATATCAGAACTTTGAATATTCTTGATTCCCATCTCCTTTGGCTTCAGCTTCGATATGATATTTAAAATACATTTAGTATTTGACGCGATTAACGCGAAATCAATTTAGTATTATGGCATGTTAGATGTCTTTGCCTTTAACACTTCAAAACGTAATTTTATCTATCAAGGAGGCCCTAGTAGTATGGATCAATCAAATACTATATTATAATGAGATTTATCCAGCAGAGCTCTACGAAAAAAGGAGATCCTTCGAAAGAATAGTATTTATATCTAGAAATCCTATACTTAATCGATATATTGAAGATTTTCTTGACGAGCTCTTCAGACTCATAATAGGTACACATAACAGAAGAATCAGTGGTAATGTCAGCAAAATTATTATGGTAACCTACGATGTCAATACAAATGAAACTCGCGAACGATATGTGATTGAGTTAAAGAACTTGATAAACTTGCGAAACCAACTCCCAGACGTGTCGTTTCTACACACTAAGACGGGTGATCCGAAACACAAAGACGATATCCTATTAGATATTCCTGGTCTCAACTGGAATATGATATACTCACAATTGAATTCTTTCTTGTTCGAACATATCATCGAACTTAAAAGGAAGGTAAGCATTTCGTCAGCAGATAAATCTGCTTGGTTCTATAAATTATTTGTAGAAGCAGAACCTGGTTCGAATCTTCTCAGAACATCAGATGACACAGGAAGCTCTCCAATAAACTGGTCACAAGTCCAAATACACACTTCTAAAGAGGAATCGAGAAAGCCAGTTTCATACGTTCCAGTTAGTGAAGTCGATGCAGTCTTTGTATTACTAGTTACATATAATGAATACTTATGAATTAACGCTTTTATGCTTAGAATATTTAGGCAAGTACCTTGAGTGAGAAGTTCTCACCTCACCGTATTATCAAGTTTAAATAAAACTTTAAGGTTCTCGTATATGAAATAACTGATGGATACTGCTGGCGCCACTTTTGCTAAGTTGGGGACCAAGCCTTTGAATAAGCCAGGATATCCTTCTTTGGCAACAGTTTTCTTCAAAACATCGTAAAATCCATCGTAATGATATGGATGTGCATATGTTCCTTGAGCTTGGAGTCTGGTTCTTAATAGGTTGATAGGATAAACAACAGTAGCACCAAAAGATCCCGACATCGCACCAAGCATTAACACGGTTAAATTTGGAAGTCTAATATCTTCCTCTTTGATGCCTGTTTTGTTACTTTCCCTTTTGATGAGCCACTTTTTTATAGAAGAGAAAGTACCCAAGTCCAACGCAGCATAAGGGAAAATTCCACTAACACCTACAAATAATCCTCGGTAAAAAATCCTAAGACCCCCTTCTCTATATAGATCCTTTGCAGTTTGAAATAATAAGGCATTTCCTTTTAATGGCGATTCAATATTAGAACATTGTAATCGGAACTTTAATGTGTCTATAGGATATACGGCAATTTGACCAGATACACCTCCAATACCTCCAGCAATATAGGTAGCTCCTTTTGACAACTGTGTGGTATCACTTACGCCCTCGAACCGAGATAAGAACCTTTTCGTAGCTTCGAATGAGCCGAATTTCATTGCAGATTCAGGAAAAACCTTCAATACATTCAAACCATTTCCAACATAAAAGGCTCTGAAACCCCCTTGCTTCCATAAAGTTCTCGCTGCTTGAATTATAGGTGACCTAATCGTCTTTTTGTGATCTGAAACCTTTCTTAGTTCAGTCTCTATGGCTTCTTTCCTTTGTCTAGCTTCTTCGGGGGAACTTGCAGGTCCCATCTCATTGACCTTCTTTGCAATCTCTCGCTTCGAGTGAAGCACAGTTGATTCAAGATCAGTTCTAGCAATGAGAAATACTTTCACCCTGTCAAATGGCGCTGTGCACGTTCTTGATATCACACCCGCAAGACCACCAGCCAAGAAATAACCGACACCATTTAAAAATTGATCTATTAAGGTTACATCACCATCAGATGAGACATCTAAATCGTGGGTAATATGATGAAAAACTGTCCGTATTCTCGATCCGTTTAAGCGGGGCATCATCAATAGAAAACTGCGAAATTCGTCGTACGTCACGTAGCCATCATTTCTTACATCTATTTGCTTGAACACTAAATCCAAATTCGAGTCGGAGGGATTGAGATGGAGATTTTTTTCCAAGTAATGTGCAAAATCAGACTTATCAAGCTTACCGTCTTTATCTAAATCTATTTTCTTAAATCCGTTCAATATTTGCTCATCTGTAGTTTCTAAGTACCGCTTCAAATCTTCAAAATCGATAATATTATCTTTATTAGAGTCAAATGAATCAAAAATTTTTTTTATGAGTTCCGGTCTGTCGCTGAAGGGATGCCGCCATCTCTTGAGAGCCTCTTCGAAGTCGCTAAAAGAAACTTTTCCTGCGCCTTTTACATCAAGTTCATCAAATATGGATCTGTAGTCAGAGAAGGCCTGCGGATCACTTTCATCTTGACTGCTGTTGCCGCTCGATTTGTTTGACTTCACTGTAGACAATGTAGCCATCTTACTCTATGACTGAATGCTCGCAAGACTAACGTGTTTTCCAATTATAAGAAAAGAAGAAAAGAATAAAGTTCTATGCGTTCGTACTGTCTTATTTTCGCAAGTACCCAGTAATAGGCTCTCGCCTCGCTTTAGGATTTCGAACTTCAGGTGAAGTGTTCTATGCTATATGAGATCTGATGCTCTATAACATCCACCTTAGTATCAACTTCGATAAGCTGCTTTTAACGAGCGTTTATTTGCCAAACACGTCATCATGTGACTAGAAAGCAGCAGAACGTTTAACTTGTAAGCTTAAATTAAAGTGACATACAAAAGGCAGATAATCTGAGTGATTCATTGTTGCTTTATTTATTGATATAGCTCACCGTAATATACACGATATCTTGAATTCAGAAAAAGTGATAGTCTAGAGACGGATAGTGTTCGCTATTGGGCTGATCAATGTGTTCTACATCGTAGAAGACTGTGCTCGCGAAAAAAAACGCTTTTGTGTAATCGTGCGCGACTTGAAAGTCGTCCGTTTAGACATTTTTTCTACAATTCTATGTTCGACTGATGCATCAATATACTCTGATATTTCTCTCTGAACATGTCGGTACAGATTTTAGGAGATCAAGCAACTGAAGAAAGAGGCGAGAATGCTCGTTTGTCAGCTTTCGTGGGAGCTATTGCTGTTGGTGATTTAGTAAAATCGACATTGGGTCCTAAGGGAATGGACAAACTCTTGCAAAGCGCCACCAATCCAGATGAATCGATGATTACCAACGATGGAGCTACGATTCTTAAAGCTATACCTTTTGACAACCCAGCTGCTAAGGTTTTGGTTAATATAGCGAAAGTCCAAGATGATGTGGTAGGAGATGGTACAACCTCGGTTACCGTCTTATGCGCTGAGCTTTTGAGAGAAGCCGAGCGGTTAATTGAAAAGAAAATTCATCCTCAGACTATCATTGAAGGATTCAGAATAGCACGTAATGTAGCCTTGCAAGCATTGACTAATATATCCGTCGACAACTCTGCCAACTCTGACCGTTTCAAGGAAGATCTTTTAAATATCGCAAGGACCACCTTATCATCGAAAATTTTATCTCAAGACAAAGAACATTTTTCAAATTTAGCTGTTGATGCAATATTGAGGCTTAAAGGCTCAACTAACTTAAACCATATCCAGATAATCAAGAAGGCAGGAGGTAAGCTTGCGGATTCCTTTTTGGATGAAGGATTCATTCTCGAAAAGAGATTCGGTATAGATCAGCCTAAGAAGATTACAAACGCCAAAATATTAATCGCCAACACTTCAATGGACACAGATAAAGTTAAGATATTCGGTGCTAAGTTCAAGGTCGATTCTACTTCGAAGCTTGCAGAGCTTGAGAGAGCAGAAAAAAATAAAATGATGAACAAAATTGAAAAAATTAAGAAGTTCGGTGTGAACTGCTTCATTAATCGTCAACTTATTTACGATTATCCTGAACAGCTCTTTACTGATGCTAAGATAAACTCTATAGAACATGCTGATTTCGATGGTATTGAGCGTTTAGCTTTGGTTACTGGTGGTGAAGTCGTATCGACTTTTGATCACCCTGAAAAAGTAAAATTGGGATACTGTGACTCTATCGAAGAAATACTCATTGGTGAAGAAGTAATGACCAAATTTTCTGGTGTGGCTGCTGGCCAAGCGTGTACGATTGTTTTGCGTGGCTCGACTGAACAAGGTTTAGAAGAGGCCGAAAGATCTTTGCATGATGCTCTTTCAGTGTTGTCGCAAACTACTAAAGAACAAAGAACCTGTTTAGGAGGAGGTTGCTCAGAAATGATAATGTCTAAAGCAGTCGATCAAGCCGCAGCCAATGAAACAGGAAAAAGGTCGTTAGCCATTGAAGCATTTGCAAGAGCATTAAGACAACTTCCTGCCATATTGGTCGACAACTCTGGTTTTAGTTCTTCGGATTTGGTGTCCAAATTAAGGTCATCCATTTATAATGGCATGACGACTTCCGGTCTAGACTTGAATAATGGAGTAGTCGCAGACATGCGTGAGATGGGTGTTGTCGAATCTTACAAGCTTAAGACAGCAGTTGTCTCGTCGGCTACCGAAGCAGCAGAAGTGTTATTACGCGTTGATAACATTATACGTGCCAAGCCTCGCACAGCAGACAGAAACGGTGCTTGATGAGTAAACAATTTAGTCTACTTTTAATACAAGTCATACGTTATCCTAAATTTGGTATACATTATTTTATTTTATTATATCCTTCATTTGTATTTTGATACCTTATCAATATTGATGTAAAAATTCCACTCAAGCACCTGCTGATGTAGCACGTAATCACGAAAATGTCATGTATGACACGATTCCCATACAATATGTCTTTGGCTTGCACTGTGTGACCAAATATCTCTCATCTCTCTTTAAGCAAAAGAAAAATCAAATCTCATATCAATTATAAGTCTAGAATAAAGAAGTAGCTTATTAAAGCTAGTCTCGTTTGCAAGTAGTACAATACCATATCTGGAAAGCCGCACAGTGAGTTAGCAAAAACTGTCCTTGGATACCATAGTCTATGGCTAAATGTCATTTTTGATAATTACCAATATGAAAGCAGAATGAATCAGTCAAAATCGACACTAACCAATACCAAATCCTGCAATATCAACCCGTTTATAAGGCAAATATATATATGCATTCTATTGCCTCAAGGGTGCATACAACACCTGTGTGACATATTTTCTTTTGTATCTGACGATTGATGCAACAGCCAACGTATTATGCTTTATACTTGTGGTTGCTAGATGATTTAAGACAACATGGTTGGGAATAGGTAAGGCACCTGAGTTGTTATCTTTGTCCATGGAGTTATAATTGTTCAATATTACGCTTTCAAGATGTGGTGGAAGATGAGGGGGGTGTAACCATGCTTGTTGCCCATTTTGGCTCTTAGACTGTTTGTCGATAGCCATGTAATACTGCTCCATGACTTTTGGGTCCGTGAATATAGGAGGTATGTGTGTGATGTACTCTCTCTTTTGAGCTTGTATATTGTTGTCATCTTCATGGTATCTAGAGTACCCATCGCCCATATCATCATCATCTGCTGTTAATGTGGCCCACGCAGAATCCGAACGGCCAGAACTCACAGACAGAGAGCGTCTCTCATGCATTACTGAGTCATCCACCATTTCATCGTTTTCTGAGTCCTGTTGCTGGCCAGACAAGTGAGCCTCAAGCAAGTCTGGCGTCACTTCAATGTAGTTAACGAAGTTACCCATCTGGTCTGTGGCAGTGGGCAAATAGTCAGAGAAACGCAATTCATTGTCGACAACAAATCTAAAGCGGTGTGTACCTAGAGGCAAGCCAAGAGTGAGCACAAAGTTGTTGTCGGATTGTTTTGCCAATCCGATCATCTTACGCCAGCCAGTGAACGAACCCGTGACGTATACTTTTTCGCCTCCCTGGACCCATCTAATGTCAATGGGGACGGTTGCATTGGGGTCCACGGTAGGTGTGTCATCTCCAGAAGATATTTCGGAGCGCTTCATATGCTGACTCAGATCTTCGCCGCTTGTTTCAGTTGTTCCTTCTAAGCCATTCCGGCGTTCATTTTGCTTGTCTAAGAGCATTTGGTCCTCTTCTGTCAAAATGATGGTAGACTTTCTGCGGCCTATTTCTTGGCCCTCACTTGTGGCATTTCCCTTATTACCGGAACCCTCATCGGCACCTGACATGTTAGAAACGTCTACCATCGACACATCTTTTTGGTCTGCATTATGTGTGCTCCCCATTCCGCTCATCAGTCCAGTATCACGCTTTCTGGCAACGAAGTAAACAAAAGCTCCACTAATTTGAAAGAAATGAGTTTGTCTTGAGTACTACGCTAACCCCTTCGTGATGCTTTCTCGATTAACTCTTGATATTCGCCTGCTTTCAAATATATGATCACCAGAACTATCAGTAATCAAGGCGTTCGTAAAATGAGAACCTGTTTTCTTGGGTGGATTATAGGGCGTGGACAGGCAAAAAAAGTTAGCCATATTTTGACTTGACTATCTGTCCTAAGAGGGTTTTTCTGGTTTAGACGATAAAGGGGCCTGTAAGCTGATATCCACTACCATCGAGAGTCTTGTTATTTAACTCAGAATGTCCAGCTTAATGAGAACAAAGGGGGGGTTACACAGACTATTTAACTGTATCTGGTAGATGGGACAGAATTGAGGCCATTGAAAAACCTGTAAAAGGTAATTCAATTGAAACTGCACGAAGGTAATGAACTACACCTACAATGATATGGGCAGGTCACTATGGTATATAATGAGTGGATATCGGAGCTGGGGACAGAGAAAATTTCCAAACACCTTAATTTGCCGGCCAAATGAGGATTTCAAAAGACCATACATCAGATCCTAGGCAAATCGTTCTCAATTACTCTCTTTCACTAACAAATAACGATGATGTTTACGGCGTGAGGTTTAGTATGCTTGAGGACCATGCAAATCAGATGGCAGGGTTTGTGGCAGCGTATAGCAGCGCTATAGGCATTTGTTTATTGGTGTCAATTGTACTTTGGGTAGTGACCCAAAATAAGCGCACACCTGTGTTCGTTTTAAACCAGCTTTCGTTGAACTTTATGGTGATCAGGTCATCGCTCTACTTGGTTCATTTAAATGGACCGCTATCTTCTTTGAGTTTCACCTTCACTGGCATATTTACTCCCGAATACCAGAAGTACTGTCGAGTCGTTCTAGCTGCAAATGCCTTTGAAGTGATCTTGATAACTTGCATTCTATGCTCGATGACATATCAGATATACATAATCTTTAAGTCACCAGAGGTTATGAAACTTGGTATCATACTAACGGTGTTCATGAGTATGGTGAATACGGGGATTGTTGGCTTGTACATCAACAACGCAGTTGTCAGTTCTAAAGTATACTATAACTTGTCGAACAACGATGCACGTACAGTAAGAACAGGTAGCTGGGTTACAGATATTCCGTTTGCTCTATTTTCCGCTTCAGTTATTTCCACTTGCGTCATGTTAATTTGTAAACTAGTTTGTGCCATTAGATCCCGGAGGTACCTAGGGTTGCGTCAATTTGATGTTTTCCACATTTTGTTAGTGATGTCAACTCAAACATTGATTGTACCATCGATATTAACTTTGATAAACTTTGGTGTTAGTGCTTTCCTGAGGAATTTGCTTGTCGTAATTAGCATATTGTTGATAGTGATATCTTTACCTTTGAGCTCTATGTGGGCATCCACAGCTAACAACGGCCCAATGGCCTCATCGGCGAGTCTCAGCTTCTTGTCAAGATGTACTTCATCAGTCTCTGATATTCTGAGCGATTGTTCTGAGCAAAAATTTAGCTTGATGCCTCGCAAGCTTTCAAAGCTGACATCAAGAACACCCTCTAGTTTGAGCAGGAATCTGCTGCCTACAACTTTAACTTCGGTAACAGATATGGGATTAAATAGTATCCCCAAGCTTGGAACGCCCAGTCCTTCGTCGCTACCTAGCAATATTGAACAGATAATCAATGAAGAAATGAACATTGGCGTAGAGTCGACTCATGAATACCTAGACAGCACGCCTAGAAGAGATTCATTTGATAGGATAATTGACCAAGTTAAAGAAGGGGAGTTTATTTCCATAACAAGTCATAATGTTCATGGGTCACCAATGGAAGATATCCCAGCACATCGTCTTTGAGTTTCTGTCGCACCGATCTGTAAGTTTCGCAAGGGGAGTAGGGGGTTGGTTACAGTTGGTTTGTGTTCAATGATTTTGCGGAAAGACACAAATAAATCATGATTTTTCATTTCTAATACTTACATTTTATAAGTTTCTTTACAGTAGTAGCAGACATGAAAATGAACCAGGGATGTCCATTATCATGCAGGTCTCCGCTCTTATCTCTTTTGCTGAATATAGTTACTTGTCCATCTTTATCATCGCTGTATAACAATTTTTCAGTTTGCGAAACGGTGTTACTGTGAAACTAGGCTGCAATATAATACTGAAATACATATTTTAAGCCACATAGCGCATATCTTGTCAGATAAAAGTAATAATCGCCGTATATATAAATGGTATTATATTTCGACATCGTAATAGAGAGGCTCAATGACGTTAATTTAGTATACGACAAAATGAAGAGTAGATGTATATGTACATAACTATATAGTACTAAGAAAGGAATTATACTAGAAACACTTTCACAGCAGTCACGATAACACTGATTGACAATAGCTTATCAAGTAAAAATCACCAACGCCTGTGACACATTGCGCCGGTCTAGTATAGTGGTTAGTACACTTCGTTGTGGCCGAAGAAACCCAGGTTCGATTCCTGGGACCGGCATAGTTTTTCGATTCCAATGAGATCAATTCCGAACTACAACTGTGATTACAAGTTTTTACGATATCTATTTTTTTTTTTCAAGAAAAGAATATGGTAGCAGAACCTGTTCAAGCCACGGTGAATACACTAAGCTATTATTATAATCATACCGCAGATTATTTATCTGTGAAGAAAGACGAGATAGTTCGATCGGATGCATTTGATACACTAGTGGGGTTAAAATCATATTTTTCTGGCAATAAGTTAGCAAATTCAAAAGGTACAAGTAGTCAACGATGGCGTGACAGATTAATAGACCATATTATAGAGCACAAGCAAAGATATGCTTCGATTTTCACTATTGGTATCGGCATAGGTGTCTTTTATTTTTATAAGCCAGCATTGACGGGAAATGACAAAATAGCAAAGCAACGTCGGAAAGTACCCAAAATGAAAAATGGAGCTAGAAGCGAAGTTGCTTTGATATTTGGTTCCGTTACGGAACCAATTACCAGACTTCTAGCCCTTGATTTCGAAAAGAGAGGTTTCATCGTCTATATAACAATACAAGATGAAAAGGATCTCAAGTATATCGAGTCTAATACTATTACGGAAGACATGAACTACTTGAACTTATGTTCCTCTCAAAGTTATGAAATGCTGATTAACAAGTTCAGACAGCTTCTTGATATTCCCGTTGTGCCTTTTCCGGGCGCTGATGCACATTTATTAAAACTCAGAGCTATTGTGTTTGCCCCTAGTCTACATTTTCAATTGGGTCCCATCGAAAACATTTCAAGTGCGTCATGGACAAAACTAAACGACAAGCTATCAATATATTTTAAGGCTTTATCATCAGGGTTGATTGCATTAGCGCGAGCACAGAATAGCAAACTAATATTATTGGTTCCGAATATAATAAGCTCTCTCAACATTCCATATCATAGTCCCGAGTCAATCTACCAAAATACCCTTAAAAACCTATTTAAATGTTTAAGTGGAGAGCTAAGAAAACAGAATATTTCCGTTACGCAAGTCAGGTTGGGAAATATTCATGTTTTCAACCAAAACCCCGCATCAAGGTCGAAAATAGAAAACATAGTTCATTCTGAAATTCGAAGCTGGAAGGAGGACATGAAACTGTTGTACGCTGATAGCTTTTCACGTTCACAGTATAAATTCAAACCAATTAAATCATCGTGGAAGGGTTCCAGCTTAAGAGATCTTTATCATCTACTTTTTGACTTGATATACACGAAGAAACTGAACACTTCAGTTATTTACTTTGGAACCGGCGCCAGAATTTATGACTACGTGGCAAGGTTCTTACCCGAGTACATAATTGAGTTCTTCTACTCATGATTTCGGTCACGATTTCACATCCATAGTTAGCTATGTGGTTAATGCACGTTCTCGCATATATAAATTTTCTTTGAGATGCTTTTTCTTAAATTTTTTCTCTTCTCTACGTCCATGGCTGAAGATTTGCTTGCGAGGTCTACGAACGGTCAGCGGTCTGACAGTAATACCTCGGGGAAAGTCTCCTGCCTATATGCGGAAACGTAATGGATAATAGGCTCCATTTGGATTTCATGCAGAAGTTGTGGTGGTATATTGCCATGTTGTTTGGATTCAGTTGTCCTTATGAACTCTGGATCCAATTCACATCATGGGCTGACGATATATCACTAACTGCTTTCAGGTGATGTTCAATATTCCCAGCTGGCTTCCAGTTGGTGATTGGTTCGGCAACGGGAATTTGTTTCCTAAACCATAGTTATAGCAAATGATCTTGTTGAAACTTGATTAACTCAATGGAGCTTACTTCAATCCATGGACGTCAACATATTTTTAAAGCTTGAATCTAGTTTATCTGAGATTATGCATAGTCAAATATGCCGGGCTTGAATTCGATGTCTTATGGATTGATTCTCTTAATGATGAACAAACGCAATAGAGTCAAGCTCTGAAACCAAAGCATTGGTTGTGGAAGATTATTGCTATAAATTCTGAAAAGAGATCATCCAGACTTCATAAGGATCTATAGTGTATTTTTCGATTCTATTCTATTCTTTCTGTTGATGGCGCGAGACTAGAGGCATTCGATAAGTCACCATATTTAGATTATAATCTGTATTACCTATCTCCAGGATGATGAATCCAAGCATTGATTATACATCTAAGCACAAAACTGTAAAAACGAACTAAAGACAGCCCAGAAAGGATTAAATGACACGAAACCAACGGACCGTTTAATAATACAGCATCAATTTACTCAATTTTCCAATGACTCGTTAACGCAGGTCCACCGGTATTACTGTCATTACCCAATAACTCGGCAGTATAAAGTAGTAATGTGGTACCCATGTTTACCCAGTTCCAGAATTGCCAAGGGTGAACTACAAAATGAAAATTGGAATCTTTGTTCCACCATCCCCATATTGTAAGCTCGGTGCCTAACTCTCCATTATACAGCATCATTAAATGAGTGTAGACCGCTATTATAATACAAGGTGAATAGGCATATATCAACTTCAAGATGGTAGATGGCGGGTCGCGTCGCCTAGACGCCTTAGCGTTATTTAATACCCTTGATTCTTGTTTTGATAGCACTTCACTTGGCATATCTTCGTTAGTATCCTCCATCTCAACCTCTGTGGATCTGGCAATTGTAAAGTGGTTGTCATCTCGTGGAAAACACGAGGAAGATGATTGGCGTGATCTGATATGGGAGGGGGTACTTGGTGGGGTAGAGAGATATGGTGATCCATGATATATCGATGGAATTATCTTTGTCGCAGCGTAGAACACCCCTATTCTATAAGCCAAGTTTAGAACTAAAGGTAAAGGTAGTTTGAGAATAGCGGTGATTAAAAATTCCCAAATGGTTTTGAAAGAGCCAGGTAAATTCTCAGCTAAGAAGGGAAATAGCAGCATCACAGTGTTGGTAATCTGTGGTGGCAACTTCGGTATTTCATTCTTCAAGTTATATGTGGTTTGTGTAAACAAAGAGGCTAATGCTTTGCTTGCATCTTGTGATAAAATGGGAAAAGTCTCATAGATACATCGAACAATATAGGCAAATAACAAGGAAGACTCGATAATGGAGCCTTTACCAGACACTATTCCGAACAACCCTATGCCTGCAGTAAGCGTTAACAGTGAGCCAAGTAAGGAAGCGCTCAATAAGTCAATTGTAAACGGGAATACATATATCCTGTATAGGAAATACAAGGCAGCTGTTATAGTTGATCCACTTCCTATGAGTGACACTATTAACCAGCTATCTGATTTATGTGTTGTAAGCCACTCAACGGTTTGTCCTATAGCCTGGATTAATAGTAAAGAGCAAAACCCTTCAAGTATTGTGAATATTGGAGTAGAATGCAACATGATAAACCTCCACATTTCGATAGGCCCAGAAGCCATACTGTCGATTATGGGCTTTGAGCTGTAATAAGATAAAAACAATGTTAGCAAGCTTGGTATAAAAATATGCTGGCAGTAATAAACAATTGAAATCCATCTGAAGTATTTTCTTCTTCTGAATATTAGACGAATTGTGGTCAATATGAAATAAAGAAGTAAAACAGTTAAGGAAAATGCTAGTCCACATTGAACACCTCCAACATCGAAAGCTAGTGGAATGGAAAGAACAATAAGAGTTAAGTAAAGGACCGAGAGAACTGCTTGCAAAAATGCAAGGATATTCCTTACTTGTCTCAGCATGAGTTTAGCAATACCTCAGTGTTTGAATACAGATAGTGTATTGTAAGCGATAAGTCAGATAATAGCCCGAAGTTCAGTTTCCACATATAACTCCTTTTTCTGGAAAACGCTGATAATAGAATTAAAAGGAAAGTCTCTAAAACAACCACCCCGGTCTTCAATAAGAACAAGCTTTAGAGCTAATCGTCAGCAAGCACCAAGCGAGTACTAGTGAGCTTCAGCGATAAAACGGTACTATCTCACAAATTATAAACCTATATTCAGTGTCCTCTGAGACCCTCCGGTAACAACCTTATTTAGTTATCGGTAGAAGTTCCTATTACCTTGATATTTTTCTTCTCGAATGAAATTTTCGGGATTGATCAATTCTTCAATGAGTATGTAGAAAAGAACCTATGAACTTGAGAAATATCAAATAATTGCAAAGCCTATGAATGCTTGAATTAGATACCAAGTCCTATTTTAAAGCTCACAAGTCAATAAAATATGTAACCGAATACAAAATTTTAGGCATGTATCGATAATTGCACGACTCATCAGTTAATGAGCTTTGACTTCGTATGACAGAACTAACTTAAGGTCTGAGAGAACGGTGATTTGTAAACTTCGAACAGGATGTCCAAACACAGTTATGTGAATCGGCACAGAAATATCAAAAGCTCTGAGAATTCTAATTTCAAAAGTGGCAGAAAGGTGCTAAGGAGTATCAATAGAAAATCAAAGCATGCATTTCAGACTCCATCTGAGACACCGGCTACGACTTTAGATGATACGTCAAGAAACCAACCATCAGATACCAATGCTTTGAGTGATCCCCCGGATTCTGAAACTGCTTTAAATGAAGATAAAGCCTATAATGCTTTATTGACTTTGCTCAAAGGAGATGAAAGAAGTATCAAAAAAAGAAAGGTTAAGCCAAGTAAGATGAATGAAGATGTTTACAATACCTCTCTTGGTACCAATGAAGAGATGGACACGCAGGAAGAATTTCTGATTTCAACGGATGGAGGACAGACAGATACTAAATCTAGAGATGCTGTCTCTAGCAGCAATGAAGAGGAAGATGATGAAATAGCTGGAGTGAATTTGAGTGAGGATGGTGATCATATTAGCGATAATGAAGACATCGGCGTACATTATGATCTATCTAGCGATGGAGAGGATGAGACAGGCTTTGAGGATCCATTTGAATTTCATTTTAATGACGTAGACGAAGCATATTTGAATGAGATGCAAAAAGAGTTGGAGAAAGAAATTAAATGGGAAACCGAAAAGATAGAGTTTTCCTCCTCTCTTGGATATCTGGCAACTAGAAGCTATCTTCCGAATTCAAGAAGCCACACTCCGCTGCAAGATCCATTTAGTCATTTGAAGAGTAAAGTAAAAAGCACCTACATTGATAATTTTGGAACACAACTCACAAGACAAGATAAAGCAATATTTCAGCACATGTTGAGATATGAGGACGTACTATTTCCATACAAAGACTACAATAATGACTCTTATCGTAAACTTTATATAACACATGCCTTGAATCATGTTTACAAAACTCGGGATCGCATATTGAAAAACAACAATAAGTTACATAACTACCATACCGCACTCAACGAAGGCAAAACAGACTTGAAAGAGCCAGAATTCAAAGATCAGGGCTTTACAAGACCGAAAGTGTTGATTTTACTTCCTTCTCGAAACTCATGCTATGAAGTTGTAAACTTGCTCATCAAATTGTCTGGAACTGATCAACAAGAAAATAAACGGAAATTTAATGATCAGTTCTACAGTAGTGTCGAACCACCAGATACCAAGCCTGACGATTTCAAGAAATTGTTCAAAGGTAACAATAACGATTTCTTTTGTATCGGTTTGAAGATGACTAGAAAGTCATTAAAGTTGTATTCTTCTTTTTACTCTTCAGATATTATCATTGCCTCCCCCATAGGGTTATCTTTGATACTCGAATCTCCTGACAAAAGAAAACGTCAGTATGATTTCATTTCATCGATCGAAGTATTGATAATTGATCAGGCACATCACACGGAAATGCAAAACTGGAGTCATGTTAATACTGTTTTGAAGTATATCAATAAGATCCCAAAAGATTTTCATGATGCAGACTTTTCTCGTATTAGAATGTGGTCCATCAATGATCAGGCCAAGATGTTACGTCAAAACTTGGTATTCACTGAGTATTCTACGCCTACAATCAATAGTGTCATAGGGACCAAGTCGTCAAATATTGAAGGGAAGGTACGTTTCAAGCCTAATATCACCTCAAAGACATGCATTATGAATTCTATTGGCTTAAAGGTCACACAAACATTTCAAAGGTTTGACTGCGCTAACCCTGCAAACGATCCGGATGCTAGATTCAAGTTTTTTACTAATACTATTCTCCCTGGTATCATGAGGACTACATCTTATGAAGATGGATTTTTGATATTTATCCCATCTTATTTCGATTATCTCAGGGTTAAGGACTATATGAAAAATAATTCTAAAGTATTATTTGGCTCAATTGACGAGTACAGCACCCAGTCAAAGTTAACTAGAACGAGACAAAACTTTGCATCGGGAAGGACTAAGATATTACTTTACACAGAAAGATTGCATCATTTTAGACGCTTTGAAATAGCTGGTGTTAAAAATGTATTGATGTATGGAGTCCCATCTAATCCGATATTTTACAAGGAACTAGTTCGGTTTATTGGAGTGTCTATCTTCAAGGAAGTAGCCGATTTAAATCTATCATTTGTGAAAACCTTGTACTCCAAATGGGACGCGATGTCTCTAGAAAGGATTGTCGGGAAAGAAAGAGCATCGGTGTTATGCAATGCTGTAAATAGCACCTATGAGTTTAAATAGTACCCATAAAACCTTTAGAATATCAATGAATTAAAGTAACGGTCTAGCCCTATGTGCATGTTTATTCAATTCATTTATGATCTTAAAACATTAAAGGCCGCTAAGAAACAACCAATGGCGACATAAGGGCTTAACCTTTCACCCACTCTTGCAAACTTCCAAAATACCCCTAAAGCACCGGTCTTGTTTCTATCGAGTAATACTGGCCATGTAGCATGTACATAAGTACAGCTACAGATAAGTAATAGAATCACTTGGATGAGTGATTGGAAATTGAATAAAGCAGACTAAGCTATTGTTAGATGCTGTTGCAAAAAAAAATTATTAGCCATAGGAATTGAGATATATGGAGTAATTAAAGAACTTACCATGTTCTGATGTAATATGATGCTTTCCAGTTAGACTATTGTAGATGAAAAAAATAGCGCTGCTGTAATCTTGGTGTCAAAGAATTGTTTTGAGAATTTTGTAACACAAAAATAATTTATTCTTTACGCGGAGGTGTTAATGTATTTTAGCAATAAGATAACGTGGGTCAGTTGGAACAGAGCATTAGGGCTGACGCATTTACTTCGCTATGAGTGGGCTTTCCGAGGACCCATTTCAAATGGATGAAGAACTTGATGATCGCTCCCTCGAATCTCACAATCCAACATCCAGAGAACTGAATCAACATGACCACCCATTATCAAGAGACGGAAATAAACCCAATGAACTAAAAGCGGTAGAAAAACATTCAGAGCAAGTACCTAATTCCAGTTCTGAAATACCCACGCCATTTACGCGCACCTATGGGGATGATACAGATATGGTTGATGGTATTGAACCACAATATGAAGAAGATTTGGACGATAAATTGGACCGACTGTTGTACAATCAGAACACTACAGAAGTACAATTCAGTCTTCCTACAAAGGAACTAATTCCACCCGAAAATTTTGCGCCTGTCATAAATAATATATATCGATCATCGTTTCCTCATCCGAATAACTTCACTTTCTTACGCAAATTAAAACTAAAATCTGTCTTATGCCTCATCCCAGAAAAATATCCGGATCTGTACGCTGAGTTCTTCCAAGAGGAAGGTATCCACATATTTCAACTTGGTATGTCGGGTAATAAAGAACCATTTGTTAATATATCCAATGAATTAATAACTGAAGCTGTTAAGATAGTTTTAGATCCTAAGAATCAACCTATATTAATACATTGTAATCGAGGCAAACACCGTACCGGCTGCTTGGTAGGCGTGTTGAGAAGATTGCAGAAATGGTCTTTGAGCATAATTTTTGACGAGTATCGAAAATTTGCTGCTCCAAAAGAGAGACCTATGGATCAGCAATTTATAGAGTTGTACGATGAGAGTGACATAGAACGTTACGCAGAAAAGAATGGTCTACTACCGATAAGATGGGATTAAATAATAACAGAAGAATGAGAATGAACTCAACTGGCTAGTTTGATGCATTCCAATAAGAATAATTGCAAAAGCAGTCGCAGTATTTACATAAATAGATGATACATACAACATAAGAAATTCTCTAAAGTCACTAGTAGGTCATTATGCGGTATTTATGCAGACACTGCCAACTTCGGCTTCAGCCAGAAGAACTGTTTACCGTACAAGAAGACGTCACCTACCGCCATTAAACTCAACCCGAGCGGAAACAACCTTGCTCTGAAAAGACTCTTAAGTCCGGCTTTTCCGTTTACCAACAAGTATAAAGTAGACCAGGCGAAGTTAAAGCCGGCACCGCTATCAACATCGCCGTCGTACATTATCCAACCACCGAGCAAATGGGCACCACCAAATAAGAAACAACTTAATTTAGTAGGTCTGACCGGTGCAAACTTCCCACCGGCAATTGCAGCACCACCAGCATGCTGGGCAACTAAAGAAGCACTTGGAGCAGATAGTCCCTTTAGTAATAATGCACCAGAAAACGCCCAGGCAGCGTATGGCGTACTCTGGAGCTCTTCAATTTTCTTCAGGACATTGTCCTTGCTAAGGCTGTCTGACATTTCCACTCTAGATAATGCAACCAGAAACTTAAAGGTATATTATTAGCGTATTGTCTGCAACCACAACAAGGTGCTCACCAAACAGTGCAAAATACTATATTGATGTAGCAGCAAAACCGTCGTAAGAACTACAGCAACCTTTTAGGTGGACCCTTCAAATTGCTCCTACCGCGTACGCAGTACTACCTCGTCGCGAGCACTACGACTTAAGACAGCGATTGTTAGGTGTGCGCCGCTCATTTCGTCGCTACAGTAGGCGCTTCGCACCCAAGCAATCGATACTATAGGAAACTCGATATATTTCACACTAATATACACTAAAACAGTACTGTTAGCAGCCGCTTAAGCTCTCTCACCTCTCAATCTTCTAGCCAATTGAATGTCCTTCTTTTGGATAGTAACTCTCTTGGCGTGGATGGCACACAAGTTAGTGTCCTCGAACAAGGAAACCAAGTAAGCTTCAACGGATTCTTGAAGGGCACCAATAGCGGAGGACTGGAATCTTAAGTCGGTCTTGAAATCTTGAGCAATTTCTCTAACCAATCTCTGGAAAGGCAACTTTCTGATCAAAAGTTCAGTAGACTTCTGGAATCTTCTGATTTCTCTCAAAGCGACGGTACCTGGCTTATATCTGTGAGGCTTCTTGACACCTCCTGTAGATGGAGCCGACTTTCTAGCGGCCTTGGAAGCCAATTGCTTTCTTGGAGCCTTACCACCAGTGGACTTTCTTGCTGTTTGCTTAGTTCTAGCCATCTTTACTATGTAGAAAATATAATTTTAAGAGAAAAGGTTGAGAACCAAATCAGGGTTGTGCCTGCTTTTATACATTTAGGTGTTTGTTTACCATTACGACTCAAAGAAAGCGCCTCCACACTACTCGCTTGCGAGAGCTACCCGTACTGTTATTTTCCCGCATTTTCCGCACGGCGCCCTCACTGAAGAGCGTTTCTGATGAGCACGTCGTTCTTGCGCCGTTGTTTGCATCTTATGGTTGTTGCAAAAGACCGTTCCTCGCGCTGCTCGCTTGTTTCGTGCACTTCGCGAGGACCGAAAAGCGTGCCAGGAGGCGTGATTGTATTTACGGGACACGGTGAGTAAATAGTAGAACGAGTTTCAGCGTGCTTCTCCACTGATGACAAGGAAAAAGCAGCGGTCGCAGATATCATCACTACGCACAGTGCACACGGTACACGAGGACGGAAGCTGGATACAAACAAATAAACAAGCGATCCTGGTGGGTAGTGAGCGAACGCTGTTCAGATCACAGGTATAAATAAGAAACAAAAGCACACTAAGCTAGAATCTTTTTAATATTTGTTAGTATAAATTAAATTAACAATTAATTAACAATGTCCGGTAGAGGAAAAGGTGGAAAAGGTTTGGGAAAAGGTGGTGCTAAGCGTCACAGAAAGATCTTGAGAGACAATATTCAAGGTATTACTAAGCCAGCTATCAGAAGATTGGCAAGAAGAGGTGGTGTTAAGCGTATCTCAGCTTTGATCTACGAAGAAGTCAGAGGCGTGTTAAAGTCGTTCTTGGAGAACGTCATCAGAGATGCTGTTACCTACACTGAGCATGCCAAGAGAAAGACCGTCACCTCTTTGGATGTCGTCTACGCATTGAAGAGACAGGGTAGAACCTTGTACGGTTTTGGTGGTTAAGCGGCGCTGCTGTGCGATTTTGCCATACTACGAACCAGATGTATTATCTATAGTGTATATTAGCAAATCTTATGTTTTACTTTTAGTGTCTGCCGTTTTTTGACTGTAGCATTTCTTCTGCGATTTGTGACTCGCCGAGTTTCCCGCCAAGTTGGAGGAAGTTGTCTAATCGCTTCGCTATCTCTTTCTCCAAGTAGTCAACGTCAATTCTTTTTGGTGGTAAGTGCGAGTCAGCAGTCACGCTTTGCCAACGTTTGATACATGAAGTCTGCGAATTTTCGACTTCATTGAATCCCTTGGGACACTGACACCTGCAGCCAACGCCATTGGGGCTCCTCGGCAGTAGTTGGTAGTTATTCGAGGCACTTTGTTTGTTTGCCCAAGAGTTTGGGGTAGGTTCAATTGGCAACTGACCATTCAAAGAGTTTCTGGGACAATGCGTGAGTACAGAGTGCTGGTAACCTATATCTCTAAAGTAATGAATCTCATCTAAATCGAGAAACATTCCTATTGCCAAAGAATGTACAGGAGCATCGCCCCATCTTTCTCTGTAAAAACCACCACTTTTATCAAGATGTTTGAAGTAACTCTGATATGCCTCCGAAGTGAAAATATCGGTTCTTGCTATTTCGAAATTCGACCAGAAGTGGCAAAGATTGTACTCCTCTCCGTCAATGCGGTCCTCGTATAAATCTGGGGGACTCCTAGACTCTTCCAAGATGTCATGCAACGTTTCTGACTCAATCTGATTCACGTCGCTGTCCTTTTTGATATTTAACTCTAGAAGCTTTTGAATAGTGATATCTTTTTCAATTCTTCTCATGATGTCTTCTTCGGATCTCAAGTGAACATACTTGTGTGCGTTATGTCCTTTTAGTTTTCTTGGGCCATTTGTGAAGAGTTCCCAGGCTGAACCGACCTTTATGTTGTTTTCTTTTCTAAATGCATTGGTTTCACGAAACAAAGAAGGGATTGTATAGTAAAGCTCTTCAATCATAACGGTGAATCCGTACTTTTTGTTGTGCTTCTCCATCTCGAGGAAAGGGTCATATGTCAAGTCACAGAAAAACTCTACGTTTGGCTCAACACGCCAATACCAATCATACTTCTTCACGAGATTGTGGTTATAAAAATGGCCAGAGTAAAACCGACACATCTTGTGATAAGACTCTAAATTGCCATATAGTACACGTCTATCACCCTGGCTCTGTATGCTTTCTTCGATCAAGTTGCGGTCTACTGATGAATCGAAGTCCCACTTTTCTTTCTCTATCGTTCCAAATTCCACTTCTGATTTTGTATGTTTATATACCTCAGTTCTGAATTTTTCATCGAAAGGAACATCGTTCAAGAACACCCATGGGTAGTGGTACCACTGGTTGAAGTGTCTTTCTAGTGAATCCATAGACTTTATAACATCTTCGACTTCCGAATTTCGAGCAAGTACGACAATCGCTGCATTGGCTTTCTCTTGTTCAAGACCTGGTCTCCGACATCCATTTACGAAAACCAGATCTAGTTTCGACTCTAGTTTGCGATCACTCACTAACTTTGAATTATGACTAACTCGACCGATATCTGCTGTCAGATCAGCTCCAGAAGAATTTTTCAAAAGTGGAGATATCGTTAGTATAAACAAGAACAAAAACACCACCAACATCCAAATATGAATAACCGTTCCCTTGACTTTGACTCGATAGCGCATGAACTGCTTTATGCGAAATCTTATCAAATGATATGTTTCGCTGAGCTGCTCTGACTTCCCAGAAATGCTATAATCATCTTCTGAGTCTGTTTCATAATCGCTGAGCATAGCTCCCTCCACTATCTACCAAACTATATTTCTATGTTCAAGAAAGCCTTATCGTCAGAGATATTTTCGGCGGGCTTAGCTAAGAACATAGCCTGTATAAAGTTGATGCCCTTACTTTTTCGCAATGACACTGGGGAGAAGAATATCAACAGCCCAAAACAAGTGCTGAATGTCTACTAGTTGTGGTCTTTATGTAAAAAAACTTGACATATTAATCCGCCGGTCAGTTATGACAGTGAGTGACAAAGTACTGAAATAGATTTCTTCTTGAGGACACACGTATCTACGCAGGATGAAAATGTGTGAAGTATATTAGTGTAAGGGTACGCGTGTACATTTAGAGTTTTGGATTCCTGAGTTGTAGCTTGAGATTACGATAACTGTTGTGCTATTAAATTAAAAAAGTGTACTAATAATGCATGAAGTAAAAGGTCAATTTAAGGGGTATTCTAAACGCAGCCTTCTAGCGTTGAATTCAAACTAAAAGCAGTCAACTTGAAATCAGTATACAGATGTTGATACATGTTTGAAACAAAAACTACTATCGTTCTTTTTTTACTATGGCGCTTCTGAGCAATGCTAAGTCGTCGTTTAGTTCTTCCGGCTTCAATCCTTGTAAGCCAGTAAATTGCTTGTTCGAGCCACGTGTATTTGGTCTATTGGAAGACTTGGACGAATTCAAACGCAGGAGAGAATTGCCGTTGATCTCGTCATTCATGATTATCAGATTCAATGTATCATAGTCCTTATCACTTAAGTTGCTATCATTCCCACTGCTTATGCCACTTTGGTGATGGCCTCCGGCTCCTCGGTGGCCAGCGTGCGCAGTATTACTTGTCACTCCAGAGGATATCTCATCATTTGAGGAATATCTAGTAGTATAGTGTCTTCTTCTCTTTGCTTGCGACCC
Organism: Millerozyma farinosa; assembly: GCA_002196765.1. Lineage (NCBI taxonomy): Eukaryota > Fungi > Ascomycota > Pichiomycetes > Serinales > Debaryomycetaceae > Millerozyma > Millerozyma farinosa. The sequence goes on from NBND01000003.1 coordinate 407,950, forward strand.
TGAAGTATAGCCGTTGAAAACAAAGTCGCCATTGCCAGAACCACCGGGGCCATCTGACAAGTCATTCATCTCGCTCGAGGTATACCGGGTGCTCACCTCTCGCTTACGAAGAGACCTTCTATCGTTAAGATGTAAGGCGTCAGCGCTGGCATTGAAAGCCGAGAGTGCGGCATCGCTGCTACGGCCTGTGTTCCATGAGTTGGCGTTCACCAAGTTGAGAAGAAGCTTGTCCTCTTTCAACTGCTTTATTTGTCTCTGGAGCTTGTCGTATAGCTTCTCCTTTATAAGCTTGATCATCATATCGTGGCTATCTTGTGCTTTGGCCAAGTCCTCCTTGTACTCATTCTCGATTCTTCTCACCTGGTATTCCTCCCACAACCGCAACTTTGTCAATTCATAGTCTCGCTCTTCCTCAATCTTGCTTTTGCGCTCCAAATATTCTTCATTCGTACCCTGTTGTATAGTAGCTAGGGTCGTTTGAAGATTTACGAGCATCGTCCGATAGAAGTTGTCTTTATCCTGACTAAACCCCTCTTCTATCTTATGAAGACGTGTGCTAATCTGCTGTCGCCTTTTATCGCGTTTACTAGTATCTAGTCGTGTTAGTAATTGTCACCAAGTAGTCTAGTGCAAGCTTTTCCTTGGTGCCATATCACAGCACCAAGGTAAACTGGCCTACCTAACTATCATCTCAATCGTCACCCCAACGCGCTGGTTGGAGCTAGGAAGAACTGTTTATACTTACTGTCATGCAATATTCCGTTCCTTCGAGAATCCTCCATCTTTACTTCTCAACACCACTATTCTTACTTGTCTGATTATTGCTCTATGTTTCTACCAAACATGGGCACTGGACTTCACTACCTCAGCGCTAGCGGGTGACTTTCGGGTAATCTTATGTCCTGTCAATACCCAAATAGGATCGGAATTTAGTCGTGCACTTACCTTATGATACGATAAAGTGGTACGAAGTTCTATCGAAATTCCACTAAACCACGCTCAAGAGATGTGTGACGAAGCAGTCTGAACGCCGTTCCGTATCGCAGCATACAATGGTTGACCAAACTTTCGAGAGGCTTAGCAACTTGCCATTTGCTGATGGATTGCTTACTCATACTGGCAGAATAACTACGTACGAGTATGAGAAACTAAAAAACGGAACTAAATGTACCTACTTGCCTGTCCATGAGAGCAGTCAAATCCCGGAAAATCTCATTAAGGCGATGAATAAGGAAATGAACTATGTTATAGTCGAGGGTCGTACTTATCCGTATCACCAAACAATGGATTTTGACGAGTTTGTCAAGTACTGGTTTTACGGGTTTACAGCCATCTTGGTTGAAGGTGAGTATACTTCTGAGACACTCCCCTGGGATATTTCTGAGTCAGAATGGCTGCAGCGGCTTTTGGGGATGTTTTACGTCAAGCCCAACTACATAGGGCGCTGCTCTCATGTCTGCAATGCCGGGTTCGTGGTTAACCACGAGAAACGATCACAGGGTATTGGACGCAAGCTTGCAGAGAAATACGTCGAGTGGGGTCCCCGTTTGGGTTACACGTATTCTGTTTTCAACTTGGTATTTGAAACGAATGTTGCTAGTCTCCGGCTATGGGATCAATTGGGATTTGACCGTATTGGCTATGTGCCTGGTGTTGCTGTCCTCAACGGGGAAGACCATCTTGTTGGCGCATACATTTTTGGAAAGCTGTTTGTATAAATTACTGCTGCCTTAATTGCTTATGTCTCTAGATCATTCTCTCTTCTGGAGCCACCGATTTATCACATCGCTTACTACTTGAGATATAGATAATCTGCAATAGATTTACGTTCGCCATCTACTCATGGATACATATCAATCGTTTCGACATACGGGTGCTTGGCCTAGTAATACTTCATATATTCTGCCCAAGGACGTTGCCTACTATTTTGGATATATAGTCAAACAAAGGTCGCTGATAATACCCATGACCTAAAACAAGTTTAATGTCGTGTCATGTCGTAATGGCGTGTCATCCTGAAAGATTTTGTGTAATTTTATTGTCGTCCATGTGCATCACCAACAGAGAACAAGACGTTGAAAATACTAGTACATAAGTTTATTTACATACCAAAATATACACATACAGTATAGCATCTACGCTGAGATAAAAAGAGGTAGAGTAAGAAGTTAGACTACTGCAGTACTTGATAAGGATAAGAATGCCTGAGTTTGATGATGTTATGCAGCCACCACATTACCGGCCCCAGTTGGATTATAATTCTGTTAACGTCATTGAACGATACACGGTGCTATTGAAGGATGGTGAAACCACGGCTACGATATACCCTGTACATTCAGATAACGAGTTACCTCCAGGGCTTTTGGCGTTTCTTTGTGATGAATTTAATATGGAAATTGAGCGGGGTGATACGTTCCCATTTTTTGATACACTTCATATAGAAGCCTTCCAAAACTACTGGTTTGGATCATTTGCTGCTGTTATGGTACTAGGTGACTCGCCGCGTCTTGAGGGGTCCAAGCAGTGGGAGAAAGAGTGTTTAGGGACTTTTTTCATCAAACCCAACTATCCGGGTCGCTCGTCCCATATTTGCACAGCTGGATTTCTCGTTAATGCGGGTATTCGAGGAAAAGGAATAGGACGTACCCTCGCAGACTGCTATTTACAATGGGCACCTAGGCTAGGGTATACATACGCTATTTTCAACTTAGTATTTGAAACTAATGCTGCTGCGAGAAAGATATGGGAATCGCTCAACTTTAAACGAATAGGTAGAGTAAAATCTGCTGGAATTCTCAAAGGTCACGACACGGCTGTGGATGGAATTATATATGGAAAAGAGCTCATTAATAATGCTGATCCTGCCGTCGGTGCATATCGTTTCGATAAGATCAAGTACTATTTAGAGACAGGGCGTTATCCGTCTATGGCTGACAGACATGAGAAATCAAGGTTGCGATCATCTGCGTCGCATTATCATTTGGAGAATGGTAAGCTAATGTTGAAGGGCAGAGAAGTAGTCTCTGATCCGGTTAAACAACTTCAAATATGCACCGAAATACATATGACAAATCATGGTGGTATAAATAAAACCACTTCGATCGTTACTGAGAAATATCATTGGACTAGAATCAAAGATACGGTTGCAACTGCCATTAAAAACTGCCCCGAATGCCGCGAATCTAACAAGGAACCTACACTTCTCAAGAGAAACTCTATACCGAAGAAAATGATGTCCGCTACAAGCGTTATACGTAGAAACAAGTTACTTCAATCACTGCCTAACAATCCTAATGCTAGAAATCTTCTAAGATCTCGAAATAATCCAGACGATGTGGAAGCAATGGTAGCTGCTGCGCAGTTACATAATTTGCCTAGTCAACACCGTCAAGATGCTGCTGAAAGCCTTCTTTCCCATGACCTTTCTGGGCTTGATGATGGTATCATTGCGGCAGTCGAAGCAGCTCAGAGGTCGCAACAGGGTGCACACCAAACACATCACCCAACCTACGCTGCCGCCGCTGCGGCAGCCGTTGCCAGTGACGCAAATCATTTCCAACAGTATCAACATGATTATACTAATGCACACGAATATCACCAAGTACCAAATGAAGCACATGGCCATGCTACAGCATCTAATAATAAGGGGCGTAACAGACATAACAACATCCCAGTTGATCCCGAAGTAAGTGCTTTCGATCATCATGTAGAGTCGGGCGGAGAAATAGAAATTGCCAGAGCATTGATACAAGCTAATGAGGATGTCCCAGAAGAAGGAGCACACGCGCATAGTGATGTTGACGCTGTCAGAAATCAAAGTTCCGAGGAAGGTCAAAAGAATGACGATGCTAAACGTGATGTTGACGATACTAATATCTTTTTCAAAGAAAATAATTAAAATTGTAAATTAAATATTGTATATAAATGATGAATGAAATTAATACTTTTGATTTAACGTGATACAGCTTCGTAGATTAAGTATTCCCCCAAATACTTAAACCTAAAAAAGTCTATTTAATGTATACTTAAAGCAAATGTAAGTCAAAAGTTATTGAGATATATGACGTCAAATATTCTCAGACTTTAAAAGTCAATTCCAATAACCATGGCCAATAGAGCCATTCTAACGTAGAGTCCGTACTTCATTTGTCTGAAATAAGCAGCTCTTTGGTCAAAATCAACTTCCTCGCGAATTTCAGATGTGCGAGGTAATGGATGCATCACACACATATGTTGTTTAGCGTAGGATAAAATTTTGTTATCAACAATATAAGAGTCTTTCAATCTACGGTATTGCTCCTTGTCGTCGAATCTTTCTTCTTGCACTCTGGTGCAGTATAAGACATCTGACTTGGCGATGACATCTTCAGTCAACTTATCAGATTCATAAACTAACATACCATTCTCAGTTAACATCTTCCTGATACTCTCTGGCAAGTTCAATTCTTTTGGAGATATCAATTGGACACGAACCTGGTAGAGACGTAACAAGTGACACAAAGAATGAACTGGTCTTCCATATTTCAAGTCACCCATGAATGTAACAGTGATGCCATTAACTGTCCCTAATTCCTCTCTGATAGTGAATAAGTCTAGCAATGCTTGAGTTGGATGTTCCTTACTACCATTTCCACCGTTAATAATAGGAACAGGTGAATATTTGGCGGCAATATCAGCAGATGCCTCTTCAGGATGTCTTAAGACAATGGCATCAGAGTAACACGCAAGAGTACGAACGGTATCTTGTAAAGTCTCTCCCTTTTTCACAGAAGACGAACCGATTGAAACTGGCACCACTCTTCCCCCTAGCCTTTGCATAGCAGCATCAAAGGAAGTAGATGTACGAGTAGAAGGTTCATAAAACATAGTTGCTAACAACCTACCCTTCAAAATATCAAGAACTCCGCTCCTCTCAACTGCCAATCTCATTTCTTGAGCAACAGTGAAAAGAGAATGTAAATCAGAACGCGTAAATTCAGCAACAGAAAGAACTGAGTTTCTGAGGAATGGATTGTTGTTTCTGATATAATTAGCTAAGGCGTTTGAATCAGCGAGAGAGTCGGTAGGAGGTTCAGACACCAACTTTGATCCCAATTTTTCGAAAGTAGCTGGTGTCTGGTCCTTCTCCTTTTTCAATGATGGTGCTGTGGTCTCACTGAAAGAGAGACGAGTCTTCCTTCCCAAAGTTGGAGATTGTTGAACAATTGATAAAGATCTACCTTTATTTCCGACTTCATGCTTTCCAACAGCTTGCTGAGCGACAATGTCGCCATCCAAGCATACAGTCTGGTTGTGGAAAGAAACACGGTTAACAGAACCTTGCAATTGCTTGCGGTCAAACGGAGAGAGACCAAGCTTTCTTGTGCTTGGGATCAATCTGTCTAAATCAATCTCAATAGAGGCATCCTGTTTTGGAAAGTTAAATATTTTCATTGGGTTGTCATGAAATTTCTCAGTTATTTCTTTTATTGTTAGTTTACCTGCCTTGACTGCTGAGAAGAGCAAAGGCAAGGTTTCTGTCACACCTAATCCAGGAACTAATCTTTGGTGAATGGATTTTGCTATCAAATAAGGCAAAACACCGATAGAGAAACAATCAATGTCTTTCAATCTTGCCCACAAATACTCTTGATCAGACTTGGTAGGTAACAACTCAAGTTCTGGGTACTGTTCCTGCGACAAGAATAAAGAATATACTGCAACATCGCAAGTCACTTGCAATGCTTTCTCCTTTGCCATTTTGATCAAGTCTAAATCTTCCTTGGATGAAACCGAATTAACATGAAGAGTTCTGTTGTGCAAACTAGCGAGCAATAAAACAGACGCCAAGTTAGTTGATTTGGCATCAGTTATTATTGGCTTATTAGCGGGCCATGAAGCAAAATGTTTGGAAATTGAAGAAACTTTAGAGCTGGAAAATTCATTGAAAGGAATGAATAATGCACCAGCATTTGACGCAGCCTCCTCGATACCATCTGCATTAGTTTCCAATGCGGCAATCGAAAAAGAAAAGTCAGTATAAGCAAATTCAGTTGCATTTGAAATAGCACTTGATAAGGATTCACTATCAACCACTGTACATCCTTCGGCTGTTTGTGGTAAGAAAGCGTTATAAGTAAAACCTGATACTAGAGAAGCTCTCGTAGCTGATTCAAAATCATCGAAGGAAGGAATGAAAGATGCAATGTTAATCAAACCAGGAATAATGGCAGTCTCATGAGATGTTTGAGCATCATTATTAGAAACTTCTAAAGAAATATCTCTTGTTAAAGCCTCCACTAATAACTTGGCACATTTAACATTCGTAACCAAAGGAACAGAGTAATCAACTGCCATACGACGAGATTCGTAGCCCTTTGACATGTAAGAAGCAGGACGACGGAATCTGTTTGCCGAAGGAAGGTTGACGTACAAATCTATGAGATTGTTCGCCAAATGTTGAGTCAATGAGTATTCAGACTTTTGGTCTTCCTCCTTCTTCAATACCTCCAAGTAATGAACAGGAATGGAGTGCTCCTTGATAAAATCAGCCGTTCCTGCAGTAGCGAAAATCTTGTATCCACACTCATGAAGCTTTCTGATAGAAGGCAAAAGCTCCTGTTTTTCCTTGTATGAACCAATAGAGAAAAGCACATTTTTCTTGGGCAACTTGAAACCTGTAGACATTAAAGACTTCAAGTAAGCTTCATATTTATTTCTACCAAATGTGGCAACCTCACCTGTTGAGGCCATTTCAACACCCAAAACAGGATCAGCACCAGCTAAACGTGAGAACGAGAACTGAGGAACCTTAACGGCACAATAGTTATCAGGAAGTTTCTGGCCTGGATATGGTTTTAATGGAAGATCCATCATTGCCTTTGTAGCTAATTCAATCAAGTCAGTACCGACAACCTTCGAAACAAAAGGACAAGAACGAGAGGCCCTAACGTTACACTCTATAACCTTTATGTCGTTATCCTTAGCGATAAATTGAATATTGTAAGGACCAGTAATGTCCAAAGCTTTACCGATCTTTGCTGTTGCTTCAACGATTCTCCTGACAGTTTCTGGGTCTAAATCTTGTGGAGGAACAATTAATGTAGCATCACCAGAGTGAACACCTGCATTTTCAACGTGTTCCGATACAACATGCATAATCATATTACCATCCTTGGCAACAGCGTCCATCTCTATTTCCTTCGCGTTCTCGATATACTTTGTGATGACCACTGGATAATCCGGCGAAACGTCTACGGCTTGGGTTAAGTAAGATGCTAAATCGGCTCTTGAGTAAACCGTGTTCATAGCAGCACCCGATAAGACATAAGATGGACGAACCAAAACTGGGTAAGTAACCTTTTCCGCAAATTCTTCTGCCTCTTCGATAGAGGTTAACTCCTTCCAGGCAGGTTGATCTACTCCTATCTTATCCAACATCCTAGAGAACTTGTAACGGTTTTCAGCTGAGTCGATCATCTCGGGCGATGTGCCTAGAATTTTGACATTCTGACGGTATAATGACAAAGCTATATTATTAGAAGTTTGTCCACCCATAGAAACAATAACACCTTGAGATTGCTCCAAGTCATAGATATCTAAAACTCTCTCCAAATTGATTGTCTCAAAATATAATCTGTCGGCTTCATCGTAATCTGTTGAGACAGTCTCTGGGTTGTAATTAATCATAACAGTCTTAACCTTGTTCTCGCGTAAGGTTCTAATCGCCCTCACAGCACACCAGTCAAATTCAACAGAAGACCCAATACGGTAAACACCAGATCCCAAGACAATAACACCGTGATCGTCGAAGTTAACATCAGAAGAGTCGGCATTGTATGTGACATACAAATAGTTTGTGTGAGCTGGGAATTCAGCTGCGACGGTATCTATTTGCTTGGCAAAAGGTATAATACCAGCCTCCTTTCTCAACCTTCTAATCGCGACCTCGTTAGAATTCAAGAATTTCGCAATCTGTCTATCTTCGAATCCTAACTGTTTAGCTTGCTTTAAGATTGAAAGTGGTAAGTTCTCTTTGGTTCCGAAAGATGAAATGTAGTCTCCAAACTTGATTAGTCCATCTAATTTGTTTAAAAACCATTTATCGATGTTAGTCAATTTCCACACCCTGTCAACACTATATCCGTCAGACAAAGCGTTTGCAATCGCAAACAATCTCTGGTCAGAAGGGGTTTGAAGCTCACTGTCAATATCAATTGACATCAATGCAGAGGTCTTATTGAATCCTAAGTTGTGATAGTCGGTCGATCTTATAGCTTTTTGGATTGCCTCTTCGAAAGTTCTGCCAATGGACATAACTTCACCTACTGACTTCATAGATGATGATAGCAAGGATGAAACTCTTGTAAACTTTTTCAAGTCCCATCTTGGAATCTTAACAACGACGTAGTCCAAGGATGGTTCAAAACAAGAACAGGTGGATTTAGTGACAGAATTTGTGATTTTGTTCAACGGAATGTTCAAACCAAGCTTTGCTGCAGTGTAGGCTAATGGGTAACCAGTTGCTTTGGATGCCAATGCAGATGAACGAGATAATCTAGCATTAACTTCAATGATACAATATTCCTTCGAAAATGGGTTCAAGGCATACTGTATATTACACTCACCAACAACACCAAGATGTCTGATAACATTAACAGCGGTAGTTCTCAACATGTTGTAATCCTCATCTGAAAGAGTTTGTGAAGGAGCAACGACGATGGAATCACCAGTATGTATACCCAATGGATCAAAGTTTTCCATATTACAAACCGTGATACAGTTGTCAAATGCATCACGCACAACTTCGTACTCGATTTCTTTCCAGCCCTTCATTGATCTCTCGACCAAAACCTGAGGAGATGTTGCAAAAGCCTTATTACAAAGGTCCACTAACTCTTTCTCATTGTCGGCGAATCCAGAACCCAATCCACCCAACGCATATGCGGCTCTGATAATCAAAGGATAGCCAATAGCGTTGGCAGCATCGATTGCTTCTTCAACATTGTTGACTGCTTCAGACTTAGCACATTTCTCACCAATAGTGTCCATAGCTCTTGCAAATAATTCTCTGTCTTCTGTTGTAATGACAGTGTCAATTGGGGTACCAAGAACTTTCACGCCTAAATCCTCAAACTCATCCTTTAGCTTGATACCTACGTTCAATGCTGTTTGACCTCCGAAAGTACAGTAAATACCATCTGGACGTTCGTATTTAATAACCTTCCTGACGAATTCTGGGTTCACGGGTAAAAAGTAAACCTTATCAGCCAACCCCTTAGAGGTTTGAATGGTTGCGATATTAGGATTGATCAAAATTGTGTAAATTCCCTCCTCCTTCAAGGCCTTGATAGCTTGTGATCCTGAATAATCAAACTCACCAGCTTGACCAATAGACAAACCACCAGAGCCCAACACTAAGACCTTCTTGACCTCTACTCTTGGGTGAGCAGCAAGATTGTCTTCTAAAAGACCGCCTGGGAATTCAACTGGCTTGTGAACACCTGAGCTCTTGAAATCAACAACGGAATTAATAAAAACCTCGAACAAGAATTCAGTATCTCTAGGGCCGGGTGTAGATTCAGGGTGAAATTGAACAGAGAATATCGGTTTTGATTCGTGATAAATACCTTCATTTGAACCATCATTAGCGTTGACAAATAATTCCTTCCAACCAGCAGGCAAAGTGGACGAGTCAACAGCAAAACCATGGTTTTGAGAAGTGATGTAGCATCTACCTGATATGGTAGAAGTACAAGGGATATTGTGACCACGGTTACCGAACTTCAACTTTAAGGTCGAGGCACCAGAAGCTCTGGCCAATAATTGATGACCCAAGCAAATACCAAAAATTGGGGTCTTCGCTTCTTTCAATGCTCTCTCCAATGAAGATACCACGTTCTTCAATATAGAAGGGTCACCTGGTCCATTTGAAATAAACAAACCATCGTAAGTCTCCAGGGAAAAGTCATAGTCCCATGGGACAACTTTTAGTTCAACGCCTCTTTTGACAAAACAACGAATTTGATTGTATTTCATACCAACGTCTAATGCAAGAATTCTAATTGGTTTGCCATCCTTTCCAAGTTTGACATTCCCCTTTGGGGTATACAACACAGGCTCCTTTGTGGATACTTTAGCGACCAAGTTATCGACATTTGGGTCGACCCACTGGGGGATTTCGAAGAATTGCTCCCAGTCACATGCATCCAATACTGTTTGGCTAGAAACTGAGTCTTTCTGTAAAGCTATTCTACCCAAAGTCGAACCCTTTTCTCTCAACCTTTTGGTCAAGTTTCTGGTATCAACACCGTATATGGCAGGCACACCTTGCTCTTTCAACCACTGGCCCAAGGAGGACTTGGCCAAGAAGTGGGAGTACTCGTCAGTATAGTGAGCAACCACCAAACCAGCAATGTGAATTTTATTGGACTCAAAGTACTTGGGCAATTGAGGCACGATGTCGTCCTTCAACTCGCGATCTGGTACACCATAATTACCAACCAAGGGATAGGTGATGACCAAAATCTGTCCCTCGTACGATGGATCGGTGATGGATTCAGGGTACCCTACCATACCAGTTTGAAAAACGACCTCACCAGCAGCACTCACTGGAGCACCGAACGAATAACCTTGCAAAGCAACACCATCGTGCGTTTGCAAGGTCATCATGCGATTATCCGTAGACTCCATTGGAGGGGAAATAGGCTTTGATAAAAGGCTCATCTTACTATCTTTTATTTTCGTCCTTCAAGAATCTACCGAAATAAGTCCTCTAGTCCGTCTAAAGCTCCTATAGTACTTTAACTGGGGGATGGTTAAAATACTACCGTTTATAAACTTTGATATCACTGAAGTTACGTTAGTAATGCCTTAAAGACCTAAAGGGATTCGATGTGCAAAGTACCAGAGTAAAAAATTCTATTTTTCATCTCAGCTCAAGCCTTGCTCATCCTTCACACAGTATACTGCAGATCATCTTGATGGCTTGACTTGACAACTGATTAATCGTGCCGCAACTAAGCTTAATTGAAGTGAACTTTGGGTGTCAGGCAATAGACGGATCACCCGCCACTAACTCTGGTCTTTCACTTTCACATTGGAGAGATTATCTCTATCAGCGACTATCGATTCACATCTAGATATGGCGTGTAACCCATGCTATCATGAAAATAAACTTACATCGATCGATAGTTCTCAAACACTTATAACTGGTGTCTGACTATCAATAGGAATATAGACTGGGGAATGGATAACCGCTGAGAGAGAGAGAGAGAGAGAGAGGAAGAGAAAATAAAAATATACCTCGATTCGATCAAGGGCACCTCGCACTACTTATATATTGGATCAGAAAAATTTTTTTTTTTGTGTTCGCTTTTTGCTCATCTCATCCTTCAGCGAAAATTATTGTAGTAACGGGAATGTCCAACGGCAGAAGCTAGTTTAGTAGTGTATCTACTCTTTTCAGGTGGCCGACTGCACTGTCATCTCACCTACATGTCTCTACGTCAGGCGTGGGCCTCGCAATGCTGCAAAGTTTGCATTTGCAGATAACCAGGGTTGTCTGACGAACTAATCGCTAGTAGGATTACTACTGATTGGTCTGGGTCTTACGGTACCAGCTACTCACTAGCATTTTGCTCATCAGCGGTTTTCCAATAGGCACTGGGTATGAGAGTATCTTCAGAATCCGCGACAAAATATAGATGCGGGTAAGGTTCCTTCACTGTTCGTGCTTATGCACGAACAGTGATCTTGCATCCGCTGGGTCGTTTTAGTGTGCTACATGCTAAGGAAAAATAGCTGCTCCAGTAGCCAAGAGCAAAGCAGAGAACTAAATCTTTCTCAGTAGGGCTGATCGCCGGATGCAGCGTGCTTGACGTATTTAACACAAGCGATGATACTATTTCAACTAAGGTTTTGCCATGGGCACTAATCAGCCAGGAGCGTTGGTTTTCTGTTTCGAGTTAGTGGCACAGATTATATAGAGCCTATTTTTCAAGCTGCTTAGCCACGGCAATCGTGTCCTTTTTGCGAAATTCCGTAATTTTTCATTAGTTGCGAAAAGTCTTATCGGCATCACCACAGAGGGTACTTAAAAAAGTGGGAACAAGATGACTTCCAGGCTATTCAGGCCAACACCACAAAGCTGCAACCTAGTTTGGCAATAGCGTGGTGTTCAAGGGGAATGCCAATGCGCACTTTCATTTCAATGTGCCACGGAGACAAGAAGTCTCACACTTATATACGTATCAAGTACGGTCCAAGAGAGATGCTCCGATGTAGTAACGCGACCTGTGCGGCGGAGTTGAAACATGGTAGGACTGGCTGGAGCGAATGGCAAAGTTGTGGTCGATATATTTGGCCTAACATGACATCAGCTACCAAGTGACACAAAACCATGGAAATAATGATCCTCTTCTGTATGGCACTTATTTTTTTTTTTTCTTGCAAACAGAACAGGTCAACTATCGGGACGAGATTGTACACCAAAAAACATCAAGACACGATACCTATCTCTGAGTGGGTCTTTACAAGCATTCTCGGAAGCTTTCCACGGAAGGTGAGGGCTTAATTTCAAACTGCATATGCTACTATTCGAGGCAAAGAGGCATGTCCAGATTAAAAGACTATTGGGTAGAGTTCCGTGAGAACAACGAGTTTGGATTTAAGCTTCGAAATGGCATTGATCGTTTGGGCAGTAAGCTCAACCCGTACTTCAAGGTCCTTTTTCCCAACTTCAGGGTAGTACATTACTTCTACATCATATTCATGTGTATAACTGGTTCTGTTATCATTTATCCCAAGCGAAACATCGAGTACATTGATGCACTATTCTTTGCGGTGTGCTCATCTACACAAGCAGGGCTTAATCCAGTAGATATCAATGATTTGACTCTCTATCAGCAGATCGCCATATACTGTGTCACCATGTTAACAACGCCTATATTCATTCACGGCTCTTTGCTTTTTGTTCGTCTCTATTACTTTGAAAGGCGTTTTGATAACATCAAAGAAATATCTAAACTTAACTTCAAAATGAGGCGGACAGCTACGTTGGCTGCAAGGTCCCAGTCCTTTGACTCAACCAGAGCAAACACTATGGTGAATCAGAATTTAGGTAAAACGTTTTCAAAGCGGAGCTTCATGCCGCGGTTCAACCAGAATATCGACTATCAGAAGCATGAGCTGAATCGAGCAGATAGTGGCAGGCATGGTGAGTACATACCTGGAAAGGATCAGCAATCTAATGGTGGGTATAATAACTTAGATGAAATACCACCCAAGGAGAGCGGGTCCTCTAATATGACAGATGGAAATACTGTGTCTCCTACAAGGGTAGATAACAACTCCTCACCGACAAATAAGTCATCCGAGGGGATTAGGTTCGGTGCTCTTCCCCATCCTACAGAGAAAAGAAACAAAGAAGTAGAGCCCTCTGACATGTATAAATCGATTGCAATGTTACGAGATATCCACCAGACCAACACTAATGATGATGATGATGTTTTGGTGATAAAATCTCCCAACGAGATTGAACGAGATAGCCAAAAACCTATTTATACTAAGAGATCACAGATTCAGTTTTCCTTGAAAAATGAGCCATTGAAAAGATGGAAGAAAAAAAGATTGTCTCGAGGGTCACCTTCATGGTCCAAATTGAAACGTAGTTTCTCTAATACCACTCCCCATCCACGAAAAGGCATGCGTTCTTTTTCCATTGGCCTGATCACGAATGACGAAGATGCATCTTTTGACTCAGAAGAGGAAGAAAGCGAAGATGCTTCTGACGGTGATGGCAGTACGAACTATGAAGTAGATCCCGAGAACAGTGAAGCGATTGTGCTGGACGATGGGAGCAATTCAGATTTGAGTTCCGAGGCCCTGACGGATGAAGAAACTTCTAAGGTACACCGAGTACAGTCTCATTTGCAATTACCTTCTTCTGATCAAACCAATGGGAAGAAATTCCATAAAAGACTGAACACTTTAGATGTTCCTCCAGGAGACAGATCATCTTTCACGAAATCACCCACTTTTGATAAGCTAATTCGACTAAAAGTGAACCATAATAAGTATAAAAAGAATAAACTCAAGAATCGTCGTTCACTCTCTAAGTTGAGTACATCCATATTCGACAATGACAATCAACTTAAAAACAATGCTACAGATGCAACAGATAATCGGTCGCTAAATAAAGTGATGAGCACTGGGTACTTATCTTGGACTCCCACTATAGGGCGAAACTCAAATTTTGTTAGGATGACAGAAGAACAGAAGGAAGAACTTGGCGGAGTAGAATACAGAGCGGTAAAGTTATTAATCAAAATTCTCATTATTTATTATATTGGCTTTCATTTGGTGGCAGTAGCCTTTTTGCTTCCTTATGGGATTCTCAAACGTAACTACGCGGAAATCATCGAAAAACAAGGAGTGTCACCTACTTGGTGGGCATTCTTTTCAGCAATGTCATCTTTTAATGATCTAGGATACACTTTAACACCCGATTCGATGATTAGTTTTAATAGATCCGTGTACGTAATGGTGATTGTTTCATTTTTTGTTGTCATTGGGAATACGGGATTTCCAATCATGCTACGCTTTATAATTTGGGTTTTATTTCACATTTCCAAACCATTATCTTTATTCAAAGAGTCCTTGGGGTTTTTACTAGATCATCCCAGGAGATGCTTCACACTCCTTTTTCCATCCATGCCAACCTTATGGCTATTTTCAATCTTAGTAATCTTGAATGGTGTGGATTTGATACTATTTGTCATACTTGATATACACAGCAAATTCTTGGACCCTTATCCTACGGGAATCAAGGTCATGCAGGGATTATTTCAAGCATTCAGCACCCGGACAGCCGGTTTTTCGGTCTTTGGTCTACTGAATATACATTCTGCTGTTCAAGTCAGTTATTTGATTATGATGTACATCTCGGTGTTACCATTGGCTATATCTATAAGACGAACCAATGTCTACGAAGAACAATCTTTGGGTGTATACGTTCGTGGAAAAGAGGACATTTCTAATCACGAGGATGACAAAACTCCAAGTAATTTCATAGGAGCTCATTTAAGGCGACAGCTTTCATTTGACTTGTGGTTTATCTTTTTAGGACTATTCATAATTTGCATCGCAGAGGGATCGAAAATCAAAAAGGATATTAACTTTTCGATTTTTGCTATCCTATTCGAAATCATTAGTGCATATGGTACTGTCGGCCTTTCACTAGGTTATCCAAACTACAATCCGTCGTTAAGTGGAAAATTCTCGAAAATTTCAAAACTTGTTATAATTGCGATGATGATCAGAGGAAGACATAGAGGCTTGCCTTATACCTTAGATAGGGCAGTAATGCTTCCAAACGAAACTATGAACAGAAGGGATATGGCACAAGAACACCACGATTTAAGAAGGCAAACAACTCAAGATACTGCAACAAGTCCTGGCTTGTTCAAAGCTATATCCCGAAGGATGTCCCGCTATGGTACTGTCGATAATAGAAATACTTTCTCGTCCTTTCGTCAACACCCTACTGATAATTATGACCAAAGACAGGGTGAAGCAGTAGAAATGGATCGTTTAGACAGCTAATGTACAGTTCAAAATGTAATTTTTTATATACAGTACAAGTCATTTTCCAAGACAAAAAAAAGTGAGATGAGCTTCTGACAACTTAATAGTTCGAAATACTTCATTGTAAAATATAAATTTTTCAAAATGATAAGAAGACAGGCAAGGGAAAGGAGAGAATATCTATATAGGAAGGAACTCGAATTAAGAGAAGCAAGCCTCAGCGAGAAGAGGCAGCAGCTTAAAGCAGCACTCGCATCAGGTAAACCTTTACCTAAAGACATTGCAGAGGACAAGGAACTTCAAAAAAATTTCATATACGACGAAAGTGAACAAGTAGAATTGGACGATGAATATCTGGCCTTATCAGGAATAGCCGAGCCAAAGGTGATTGTGACTACTTCTAGAGATCCATCGGTAAAGTTATTACAATTCTCGAAAGAAATGAAGTTATTTTTTCCTAACTCAATGAAACTTAATAGAGGAAATTATATTATATCAGATATTATTGCATCTTGCTTGAGATCTCAAGTAACCGATCTTGTGGTACTCCATGAACACAGAGGTACTCCCACGTCTTTATCTATATCGCATTTTCCCCATGGTCCCAGTGCAATGTTTACTTTGCATAACGTTAAGCTAAGACATGATCTTCCCAACATAGGAAACGCTTCAGAAGCTTACCCTCATCTCATATTTGAAAATTTTACTACGGAATTGGGGAAAAGAGTTGTGAAAATCTTGAAACACCTTTTCCCTCCTGGGGCAAAGAAAGACTCTTCAAGAGTGATCACGTTCGTCAATAATGAAGATTTCATTTCTGTCAGGCATCATGTATACGTTAAAGTTAAGGATAATGTTGAACTTAGCGAGGTAGGTCCTCGTTTTGAAATGAGATTATATGAGATAAAGTTAGGATTGATGGATAACCAAGATTGTGACACGGAGTGGCAATTAAGAAGGTTCACTAGAACTGCTAATAGGAAAAATTACTTAAGTAAATAAAATATATGTATAAATAGGCAAGCAACTTCGAACATAATCTTCTAATGTTAAAAAACCATCAAAACTTTTATGTAATAATCATAACAACAATATCTTTGATAAACAGGGTCAATATACAAGGATTAAACTTACGTAAACTATTTTGAGAGAAATGAACCATAAATCCAAACAACAAAATAAAAAAATAAAAGTGAATGATTATGACAAACCTGAAAAAAGGATAAGTCAAAAAGTAAAATCAAAATAAAGTAAAATAGAAACATAACCTTTTCTTAAGTTTCCACTTCGTTAGTTTCCCTTAATAAGCGTAGACGAATGTCTAATGCAATCCCCAACAGAGCTTGACACCAAGCTCTCATTATCGTTGTCAGTATCCACTAGTGCCGACTGCTTAGTGCGATTAGATGACGAAGACAACACCGAGTTACGCCTGTCGCTCGAGGAGTAGTATGATTCGTGTTCCTCTGAGTCAGACGATTCAGGAGATATGAGAAATTTTTGTTCTGATCGTATAGGTTTGTTCTCTGATGATTTTGAGAGCTGCCTGGATAAAGATGACTGTTGATTCTTCTTCTGGCAATGGGGGCCAATGTTAGAAGAAATTGAGCTTTTCTTTCTTTGCCCCGCATGTGGAGATGAAATTTGTCCCTGAGAAATTGAATGCATAAATGCTGGTCTTTTTTGTAATTCTTCGTTATTGATCATGTCAGCGTAAGAGTAAAAGCTTAACGACGACCTTGACGCTGTGAGTTTGGGAGGAGAAATGGGCTGCTGGGATGGCGCAACGGGTTGACTCAACACCTGTGACTGAAGCGCCTGGTTCAGACCGCAAGAGTAAAGCGAGTTCTTCCTGCTCGGCGTAAAAGGTCTTCCCAATGCCATATTCAACCCTATGACAGAAGAGTTTCTTCTATTGGAGTAGATCATTTCAACATCATCAAGATTCGCGTCCTTATCATTCAATATAGTCGTCGAGGCATCCAAAGCAGGAGGAATCTGATCCTCGTGCTTCAAAATGTATCCGTTCAGTAATGAAATCGACGAATTGTGTGTGCAGCTTCTGGAGCGCAGAACACAGCATTTGTTGCACTTTGGAGGTGCAGAAACAGCTGAGTCACCGAAGACACTTCCATCTTGCACAGAGCGCTCGAAAATGTCAGTGCTACTCGACTTCTCGTTATCAAGAAGTGGAGAGTTCGCGGGCGAAGTCAACTGCGGATTCAGGCCCGGTAACACATCGCTTGGAGACAAGCTAGGTATATCACGTCCACTGCTGCGCTTGCTTTCAGCAGGGTCTCCAAATGTGAAAAGTGATAATTTATTTCTTGACATTAAAAGGTGTATATCTGTATGCGACAGGCAAATCTGTTCAATGTAAACTATTTCAAGCCCTCGCTGTGCTTTTTGCGTACTCTTTTGTTATTTTCAAGCCAGTTAGTTGGCGGCTAGGTGTTCGTCTATGTCTTCAAACCTATCCAAATAAATACCCCTTACCACGGAGAGTCGACTGACTGCTGATTTTGCAATCTTCCTGTGAGTTCAACAAGGACCAATTACTATCAAATAATTGGAGAAAAAACCGTGACTATAAAGTCACCAGCGACTGAACACTTGAGTCGTGCACGCTTTCCGCGGGCTTAGGGAATATTTCTTTTGTTGAGGGCTTTTACTAATAGAGTGCCTGACACTGCGAGATTTCGCGCTTTTTTTGTGGCACTTGCCGTATCGGTAGCCGTGCTCGTGACAGACTAAATAGTAGCTCCGTCGACTCGGGAAAACACTATTTTCCTTGGTCTGGAGCACCCGGTTTTTTGCGGTTAAGCTGAAAGTTACACAAAATCCCTTTTCTGCTAGACCTCCGTCTGGCGTCGAACGGGGTACGGTGAGCAAGGAACTTTCTTCGCTTCGTTGAGGGGCGCCGTTGGCCTCCGTGTGTAGATCTAGGCGATAGTTGCAGGCCTCACGCTGATGCAGCGCTTTGTCTGTATCTCTAGGTCGCCTTTCGTGTGCAAAAAAGCGCCAGAGTCTTGTTCCTGCTGGAGTTGAGGTAGTAGATATGCGACTAGCTATCTACAACTGCGCTGTAAAGTGTCAATTGCTTCTGTCCCTTTGTAATGCCTTTGGTCTTCACTGAACTGTTAGGCAGTTAGTACCGCTGTAGCTTTGCTGTCTCACTGAAAGATCTTGGTATGAGCTAGCAAACCTTGCGTCCATATATTTATACAGTTTACATGAGGCAGACCAGCCAAATGCGATCAGCGATTGGGGCCTGCCCGAATAGAGGACGGAGTAATTCAAAAAAGAAAAAAAAAAAAAGCAAATCATAGGATGCGCCATTACCGACTTGAGAAACCGAATGAAAAAGGCGATCTAGCAACTGGCGCACACTACACGTACTAGTCACAACACAAATTCTACAGTGCAAGGGCACACTGTGCTCAGGTGGAGAGTGTATGGACAGCTGCGGATACGCTCTGGTTCATGGACGAGGACCGACGTCCATGCTGTTTTTTTTTATGTTGCACTGAGCACACCAAGTATCCACATGAACGACAGTCTCTGGTTCAAGTGGTGAACAAACGGCGGCAGCCGATAAGGTAGACGCCATAGATGTTTACACACGCAGACGTCGACTCTATCCATTTTCTGGAGAAAGATTCAAAAATCAGGACACTAGTGGCTGGCGACAGTATACCGCAGTGCACAATACCCGCTCGTCCCTAGTCATAGGAAAATCGTAAAAATTCCAATTGAAAGTCAAGCCCAACGCTCTCCTTCCGTATTGCATGAAATTGAAATGGTCTTTGGCTGATTTACTGGGTAGTTCGCACATGCTCCGCGCCTTCTCCCAGGCGCTGAATTCAAACTTGGACCATTTTAGCTGCTGCCACCATTAGCGCTGCAAGGAGCCGTACACGATTGGCACCTCTGCCAAAACAAAGCTTACCGACGACTTATGTGTAGCACATCAGTATGTGCAAGTGCAATATCAACCAAACAGTAAGTGCGTGTCAAAGGAGGGAATTTAAGAGTGTTACAGTGCATATCGAATAAGCTGTCTGGTTGAATACGAACTGAGACAAGGCAGGGCGTAATAGGGTAGCCTGTCATTGGCCCGCATTGAGAATTGAATAGGATTTGCCACTACCGCTCACTTTTCTTTTCGTTATTCTATTATATTATCTTCTCTGTGGGCGTCATGCTCTTTCGCAACACTTCAAAAATGCCGCTTGCATTGCTGATTACCACAAAGCGATAAACTCATTATTGGATTCGGCGTTCTGTAGTTATTATTTTTTTGGTCTGCTGGTATTTTGGCTTCTTACTGTTGCTATGCTGTCTACAATCGACTATGCACCACGCATAGCTGGATACACATAAGAATAGTAGGTCTATGTAGATCACAGTCCGTCATCTAGAAAGTTGGGAGGGGCCAGTAGTTTGCCCTCGCGGCCTAGAATATCGGTATTGGGTAGTACTAGCTAGCGACTTAATTTTCCTACTCCAGGCATGCCGTGCGCACACCAGGGGGGGGCGATATGCGCTATAGTTATGTGCCCTGTAGGATAGTGCGACCCGGATATGTGATATTCAAAGTGATCGCACCCTGAGATCGAGACCTCGATGGATGGCATGCTGAAACAAAACCAGGATACCATACAAGAGAGGCATTCAAAGAAGGGGGCAGAAAAGAGCATATACATCCCTGCGTAGAGAGGGCACTAAGGACACACATTGTCCAAGAAGTCTGAGTGCTAAATTTGCACAGTTCAGGCAATTTAGAGAGGCTTTTATTTTTCACGGCGTCCTGGTTTTACCTCCTTAAACTTTATTTCAGCACGCGGAGATAAGCATCGAGGCTCTTGATGACCCGGTGCGTCCAGTGGTAGGCCCGTTAATTCACTCCCTCCTGTAAGAGACAAAATCACATCTGATGGCGGTTGTATACTAGTCAGTACAGTAGTTTGGCGCCAGATGCACCTTCGCGGTATATGTGAAATCGAATTGTGTAGGCTTGCTATGTTAGTATGGTTCAATATGGCAAAATCACAACCTTATCTTTTTGTCTCACTTTAGAGATCGTGAAATTTTACGAAGTAGGTCTTTAAGGTGACTTGGCTGCAAAGGAATGCAAAATTTAGTACTTGACGCAAAGAGCAGATTCTAGGTACTGCTCCAAATTGGCGATAAATGCTATTATTACACATAGCATTTCTTCGATTTCCGCTGCTAGTTTGCCGTTTACCACTACAATGATATTTCAGGAATGCTCTTTGCTAACTCTACCGATCGTCTAATTACAAAACTGTGGTTTTCGCATTTCCGCAGAATTTTGTAAGATTTCACAAAATGTATTATTCATTGGAAGCGCAAAACAGATTTACAAAGTTGCCACCATACTAGCGCTCAGACCCCCTACCGCTACAGGGGATCTGAAACATCAGTGCCCTTAGGAACTCGGTGGCTCGTATGCCTGCACTATGACCATGTACAGCCGACGCACTAGCGAGGACGCAGCGAAGCAACACAAGCACGTGATTAGCTAGCTGAATGGTTCGTGTACCGACTACGACGGTGATCTCTAGAACATGAGCATAAGATAAACGCATCCCGTTGACAGCGGCTCAGATACAGTGATCTTAGACAAGAAGGATGGAAAAGATATCATGAGCACGGAGAGCAATAGTGGCCATAATAGGGAAAGAAGTTCGACTATTAATTCGATTGAAAATATAAGTATCAGCCCTATTGTTGGAATTACATATAATAAGAACAGAGCGGCAGAGAGCGAGCTAAAAGCATACGATAGAAAGGCCCTCAATGGCAGTAAGGGCGATAATTTGGGTGGTAAACCATTTACTCTGCAATTCGAAGAGGATGGTGTGGAGGGCGGTATGAGCAGTCCCACCTGGATATTGAGTGATATCCTTCAGACACTAGGATCGGTGAAAGACAAGGAGGACGCGGCGTCTATAATAGACAAGGGTAATAAATTGGTTTTACTTTTGAGATATAATGTGACTCTAAAGAAGGATATTGCTCTCCATAACTTAGTCATGAAAATACAATTCATGCTTTATCACGAGATTTCCGAAGTACGAGCATTGGGTTATCGGATCCTTAGATACGTTATTTACAATTACGAATCGTTACGGATACTAGTGCATTATAAGATTCTCATTTTCATAATAATTACGATGGGAACTAATTCTACTCCGGTTGAAAAAATTGAAGCTCTTAAACTTGTTCGTGAGTTTCTTGACATACCACAGGGCGCAGAATGCTTGTCCATCGGAGTGGTGAAAAGTCTACTCGCAATAGTAGAAGAAGAAGAGCTTGTATTGAATATAAGCGATGACTTTAAGCGTGTCTGTACTGAGACAGTTTGCGAAATTGCATTACTTAACCCTGATCTAGTATTTCACTCCGGTGGCTTTGAGGTAATGATTCGAATACTCATGGAAGAGGACTCAGATATCGCATCAAGCTGTTTGGTGGTGCTTTTAAAGATACTAGATTGTGAACGGAGTAGAATATTTCTAAGAAACGGTTACGATTTGCGCTCACTCATTTCAATATTCTCTAGCTACGATGTCGAGGAAAGAGAATCGTCTTTTGCTGATAATAAGCTACGCAAGATGGCATTTTTAATAACCCTTTTCCTAAAGAGCTGGTCGGGATTGATTAGTTTATCGCATAACGACTTTGAATGTATTCGTGACTTTATATTGAACTTGAAGAAAAACAATTTCAAAATTAGGGATATCATAATGGACGTCATATATGATGTGTTGCATTTTAGGTCAGCTTCATGGCTTGAAAAATCTTCTTTAGGGGATATAATAAAAAGGCTCAACCATTATACTTCTAATGAGCAGTCTTCGTTTAACTATAAACCTGTGGTTGAAGGCTCAGTAGAGTATAATTTGATGAATAACTATTTGGGTCTCTTGGTATTTATTTTCGTAAAGAACGGTATAATTTCATTGCTTGTTAATATAATAGAGGAAGATTCAGAAAGTTCACTATCGAAGAAAGCAACTTCGTTGCTAGTGAATATATATGAAATGGCACATAAACTACTTCCCCCGGAACTAATGACGAAGAGCTTAATCATACCAGCTATCATGGAGGAGCGAATGTTACATGGCTCCATTTTCAAAATGGAAATGTTCAGCAGAAATGCTTTGGATAATGACGATCGTGATCTAGATTCAAAAGCATTAAAATCATATATCAAGAGCGTTAACATAGAGTCTAAGCTGTATGTTGATGATGCTGAATTCAAAATGATGGTGAACAATTCTAAAGTACTTGCCGTGAAGGAATATGAAGACTGGGACTGGTCTTTGTTATTCAACTTGATACAAGGACCTCTTAGGAATCAAAGGCGTTTCGACGAGATAATAGAAAAAAATCCCAAATTTTTGAAGAGACTAATGTCTTTCTACCGTCCTTTCAAGTACAGATTTAGTAAAGTCCCTATAAGCAATAAGCATCATAAAAGATATATAAATGCAGGCTGTCAGCTAATGGAAATGCTATTATCGCATAAAAGTTCACGGAGATATTTGATGCATAACAAGATATTGCCTCAGTTTCTGGAAATTTTCGCACAAATTGATCCATATAGTGGAGTTTCTGCCAAAGAGGCTTTCTTGTCAAGAAGAAAGTTGGAAAATACCGCTACTTTTGGATATCTCAAATTTATTGGTGTGCTATCAACAACTGCAGAAGGCTTGAATATCTTAGATCAGTGGCAATTCATAACGTGCTTTCAAAATATTGTTCAAGCGAGCTGCTACTCCGAGCAAAACAATTATTTGATTATCAATCTTTTCAATAGTATCGACTACTCAATAGACAGTCAACTAAGGACTGTATTTGATATGGCATTTACCATTTCAAATTTGAAAGTAAGATCATTTATTATGAACAACTTAATAGATAAACTTTTGAAACACAAGGAGTGTGAGTTTTTCGCGATTAAGCTTTTAGTGAACAAGCTATATGATTTCCATGATGACCTTGTATTTAGGGCCATTGAGAAATTGTATGATCATTATTTGCGTAGTGATAGTGAAGTTTTGAAATTCATAATCGGTTTGAAACCATCTATAAATATTCTTGCAAGGACTGTTAAAGGTATGGAACTTGTCATGAGTTTTTTGAAAACACTGAAGGGGTTTCGGTATCTCGAGTCCTTGGGATTTGTCGATAAAGAATTCGAAAAATGGTCTAAATCGGGTATTTCCGCATATTTTAGGGATATGGAAGACCTCTTATATCTGATATTTTTTCCGTATTTTGCTAAACAAGACCCTTCAAAGCACATTCAAAGCTCTCTTATTCACCATGTCCTAGAATCAGAAGAAGGATTGCTATACCTTCAAAGCTCAAATCAAAAGCTGCTTATTCGCAAAATCGTATACAGTGTTGCTCCTTTATCCTCCAGAATCAATGAAATAGATAGTGACAAAGGAGTTGAACTCGAAGCGAACTCTGAGGAGTACGTCCAATTAGTATCCATGCTCAAACAAAACTTATGGCTTATTGGTGACATCGCCTCTTCGCGACACGGTATTCGATTTCTCGACTCTTTAAGCGACGACGGCTTTGACAGTAAAATAATGGTCGACATCTTACAAGTGTTTTACAATTCTTCAAACTGGCAGCTTCGAGGAGTAGCATTTTACCAGCTTGGTAGAATATCAAGTACATTGGAAGGAATGGAAATCTTAGATGAACTAGGATGGTGCTCCGCTATAGACATCTACAAAAAACCAGCAAAATTGAGTTATCCAGGAAATATAATGAATGAGAATATTTTTGCGGTTGGCATTAACAATCCCTATAGAAGTGTAAAGTACTACTCATTGTTTAGTAATTTAGAAGATGATGGTGAGAGCAATAATCTATTTAACGAAATCGAGGCCTCAGTCATAGAGAATGAACACATAACAGAACGCATATTGAATCTAATAAAGCATTTGAGCTCCGTTTTGAGTAGAATTGTGAGGAAAGCTATGAAACAACTTACATTGATTCAGAAAACATCTCCCGAAACTTTCGACAGCGTAGGCCTACTATTAAAGGTCATAAGGCTAGTAGATAGAGGCTCTTATAAATTGAGTGTTCGACGATTCATATTTGAATTATTTCTAGAAACCAAAGCCCTTGAGAACTTGGTTAAGAAAGAACGAAGGAAAACTTAGTATACTCTGTAAATATAAATGCACATATTTTTACTTTTTGGATTTTTTCAACAGTACATCTTCGCTGTCATCTTCTTCCTTGATAATCTTTCTTTTCTTCTTAGACACGTGCGTTATATCTTCTGTAGCATTTCTGGCTCTGTCGGGTAGCACTTGTATTAATCTATGCTTTGAAGTGACTAATTGGGGATAATTTCGCCTTATCCAAAACTCAATATCTTGAGGATTCATTTCTAAGTGGGTGATATCATCGTTTATGAACTCTGATAAGGACTCTGTAATCATAGCATGAATATAGCGCTGTTTGCTTAATGTGCTCGAGTTATCATTAACTTTCAGTAATTGCGACAAGGGTTTACGAAGCTTGGGATTAATTTCAATGATGTTCTTGAGTCGATTTTGGTCCACGTCATCAAGTATATCACAGGATTCGGAGCTGTCCCCAAAGTCATCTAGTAAGTCTAGTATAGCGTTATTTCTTCTAAGATAATAAGAAAGTGTTTGTCTCAGTGCTCTTTCTGCCTCAAAGAGCTTTTGCGATAATGAATAAGCCTTGTTGAACTTTTCTTTGTATTTATCAAACACTAATGAGTAATCTTTCAACTCTTTAATCAGCATATTTAATTCCTTTTCGGCATCTTTTATGAAATCATCCAGATCAGAATGCTCATCTTCACCACGTTCTTCTGGGACATTTTCTTTAGCAGTTTCTGGAACTTGCCCTTTTTCATTGGGCGGTGTTTGTCTGGTATCCTGCCTTATTACTTCTGGATATGGCTCAATGTGGGCTTGATCAGAAACCTCTAAGTCTTGTAAACCAGATAATTGTTGAGTCCCACTTATATGACTAGGCCCCAAGATATTATCATTCGAGGGTTGATTATCTTGCATTTGACCCGACATTTCATGCAAAAGTAAGATGCGGTACAGCTTCCTCTATCAATCCGAATTTTGACTTCGAAGTGAGGGCTAGATAAATGTCGTCACAGTGTAGCTTTAATGTCGTGCTGTAGCGCTGTACGCGTCTTTTCAGCGATTATCAATAAACCATATTCAAGGCGACAGGCATCACGGATAGACAATATAAAACTTCACTATGTCTATAGTATCATTATTAGGAATAGAGGTATTGAACAACCCTGCCAAGTTTTCTGATCCATATGAATTCGAAATAACTTTTGAGTGTTTGGAACCCTTGAAACAAGATTTGGAGTGGAAATTGACCTACGTTGGAAGCTCCCGCTCATTAGACCATGATCAAGAGTTAGACTCCATATTGGTTGGTCCTGTACCCGTGGGTATCAATAAATTTTTGTTCAAAGCTGATCCACCTTCACCAGAACTTATCCCAGCTAGTGAACTTGTGAGTGTCACTGTCATATTACTTAGTTGCTCGTACGCTGATAGAGAATTCGTTAGAGTCGGTTACTACGTGAACAATGAGTACGACTCTGAAGAGTTACGTGAAAACCCTCCTGCAAAAGTTCAGGTTGACCATGTTGTTCGTAATATACTAGCTGAGAAGCCCCGTGTTACGCGATTTAATATCGTGTGGGACAACGAAGATGGTAATGGCGACGAGTTCCCTCCTGAACAGAGAATAGAAGATGAAGACGAAGAGGAAGATCTAGAGGATGAGGAAGAAGAAGAAGAAGAAGAGGAGGAGGAGGAGGAAGAAGAAGAAGAGGAGGAAGCGGAAGAGGAAGAGGATGAAGATGAAAATGTAGAAGAAGATATTGTTATTGAAGATGAAGAAGACGTATTGGAAGGGGATCCGGATGGAAAGGATGGAGCAGTAGAAACCGAGGAGACACCTCATGATGGAACAGATATCGACAGTGATATGAAAGGAGCTCGGGATCAAACTCCAGCTGATAGAGAATGAACTCAACAATCTCGATAATGATCAAGCCATGATAATTATTTACATAATCCAAAGACAAAAGCCTAATTGCAAACAAAACTACATGCAAATATATTATATATATATAATTGATGGAAATTCAGAAGAACGCTTTTTCCAGGATATGATAGCTTGCGACTCATCTAAAGAGTGAATATATTCAAGTATCTTGTTAACTTAATCATATCCTCAATAATATTTACCATTGTATAACTTTATAGACACAGATACACAAAGCTATCAATGTATGTGATGCTCGAGTATCGAATTTAAGACTTGACTCAATCGGTCCACAATCTCTTTATTTACAAGGCCCGTGCCTTTCAAATTACTGTCCTTCAATCTGGAATGCCATTTGTCTGGATGCCATTTAACCCGTTCCTTTTTTAACAAATCCACTAACTCCTCATTTGATTGTTGAATAAACTTGTAAAAATTCATGACAGAACAACCATCATTTATAAGCTGCAAAGCTTTCGAAGGCACAAGGTCTTCATTTTCTTGGAAATTGGATAGCAATGGCAACTTGAGGTCTCGAAGATCTTTACCAGCCTTGTCAAATGAGTTAAAATATAATTGACGTACTGTATTTCTATCTTGGGCAGAGGGCGTCTTTCTTATGCTATAATAATAATCGCTATTAATCAAGTAAGGATCATTTATACGCTTGTCGCCAACATGCAAGTCCTTGTTTAATTCATTCATGATCCCAGCAGATGTGACTGGAAGGTCACCTACGATTTCGTACTTTCCACTTTGTAGTGATACTTTCGGCATAGGGACCGAATCGTTTCTATGATAGAAATATTTCATGTTTTGTGACACGGAATGTTGTCCATTCACTGGTGTCTGGTAGCTGTAATACGGGTTTGGCTTCTTTATAGGGTTGACAAATGTATAACCATCAGCTGGATTCTCTACTTCTGGAAAAGGCCGAGGGTACTGAGCTGGGGTCAGAGGTCGGGAATTTGCTGGTGTTGATTGAGAAATGGGCGTAGACTGGTACTCAATATTTTTAACGCTTTCTCGGGTATATGATGTGTTAAACGTATTTACTCCATCAGGGGATGAGGCCATGGAATTTCTATGAAAGTTTTCATCCTTGAAATGGTCTTCTTCGTGTTCGTTCTCGGAACTGGAAAAACTCGCTTCTTCTGTTTGAGCGCTGCTTGAAATACCATTCAAAACCAGTAGGACCGGAATAGACGTGGCTTTGGTCTTGACAAAATTCTTGACGTTGAGAGTTTTTCTGCAAGGTGTTAACTTTGTCAGAGAAGGGGTATCTTCTAGCCTACGTGATTTTTTAAACTTGAGTCTTTTTCTTGGCTGAATTGGGCAAGGGGTAGAATCACTTGTTGAGAAGCTTAGCTTGAATGATGCTGAGGCTGACGCTGTTGAAGAAAGATATGGGTAAGAACGGCGATGACGGTCTGATGTTTTGTTATCCGCAACTGGTGTAATAACCATATCGACATCCAGCGGTGATTCTAGTTGGCGCTTACGATTTTTAATGAAGCGCGGCGATGTATCAAGGCCACTGCCACTATCCTCATCCTCATATCCATCGCTTTCAGAGCCAGATTCATTTACTATCGTTTGATTTCCGAAATTGGATCCAAATTCATTGTCACTGGAAGCACTCAGGCTTCTCTCTAGCGTTCCGCTCTCAGAGACTGGGGAAGAAACAGATTGACTTAAAGGCAGGTATCTCTTGATTTTAGATGAGCGATACCTTCGATTGTGCTTCCTTGTGCCCTTATAGCCCCTCACGATGCCCTGATCTGATCCTATGTCCTCATCACTAGCACTGCTGCTTTCTTTACTCCCAAAGTCTATTTGTGAATCCAAGTTAAGTTGATCAAGTTTCCTGAGTGGGGAGAGAAAGCTAGTGTTGTCGTCGGGTCCTCGATTAGCCTGGACTTGAGACAGGCTCATTGGAGTAGACTCGCCAGCTAAATTCAATCCAACCGGCGAGCGTGATTGCGCTTCACAATCGGAGGCATCGTCTACTCTACCGGAGCACCATAACATACGATTGCTTCTCGAGTCTCTTGTGGGCGTTTTTGAGGCCACTGTGTTGCTGTCTGCCATAATTCGATATGTGTGCGTAGCTTTGTCTTGCATCTAAGAGGCACCCCTAATAAGATTCCTCACTAGCGCTGGCGGGTAGCACTGGTGGCTACGTCAAAGTACAAGGGTGCTTTCACTTGGCAACTATATCCACGCTGTATCTGACGCTAACGCTCTAACCCTGTATCTGGTGCAAATGTCTGTGATGCTTTTTATTTGTTTTTATGCTTGCCGCTATGTTTACGCTTTTGCAGTAAGACTGAGCAATCATTTGGTTTTGCGCACGCCCACGGATCGTGCATGAACCACCACTACCGCAGCTAAAAAAGGGTGCGACATGCAACGGTCTTATACGACAAAGTCTCATAGTAGATCAAGGTTAGCATTAGCGTACGGCATACGGTCAGTTCGCTCGTTATCAAGGTCCTTCAAAGAGTGTGCGTAAATGCTCAATGCTTATCAGCTGCTACCGTATTCACTGACAGAAGCGGCCGAGCTCCTTGCAAACCTCCTGGCTCCGCTAGTCTCTGGACAAAAAGTAATTCTCCCACCGCCGTTGATGCTACTGACCTGCACGTACGCTATAATAACACGTGATCACAAATGCGCCACTGCAGCTTTGGCACCAAAGCCCTCGCAGAAGGGTCCTCAACGGGTATTGCGGACACGAGCAGCGCCCAGCATAATTACACTGTTCCCTGGAGTGTTAGTCTGTGGCGGCAGTCTCGTTGCTTTCCAAAGTACTTCTACGCCGTTTACGGACATTATCTTTTGCGCCGGCCACGCCTGCGAAATTTTACAGACAAGTCGGAGATGGGTCACTCATATTTCTCGTCGTATATAACCAAGCCTCTATTGCGGCTGGAACTCTATCTGCCCTCATTCCCAACCACACAAGTCGCAGTATAATTGCCTAGTCGAAGCCTATTTTGTGAATGGTCATAACTAAGCAAGTAATTGCAAAATGCCGTTGGGAACAATCACAGGGAAATATGGTAAGCGTCACAGAGAGTAGTATAGATAGTAGTATCAGAAAAGCAGCCGACTAAGGAATGGGCTCTGCACAAGGCAGTATACGAGCACTAGTTTCCATCCATATATATAGCCATAATTACACCTATAAGCTCTTAGACTCTTAGACTACCTCATGTCAGCAGTAACCTGTTGCTTTTTTTTTTTTTTTAAAAATTTCGTTTCGGCCATTATATTGATTAGTGCTTTTGGTTTAAGTAAGCTACTGACCACAAGTGAGAAAAGAGTAGGCAAAAACTACATTAAACGTAAACTAACAGGATAGGATTGCTTCTAATAGGGGATAAGCATTCCACTAATTGCTTCTATACATAAGCTGAAATAAAACAGAGGGTAGTACTGGAATATCAGAAAGACATACGCTAGACAGACAAACGATATTACGTGACTTAATGATAAGAGGTTTCGTAGATAGAAGTGCATTCAGACGAGAACTTTCTAATAGCAATGAACTAGGCTTTACAGACATTACATATATTACGTTTGAGGCGGTCACGCAAGTGGTCCTTATATGCTTTTCGGGGTTTGTGGCTGCCCGTAGTGGTCTTTTGAAAGTAGAAGGACAAAAGATCATATCACAGCTCAATGTGGATCTCTTCACGCCGTGTTTGGTGTTTACGAAATTAGCGTCCTCGCTCTCGTTCAAGAAAATGTTGGATGTGATCGTGATACCGGTTTTCTATGCGGCGTCGACAGGTATTTCGTATATTTGCTCGAGGCTCACGTCATCTGTGTTTGAACTCAACGAGCCCGAATCCGACTTTGTAACCGCTATGGCGGTATTCGGTAATTCCAACTCGCTTCCTGTCTCGTTGACGCTCTCTTTGGCCTATACCATGCCTGGACTTCTTTGGGAGGAAGAGCCTGACGATACTCCAGATAAGGTGGCGTCGCGTGGAATACTCTACTTGCTAATTTTTCAGCAGTTGGGTCAGATCTTGAGGTGGTCATGGGGCTACAATAGGTTGCTTCGTAAGAGAACGTCGACAGAGCTCAACCATTACCCCAATAGAATAGCTTTGATTGACAGCGGAGATGATTATGAAAGAGCCGGTCTTCTTCTGGACTCGTCCCGCCCATCTAGTAGGGAGGTTGACCGTGAGTCGTCGTCTGAGTTTGCTGAAAACTCAGACGCCACATTTGGAGACGAACAAAACCACCCTGGGGGAGAAGTCTCGTACTATAACCAACAATCAGATGAATCTCAGGACCCTTGTCTTAGGTTTGAAACGCAGGTCAAGAACAACTGGGTTCTCACCACCAAACTTAGGGGCGGCGCTGCCAGACTGCTCAACAAAATTGCAAATATTCGCATCGTGCGGAACGTGTTGGACTTTATGAATCCGCCCTTGTATGCAATGTTGCTCTCAATCACCGTTGCTTCCATACCCGCGTTGCAGGATATGTTCTTTGGAGAAAAAAAGACATTTGTGCGCAACACTTTGACTAGCGCTGTCGAACAGCTTGGATCCGTTTCCATCCCATTGATCTTGGTTGTGTTGGGTTCGAACTTGGCTCCTTCAGCAAACATTCCTCCTCCATCGAGACATTACGCCCGGATCATCTTCAGTTCTTTGCTCTCGCGCATGATTTTACCTTCATTAATCATTCTTCCTATCGTGGCTCTCTGTGTCAAGTATGTGAAAATATCGATCTTAGATGACCCCATATTCTTAATAGTCGCTTTCATTTTAACCATTAGCCCTCCAGCTATCCAATTGTCGCAGATTATTCAAATCAATAATATATACCAGAAAGAAATGTCTGGCGTGCTATTCTGGAGTTATGTTATACTTACTTTTCCAACTACAATTTTCATTGTGACTGCTAGCTTGGAAGTACTAAAGTGGGCGGACAAATAGTATTAGTGTGTATACTTTTTTTGATATATCATTATTACTGTTGCCCGTTGTCTATCAAGACATTCTGCAGATTCACGAGTGTCGCATGAGCCTATCGCAAAGACATTCGAAAATGTCTGCGAAGCAAATAGATACTTGAGATTTTTTTTTTTTTAGTTACCATAGTTTATCGAGTATCGATTAGGACTCAAGGACGACATCCATTACTACATAGGCTTTGAATGAGACAGTAATTTTGTTTCATCATTGTAATTAAAAACCACGGGTTTTCCTTTTAATCAAATCTCCTGTTTTAGGCCCAGGGAAATAAAGGAAGAATAGATCTCGGAATACATCTTGTTTATCGCGCTAAGGGTATCTAACAAGTCCAGCAAGTAATAGCAAGGCATGGTTAAGGCGAGAAAGATTGCAGTTGTGGGGTCACGTTCAGTGGGTAAGTCTTCAATGACGGTTAAGTACGTTGAGGACCACTTTGTGGAGCTGTACTATCCTACTATTGAAAACCAGTTCAGCAAAACGATCAATTACAAAAACCAAGAGTATACCGTCGAAATCTTGGACACAGCTGGGCAGGATGAGTTCTCTATCATGAACGAGAAACACCTAATAGGCATTCATGGACATCTATTGGTTTACTCAGTTTCCTCCAGACAGTCATTTGAGATTATCGAAGTGATCAGAGACAAGATTTTGAACTCGCTTGGCACAGACAAAACACCAATGCTTCTCATTGGTAACAAATGTGACTTGACGTCCCAGAGACAAGTTCTGAAAGCCGAGGGTGAGGCTTTGGCGAAAAAGTTTGGCTACAAGTTCTTTGAGACATCCGTGAAATCAAACATCAATATCAGCAAAGCATTTGAAACATTGATCGACGAAATAGATCAGATACACAACCCGGTGTCAAAGCAGGAGAACAAGTGCATAATCACATAAACCGGTTAGAGGAGCCTTCTACTACGTTCTCGACCACATCAGCAGGATAGTTACAGATCCATTCTCATCACACTGTATTCCCAATTGTTTGATTGTTTTCTTTTTTTCTTACTTTTTTAGGTGTTTGTCATCTAATAATTTCGTTATGGTATGAATTCAACGGTATCAGATACACTGAAGCATTAGCTTAGGAAGATTTCTTTACAGTGAAGTGCTGAATTAGATTTATTAATTATTTTCTTTTTTGTTTTACATCTCCTTCTGTTTCGAGGAGAAATCTTGTCATGGTAGAGATATGGTTAGTCATTAACAACTTTATTGAATACTTGTATAGGTGTTATGGGACGTCCACTTTCGTGCAACCGATATACCAAGGATCCGTGGCTCTTCATATTTATTATTCAAAATCTACTACTAGATATCGAGACTGCGGGTCATGTAGATATAGAAACTAGCTTCTTTCACTTAGAGTAATTTCTTTTATTAGTGATGAAGAGGATCTTGTTACGATTTTAACGCGATCACTATTCAGTTATATACGCACTAGACGAAAATCTGACTTGGAGTGATCTATAGTATACGTATATGTTCGTGAGTTTTTATGTCTAGATGAGTCGGTCAACTAGGTTGTCGAAAAGATCGAAGAAGAGACCCGTTTCAGGTGGCCCTGTAGTATCCAAAACGGGTGTTCCTTACGACTATATTGTGATCATTGATTCAGGATCAACAGGATCTCGTGTGTTTGTCTATAATTGGCTTAATCCGTCGTATGTACTCAAGAAGGGGTTAGATTATAAGGAGCTTTTGCATAAAAGCGGTTTCAATCTTTTGAAGAAACGCTTAGTGGAATATGGACGTGAAAGAGATGAAAAAGATGGCGATGAATACGAAAGCGATATTGAATCTGCCACCCAATACGAAAATGAAGCAAAAGGACCGTTTAGGTTTCCCCGAATTGGCCACAAAGATAGGTGGTATGCGAAGGTTAAGCCAGGAATTGCCTCCTTCAATACGAGCCCCCAGAAAATTGGAAAACATCACTTAAAGCATTTGCTAGATCTCGCTTCGTCGGTAGTGCCAAAATCTCAGCACTATCGTACTCCTATCTTCTTACACTCCACTGCAGGTATGAGGCTCTTGAACCCCACTGAGCAGGAAAGATTATTGTCAAATATTTGTGATTATTTCCGAGGAAATTCCGATTTTTATTTGCCAGATTGTGCATCTCATATCAATGTTTTGGATGGAAACGTTGAAGGCTTATATGGATGGCTTGCGATTAACTACTTAAAGGGAGCTTTGGACGATCCAGAATCGCATAATCACGGTAAAAATCATACAACATATGGTCTTCTAGATATGGGTGGTGCGTCTACTCAAGTTGTATTCGAGCCCAACCTGACAGAAAATAGGAAGCATAAGAAGAATTTGTTTCTGATAGAGTTGACAGAGGTGCCACGTACCTCAATAAACGATACTCATTTGTCCTTGTCGAATGAGTATGGTACATTTTCGAAACCCAAAACCTTAGACTATGACGTATACTCCGACTCTTTCCTTGGATTCGGTATATATCAAGCTTATCAAAACTACTCGCTGACATTGATTGACAACTTTAAAAAGGAACGTAAAATTGACGCTGAAACGTCACCCTCTTATTTGGACTTCCCTGTTCCAGATCCTTGTATGCCTAAAGGATATACAACCAAAAGAATAGTAGGAGATGAGGGTGTCCATTTTACAGGTGAAAGTGATTTTCCCAAGTGCCTTGCCTCTATTTTCCCTGTTTTACTGAAAAGTCCTTACAATTATGGAGCAGACAAGCCTGATGGAGATTGCACTGAATTCAACAATACCAAAGAAGTGAGTTCTTGCTTGATGAACGAAAATATCCCGGCATTTGATTTTGATGTCAATCACTTTATTGGTGTTAGTGCGTATTGGGACTCCGTTGAAAGTCTCTTAGAATATCATAGAACACATTCAAATACTGAAAATTCAAGTAAAAGAGGAAATAAGAAACATAAAAACAAGAATAAGGACCCAGAGACTTACGACTACAAAACAGTTTATAGAGAAACAGAGGAGATATGCTCTGAGTCACTAAGCGGGCTCATCAAGTTAAACGATGATCGTCCTTCCAATGATCAACTCACTGAAGTTGAACTTTCAGAACTTTGTTTCAAATCATCTTGGATACTTAATTTTTTGCATCTAGGTTTGGGTTTTCCAAGGTTTGGAATCGACAAAATAACAGATGAAAATAGTCAGTTCAAGTCTCTCGAGTTGGTCGAAAACATAGGTGATTCTTCCTTTTCTTGGACTTTGGGACGGGCGATCCTATATGCAAATGACGAATACGTACAAGCATTCAACAACTTCACTTTAGAAAACATATCCCAGGGCAAGGGAAATCCAGAGAACATAAGGTCCAAGTTATTAAAGAGACCGGGGTTCTATTACTCTGCTGCACCTAATGTATATCATTATGGAGCGGAAGAAGACACTTTTCCTCCTAGACCCAGGTATACAGAATCGGAGGATTATTCGTATTCTAGTAGTTACACTTCACAATATGAACCTAGTAAGTCTGAGCTGAAGTGGAACATAGAACCGCATAGATGGTATGGATTCCTTACTTTTTCTGCTTTACTAATATTAATCTTATGGCTAATGATAGGGAGCCGGGGAAGAGCAACTTTAAAGCAGAAAATAGAAGTACGAGTTCGAGGGATACTTTCACTTAAGCACAAAATAAATTTTAGAAGGCATCCATTCCAATACTTTAAATTGAAT
This sequence comes from Millerozyma farinosa, assembly GCA_002196765.1. Taxonomy (NCBI): domain Eukaryota; kingdom Fungi; phylum Ascomycota; class Pichiomycetes; order Serinales; family Debaryomycetaceae; genus Millerozyma; species Millerozyma farinosa. Next base: position 443,331 of record NBND01000003.1, read on the forward strand.
ACTTCGAGTACGGGCACGATGGATTTCGAGTTAGGTCATGTTCCTCAAGATACCGTTCCAGATAATAGTAAGACAGTCCACAATGAACAATTCATTGTGTCAGAGGACGATGACAAGCCCGATTTAAATAGTGTATAAGTTTATGATTGAATGCGCTTTTCGCACCTAGTAAATTATGTAAGTCCTACCGTTCTCAAAATGATCATCCTTGTTAACTAATCCCTTTGTTTGACATAATTAATTACAGAAACGAACATGAGTCAGTATGAGTGAACCTACTCTAAATTTTCATATTCAGACAAAACTAACTCAGTTCAAGGTCCCAACTGAGCTAATTAAGAAAAATTTCAAAGCAATTCAAAAGTTGATAGAGAAACAGAAGAAGGCAACTGAAGATGATATTCGGAAGATTAAAGACTCAAGTAAACTACCAACTCAACTAAAGCTAGCATTAATTCGTAAGAGCATCAAGTCATTTGAGCAATTTAACTTGAAATTGCAATCACTAGTCAATAAAGATCAGTCCTATGCGTCAAGGATACTGGCGAGATTGGAAAACTTTAAAGAACTAGAGGAATTCACGGTAAACAGAAATAAGTCGTATACAGAACATGGAACAGATAGTACGGATAAAAAGGACATAAACTATGTAGGTATACTAGATGAGGATGACCAGAATCTTGATTTACATCACATGAACTTGATAAATTGGTACAGGGAACAGACTAATTTATTGATAATTGAATACTTGATCAAGTCAAATTCAAGAAGAGATAGCAACATAGGGATACAGTTGCTCAAGTGCATGTCCAAAACAAACCCAAAGCTAACAAAGCTTATTGATTACGATTTGTTAGACAGCTTTAACAAAATATATGTTTCAATAGTAAAGGAGCATGATATATTGCCTGTCATATCTTGGTTTAACGAGAACCGTGCCTTTTTAAAGAAAGTGAATTCAAACTTAGAATTTGAGATTAACTATTGCAAGTTCCTAACCTTGGTAGAGAAGGGAGAAGTAACTGAGGCAATTAAGTTTTCCAAACAAAATCTATCTTGTTATGGAAATATAGAGAACTACCAGGAGCAAGAGAAGCATAACTTGGAAGAAAACTTAAGGAAACTAAAAGAAATAGGTGGCCTTTTGATTTATTTGGCGATAGGAGGCAAACAGGCTTTAATGGATAATAGTAGTGTTCCATTCTCAGCAAAATTGATTACACATTCACCAAGATACAAAGAATACGAAAAAGTTCTCTCGAACGAAAGATGGGACAGCCTATCAAAATGCTTTATTGATAACTTTGTGAATCTATATGGTATATCAAGAAACCATCCATTGTTTGTATACCTTTCCGCTGGATTGTCAAGTTTAAAGACAAAATCATGTTATTGTAACACCGAAAATTCGATCTTCAAGACAGATGAATTGAATTATATAAGTCAAAGCAACGAGCCCTTAATACTCACGGACAAGAAATATAGAGGCCCTAATTATTACTATAAGTTGTTGAAGAAAATTAATCACTGTCCTGTCTGTTCTCCTGAGTTGTACAAGCTAAGCCGGAACTTGCCATACGCTCAGCTAATTACTAGCATTTTTAATAATCCTTTCAAATTACCGAACGGCAATATTTACCCATTTGATAAGCTATTGGCACCGTCCGAAAAGTATATGACGGAAAAGAATGATCTATTGAGAATTGGTAAAGTGAAAGATCCTCTTACAAAAGAAGAGTTTTTGATTGATGAATGTGTAAGAGTATATCCAGCATAAATATGCCAACGACTTTGTTTTATCTGCGATTAATCACTGTCGTACGCTTCCTTTGAAGAGTTGGTTTTCTTTTTTAAATTTTCAAACACATATGTTCTTGCATTTCTTTCCATAGCGGGTTTTGTAGTATCACCCATTCCGATTGTTCTTCTATGATGATATGATGGAAATAAATCCCAATTGAATTTGCCAGATTCTTTTACCCTGTAGCCAACGCTTTTTGCCAAAAGTTTGACATTCCAAGACGAATAGGGTTCACCATCGAAAAGTGTAATGACAATTTTTCCTTCTGCCCCTACTCCTAGAGCTTGAAAAAGCTCATCAGCGCTTCTGAAGAATTCTAACACCAATTCCTGATTCGCTTTAATGTTTCTATCTACATCCTTAATTCCCTTTCCAGTGTGAGGAAAGTTGAATATTATATGGCTTAGCTTTCCTTGCGCGTTAAGACATATGCTATTCGTGTGCTTCTTCTTCTTCTTCGGAGCCTTCACCTTAAGCGATTGACATAACTTGGTAGCATCTATGTCATGCGATACTTGAACTCCTTCACTTTGAAGATATGCAATATTGTCTTCAGCACCATCATACTTTTCTCTAACATCATGGAAACTATCATAGCTAGTTGCTTTAAGATTTTCAGGATATATAAGTCCTGATTTAACAATAGAACAGGCAAATGAAAAGTCTCCTTCTCCAATTAGAAGAATTTCATCATCAATGCCGAATGGTAGAAAGGGCTTTTGATTTATTTTCTTTTTGCCTGTATCATTTGTTTTTTTGCTAGATGAATTAGGGATCTTTTGTAATTTTTCTTTCAACTGATGCCTTGCTAAGGCTCCTCTGAGACCCTTTGCTTTGAAGTTCTTTTGCTTACCTTGTTTCTTCATAAAATGCTCATCAAAAACGATATCCCGGAACTGATGAGAATTTTACTTACAGTAGAAAAAAGAAAGTTTGAACTGTAATACTAATTAATATTAGTCTGATATAGATCTAGATTTGATTGCACATTATTCTCTACATATGAAAGGCTCTTCCTTCCTCTACGTTGTAAAAGTTGTCCATGCTCTCCAGTGATGTTACATCAGCTGCTGGAATCTTTGACAATTCTTCTTCAGAACTTGACTTGCTTTCGTCAGAGGTATTATCCTCATCATCAGAAGCATTTCCTTCTGTTCTACAGGTACTTCCCATTTGTGATTTTTCTCTTATGCTCTGTCTTGGGGTCATACCGTTTTCAAGGAGAGCGATATCCAGTTCACTAAGCGGTATAAGTTTTTCTTCCAGGCCGTCATCAAATTCATAAAATAGCATGAAAGTTCCCTGGCAGCTCAAGACCTCACGTTCATTAACCACATAGACTGATTCATCGCTGACACGCCACCAAGAGCCTCTGTGTTTTCGGAAACAAATATAGTGCCCATAGTTATGAGTTCCGAAATGTGAGATTACAGCCTTGAGATTATAAACAAATTTTGAATCACTTGCTGGCTTTTCGTTTGAGCCATTTGATGTATCAATAATAGTATCATCTAGCTCTTCTTCCTCCAAGTCGGACAAGTCAGAGCCGGAGTTGTTTTCCGCTGTTTTAGTACTACCTGAATATTTTTCCTGAGATGACCCTTTCTTGAATGATATTCTTGCATCCATGTTTATATCATTAGGCTCGGCTATGTATGATGTCAAGTCAAGGCGAAGAGGAAACCTAACGGCACTTGGATTTTTCACAATCATATAAGTCCTTGGATCAAAAACTGACCGGTTAATGTGTATAGACAATAAAGGAGGGGGCCTTGACAACAAAATCTGCTTTGACTTCCTCGTTTTTCTTATCATTTGCTTGATAGAGAGTTTTTCAAATACTTCGTCTGTAATATGGGCTTTGGGTAATTCCTCCTCGATTTCCTTGAGTCTTAACTTAAATTGATTGGCAATCTTTTCATTATTCGTAGCAGACAATTTCTCCAAGATGAACTCCTTTGTTTGAGCTAGCCCACATCTATTACAATTAACATCATCAATGAACTCGGGCTCAGTCCACATATCCAATAGCTCGTATAGGCTGTATCCTGAATTATGCATGTTTTGTGGAAGGTTTAAGCTCAAGCCACTATTTACCGAATACCGAATACCCCCTACTTCTCCACAGGAAAGACAGCCAATTCTTTCAGCGGAGATCCCGTCAACAGGTGTTATTAGTTCAAGGGGATAAAACTTATCATTGCTGTTCTCCAAATTAGGGTCAACTTGATATGCCGGTATGTAAACTTTACCCAACTTCCCTAGTTTGTCACATCCTTGAACCAAGTCGGGGATTGAAGAGCGATCTATAAAAGATACTTTATTTTGGGCTTTGTCAGATCCTTCTACTTCCGGAGTCGAACTTCTTGACTTGCTGGACGATTTAAACTCTTTCTCAAGTAAGCCCATTACCAATTGATAGAATTCCTGTGCGTCTTCTTGGTTATATCCCGTAAAGAAATTTTGCTTTGGGCCATTGGGCATCTTACTTAGTAATGGCTTAGTACTGAACTCTTTTCCCTTGCTTCCATATTGTCCATTTATACCCTCCAAGAATGATCTGAGAGCCGAGGTAAAGACAAGCTCTTCCTTTGGTGTACTAGATTTGCATACAATTGGTTGCCCTGGTGCCTCTTTGATTTCAATTTCTTCATACAAGTATGAATCAATGAACTTGAGTAGCTCCTTGGATGATGCAAGAGACTGAAGTACCGAGTTCATGAAGCAGGTGTTACCATCATTGCTTATTCCACCGATTTCACCGCCATTTTTCATAGCAAACAAAGCTTCTTTTGTTTTCCTACCAGAACCAAACCCCTGTCTACCAGACATGAACTTATAGCCCAGATTCATGCTCAGAAAAATTCTTTTGCTAAGTGTCAGCAATCCTAATTCTAATTCGGCACTTTTGAAAATTAGACTTATAGTTATACCAGTAAATAAGGTTCCAACACAAAGAAGTAGTGAGTTTCTGCCCGACTTAGTGATGTTTGATGCAAATGATTGATAAAGATGAGTCGGCTTGATTAATATGTCGAAATTCAACTTGGATTGATACTTTTCAGATATAAAGAGAATAGTAAAAAATATAAGCAGACTTAATGCTAAAAGTTCTTTTTGATGACGTAGGAACATACAGGACCAGACAGTGGATCCAAGTTCTTGCCACTATGTATACTTAATACACCACGTCACGGCTGAAATAATAAACTATGTGTAATGCCTACTCAGTCAATAATTTTCTTTCTAATAGAAAAAATCATGTAGATCTTAGCGAAATATACGTTCCCCATCTCGCGAATTTTCAACTTTCTACACCACCCATAATATGGAGCATAGTATAAAATTTAAAGTTTAAACAACGAAGATTAGTTCTATATAACTAGTTTTTTTTAGGTGGTAACAAAAGCCTTTTGTCAAGACAGTAGAGAAGTAGTCTTTTTTTTTTTTTGTTTTTCATGTAAGTTTATCAGTGACAATAGTACCTCACAGACAGACAACCAACTCAAATCATAATGAAGTAGCAGTGAGTCCAAATACATGTACGTTCATAGAAAGTCATGTTTACTGACGTCCTGGTGGGTATATTGAAGGAGGGGCAACACCCCTGGGGAAACCTTGAAATTGATTTATGGGTGGTCTTTCCTTACCCCATCCACATTTCAAAGGCCTTCCATTCACTGTAAACCCCGCCAATTGCACGATCGCTAAAGCAGCTCTTTCATGGGAGTCATAGTTAACGAATGCGCAACCCTTTTCGGGGTGGAATTTGAAATCAACGATGAAGCCGAAATTCTGTAATAAAGGAATCAAATCTGTTTGTTGGGTGAAGTGTGCAATATTACCTAAATAAACCGTAGTTTGCCACGATGGCGTCTGTCTGAGAACTATATCAAATGACTGGGGTGACATTATAGGAATATTCGACTGATTTCCATTGCCAGCACCAGCTTGGAAGGCGGTGCTTGGCTGCAGCTGGAGACCAGGAATAATTGGCTGATTATGTAACTGAGGCTGCATTGGGTTTGCATGGAATGAACGATATTGCCGATTCCCCTGATTTGGGTAGCGGTTATTACCAGCCCTGAATTTCGGGTTGTTAAATTGTTTATGAGACGCCCAGTTACACCTAATAGCTCTTCCTCCAATCCATTCTCCATTCATAGTTTGCAAGGCTAATTCGGCATCTGCCTGACTGCCGAAGCTCACAAACCCGTAGCCTCTCGAGCGTGAAGTTTGCATATCCCACATCACATGTGCTTGTCTTAAAGATTCGAACCTAGAAAAAGCTTTATGTAGACTTTCATCGTCAACCTCCGGTGAGAGATCACCAACGAAAATATTAAAAAAAGGTTCATGCTGACTCGCAGTAGAGACTGCTGACGACTGGTATGCCCAGTTAATCTTTATAATCGAATTATTTACTATCCTGCCATTCAAAGTACGCAATGCCAATTCTGCGTTGTCAGTGGTTTCGAATTCAACAAAGGCATAGCTAAATCCCGGACGGTTTTTATCGTTCAATGTTTTGATCGACCTGACACCACCACAACTTGAGAATAAATCCCTTAAAAGATCTTCGCTGACAGATTTGTGCAAACCGCCCACATATAAAATAGTATTAGAGATTTCTCTTCCACCATCAACTGCACTGGCTGGGGAGCTTTCCATTTGATCACCATTGTTCCTAGAGTTGTTCTTGCTGTCCATTTCACTGGTCTCCTTCACATTATTTGTATTGTTGTCAATGTTACCAGTATGTTCTTGTGTTTGAAGCGAATTGTGCTCTTCAAGACAACTATTATCTTGCGTGTCTGTTCCGCTCATCATAAAGTCAAATTAAGCAACTTTAAATAATATAGAACGAGTACAGTAACTAGAAATCTGTATGCTAAGTAAATCAAAACAAGATAAAACGAAAAAATAAAAGAAAGCAAAAACAAGTCCAAAATCTAATCACGAATATTTCCCTGTGTTAGGTTCAAATGAAATTCTAAGAGATATTAATGGTCCTGTCCAATGTTTGGTCCAATCTTAATGGTTTGCAAATACCAATTGATTAAAAATCGTCCGCTTAGTTCCCCGAATTTTTAGAATAGACGGGCCAGGATATCGCAAACGCTGTTCAGGATAATGGATAAAATTGAGCTAAAATGAAGTTATACGAATGTCTCCCATTAAAAGTGCCAATGATCTAATACAAATAGTTTAGCAAAAGAAAACGCTTTATAACTATCCAGGAAGTACCTTGCAAATAAGATATTAAAAAATGAGGAGAATTTTAGTTGGAATTCACAGCGCGTAGATCTCTATCTCTTTGATGTGATACCTTGATAGCGCTTGGAAATCAAGTGTATTATCGTGAATCTCTTTTCCAAGTGTCCGTTATTATGATAATTACCAGAGTAATGTTGTATTCGAATATATGTAGAAAAATATTATGTAATCAAATTCCTTCCATATTACATCAAGATAAAGTCTTAGGACGAAAGGCGATGGGTAAGAAGATCGTGGTTAGCGTAGGGTGTGCTAAGGATGTCAAGAAAGTAAAAGATATACTTGAATTGCATAACGTGCTAAACAAGCACAGGAAAATAGAACTGACCTCTGGTGGTTTCCATCTTTTCACAAATTTGCGATCTGACGATGACTTCATCAAAATAGATGTGGAACATAGCGTAGGTACGTATGAAGATGACCACTTGCAGCCACTTGGAGAAAAATCATCCCCTGACCCCGTGGAGGTGATTAAATCGATATTAAAGGAAATGAATGTGAGTAATATTAGCGAACTCATCAGCAGGGCACCAAAAAAGTGGAGTATATACCCACCTATGGTACTTTTCCCTCCAAATTCATTTGACACTGAAGGTTGGAATGAGTTATTTCGCATGAAAGAATCTAGGACTACTTTTTTTAAGGCGCTTATACTTAAGATACCGGCTTTCAATCAAGTAACTCATGTTGCTGTGAATAAACCCATTATAGAACACGACATTATGCGCAGACCACTACACATAATACCATTGCATGGTGATTTTGGGCCCGAGCCAACACAGGAGATGTTCGAAAATCCGTCTGACACAGACTTTGCTCGGGCTTTCTGGTGCACCGCCGTCCAAAACGGCATATTTCAAACATGGGCACCCAGATACACAATGTTCTCCCGTGGAAACGTGAAAGAGAAAAAGAGGTTGTTAGACACATACCGCAATCTCCATGATACGTTTGTATATGACTTCTACGCAGGGATCGGATACTTCACACTCTCGTATCTCAAAAATGGAGCTATCGTCTTCTGCTGGGAGATAAACCCATGGTCAGTTCAAGGCCTCATGAAGAGTGTCTCTAAGAATGGCTACAAATACAAGCTTTTTACCCCCCGCTGCACTCTCGACAGGGCAACTCTCGACCGCTGTCTTCGCGACGGCGTCTCCGTCTTCATCTTCCACGAAAGCAACGAGAAAGCAATCGAGCGCAATGCAGCTGTCGCACCGTTACCAGTCTCGCACATCAACATGGGTCTACTTCCTTCTTCACGCTCATCCTGGCAATATGCCCAAGAGGTAGCCTCAGCTAGTTCTTCAAAAACAATTTTACACGTACACGAAAACGTCCATATCAGTGAATTCAACGAGCTTTCCCGGTCCCTCTCTGAGTACTACGATGGAGATATTCTCCACCTAGAGAAAGTTAAGACATTTGCTCCCAACATATGGCATGTGGTGTTAGACGTCCTTCTTTAACCCGTCAGGCTCACCGTAGATATTCTTAGTAATTGTGTACAAAGTAAACAGTCTTCGCGCACCCTATAGAGAGATATAGTGTATGTCTTATATAAGCCACGGGACCAATTGACGTTGGACAACGATGTATTGTGCGACATAGTTTGTCCGGCCCCTGCATTTTTTCTGTATCTTGGCCTGTCAGTCACGCCGTTCGCCATATTCGCTTCACTCGCCATTTTTTTTTCATTCGCGACATAATTGATGATGTCCCGACAGACTGCGCCTACGTTGACGATGAAAGAGTCTTTCTTTTTTCTTTTATTAGAGATCCAGAAACAGACCCAGTTTGTAGTGAGTAGGTAATGTAGGCAGGGTTAGTATATACGGCGAATAAAGCAGGATAAAGAAAAGTTTCCAAAAAAGGCGCGTGATGTTAGTTTGGAGAAGACGACATTACGTGGTTGAAGCACGCCCAGAGGACCGTAGCACAAATAATTATGACCAACAGAGATAAAATAATTAGTGTATCGGTTGTAAGAAAACAGACACTAGATATAATATAGTCTCGGTGTGGTTGCTAAAGAGTGTTGCAAGATACTAGCTAGATTAATAGAGGGCTAAGCGGTCGTCTCGAAATTCCGACGAAGCGTAAATTTAAGAAGAGCCAGATTGTGGTGAGAACAACAACGCAGAAGTACTGTTTTGCTAATATCAACAAAGCAGACTAAGCACTCGCGGACGTACTAGATTTGCGAGGGTGCTACCATGAGCGGAATGAAGGGTAACAAGAACGAAGACGAGCAGCTCTTCGACATCTTGAATTTGTCTCCGCTGCTAGCAAGAGCAGAAGACACGAACATGACCGACTGGGTTGGGCTGGATAGCGGTGACATATACGGGAACACGCGACAGTCCCCTGCTTCCTATAATACACATTTTCAGAAGAATGCTAATATGAATTTGGGCAATGATACTGGGCTATCGCTCAATTCTGCCAATTTACAGCATCTAAATGATCAGCTCATGCCTCCTATGGCATCTCAAGACTCATTTTTGCATCCTCCATCGCCATCAGTTTACACCTCCAACTCGGTATACACTGACTCCCTGAACCCCGCGAGTCCCTTTATGGATGCTGCGTCCCACTTCAGCAATAATGCATACTCAGACATCCAGCAGTTGAGTATACCGAATGGCGGGTTTGTTGATGGATCCAGTATACTGGGGTTGAGTCATTTTGACCAGGAAATTGCTCTCGGAGGCTCTATTTCAAGCACTAATCTTTTGGGCTTATCTGAGGGAAATCCCCAAGAGGTCACACCTATCAGCTACAATGTTCCCCCAAAGATACAGTTACCCAATGATCCTAGTCGTAGCATACTGCAGGTGAACATGACAAACCAGCTCACAGAAAATAACCTCATAAATTATAATAACTCCATGAAGCAGGAACAACGAGAGATTACCATATCTGTTCATCAAGCTCCAGAGGAAGTGGCAGCAAATACGCCATCTCTATTCAGCAACTCCTCCCACGCGTCATCTGTGAGCAACTCCCCGAGAAATTTTTCTGGTAACTCTAGCGGGCTTCAGCCGAACCAGGTAAGTAATTCGGCTTCCGGTCCTTCAGACATTGGCGAACATTATAATTCTCTTCTCAACCCAGATGAGTTCCAGTCTATAAAACGAGGTAGGAGGAGGTCTCACTCATCCAGAGAGAGGTCCAGACTGCGCTCAAGACAAAGGTCAAGGTCTGCAGGAGGAGATGATTATGATTCTAATGACTCAGGTGGTAATCTGAATGCGGTCTCATCTAGGGAAAAAATGCTAGAGCTTGCATCTCCTAACCAGTCATCAAGAAGAACTCAGAAACATCCGTCTGTGTACGCATGTCATTTATGTGATAAAAGATTCACCAGACCTTATAACTTGAAGTCGCATTTACGAACGCATACCGACGAAAGACCATTCATTTGCAGTGTTTGTGGAAAAGCATTCGCGAGGCAACATGACCGAAAGAGACATGAAGACTTACATTCTGGTGAAAAGAAGTTCCAATGTAAAGGATTTTTGAAAGACGGGACGGAGTACGGTTGCGGAAGAAAATTTGCTAGAGCTGACGCTTTACGAAGGCATTTCCAGACAGAAGCAGGCAAGGAATGTATACGGCTTCTTGTCGAAGAAGATATGAAAGACAGAGAAAATGGCGTAAAAACCGATCGCGATCCAAATTTTATGAATAATCCAGCTGTTACGAATGACTTCCTTACCCCAAGCAGTGTGGGGGTCAGTAGTAATAGTGCTTCCTCGATCCCGCTGGTGGCTATTTCGCCACCCGATTAATTTGTTTGAGGTTAAGTTATAGAAGCTCATTTGTATTATTACTACATCGGTACCGATTTATTTAGAGTTATGAAAATATATTGTAATGACGTCCAGGATAATGTATCTTTATATATATCTGTTCTCGATTTTTAAAAACAACGTTCGTTTAGCATTGTTGATTATCTTTATATTCACAGTACCTTAAATTTTTCATTCAAACTTTTTTATGTACATACATTTTTTATTTTGAATGCGCTCGTTATTCAATTTGTCTGATCAAATATACGACAGATAACGTATTGATAGACTAGGTACTACATTATGTCTCCACTATATGATGATCTGTTGATCGATAAATTGAAGTCTAATGCAGCTAACAAGTTATCTGAAGATGAAAAAAAGTTGGCAGAGCAGTTGCAAGCAAAGCTGAATTTAGCGCAGAAGCAGTCTCGCCGGTACATCGAAGATTTATTGAAAGAGAATGCTACTATGCCAATTATGTTGAAAGCTGTACAAGTGAATAATGCAGAGTCGTTTAGGGGTAATTTCTTACAATCTCAAATAAAACCGCTAACAGAGCGAAATCTTGTAACGCTTGATGATCTATCTAAGAGAATTGACAAGGTAGAAGAAAACTTGAGGAAATTGAATGTTGTTGAAAATATGCTCGTGTCCTTAAATCCCATTCAACGTAGTATTTTCGCTAGACCATCCAACACAATAAATATTGTTCCTATATTAAACCTAGCACCTGTCAGAAGATTTTACGCCAAGACCGGTACTAACATTGGCAATGGTGAAGGTGATGGTTATATTCAATTTAACTTGAGGAACATTTTTGGTGGCGCAGAAAATCTAATATTAGATGCCATTACAGGTACCCGTACACTGTCGTCATATTTACTAAATTACAACCAGCCAGTATTTAACCATGCTGACTTTATCTGGGAAAGCACAATATATTCAAACTTAAAGAAGTTTGAATGGATCAAGAGCCAAGTACAAGTAAAGGGATTCACCACCAGAATCTATACGCAATATCAACTGCCTTTCAATCATGAAGTGGTATTTGAGAATTCCTGGAGATGTTTAATTAATAAATACTCCAAGTCATTGGAGGTTTTCCGCTCCCTGGGAGATGATATTAAATCTTCATTAGCATATAACATCAAGTACGATACAAGAGATAATGTACATCTTCCAACGACAGGTCATTTTTTTCGGATGGGCATTGAGTATGCTGGACTTTTCGACTTCAACACTTCAAATTTCGTTAAGTGTGCATTCGAAACACAACTAGCAAAAACGATTATACCTTCTCATACGTTAATCTCGACCGTTAAATCAGGTATTGTTTACCCATTCAACAACACCAATAGTCTTATTGACAAATTTTACACTGGTGGTCCCAATGACGTTCGCTCCTTTAACTTGAATAGCTTGGGCCCCAAAAGCGAAAATTGCTCCATCGGTGGTGATATGTTTTTGAATGGGGGTATATCAATAGTATCAAGGATACCCAAGACTTCAAAAGACTCCAGCTTTAGATTGCATAACTGCTTGAATTGGGGTAATCTTATTCCGTTAGATAAAGGTAACACATTTAAGGAATCATTCAGAAGGTTGACCTCCGAATTCTCTATAGGATATGGTTTTGGTTTAATCTACAATCATCCTATGGCAAGATTTGAACTTAATTTTGTTTTACCCATTGCTGCACACGAAGGCGATGGTATGAGAAAAGGCATTCAGTATGGCGTAGGCATTTCATTTTTATAAAAGTTTATCCATAACGTATAATAAATATAACTTATAAACCTTTAACGGAATTCTTCCTCGCTTTTTATGTGATTGCTAATCCACTTTTCATGGTATTCAGCGACCTCTGGTACGATAAGACTTTCAATTTCCATACTCTCCTTCACCTCCTCGTCGGTTAACTTGATCCAATGAATTTCATCATTTGGTGCAACTATAACGACCTCTTTCTTTCTGGTTTGTAACAAATTACCAATAACCAATTGATGCTGGTATCTGTCAAGCGCTGTCTTGGCTTTGTCAATCAAGATAGAGCTATCAGTCTCAAGCTTGAAAGATACAATCATTCCTGACGGAGCCCAATTGTCGACAAGCCTTCTAAGGAATTTAGGAACCTGTTCGAGATCAATGATAAGCTTTCCGGTGGACTGTGATTGAATTTTATGTTGGGGCATTCTTGACTGAGGTAAAAAAAAGTCAGAAACAGCGGCAGCTAGGAAAAATAATGCCTTCGACCCCACCTTTTGCAACAAAATTGCAATCAGCCTGAGGGTATATAGATACTGATTCACTGTGGTGAATGGAATCACTAGCAACGAGTTTGAATCTTTGGCTTTTTTATACTTTCTCAAAATCATCAACATCTCATCAGCAAAATCTGGATTGATCTCTATCCTGTTATTCGACTCTGTCATGTAGTCTAAAAAGCAATTTGTAGTGTGGCTGTAATGCCTGGAGTATGGGAGAAGGGAGAATTCACGATAAAGGAATATCACGGCATATCCATTTTCTAAGAAGTACTCCGCTGATGTAGCACCCCTAGTGCCAGCGCTGAAATTATCTATAAATCTCACGGTATTGTTTTCCAATGGTACTGTAGTCCCTCCCGAGGTTATCAATGCAACTCTTTTACCGGTATGTGTGGCATGGAAATCGATAAAATCTCGTACTTCGTCTTCAATTTCCTCAAGATATAGAGGTGCCTTATGCGTTCTAAAGTACCTCTCTTCATCAGAGAGCTGGGCTATAGGAAAATCGGGTATATTCCTGTCGATTGCACTGCCAGCATCCGGAATAGAGGTATGAATCACTGAACTTCTCTTGGCTTGTGGCGACATGTTTAACACTATGCTAATACGTCTCGTACCTACGTCGTTAAAAAATGCGGAATAAATATGGGGAAAATTTTACGTTCTCAACGATTCTAACAGATATTCTAATGAATCCTATCGTCTTTTTTGATGTAAGTCTCGTCTGATGGAAAGTATCAATAAACAATACGGGATGCTTTTTGGTGCTTTATATAGATACTTGGTCAAAAGCACAAGCATCAAATTTACTGACCGACTAATAATGGCATTACTAACATCTAGTTATCGATACAAGGTTTGTGTAACTTAATTGCGAAGGTTCCATAATCGTTGCAGCTATTAACAAGTTAGACGAGTACCTAGGAAGAGCCAAGTTTGAGCTTTTTGCTGATGAGCTCCCAATGTAAGTATATTTCACATTGAACCAAGCGAGGATATTACTAACATGACCAAGAACCACAGAAAATTTTCGTCAGTTTTGCACAGGTGAATATCGTGAGAATGGAGTCCCAATAGGGTACAAAGGTAGTGCTTTTCATAGAATAATCAAGGGCTTTATGATCCAGGGAGGCGATTTCGTCAAGAAAAATGGCACTGGGAGTACTACGATCTATGGAAGACTGCATTTTCCTGATGAGGGATTTATGTATGACCGTAAGTATATTATTGACCAAACGAGACATGATGTGGATCCAGACCTTTGCTAACAAAGCATCAATAGATAAAAAATACTATATTTCGATGGCAAATACCGGCCCAAACACAAATGGGTGCCAATTTTTCATTTGCTGCAGAGATCTTCCTCACTTGGATGGAAAACACGTAGTCTTTGGTAAAGTGGTAGAAGGTTTCGATATCATCGACACTATTGAGCTGGTGGAGACAGATTCACAGGACTTGCCCAAGAGCCTGGTCTTGATAACGAATTGTGGAGAAATGTAAGTATGTATGTATGATAAAACAATATATACTGGTGTAAAATTACAATTCTCTAATTTTCCTATCTTTTTACATGAGACGCTGTAATTATATCAATGTATGGACAGCTACCACTAGAGGCACATTTCAGTCTGCCTCGGCATCGATTTAGGATATGTCTTTTTTTTCGTATGTGGTGACTATATTCGAATTCTCAATGTCGTTCTCGCTGCGATTAAGGAAGCATTTCAAAATCTACAACTAAGGAGTTGATTATAGATAGATAAGAGATGTCTGCAGACTACTGGCTGTCTTCTCAGCGAACTAAGTGGCAATTCAACCGCCAAACTTTGCTAGACTACAGAAGAAAGCTTCTTATGCTAGAACGAAAAATGATTCACAGCGGTTTGATCAAGGATCATCCGTACGTCAACTATGACTGGAATATGCGAATATATTTGCACAATTGTACGTATTGACAAAAGACAAGAAAGTACACTATGATACAGCTACTAACTCCCTGACAAGTAATCGTAAAATTAGGCAGAAGACTCAACATCAGACAAGTTGTGCTTGCTACTGCAGAGGTGTACTTAACCCGGTTTTTGACCAAGGTGCTGGTGAAAGAAGTAAATGTGTACTTGCTAGTAACCACATGTGTGTATGCCTCGTGCAAAATAGAAGAGTGTCCGCAGCATATACGACTAATAGTGTCTGAAGCCAGAAGCCTATGGCCGGAGTACATTCCTCACGACACTAGCAAATTGGCAGAATTCGAGTTTTATCTATTGGAGGAAATGAACCTCTATCTCATCTTGCACCACCCGTACCGATCGCTACTTCAAATACAGAACTTTTTAAAGGAGAACTACGACACTTATGCGTTCGTATTGACGGACGATGAGCTACAAAACTCGTGGTCACTCATCAGCGACAGCTACATCACTGACTTGCATCTTCTCTACCCCCCACACATCATAGCAATTACAGTCATATACATAACCATCGTGCTCAAGAAGAACACCTCGTCCTTGAAGCTGAACGGTAACTCCGTCTCGATCGACCCAGAAGCAAATGAAAAACCCCAATCGGGCGGCATTGACTCGCAAAATAACCCCAGCGCCATGGAAATCGAGGACTTGATGAACCTCTCCTCCCTGAACCCACACGAGGAACCTTTCGCTCAGACTGTCCCTGGGGCAACACAGTTGGAGGTTAAATCTCTACTGAAAATGGACCAGGATACCATCCGAATAAACAAGTTTATGAAATTTTTGAATCATTCGCATATTAACTTGGACGAAGTCGCTGAGTCAATTCAAGATATGATTAACTTATATTTTGTATGGAACCATTACAATGAGAATTTAGTGAAAAAGTCCCTACATAGGATGCTAATAAACACTTAGCTTTGATACTTTTTTTACTACTATCTTGCACCCCTCGCTACTTGTAATCCACTTAAACTTACTCGTCGATTTTTACAATTGTGTCTCAAATCTTGTCCACGTGAATATGTAAAGGTTGATCTATTTTTTCTTTCGAAAAAAAGTTTCGAAGCAGAAGATTACACGATACGTATCAAGAAAACGTTGGATGCACAAGCTGATAGAAGCACCAAATTAGATCAAGAACTTAGACCGAAAGCTCAATTAACTATTTGTCAGCAGAGATTGCAAGATCTATAGACTAAGTTACGCATATGAGTAGTGATTCGGATCGTACCGGTTATTCGAAGAAGATGAAATATAAGAATACCATGCTTGCCAAGATCGAGCGGAACCAGATACCCTTGTCAAGATCACTTCTATTTGCACTTTATCTTCTGCATTTCATAAACCCACGTGGAATAAGCTCCAAGTTTTTGTGCTTACAGTACAAGGTGGGCGCCAATGCCAACGGTGAGGCCGTGTACGAGATTGGGATCGACGATGTATACTACGTGATACGCTGGGTCGTCTTGTTGACTTTCTTGAGATCGAGTCTCATGAGATGGTGCTTCGAGCCGTTCGTGTCGTACTTCTGCTCCGTGAAAGACCAAAAGACAAAAACGCGTTTTGCTGAGCAAAGTTGGTCGTTCGTGTATTTCACTTGCTCGTTCATAGTTGGGTTCTACCTATACTTTCACTCGCCCTACTGGCTCAACATTGATCACTTGTATTCGGATTGGCCACATTATCAGTTGACATCGCTCTTTAAAAGATATTACTTAGTTTCAATTGCGTTTTGGCTCCAGCTGGTGTTTGTCTTAAATATCGAGGCTAGAAGAAAAGATCACTATCAAATGTTCAGTCATCACATCATCACCTGTATCTTAATTATAGGCTCATACTACTACTACTACATCAGGATAGGTCATCTTATCTTGATGATTATGGATTCTGTTGATATCTCGCTCTCAGCAGCAAAAATGTTAAAATACATGAGCTTCCACATCATGTGTGACTTCATGTTCTTTATTTTCTTGAGCTCGTATGTTCTTTTGAGAATATGTCTATACAACTATTTATTGTATCATGCTTGGAGCAAAGCCTCGGAGTTAATGAGAGATGCAAAATGTGTGCCCGGCTTACCTCAAAAAAGATGCTGGACACCGTCAGTAATTAATGCGTTTTTAGGGTTACTCGGCGGCCTTCAGGTGATAACAATAATCTGGATGTATCTTATTATTAAAGTGGCCTACAGGGTCTTTACTGGTGCAGGTGCGGAAGATGTCAGAAGCGATCTGGAAGATGTATCAGACACTGAAGAAGTTTCCGCAGAAACGAAAACCCAAGAAGTTGGGGTTTCGGAGAAAAATCAATAATTTGGATTAGGCATTGTCAATAAAGACTAATAATTTTTCGATTTACTACGAAACTAATATAAGGAAAGTTAAGTTGGTATGATCAAAGTTAATAATAAAACTTCACTTTTGACCTTTCATTGTATATTATACTTGAACTACACATGCAATTAGAACGAGATATTTATAAGTTATTATCCTCAAAAGGAACTCGCCTTGTTTGAAAAGCATATTTAGTTTCCTGATCTATAGTTTTTAACTCATTACAAAATATCATTTCGTACCTGACCTAGCTACACAGTAGATGTCATACTAGTATACAAGCATATCACCATCACACATAACCCCCATACACTTAACAATAAGGAAGCATATCTTAGTATACGCTCGCGATCCGATAACTCACCAACATCGGAGCCAATAAGTTTGTAGCCAAAAAGTCCTGGCAAGATGAATGAAATAGACGTGGATCCTGTGGCTCCTACAAGGGCCAAAATAAATGCAAACGATTTGATAGACATGGCAAGGTAATATCCCACTATTAGTAAGCCAGTGGTGAGAGCCTTGAAAGAAGTGTCAGATAACGGTACAATGTTTGCCTGGATCTGTATTGGTACAGACCTCTGAGAGCTAATATCATTGCTCAATAAGGCAGAGGTTTCATCTTCGCCGGATTCATGTTCGCTCTCTCTTGAATCAATGATTCTAGTACGGATCCAAAAGTAAACATTATTTACCGATATCCTTGCAGGATGGATCATAAGTGGAAATGAAAAGATCACCATTAATACTATGCTGAGACGTCCCAAATTAGTTGACCAGGAGTTGTGATACTGCAATATAATGTTTCCTCCTACCTTGTCGCCAAACGTATAATACCCACTGATTCCTACTAGTAAAAACAACGCTGATGAAATCGAGACCGCCGAATATATTAAAGATTTTATATGATCCAAAGACTTGTCTTGTTCCTCATTTATAATTGAAAACATGTTCTGGTGCCCGGTGTATGCGAAAACGAGTATTGAAAAGGTACTGAATGTGTAGGAAAGAGACTTGGGGAACAAAGTCATGTCGCCTCTGCTCAGAGTCGGAACATCCAAGGCGACTGCGTGACACACTACTAGAGCAGACATGTATAATATGGCCAAAATCCCTAATATCGACGAGTACTTCAATGAAGAGAGATTCTTCAAGAAAGATAAAGGAACACAAAGTATAGCAGACAAAATGATCCAAAACGTCTCACGACTTGTATTCCAAAAGGGCTCAACGTCTAATATTGTTGGCATCAAGTCCCCTATCAATACTAAGTAGGAAACAGCGCACCCAAAACACTGAATGGCGATCGCTATATCAAAAACGACTGATAGAGAAGGGTATGTGATTGAGCACACGCTGAAAAACGTAGCATGTCCTATCGGTACATACCTTGATACGTATCCTTGAAGATATAGGCCAAACCCCGACGTGAAGGCTGCGATCAACGTTATTATTGTCCCAAATATCATACCATCACTGGAAAAGGCATATGGCATTGATAGCAAACCAGCACCTATAATAGTTTTAGTTAAATTTACTAGTGAACTCCTAGAATCACTGTTAGCTTCTACCATTCTGCCTCTATATTTTACGTTTCTCAAGAACTTTAGCTATATTTCAACCAAGTAAATTTTCTTCCATTACTTTAAGATTGTGTCATCCACAGTTAAAAATGATTTTTAAGAATACATACAGCGATCACTTTTTTGTTTACTACGCGGAGTTGATTAACAAAACACACAACATTGAAATATTTATTCTAAGCGGCATACTTTAAGGAGATAGCAGGTGGAGATAGGAGTTGACGTTCAATTAGCAGCAGGATACAATAGGCGATTGGAACGATACTTTGAATCTTGCCCGACTCATTAGGTGTTCCTTTTAGACAGCAGAATGACATCAGCGGTAGGAAATGGTTCTGCTCAGACCGAAGTGCCTATCGATTCGAAATCATCTAAGCTGTCTTCTATCACAGTGGCAGTACGTGTGCGGCCGTTCACACCTACTGAAGAAAGTAATCTTATAACGCCCACGAACGAGAGGGTATTTTTGGGCGATGGCTCGTTGAGCTCCAAGCAAAACAACGATAACGACGCGAGCAGAGATGGTAACTCGCTCATACCAAAGGGGATCCGAAAGATCTTAAATGTGGTAGATGACCGAATGCTTATCTTTGATCCGCCGGAAACCAATCCTTTAGCACACATGCAAAAAAATGCATTTCCTAACGCTAAGTCACCTAGAATAAGAGAGCACAGGTTTGTTTTCGACAAGCTATTCGATATGCTGGCTAGTCAGAATGACATATTTAACAGTACGACACGTCCACTCCTAGACAGTGTCCTTGATGGCTACAATGCTACTGTATTTGCTTATGGAGCTACGGGTTGTGGTAAAACCTACACTATTCTGGGCACACCTATGGACCCAGGGGTCATATTCCTTACAATGAAGGAACTCTACGGCCGTATCAACTCTTTGTGTGACACGAAGGTTATAGATGTAAGTCTTTCGTTTTTGGAGATTTACAATGAGACGATTCGTGACTTACTTCAGCCCGAGACTGACTATAAAAAACTCATCTTAAGAGAGGATGCAAACAATAGTATAACGGTGTCTAATCTCCTGACACATAAGCCGAACTCAGTAGAGGAAGTTATGGACCTCATCATCAAAGGAAACCAGAACCGTACAAGCTCACCAACAGAAGCAAATTCGACTTCATCTAGATCACACGCAGTGCTACAAATCAACGTAATACAAAAGGAAAGAACTGCAAGTATATGTGAAGATCATACTTTTGCCACATTAACCATCATAGACTTGGCTGGAAGTGAGAGAGCCGCTGCCACCAAGAATAGAGGCGCACGCTTGAATGAAGGCGCTAACATAAACAAATCCTTACTCGCTCTTGGTAATTGCATAAATGCCCTTTGTGATCCCAAACGAAGAAACCATGTTCCATACAGAGACTCTAAACTCACTCGCTTGCTCAAGTTCTCTCTAGGAGGGAATTGCAAAACAGTTATGATCGTTTGTGTCTCCCCTCTGTCTCAACACTATGACGAAACACTAAATACTCTTAAGTACGCGGATAGAGCTAAAGAAATCAAGACCAAGCTTATCAGAAATAGGCATAGTCTTGACAGGCATGTGGGGTCGTATTTGAAGATGATTACAGAACAAAAGCAAGAAATTGAGGAATTAAGGTCTAGAGAGCAAAACATAAGACAAGAATGTGCCAAAAAGCATAACAAGATTCATGAGGGCTATCTTAAAGATATTTTAAGTCATATATCTAGTCTTAAAACTTCTTTATTAAAGCAGCATCAAGAGAAATGGAGAAAATTTTTCACTTTGGCTAAACGAAAGATACTCATGGTCCAGAAACTCAGGGCGGAAACATTACTATATCATATCAATGTACATCAGCAAGTAATTAATACTTCTCCAGAGCTTAGCACACTTTGCAATTTCACTGAGCAACTAATATCCAAGTTAGACGTCCAGATCTCAGATCTTGAACACCAGTTTATTCGATTAGGAGAGTTAGATCACATTCTTACCGAATCATCCCGGTCTATATTGAAAAAATTGAAAGAAAATGAGTATTGGAATGATACATATGATGAAATATTCGAATCCTTAGTACACTCTTTAAGGGATGATTTAGAGAAAGAGGTTTTTTTCAACTCTTCGATTTTATATGACCATTTATTATATGAGATAAACGATTTTGACTTTCTACCTAAGTCGTTTTCGGACATGTTGTGCCAAATGTTAACAACTGAAAAAAAAACTACCGAAGATTATTCTTCCCGGTTGGCTTTCATGCTCAAACATGCTAATGATATAACCCAACTGATGGTCAACGGGGACTTTGACTCTATCATAGAACAGAGAACATCTGAATTTTTGACCAAAAAGTCCAATCTTCTGTATCGTGCAAGAGAACCGTCAAGCATTGCCCAGCTATATCAAACGCCTTCATTAACTAAACCAAGAGAAAGTAAAAGAACTTCGAATTCCCCCTTACGATCATCACCACCTAGGGATTTGAAAAAGAGTACGAAAAATGGGATACCATCATTATCTTCCAAGATGGCTAAAAAAGTAAGATGGAATATGCCTGGTAATAACGTTCCTGTTGACGAAAGCGATATGAGTTTGGACGATATAAATTCACAGGACAACACATTTTTGAAGAACGATGTTGATGATGATTCGCCATTGGCAAATTCCATACTTGATAAGTCCGAACTAGTCGATGATTTGGATTTTAAGTTCGATCCATCACTAGACTCACCTCCATTGTTCAAAGTATCGAACAATCTGAATTATAGCATTTCCCGGGATGTAGCCAGATCGAAGACGCGACCTCAAAGATCGATTTTGCTACCCAATCGACAGCTTTTACCTAGCGACAATGATGAAGGTCAAACAAAACTTCCATTATTAAACAAAGAGGCTAGCACCAAGCTCGTGAAGCCTAGCCAAACATCTTCTCCCGAGAACGGTACTGGCTTCAATATAGCTAGCATAGGGAACAGCTATCTTCTGGGACCACAGTCTAGAACAAAGTTCAAGATGCATTCACTAGGTGCCCCCGCGCGCATCATAAACAAATACAACATGAACGAGAGTTCGGCCAGAAATATAGGTAGTAATGGTTCTGAAAAAGTTGACTAAATCAGGAAGGCAATTGAGCACTCTTGAAAGTCATTTATGATACTCATAGATATAATAGGCTAACGATATAATGATATACTACTACTTGCACATAGGAATTTATTTTTTTCTTTTAATTGATTACATCACCTGCGCTAAATAATCCAGTGCACGTTATCAAGTCAAGCTACTGGAAGCACATAGCGGCGCTCTGCGCTCTTACCATCTGTTGTTATTGCCACCGTAGTTGTCTCTACCGCCTCCGTAGCCACCAGAGCCACCGTAGTCGTCTCTACCGCCTCCATAGCCACCGGAGCCGCCGTAGTTGTCTCTTCCTCCGCCATAGTTGTCTCTACCACCGCCGAAGTTGTCTCTTCCTCCGCCGTAGTCGTCTCTTCCTCCGCCGAAGTTATCTCTTCCTCCGCCGAAGTTATCTCTTCCTCCGCCGAAGTTATCTCTTCCGCCACCGAAGTTATCTCTTCCACCACCGAAGTTATCTCTTCCACCACCGAAGTTATCTCTTCCACCACCGAAGTTATCTCTTCCACCACCGAAGTTATCTCTTCCACCACCGAAGTTATCTCTTCCACCACCGAAGTTATCTCTTCCACCACCGAAGTTATCTCTTCCACCACCGAAGTTATCTCTTCCACCACCGAAGCTGGAACCGCCGTAGTTGTCTCTTCCTCCACCGAAGTTGTCTCTTCCGCCACCGAAGCTGGAGCCGCTGCCGTAGTTGTCTCTTCCGCCACTGTACTCGTCACGGCCACCGTATCCGGAGGACTCGTGCTTTTTGCCACCACCAAAAAGACCACCTAAGCCATGGTGCTGCTTACCTGAGTTATGCTCGTTTTGTTCATGATGCTCGTACACATCCTCGGCTTTGTTAGCACCAAAAGCACCGGCAATGGCACCACCAATGGTTCCAAGAGTAGAGTGATTACCACCCAATTTGTGGCCACCAGCAGCTCCTATAGCACCGCCGATAAGAGAGGCGCCGAGCCCTCTTTCTCCGTCGCCACCCTGGCCGCCTTCGTTTTGGCCGCTATATTGCAGTTCTTGGGGTTGGTACGAACCCTTATCACCTTGCGAGTAAAAATCGTTTGCCGACATCGTGTTATATGGTAAAACTGGTAATAATTGTATTGATTTATTATTACTCGAGGTCAACCGATGTAATAATATAACTAATTAAAGTGTGAAGGAAAATTTGTCCGTTCTATTGCTCCCTGATCAGGGTCGCCCTTATATAGTGTAAAATTTCCCTTGCTTCACGAACTGTTCGTCGGACGCTTTGAACGCGACTCCACGTCATCATACAATGTACTGCTAAACTAGTGGCTATATGGACTACATGTTCTACTGGAAGGAGCCCAATTGGACATGTGCGTACACAACTAACAATAGCTTCTGTGTATATAATCCATTTGTATGAAGGTAATATTTTGGTTTAGTGTCACGGTTGGTCATGTGGAACTATTAAAATTGAGCCTTCCCACATAGCCTTAGAGGCAATAAACGTGAGTGAAGAACAGCAACACAATAGCGCGAATGGTTCTCTAGCGACGTCTCTTGCAGCGCAGAGATCATGCCGGACCAGTAGGGTGGTCCACAGCTCACGAGAACAGGAACAATCGCGGATGATGTACGCGACGTTGATTTGAGGGGTCACGACATACGCGACACGGAGATCAGCTATCGTTTACCACGATTAATAATGATAAAAGTACTATGCTCGTTAAAAAAATAAAGACTACATAATTATACAGTCTTTCTCTTGAGCGGCACGTGACGTGCTTGAATGCTTTTTGAGCTTTTTCAGCATCTTGGCTACGAACTCCTTGTCATCGATACGGGAAAGAGACTTTTCGTCGCCATTCTCTACTGCTTTCCTGTACCACATCTGGGACTCAGCATGGTTCTTTATACAGCCGATACCCTTTTCGTAGAAGTTACCCAAGGCATATTGGGCCTTGGGGAAGTTGCACATAGCGGCACGCTTGGCCCATTCAAATGCCTCATTCTCGTCCTTTTGTAGGTGGGGCTCGTTACCAACAAGGTACCAAGCGCACATGGCCAACATACTCTCCGGATCACCACCTAGCGCCGCCTGGGTGTAGTAGTGGATCGATAGGTTCAGGTCTTGGGGGACAATGTCACCAAACTCGTAAAACTGGCCTAGGAGTGCTGCTGCGCGGACGTGACCCAAGGCTGCAGCTTGTGAGTAGAGCTCAAGAGAGTATTTTTTGTCGGCAATGACAATATCGTGAAACCCATTGAAGTATATCTTACCCAATTCATAAGGGGCAGCCGCCGTTAGTTCTGTTGCCACGCTGCATGCCCTTGTGAGCCACTTGATTCCGATCTTCTTTGTGTCGATACTCGAAGACAACCCCATTCGTCCGTAGAAAGAGTACACTCCGAGCTTGTACATCGCGGCTGCGTGGTTCTTGGACGCAGCCATCCTCAAGTACTCGACAGCTTTTCTCGCGTCTCTGCCTGTGCCTAAACCTTCTTCGTAACAATAAGAGGTCCTGAACGCCGATTCAACATGTCCATGTTTTGCAGCAGCTTGAAAAAGCGTGAACGCCTCTCTGTTGTCTACTTTACCTAGCGCACCCGAACTGTATGCATCTGCCAAAAGGTACTGGGCCTCGACATATCCTTTATCGGCTAGTTTCTTTAAGTAGAACACAGCTTCTTTCAAGAGCGCCTTTTTGAGCATCTTATCATCCACTGCATTTTCCAAGTTTCCAAGATCTAGCGAGTTTGTAGACTTTGACTTGTTGTGAGATACTTTCTTCATCTTATCGAGCGCCAAAGCTGATGAGGAGGTTGCCCTATTTTTATCTGATAACACTTTGGTCGAAGAGCCGTCTCCAGAGGTTACTTGCGAAATGCTTCCACCGCCGTTTGCACCACCTAGATCGAGCATCAACGCAGTTTGAAGCATATATTGTGCGTATTGAAATAAGACTGTTGGATCATTCGATTTTTTTGCATTTTTGCGATAAAGCTCTATAGTTTTAATCCTGGGAAGTAAATGATTCGAGTTGTCTCCAAGATACAGCTGTATAATATTTTGACTAAAGTCTACCATACTGGCATTATCATTCCTGTCGTAGAAGAACGACGACGTAGATGAAACAGATCTGGTATGGCCATACTTGCCTGCGTCTGTTACTGAAGTGAGTAAATTGTTGTCTGAGCGTGAATGTGCTGTATGCCCTATATTGCTCCCACTAGCGCTCCCATTAAAATTATTAAGTTGCACTTTTGAGCCGTTGATATTTAAATTAGTAACCGACGACGTCGCTGATAAGGGATTCGAAGGTGGTGATGTGATAGGTCCATCTTGCGCAAAAACTGGAGGGGGAGTCTGAGACTCATAAAGCGGGTATGGTGCTTGCTTAACTCCCGACAAGTGATCCTTATGACCCATGTATGGACTGCCATCATTGTCTGTTGGGGTATGAAATTCTGGTTCCAATGGAGGACTTTCAGCAGCCAATGCATCTTGAGGGCCTTCTGGCGGAATGCCATACTCCTCGCTCAGTCGAGAATCACCCTCCTGAGGGCTACTGAGGGACAGAAGCGTGTTTCTCGACTCGTTGAAGTCATCGACAGGGTAGGGAGCACTTGTGAGCTTCACCGCCTTCTGTCTGTATGGGTGAGAGCTCATTTTTTACCTATGTCAATAATTCTGCTAGTTTCTCTGTCTGTTCAGATTGTGGCGTACGTCTAGTGCCAACACAGGAATGTACGCAGTTCCCACCTATGTCCACGAAGTCCCTCGGAATGTAATAGTTCCTCCACTAGTTTATGTGGCTCGTGTATCTACGGTTCCCGTAAGCTTTTCTGTCTTTCCGACTTTATGCTGTTGGCTCCCGAGCTATGCCTAGGGTCGTTATTGCTGCCCGTTCGATTCAGCAACGCCTTTGGTCAATTTTTGTAGCCGCTTGTGCTAGTAGATGTCTCTCGAAGCTAGCTGTCTAGTTCTTCAGGGATGTGTACACGCTGTATAAAAGCAACAAAGCTGATGAAGGCCAAGTCTATGAGTATTACAGGAAGATCCGTATAATTTTTTCTTGCCAGTTCCAATTTGATCGAAACGTGCTCTACCGTCACCAATTTCTCAATTGTCACCTAATGCTACTAACAGCAAGTTCCTGCTATTGAATCCACTGTACAAGTCGAGTATAAGGCTATAGAGTGCCAGGGAAATGCTATTTTGCTCAACAAAAATTTCCTACAACCTCTTTTCTGTGGTTTATAAAAAAATTTTATTAGTGAATATTGGCTTAGATATGATCGTAGCGGTCAGGTAAACAAAAACAGCGGTATTAAAAGAATTCAAAACCGGAGCGCTCTGTCGCCAGACAACACGCGAAAGCGCCCTATATAATACCGAGCCGTTGGAACTACAGAGGAAGACTTCTTTGATTGCCAAGAGAGTCTATGGCCGGAAGCACCGGTGTGTTATGTCTATCCGTCATTGGGAGAGTGACTTTTTGGAAGCTGTCAAAAAGAACAGAAAGTTCCAAAGTAGGCAACGGATATCGGGAACAAGTACAGCAGACATCTATACGGTGACAAATACGGCATTGTTAATTGTCCGCGGTTCGTGATAAAGTATATATTTATGTGTAACGATGGTATACTATATAAAGTGTCGTTGGGGAATGTAGAGAAACAATGGAATAATGGAAGCTTCTAGTTGGTGAGCTTGAAGTAAGCAGCAACGAAGGCGGCAACCACAACACCAAAGATGGTGAATTTTTGAAAGATGGAAGAGGCTGCTTCCATGGGGTTATCAGCGTCGTTTTCAACGAGGAGACGGGCCCTGTCCTCGGGGTCTAGCTTATCCAAGTTTTGCCGGATGTCGAATGGGAGCTCGGGCAGCTTCTGCGCAGTCTGCACCGTCTTCGCGGCATCCATGCGCTTGAGCTCCTCGATGTCAGCTTTGTTCTGTGCCACAAGATCCGGGAAATGTTTCACGAAGCGGTGGTTGTCAGTGATGTTCCACTCTTTGCTGCTGCGGGCCAATTTGCGCTTGACGTTGTCGCTTGTGTTGATGGAGCCTGTAGTCGACTCATCGCCTGTCATAAAGCTCAAGAGCCCTGTCAAGATCGTGGCGACGCTCCAGGCCGGATTCCACGTGTCTGGATGGAAGTCGCTCATCGACAAACATAACCTGGTGTTGCATGAAAATCTTCCGTTGGGGGTAGTCATGGTGATAGATGGTGGTTTGAATGGGTACTCGGCCGGGAATCGTAAAAGTCCGTGATACTGTCCACCCTCAAACGGCGTATCTGCTGGGCCTGTTATTACATAGTGCCACTCCAAGATGTTCTCTTCATTCGGCCTGGCGGTGATGTAGGGTGGTGGGTTAGTACTAATAGCCTTATACTCCTTCGTCAACCTTCTTTGTGCCTGTCTCGATGCCATCCCTTCCTCTAGCTATATCTGTACACTATATTGCAAACAATCAAGCTTACGTTGCTCGGTAGTCTATAGTCTGCCCTACCAACGTACACTAAATATAGTGCTATACAATATTATGACGCTCCCTCCCAAGGATGATGATCACGGTGCATGTTTGGTGTGGGTGCACGACCGCGCATTCCATCAAAAGATAAAGAGCGCCTGGCTGCTCTTCTGGAGCTAAGACCTACGACCGCTGGCCAAGATCAAACTGGCTTGCACCAAGAAGAGGTTGCCCTCTACTTCGGAGAATTTTTTTGGCAAAGCGCCGCTGTGGAACTTGGCCACGGTATCAGCGGTGCAGTGGTTTTCGATAAACTTTGGCTGTTGCCAGATGTTTACTTTGGCCTCTCTCGCACTGGACACATCAGAGAGGCCTGCGTAGTCTTTCAAGGTGGAGTTCAAGGTATCAACACGAAGGCCACCCATGTGTCTCACAGCAGCATTCGTTGATGGCCTATCGATGTCCTCCACGTCCTCATTGTAGAAATCAACGATGTAGAGCCAACCGCCTGGCTTCAAAAAAGTGGCCAACTTCTTCGTTACATCCCGGTAGTTATCAATGTGGTGATAGGATATGGTGCAGTAGATGGCGTCGAACGACCCCAAGAAGTTGCGGTAAATTTCTTCCAGCATCAGCGAGCTGAGAACGTCATACAAGTAAGACCTGACAGTGAGCAATCCTTCGAAGCGGTCGTTGAGAGCTCGGGCTCGAACGTCAAACTTCTGGAGGAAATGGGGGTTTATGTCGACACCAACAAGTTCGCTTTTGCTGTCGGAGACCCCTTCCGCCACCAAGTAGGGAGCAATGAGTTCGGACACCGCACCCGTTCCGCACGCGAAGTCCATAATTCTGCTTCCTGGTTTGAAGGGGCTGTGAGCAAACTTCTCGTGGTAACTAGCCCTAGCAGGCAAAAACGAGCTCGCATGCCAGCCGTTGGCCTCCTGCCCCGCGTCTCCAAGGATCTCTGCCGTTTGCTTTGCACATTTGCGTGGTTCCAAACCGTTGTACTCAAGCAACATTTTCCCAAAAAGGATCGATAATGCTTTGATAGACGCACGGTTGTCATAAACCTCGGCCTGTTGGGCATTAAGCTCCCTTATATTTGCTTGAATCGCTTCCTCGTGTCTCAGCATTGTTTCGACGTCAGCTCAATGTGAAGAATACATCTGCTTTACCAACTCTCAATTTCGCCCGCACAGTCGATGCTCGCCCTTAATGTCGCGTACCGTCTACTGGCCTTTCGCAACATAAACGCCTTTCGGAGTTTCCATAGAGTTTGTCGTGGATCAAAGCCGATTACAGTCGTCTTCCGTGCCTTACTTTGTGGTATATGACACCTTTATACCCGTCCACAGCGCAAATCGATCGCCTGTCCCCCGATGCAGTTACATGCTACACACCTTGTCTATACGATCAGTATCCCGCAACCTAGCTCACAACAATAGCTGCGGCCTACCTCCTACGAAGGATTCATATTTTAAGTTAGATGCATACAGCACTTTGCGGCTTCTTAGGACATTTTCCCGTGTAGCTTGCCTAAAGGTGGAGCCTTTCTTTTCCTTATCAGTTGAAAAATTGCTAATTTTTATTGTGTGAGGGTTCGATAAACGAAAACGGTAACTAGCGGCACAACGCTCACGGGAGTTATGAGTGAGACACTGTCAAGCGAAGAAAGGTATATAAGAGAAGGTATCGAGACGCTAGCCCGTCTGGCAAAGAAGAATATCAATAATTTACTCAGCAACTTCAGTAGTGGAGCATAACTGAATCAATTTTTCTCCAGAACTTCTATATTCCAGCAGCAAAAGATCCCGACGTCGTTGATAATCCATTTGTCTGATAACCGCAAATTGACATGTTGACAAGCATTTTGGTTAAGAACATCGAAGCAGGAAACATCCACCGTAAGGTAACGGACGAGGTGTATAATGGAGGTATTGTTGAATCATTCAAGATTCTGAGTCTTGAGGGCATTATCGACACAAGGAACATCGCTTTCGAGCCAGAAAAGCACTTGAGTTACTACGCCCTGCCAGAAGGCCAAAGTAAATTCGAGAGCACTAGAAGACTCACCATGAAGGAGTTGGGACTCGAACACCCCCACCAGATCTCTGACATCGGTGTTACCGATCCATTTCCATTGTTCACTGACGAAGCTATCAGGATCATGCGTCAGGAAATCTTGAACAAGGAGTTGTTCATGAAGTATGCCAGATTCAACAACTCGTCCACCACCGGTCAAGACTGCATCATTCGTGGTTACGCCAAGAATGGTGACCAGATCGATGCTCCTTTTACATACCAAGCCTGGACCCACCCAAGGACGACCGAGCTCCTCAACAAGATGGCTGGTGTCGACCTTGTCATAGCCATGGACTACGAAATTGGACACGTCAATATCGGAGTCAAGGACGCTGAGGAAGCAAACAAAGAGATAGTAAGACAAAGGCGCCAGGCGGCTTTGAAAGGTGACACAAAAGGTGACGATATTCCTGCCATCGTAGGATGGCATAAGGACGCTTACCCTTTTGTCTGTGTCTTAATGTTGTCGGATACGACAAACATGATTGGAGGTGAAACCTCTCTTAGAATGGGAGGTGATAACGCTGGAAAGGTTAGCGTTGTCCCTGGCCCTAAGCGCGGGTACGCTACTATGTTGCAGGGAGGCTTAATAGAGCACATTGCCCCTAGTCCAGTTGGTGTTTCCGAGAGAATCACTATGGTCACCTCTTACAGGGCCAAGGACCCATTGAAGAAAGATATCTCTCAATTGGGTACAGTCAAGCCTGAAGTAAATTTTGGTTCCAGATATAACGACTTCTATCCTCAATGGATAGATTACAGAACTCATGTTATGCAAAAGAGATTGGAGCATTTGAAACAAAATTGCAAGAATAACGGTAAATTCGACAAGGAGTTCTGCAACCAATTTTTGAAAGACATCGAAGAATACGCCAGATCTACCCGAGAAAGCATGCAGGTATCTGAACAAGAATGGAGAGATGCTGCCAAGAAAACTACTTCTACCGCTAAGTTATAATTCTATCCCATTTCATTCCTTCCATAATTCTCTAATAACCCGGTATCCATCTGAAGATTTAAATGTTAAATGTATTTATGAACTCACGTGTTTTTATTAAATATATATCAAATCAATATTCACGCATCTACTATTAAAAGTTGAATATTAACTGTAGACTTGGATGAAAAATGAACAAAGAAGCTTTCTTAGGTAAAAAAAATTCGGGGTTTATACAACAGAAATAAAAAAGATTACTAAAAAAAGTAGAGAGTAAACCTTTAGCCTTAGCGACAGCATAATTTGGACCAGAAGCCTTTTTCATCGTTTTCATCGACGGCTTGCTGTTGCTCATAAGGGTTCTTGTTTGAAGTGATATTTTCATAGTTCTTAGACTGAGGTTGGTTCCTTGCTGTAGATTGAGTTGCTAATAAATCGTTATTCTGCGACTCCTGTTTGATAGGAGGTAAAGGTCTATTAACTAGATGCTGCAATTTTTGTTGGTGCAATTGAGCGGCCGACAATTGCTGTTGCAGTTGCTGAGGTGGCTGGTTCTGCACTGATGATAATTGCTGCTGCTGCAAGTAATTGGAGTGGTGTTGTCTACTTCTTCTATGCTCTCTATGACGTCTTTCTCTCTCATTTGGAGGATTAGGGTGACCGTAGCCATGCAAATTAGGCTTCTTGTTTATGGCGGCGTCCCAACCTTTTCCGCCATTAAGGTGCAACCAGTCATAGTCACCGTCAGTGGATTGTCCTAAATCGTCTAAGGCAGAAATCAAAAGCATGCGATATTCTTCATAGGCTGGCTCAGCATCGAAAGGAAGACTACGTACTGAATCCAAATACTCAGCAAACTGTCTAGGTAACCCATCGCACAATGTAACTGCTGGTGTTGTACGCTTCTTATCGCCAATCTTCTCGTACTTTTGCTTGTTTGTAGGCGCCTTCAAACCTTGCCATGGAAGCTGGCCCTTTAAAAAGTAAAAGAAAACATGACCTAACGCCTCCAAATCATCTCTTCGCAGCTGTTCTCTGCCAAGGTGAGTATTAATAGACATATAACGGGCAGTTCCACTCAATGATTTCTTTTCCCGGTACGGAATATGCTGTTTCGTTCTAGGGTCTCTGTATTGCTTGGCCATACCGAAGTCAACAAGGTGGACTTGGTTCTCGTCAGGCAATCCCTGGCGACCAATCAAAAAATTGTCTGGTTTTATGTCTCTGTATATCAAGTCATGGCGGTGGACATCCTCGATTAATGTCAACATCTGTATAGCCACTTGAACGACCGTTTTAATCGAGAATCTCCTCCCGCACCAGTCAAACAAGTCCTCCAAAGAGGGGCCCAACAAGTCGATGACCAATATGTTGTGTAATCCCTCTTGTCCAAAGTAGTACGCGTTGGGGATACCAGGGCATCCTTGGAGATGCTTGTACGTACGGTATTCGTCGCGCAACTGAGGTGCCTCTGTCTTTCTGGGCTCAAATTTAATTGCTACTGCAACCCCGTTTATGATGTTTGTTCCTTCAAAAATCACCCCAAAGGATCCTTCGCCGATCTTTTTGCCAATCTTGTAGTGCAATCCAACCACGGAATTGTTGTTTCCCACTGATCCAGAACTAGACGGACTGGAAGCTGCGGCAGCAGCCAACACCGCTGGATTTGATGACATCTGGCCTCTATTAGACATGGCCTATATATCAGAAGTTAGCTTTACTCGTTATGCTATGATGGGAATTCGACGTTGTTGACACGTTCTCCCCGAATCAGCGTCCAAAATTAGACCTATCTCTTTGTCCACGGTTGTAAATTAGTCAATCTCAAAGCTAGCTTGATCACCTCCTGGAAAGGCAATGTCTCTTTTTCTTCTAAAGAGATATTCTCGGATCCTTGACTCTTCAATATTCACAAAACAAACTATGTGAAAAATAAACTTGCAAGAATAAGGAGTACACACTCAGGATAATTAACAGGTCGGTGTTCACTTGATAAAAACCCCAATCCTTTCTCTGAGCTGATGTCTTTGAGAATTTCGGCCGCTTCTGCTATCTTACGTTAGATGCTTATATCTAGAAAAACTCCCAACTGCACAGCTTCGAGAACACAAACGAGTGAAAAGCGGTTTGTACTAAGTTACACAAAAATTCGTCGTCAATCGAAAATTTCACCGGGTTATTTTGCCCAGTTCTCACCTTAACCCCTAATAATTTTGATTTTGATGCTTGCCTTCTATTTCAATAAATTCAACTTTTAGCGCCTCTCAGTATCGGTTTGGCTTCTATGCGTTCCTGTGTAGCTATATATATAGCCACAAGCTGACTTTAATATAGTATAATTTAAATCCGCTTTGAAAAAGCAGCGCCTACTCTGGCATTTAGTTATGTATGGGAGGTTATCGAGTCAAGCCTGAGCGGTGACAACTTGAAGGGAAACAGAGGGGTTTTTTTTTATCCAGATATATGGGGGACTACAGTGATCGATGTAGAACACTTTATAGATTTAAGTTAATTTATCAATTGGCTTAATGGAGAGGTGTGAAGCGAAGTAGTAGAATTCCGAAAAAGCTGCGAAATCGCCTTATCTTAGTAGGAGATAGTAGAATATACGTGAATTCATTATGGAATACAAAGTTGAGTAAAGTATAATACAGCATCGATAGTAACAAAGGGATGGTGCAGCGGCCATGGCCGCTGCACCATCAGTTACTTCTTTTTGAGTCTACAAGAAATGCGTGTTTAAAGATGGCCACGAACTAAATACAAGGTGTCACCCAGCTGCAACGTATCCTTGCAATGAAGATGCAGTTTCAAGAGCACCGGGGTTTCTGTTTCGTTGACCTTGAAGAGATGGAGCTTTTCGTCGGCGTCGTTTGTGCTGTTGTTGCGGTTGATAATGTGGATCGTGTCAGCGATAGAGTCGAGCGCACGACCGATGGACCACTGCTTCGACACCCAGCATGCCCTCCGCTCCTTCTCGATGTTTACGCTGCTGAAAATCTCGTCCTCCGATGAGACGTTCTTGGCCTTTTCTTTCGGGTTGATGTACACGCACCAAATGTGTATCCTGTCACTATTATTGACCTTTGCATCGCCCTTGGCCTGCTTACGGATTGTCGCAGCCTCCAAGACCTTGTTGGAACTGTTGAAAGATGCGGCCTTTTTGAAGAGTTTGTTCTTGGAGTTGTTCTTTATCTTTTGCAAGTTCATGAACTTGGTAAAGGTGGCAAATACGTTGCCCTTTCCCGCATCACTGCCCAAAATATTAGTCAGTTTCGACAGCTGTTGAAGCTTGGCTTCGATCTGCTGTCTATTGGCATCTCTATCGGGAAAAAGTGACGCCGCTGTAGGTCCCGTATAACGCCGACTCACAAAGGTTTTCTCTTTAGGCGCTTTTGCACAATGATGCAGCTCTATAGTTCTATGTTTGGAGCAAAATGTAGCTCCACAGTACTCACAGACAAACGGCAAAAAATCTAACTCCTGGCATTGCGAGCAGTGCTGGCCGATATTCATCATACTATGCTCATCATTAGTTTTGTCGTTGTTCACAAATAATTTATTCACACTCGCCTTAGACATGGCTACCACTCTTGACTTTCAAACTTTAACGATAGATTCTCCCTTGAAGAATTTTAGCCTTCAAATATACTAGTATACGATGGCGGTGGCAACAGCCTGACGTCCATTTGCAGTTACTAATATTTTTTTTTTTCTTAGTATTGATACTCGATTTTTCCTCTGTGTGAATTCTAGTCATCAATTTATGCACATCAATCTTTTTGTATGTTTCAGTAAAAGAAGGTTTAAGTAGATGATTCAAGAATGCCTTTTGATTTGAATGTGCCATGGCCGACAACAAACTACTCGGCTAAGCCTACGCAGGTACAATTGCAGATATTATATAATACCATCACTACGCTTCACATGTTGGGATATACTCATCTTGCGATTAATTTCAAAGTAGAAGAGAATGTCAAATTTCCTAACAACTCCAATGAGATTAACCCGATAGACCGGAATTCACTTAAAGCACACTTCAATGAAAAGTTTCCAGATCTTAAGCTCTTCACTAGACTAACACTCGTCATCAATGACCCATCCCAGTGCCAAGGCTTGTCGAAAGTACAGAATAAGTTTGACATAATAGCAGTCGAGCCCACGAGTGAAAAAGCACTACAGGCTACCATAAACCTTGACGTTGACATTATTTCATTCAGTATGGCTACTCGTTTGCCGTTTTTCTTAAGACATAAGACGATTTGCAATGCCACAGATAAAGGAATACACTTTGAAATCTGCTACTCACCGATGATATCAGGTCCCGCGGGCTATACAATAACTAATAACTCCGATAATATATCGTTGACCACCAGTGCATCGTTGGCTAGGAAAAACTTTTTCTACAACGTACTTCAGCTTATCAGAGCATCGAGGTCTAGAGGACTTCTCGTTTCGAGTGGGGCTTGCCATGCGTTACAAGCACGTAGCTCTCTGGACATATTGTGCTTGCTCAAAACTTGTGGTCTAGACTCGTCAAGGGCAAAAGCAGCTTTCACAGACAATCCGGAAAAGGCCCTCATACGGGGAAGGCTTCGAATAAAATCTTACAAACAGACGATAGTGATAGGCAACGACAACTCCCATTCTGACGTTTTGTATAACAATGACTTGGAGAACAGCAAACAAACGCTCGTTGACCAATATAAGAGGCCGTTGCTGTCCTCACCTCTACATATCATTTCGAAGAGGAGAAAACTTTAATAGATGTATTTTACATCATGAACTCTATAAGTAGTTTCTATGCTAATCTCATTATTCATTATACTCTAGCTAAATATTGACGACTTTACTAGAGTGGGCCTTTTTGTTTCAGACTTGGAATTCTGGGGACTCTTGTATCTTTCGTAATTTTGTCTAGCATCTTTTGCTACAGGCGGCTTCAACTGTCGTCTAGCTCTGTTCGCGGGAAGGAATACGGATGGCTCCGCTTTTCTTTTCCTGATAGTAGGAGGACTGTTTTGCGTAATTTCGTTAGTTCGTTTCACAGGAGTTTCTCTGGATATATTATGGTCACTCAGCTCTCCAGAGCGTGCATTGAGACTTGATCTAGGAGGGAATGTATCAGGTCCTCCAGTGACATGCAGCATAGAATTCATCTCGTCCCTTGGTTTGTAGGAGTGGTTATCTATCAAAGGGGGGCTGCTTTTCAAGCTGTCCGTCGCCCTACTATAACTGGGCATTCTCTCCACGCTTCTGTCAAGAAAAGCCAGTTTTTTTTCTTCTGGCCTCCTGATTAACGCTGTGCGGGAGACAGGAGGAGTAGCACTCAACTGGTAGTGGCTATCCTTGAAAGCCAAAGCGTTGTACGGATCATGCCTCTTCTTAACATTAGTAAACATAAGTGCCCTATTTTGGGACTCTTTGATAGCTTTACGTAGTATTGAGTTCTTGTTTTCCAAATTATTACGCTCCCGGCGTTGTCTCACAGTAGGATCTTTCAATAGTTGGGGCACGGATACGATCGACTTGGCTGACTTTTCGATCTTAAGTCTATGAGTGATGCGACGAAGCCTTTCTTCCGCATCCTTCCTGAAAGATTCTCTATCATCGCTATATCTATAATATAAGCTTTTCATTGGCATAGAATCAAATACCTTTGTCCCTCCAAGTTTTCTTGGCCTTACAATAAGGGGGCGGTCGGGAAACTCCTTCTCAATAAGAGCCGACCACAACACATCGCTTTCCGGCATTATCTGAGGACTCTTAGCCTCCACTTGTTGAAGCTGTTTAGCGTTCATCTTTTGCAATATTGGTCTTAATAGGTGGAATGGCGTGCTGCCAACATCGAACAAAAAGTTGACACTCTGGATGCATTGTTTAGTACAAATTTCCAGTAATTTAGGAAGTTTCCTTTTCCTTTCCATCTTATAATTGTTTATCTCGCCTAGATTCATTCTTCATCACTATATATTTTACTGTAGTCAACTTTGTACTCATTAAATTGCTGTGATGCTTTAACTAAAAAGAAATAGTGAGAATAAGAACTGCTATAAATGATACACAAAATGTTTTTTTTTTATATTCTAATAAACATAGCACAGGACGTGAATTGTAGGTTTACATAT
Organism: Millerozyma farinosa; assembly: GCA_002196765.1. NCBI lineage: Eukaryota > Fungi > Ascomycota > Pichiomycetes > Serinales > Debaryomycetaceae > Millerozyma > Millerozyma farinosa. The sequence continues at coordinate 480,082 of NBND01000003.1, forward strand.
TTTCGTAAGGGTGGGTTGAAAGATAAGATGTTCTCTAAGCTTAAAGGAAAAGATATAAAGTCTAAGGAAGTTAATAACGAAGAAAAACAATCTGATTCGGAAGCTGTATATGTTCCTTTTTCGCAAGCATCAGAAAAGTCAAAGGTACCAAATGAGCCTGAATTGGACGATAGTCAGAAAGAAAAGTATCAAAAGGTGCTCGAGCATTTTAGTCAGGAGGGATTGCTAGTGGCTATAAGCGAAGAGAACAAAAAATCCAAGGATACAAGTAAGTACAAGCCTCTCTCGGAAGCGGAAAAGGCCTGGCTTACAAGAGAGTGTTTTCTCAGGTATTTGAGAGCAACCAAGTGGCACTATAAGGATGCTATCGACCGGATAGAGCTTACATTAGCGTGGAGACGTGAATTTGGCATTTCCGGAAATTTTGATCATGAGAACACGGTCAACGGCGACTTATGCTCTCCCGAAAACGAAACTGGTAAGGAAGTCATTTTGGGTTACGATAATGATTGTCGCCCTTGTTTGTACTTGAAACCAGGCCGCCAGAATACCAAGACATCTTTGAGGCAGGTGCAGCATCTTGTTTATATGCTTGAGAGGGTCATAGATTACATGCCCTCTGGACAGGACTCGCTCGCTTTGTTGATTGACTTTAAGGCATCTCCTGTGGGGACACAGGGAAGTAAGATTCCTGCCGTTGGTACGGGCAGACAGGTGCTCCACATTCTTCAAACACATTACCCCGAGAGATTAGGAAAGGCGCTATTAACTAATATTCCATGGCTCGGTTGGACATTTTTAAAAATAATTCATCCTTTTATAGATCCACTCACAAGAGAAAAGTTGGTATTCGATGAACCTTTCCCTAATTATGTTCCTCTCGAGCAGCTTGATAAAGATTTTGGTGGTAAGGTTAATTTTGAGTATAAGCATGAGGTTTACTGGCCCAAGATGGTTGAAATCGCAGAGCAGAAGAAAAAGAACTATGTTAAGAGGTTCGAGGCTCTAGGATCTCGCATAGGTTTATCAGAAAGAGACTTAAGACGCGATGATTAGGATAAGACTAATTCAACGAAGATAAAACTACCTCATTACCAACTCAAAGTATCAGGTATAGATTAACGAGTTGTTTACATTGAGTATAAATTATTTATGTTATAAGCACTTATGATACTAATTAGTGATGTATTTGGCACATTTTCTTTTCTCTATAATACCAGTCAGAGGACATACCATAGTTTGCCAATCAATGGCAAACATTAAATCACCAGCACCTCCCTCACTCTTGGCGTATACCACTCCTAAGTCATTTCTCGCTGTTGATAGGTAGTAGTTTGATCCATCTCCCAATGAAATTATCTGCGCCCTAACAATGTCACCAGGCCTGAAGCTATCTATTATTTTTACTTTATCCCTTTCGGTCAGTCGTATATCTTGTACTCTTATTATTCCTTTAAAGGTTTCCCCTAGGTCGGTCGATGTAGCATTGATAAGCGAATTCAGTGACGCAACTGTGCTGTAATTATGGAGACTTTGAGACCCACCACTGACCGACACCGATTTATGGGACGACTCTCCATTTGCGCCCAATCCGGAGTCAATTCCAACGTTACCGTAGTTTTCGACTGTTAATATTTCACATGAAGCTTGCTTATTATTTAATCTCATAACTCTGGCAAGAACTATATCTCCTTCTCTAGGTAGATTAATAGAGATGTTTTCCTCATCCTGAGCCTCGTTTCCTTCTACTTCTTCATGAAATTTTTGATAGCTGGATGCTTTAGGTGTGACGGTCACTAAATAAGACTTGACAGCTGTATCCTCGCTTTTAACTTCGGGCTGCTGCTCATTTTTAGGTAGGTCATCAATTTCTTTTATCTTTATTCTGCCTAGTAACGTGGCTACTATCACTAGCACCTCACTCGTACCTTGTTCCTCCAGAGCAGAAATTGGGGATATCATCGTTCCTCTGCCAGCTATGAATTTATGTATCAGATTATCATTGCCGGTTTTATAAAGAGGGGTTATATACTGACCGGGAACCGCGATCTCTGTCTTCGACATCCTAACTATTTTAACAGTAGAAAACGTTAATATAATTTTGGAAAATTCATAATCGCGATGATTTCGAGATGAGACTTTATATACTCAAAGTAACTAATATATGAACCTGAAGATGGCAGAATACCCCTCGTACATTGACGGAAAGCCTCCCACTATTTCACTTAAAGAATATGATACAGCCCCTTGGAATGGATCTACATGTGTTGATCGTAGAGATGACGGGTATTATGTCGTAATAATGGAGAAGCCAGAGCAGATTGTGGCTAAAATTGACAGCAAAGATAGTGAAACTATGGATAGAATATTCTCAAGCGCTCACGAAACATACGCTCAACAATACTATGAAGACAAGTCGAAGAAGTAATGTTATATTTGTTGTGAATTGACTATTCGATGTATAAATGCAAAAATAGTTTTGTTATATAATGGAATACCTAGTCAAATACACAATAGTTTAGTGTTTTCGTTTACCTATTGAGAAAAAAAGCATAAGGTGTATTAATTAAGTGTCAATAAGTGGTATTAAAGAAAATGAGTATTGCAACGGGAATCGTCATGCACTTCCCATTCACTTTTGAATGAATTCAACTCATCTCTGATCAGTTGAGCAAGCGAGGGTGTAAGTTGGTTACAAGTAGCGATATCCGGATGCCTATCGTACTCGTCGCCGTTGTAAGTATCATACAAAATGATTCGGGAAGAAAACCTGACTCCTTCTGTACTAATGGCGGGCGAATTAACCTTAGGGTTACCCAGCACGTTAGGAGAAAACTTGAGTCTGCGAGAAAACATGGAACTGAAAGATCTTGGACTAGAGCTATGACTCGAAATCAGAGGAATTTTGTTATGCACAAAGTTTGAAAGCAGCGGAGGTTGGGGGTATGACATGCGTGTATCGTTACTACCAATTGGATCAAATCTTCGGCCATTCATTCCTTGATTCGAAGAGGGAGAATCTTGAGATATGGAGTCTGAGAAGTTTCTAGAAGCCATACGGTTTCTGTCCTTGAGACTCTGTAAACCAAGATTGTAAGCCTCGTCGTCGGGATCTTGCAAGTCATCAGAATCATCATCGCTCGTACCAAAACCCGCACCAACTTCTGAGTGTTCCATATCATCAGTCTCATTGTCCGAGAGAGATAAATTGAAAGACTGGTGTGAATCCGAATTCCTTAAGTTGGCCGCATTAAGTTTCGTACCAAAAGATGGTCCCTTGAGACCTTTGAAGGACATCGAAATTGGCCTACCCTTAGCAGGTCTATTGCTGAAAATCGAAGTTCCAGAAGCCATCTGATTATAGTCTGGTTGATGGTTGCTTTCTGGTGATTCGATTGTTTCAGGGGAAGTAGTAAACTTGGTAGGATCAATAGCCTGTAAATTGGGTGTAAGTAAGCCATGACTCTGATCACTCGAGGAGATTTGCGGAGCTTCAGATGATAAGTCTGTGATTGAGATGTGCGCTTTCTCGTTCTCCATCCTCATTTCTTTTGATTCTTTGTTGGTAACTACCTTTCTTATATCATCATCTTCTGACGTAGGAGATAAGGAACTAGGAATCAAATAGCTGTCTCGTTGACTTTCTGTCACATCCGTACTAGTATGACCGTAAGAGTCGTCTATCACGATAGGATCACTTTCCGAACTCCCAGGCACAGCACTAGTCAAAGCTTCAATTCGAGCAGCTGAGGCTAAATTTGAAGATACCGGAGTACGCTGTTCTGAATTATTAGAGTCAACTATGGGGGAACTTTCCACAATACCCTTTGGTGAAAGAGAGAAATCCAAGTTATCCAAATCAATAAAATCGGAAAATTCAATAAAGTCCTGTAAATTTTCATCTTCATTCCCATTATCATCCACACTTGCTTTCTTTTCACCTGTTGACTCTGCTTCTTGAGAATTACCAGTATTTTTTAAAATGCTGTTCGACCGAGAAATGCTAGAATTAGCTGGATCTGCAGGAGGACCTTCAAAATGTACTATGTTATTATCATTACCACTGTAATTCACGAAAGAGTTGCGTTTCGTATCCTTGATTGATTTCATGGATCTGGATCTCTCTAAAGAAACAATGCTATTGACTTCACGTTGACTGAGTGAGCGTGGGAAAAGTGCTTCTCCAAGAGCAGGTTGTTTATTTCTTGACTGTGACTCTGTAATGTATGAGTTACTTCTTTCGCTTCTGGAGGTTGCCTGCCGTCATCTTCAGTAAAAATTTCCTTGTCTAAATATTCTCCCTGTGGTTCCAAGCCTTGTTGACCCATACTAGAATCCTCTAGGGTATCAGTAGTGGCTTGTTCATTGGACAATCCACCTACATAACCTAATGGACTGTAATCTTCAGGCACGTTTAAGCTTATGTTGCGAGGGGCATCATCATCGACCTCTCTTATTGACTTCACCTGATATGAAGTTTTAGTTGGTGCATGGTTTACCCGTTGTGAGTTTTTAACAGATAACTGCTCGTCGAAATTACTGTTCTCTTTACCTGAGCTAAACCCGGCATTATCTGAGGCATTCAAGATATCAGGAGAGGTAAGAGACCTAGTCATAACTGGTGCCAGAGATGATGGGTTTGCATTTTGTTCAGGATAGCCTGCTTTTTTCACTTCGAACTGAGTCTCATCCATGTGTCCTTCTTTTGTATCACCCACTGGTGCAGCCTTGTAGCTTTTTTCTTGTTTCCTTCCGCCGAAGATCGATCTTCTGTCACTTGCTGTATTTAGCTTCTTTGAACTAGTCAAAATGTCAGGCGATGAATAGGATCTCGACTTGATCTTTGCAGGTATCGATACCAAATCATCGTCTGTCTTCTTTTTCGATTTCAATCCAAACAAACTCCTAAGACTGAACTTTTTACCTCCACCGGTATTTTCTTTGCCTTTAGACTTGGTCCTTTTACTATCTTTCTGAGGCGTGTTATTATTCTGCTTTGGAAGTGCTGGCTGTTCCTTGAATTTACTGATGGTAGAGAATACCGAGCCCGATCTCTGGTGCGCGTGCTGCGTGGGAGGAAGCGGCTTGCTGGTATTGCGTTCTTCCTTCACTGGCGATGCCTTTGGTTCATTAGGAGGGCACAGCTGTACCGGAGCCGAAGGTGTATTCTCTTCCCATAGATAAGAAGGGATCATACTTCTATTAGACAATGGTTTGTTGCTAAGCATTTGAGCTTTCGCATCATTTTCGTTTTCAAAGAGCGTATCCTCTTGTTCCATTTCATCATGCTCGTTGTCAAGACTATGATTTGACACCTTGGTAACTTGTTCATCCGAGTCCTCGGCGTTCTCGTTGATTAATTTGACGTGGTTGTGGCAAGCTGGGTCATTTCCTTTGACGTGTCTTAACGTTTGAATCTGGGCCGGACTCAAAAGTTCAGGAGTCTCCGCGTTGAAACTGTACCCCTCCTCTGTTGTACTGAGTGAAAACCCTCGATTCCGGTTAGCATTATCTGGGGTATGAGTCCTAAAGGTTTCTTCGGAATTTTGGGAATGAACGGCAATCATCGGTGCGATTTGCAGCTCGGGATTCTGCTGGATATTATCACGTTTGAATCTGCGGTTGAGGGGGGTGCTTGGCTCCTCCTCTTCTTCTTCCTCCGCTTCGTCTATAATTTCGGGCGCTTGAATTTTTGCGAACTCGCTTTTCAGTGTGAGAATATTTTCAAGGGCCTTTATTGACGGCGAATTCTTCATGAAGGATGTCTTCTGAGGTCCAGCACTAATATCTTCGGGTGCAAGCTGGCCGTTGATTGACTGGCTTGATATTGAGTAAGGAATGCTTATGGACTTACGTAGGTTGTCAATGTGGTTTCTTGACCCCGATGGACCGGAGTAGAAGCTGTCCTTTGACAAGAATTCTTCGAACCCATCTTTATCCGCTACTTCCATTGTTGCGCGTGCTTTGGTGATATTACTTGTCGCGCTAGCTGCCCTTCGGCAGATGCTGTTTCCGTAGGCTCTCCTTTGAGTCCCGTGCTAATTAGGTTGGGATAATCCCTCTGTCCAGCTTTCGTTGTGTTGGCTCGGTATCCCCGCCCTCACTGCTTCTGCCTGCGGCTTTTCTAGTTTTAAGAGCCCCTAGCAACCGCTCGCCACGACAACGGTGATTTCTAGCAAAGCAAAAAGATCCTCGATATTCTTGGGCTCGCCTTAATACTCAACTGCTACGAACAACGACAATCAGAGTGCTCTCGCTGGACGCTCACTAGTTTCGTCCTCGAAAGCTTCAAATTATCCTGCTAAGCAGATGGTTTAAATGTCTGAACTATATGCTCTCGAAACTTTCTTGTGTGTTCTGCGCCCTACTTTACGATGAAAGTTGTTTCCACTAACTGTTTCTTCCACAGATTGTAGGTACTTGAGCCAAAGAAAAAAATTTCCACTATTTGGCCTTTGCTGTATTTCTATAAGAACCACCTGAATGCTTTTTTTTTTCTTCTTCTTGCACTCAGATATCCAGTATACCCCAGCCAGCAATATATCCTGAAAAAATTCTTGAATAGGAAAAACTAGGTGTGTGAGTCTCCCAATGTCTCAGCCTTAGTGATTGACGGTGCTGGAAATTAGGCACAAAATCTCGTACGCGCCCGTCCCTTCTGAAAAGATGAAAATACAAAAATACGCGTCAGGGCTGGCGGCGGAATTTGAAAGAAAACACTGGAACGCTTATAATAAATGACACAAAGAGCGTGAGCAGGTCCAACATTACACAAATATGTACTCTAAAGGGATGAGATGACAGATAAATAGAGAGAAAACAGGAGTCATGTTGAAAAGAGACCCTTGTATACTACAGGAAAAAGGGAAGCGGGTGCAGTAAAAGCTGTATTATACTCTGTAGAGGGATGATAGATGAGCTGCTTCAAATATATAAAGATTAAGGAGCTATCAGCTGGGTATTTAATTCTGTCAAAATGACGTACTGTACATAAACACGGGCCATCCATAATATCTCGAGCCAACCAGGGCGATGGAATACGGCGACCCCTGCGTGGTAAAGCAGTACAGAGCGGATAGGAAACTATGCAATTATCGCAGGTCTGTACTGGTAGGTTGAGGGCACGACACCTGCGATGGCATCGGCACGGCAGTAGGGATCTGCGTGACAGCACGAAACATGCTCGAGGCTCGAGGCCCCGAAAAATACCCGGTACTCACGCTTAGAGAGGGACTGTCGCAGACACGGTGACGCTTTGACGACGACAGGCATGTGTGCTGCCCAGCAAGTATGGGCTCAGCCCATTCTGAACTTTGAGAAAAAGGTGTTTTTCTTGGGGAACGAGGCGCTGAAGCGCGAAGTCTTTGGTTCGGGCTGCGGGGGCAGCTCCATGTACTCTGTGCTGTTTGAGTTCTGGTATGACAACATAGAATTGAGGTCGTTCGTCAGACGCGTACTCAGGCGAAGGAGCTGTTTGTATGTGTAGTTGTCTGAGCCGAGGGTGGATCGCGACGACAAGCTGCTTCTTGTTGGAGTCGAGGAGTAGGCGTAGGACTTCAGCAGTGTGAAGTCCAAGTGAGGATCAATACCGTATTGCAAAAGCGTGTTGGACAAGTATAAGTATACCTTGACCCAGAGCTCTTCTAACTCGGCTGTGAATTTTCCCGGGAAACGCTCGTGGAATGTCTGTATGAGGGCTTCTCCCATGAGTTCGAAATGCGATGACTCAATGTTTAAGATGCGAGAGTGACGCTTGGCCAAGTTCATCATGTAGTCATCCAAAGCTGAAAGGTTTTCCAACTGGGCGATGGCTAGTGATAAAACACCAGCAAAAGCCACGGCTTGGTGCTTGATGGAGGGAAAGAGATCCTCCAAGTGAGGCTCCAACGAAAGCAAGTTCAGGTAAAACTGTAGGCAAAACCGTGAGCCAGCAACAGACGACGTACCCTTTCGTGTGTTTGTCTTCTCTGGCGGATACAGCCCAGGCACTATACTGGCCAATGGCTCCTCCAGTAATGTAGTATTCCAAGCATATCTGATGAGGGCTATTTCCCGCTTGCTTAGGTTCAAGCTTACTCGATAGATTGGCTGGTATGCCAAAAGAGAGTTAAGCGAGTGGTTCGTATCAACCCTGGTCAACTGGTAGTTACTGCTGGATACACTATCTCTCCTGCCCGATTCCATCTTTGCGGCCTGTTATTTCGGGCTACTATATGTTGGGTTAACACTGGCCTTGCTTGATTCCTACCGAATTTTATTTCCGCTGAGAAGTGGTGCGTACCGTTGTCTACTCCTTTGTTTTGTTCCCCTGTCTGTTTAAGCCCTGAAACCTGTTCTTCACTTTCAGGCCCACTTCTGTCGTACTAGTAGTCTCCCTTTTTGCACAAGGAGATATGATGCTGATGTTAGCCTATAGACTAGTGTATGGAGATGCTGTTGTCGCTTCTATGTTCTCCCGTCTAGCGGTAAAAGAAATACTGCTGTAGCAATAGAAAAAATATCCCTACGGGTGCTAGGAAATAGGCTTACAAAATACCCACCGCTTGCCCAGGACCCATTCATCGATCTCTAGCGTTGGATCTAAATCTGGATCACATATATGCCGTCCGACCCTAATGCAGTAATTATGATCCTTACTGTTTAACGAACGGTATGCGCTACGCAAGTCCGGCATCCTGAACTGCATGCATCCTAAGAAAATAAAAATGTCGTCCTTCTGTTTTTTCTCTATTCATTCTTGTCTTATGGTTCCACCTTACGAGCCTTCGTGTACGCCCTTCACTTTGTATCAACAAAGGATGGTAACTATTACCCGTCAACACGTGTTGCCAGGGGTTTTCTAGGATGAGCTGCATCATCGCCGGTCTAACAGCATTGCAGTACTAGATAAAAGAGCAAAATCGCGCCATTGATCGGAATCACATGTGCTGCTGGCACAGGTAAAGGAGTACAAGTAGAAGCAGAAGCATGAGTACAATCAGCAGCAGGACATGAACGGCACAGCACGCCGAGAAGGCATGCTGTGACAAACTAAGTCTAGTCCCAGAGTGGTCAGACAATCGTTCCAGGGGTGCTTCTCAGCTGATTATGTCGCGCGAGCAAAGACGCGGGGGCGTAGTGATGAAAAGTTTCGTAATGATAAGTAAAAAAGGAAAGTCGGGATTCCTTTTTTTTCGCCCAAGTGCGCTCGCCATTGACGACGTGTGTCGTCGAACGACGTGAGCGCTAGGATGGCGGCTGCATGACGGAGGGCGGGCTTCGGTGTCCTCAGCGGCTATATAACAAAGATTTACCTGGGGAAACCTTGTAGGCAGTTGCCCAGCGAAGTTACAGGCTGATGAAACCACGGCGTATTCAGAAAGCCAGAAGATCGACTAAGGGGATCGCCTCAGATACAGGTCATTAGAGCCGGAGTTAGGCGGATCTTTAAATGCCCTTACATTTTTCTTCTCTAATTCACTGACCGCTTTTCAATGTCGTGACTAAGTGAGCGCCTACTGCGGCGTCTCGCTCGGTTTAGCGCGGTGCGCCCATATGTATTTTACGCAGCATCAGACCACGACTCTCCTTCATTTTCCTTTTGCCGCTAGCTCTACCTCCTATCTTCGTAGAGTGTGCTAACATTTTACCTTTACTACGTTTGACTTGTTTACACTGCCGATGACGTATAAGCGGGGCTCGAGCATTTCGCCGTCGGGGGTCTGCGATCGGGTATGCAAGCGGTGCGCACATAGACGAAGCGAAGTGTCGACGCCTGGAGTATGAGAACAGAACAGGAGGTAAGGTTCTGGCTATAGAAGGTGAACGGAATGCTTCATTCTGTTTCTAACCAACCAGATTTTGTTCAAACTCTCCTTGTTACAATTCTGTCCCCCACGCCATAGCTTAGGGCACAAGAACACAGAATAATAGCAGTGGGACATGGTGTAACAGATACGAGGTAGAAGCTACTGCAATCGCTCTCGCCGTGTCCTTGCTGATGCTACATGACGCTACTGGTGCGTCCATAGGCGAGGTCCCCTCTTTCAGCCAATCGAACTCTGTACAACAAGAACGATGGGTTAAGCTTCATCTGACTATGCGCCGTTGCCCGTCCCCATACTGCGAACGAGCATGGGCACCTGCGACGACATTTTCTTTACAAACTCTCTCTACGACAGCAAAAAAAAAAAAAAATAAAAAATAAAAAATTTATTGGGACCCTCTCTCCAGATGGTAATCCAATCCGCAAGGCGACATTTGCTGGTACATCTGCCTGTCCATGATTCATTGAGTTAAGGCTACCGTTCACGCCTCCCATGCTTCCACAATTCTCGGCAACTGTCGGTCTCGGATCCAGCAACAAGTATGTTCAACTGTTTACAACCATACTACAAGCCTATAGTTTCCTATTCTACAATTAAGCTCTCGTTAGGTGCCGATACAAAGATGCAATTTATCGTATCGCACCTTATCTGGCAATAATGTTAGCCCCTAATGGCCCTCAGAATAGTTATTTTGTAATAACCGTAAGAACAAACACCTCTACAGATATCATCGACGACTAAGAACAATCCAAAGTTATATGTACACTCATGTTTGTGATGCATTTGTCAAGATCCGATACAATCTACTGAGGCGCGATGAGGCGTTTTATGTACCGGTTATACGTTGGGCAAAAATATTAGGAGGGTCCTCGCGTCAAAACTAGTAATGTCGTTCAGATTGTTTTCCTGTATTGTTACTCGGACATTTAACGCTGTGCCGACTAGGCTTGCCAAAAGAGCGCCTGTTAACAATCGAACAATGCTGAAGGCTTGGTCGAGCCAATTAAGCTTGTATCTAGCCAAGGCTTATTCAAATATATTTAACGGGAAACCTTGAGCAATCTTCCTCTTAGAATGCCGAGGTAGAGCGGTGTCTAGCAAAAGCAGCGCCTCAGGCGTATGGGTAACCGTCGGGTCACAGTTAGCGCAGGGCCACACCCAGCCTAGGCCCTCAACCCGATGGACTCTCTCGCCTCGCACCGCCAACTATCTTCGCGAACGCTTCTCCTGAGATGCCCTCCGAACGAATTTTCGCGACATATCATAATGTCGTGATGGTCTTTCCAGCATCTACCTTGTGGTCGCTCAAGAAGCTCAGAGGGGACCTTTTTACAGCCGATCGAATGCTACCGCATTCAGTCTCCAGTTTGGGCTACAAGCTTCACGACTAATATATGGTATGTGCACGCCATCAGCACTTTTATCTAATTGCAGCTATTAGTAGTCACTGCCAGATGCACAACAGCCCACCGCTTAGACGTGAGGACCAAGAACCCTTACCAGGCCACACCATATTCACTTCCATGTCGCGCTTCAGAGGTTGCTCAACTGCACATAGGTAGACATACCAGCTGGAGTTGTTTCAAGCTTGCGTACAATGTTTCAAGAATGCGCTCAATGAACTACGTGAGTCAAGTACTCCTGGGCGGCAGAACGCGGGTACTCGGCAGCACAGGGAAGCCGACGTCTGTCGTGAAACGTAACGACATTATTATAACCGAACACAGAGCATGCAGACGGAATAAGGGTCTTTCCTGTATGCGTCAGATCTCCACCAACTTCAGCGACTAATCATAGCTCTAGCTTGGATTTAAATATCTTTTTTTGATTCGAAAAACACTAGGGAAAGGCATATTGATTGCAGAAATATATACTACTCGGAGTGAAATTACTGTAGGACCTACCATGTGACCTTTCGGAGAACTGCAGGGCTCGGCAAGCTAATATCACGAGAATTTGCATACTAGTAAGGGCGCTAGCGCAAATCCGTGAATATTTCTGGTGAAGGAGGATGCCTTTGCAATTGCTTAAATAGGCAAGTGTTACATCTGTCGGTACATACTTAGCAGCCTGATGCATGGAACGAGGCGGTAGTGGTAGGGATTCTGAAGCAATGGAAGATATGAAAGAGCAGCTATAAATTGTATGGTACGCGCACATCCAGTGTTACCAACCCTTTTAGCTTGAATGGTATATCTGAGGGAGCTGCCGGTGGTGACCGAGAGTAATTTTGGCCTAGCTCATTGAACTTATTATTTATTGGTTGTCTGTCTTTGTCCTCAGAGTAAATTATGTTTGAACTGTCTTCACACTCTCCAAGCATTTATGTACGTCTGTTCCTTCTTTTGTTTTCATTCTTTGATTGTTCTCTGCTATGTCGTCTTTGTTTCAATGTGCGATTGTGTCCATAGGTGCAATTCATGGAGGCATATCAGCAAATTCTTATCGGCCTTCATATTGTATTCTAATACTGGGTATTATTAACTCACCTTGGCAATGATTGCTACTTGAACACAATACCAGCCGCAAAGTACATGTGGCTGCTCGCTCGTGAAGACCACGCTTATTGGTATCGATGTTCTGGCCAAGTACTGTACGATGAAATATTCTACATTTCTTTAGGCAGTTGTGCTTGTGTAAGCAATAGACAGAAGACGAAGCACCGCGAGTCACATTTATTTTGCTGTTTCTGACTCGGTCGCGACCAGATTTGTCTGCAATATAGTTATCGCTAATACGAGCTGAGCTGAACAAATGATAGTGGTGAGCAACCAGACTAATGGACGAGATCCAGGGGTCTTGATGAGTATCTTCTGATGTTTCCGCCCTTTGCACTGCTCTTCTTCACCTGGTCACGTTCCCGTAGGCTCTCATACTTCAAGAAGTGCAAACATTGAGATTTTACACCCTTACGAACCTGCGCCGTATCTATGAGACATTCCATACTGTACTTGCTTACCCCGTGACCCCAACATTACCGGCATACCCTTTGTGGTCACGTGAGGATTGGGTCTTTCTGGTAAAGTTATCAGAGACGATATTAGTTTGTGGACAGCCTTTACAGAATCGAACTTACACCATAGCACCCGTTTTACACTGATATCATAACCAGTCATTTGACGCTTCTGCACATGAGTTTTCGTGCTCTATGACGTCTTTTTCAAGTCTGGCACACAGCGAGAAATCTGCGAAAGACCCTTTGCTTTCTTGCATTTGCAGGGAAGCAATAGGCTGAAGATATTGGAGGATTTCTTATCATCAGATCACCTTGTTCGCTATTACACATTTCACATCGTCGCCTTCTTTCAATGACATCAGAGGCTCAGTAATCGTGAAAGGCGATTTTGGGAACAAGACACGATGCAGTGCTTATCTCCAGCGCCCGTTGGCTGAATTTATTTTCTAATCTGAAGTAAGCGCGAAAGTATTCGTTACACAAAACAATACTATGCACAGACAAGAGTAGAAAGGGTTACCAGAGAGTGCAGTCCTTGAATGTTGTAACAATCTTGTTCGGGGATATGATGCATTCGCAGCGTCAGTGGCCTGTGCAGCAACTAATTGAAATGGGATGACTCGAATAGGGTGCGGAAACTACCCTTTCTGCCTGTGAGTCGAGACCAATCCCGGCTTCTCTTGCATCTCTGCTTCCCTCCTAATTACTTAGCAAGAGGTTTACTCTTTCAAACCAGCAGAGTACATTTTGTTCTACTTTGCAAATCTTACGCTTATCTTGAGAAAGGGTACCGGACAGAATTAATGGGGCTGAGGAAGGTAAATACTGGCATAGATTCGCTAATCGCCGGTGTACGCTTTATGTGATGTTGTGAAAAAACATTAGCAACAATATCAACTCTCATTGCGCTAAATATTATTTTTCTACACCCTTGGACAATCTTCCGGGATTCATTTTATGACGAACTCGTGTGGGTATGTCTACAGGAACGAGTGGAGCCCTTAGCATTGAATAATACAGTATCATCTTCTAGTATATGCGTTCTCAGGCAGAAAAAGTGGCGTGGCTCTTGAAATTCTACATCAATGTATAAGGTGGGCATGTACCACAAAGAAAGGACTCAAAAATAATTGTGAATTGAAGTGCTAGTTACTTGATTATAAAAGTCTTCTATACGTTTGTGCAATGTGTATATCAATAAGGACCTGCCTTCATATACTCGAACTAATGTCATCTATCCTGTTTAGACTCCACAACGGTACTTCTGATTCTGATCTTCGTGTATCTTAACAGAAACGGTTTTCAGCTTATTTCTGCTATAACATGAAACGGCTGTTACCTACCGATTACTGAATCTGTACTCTGCTTTTCTGAATTCCTCTTCATGCATCGGTATCTACCGAATAACATTCTGGATCAGTAACATCTAGAATATTGGACTCTCCGCTAGCAAGATTCAACAATCCATAAGCGTCATTGAGTCCGGTGCTGGAATCTCAGTGTAATAGCTTTGCAACGCTCTTTTTAAAGCAGGCGCAAGCTTTGACCATTTCAAAATCCTCACTTCCTTGTCAAACCCTCTGGGCTTTCTGATTTCGTAGCCCATTATTCTCTTCGCTAAATCAACTCTAAAGTCTTTGTAAGTCGAGAAGCTATCGCCAGAGCTTACGCTGGGGTTGCGATCTTGCATTCTTGAAGATATAGGCTTCTTAGACCAGAAAGGAACTAAATTAGACCTGATCCGTCCACGTTCACGTCTCCTTTCAACTGGATCTCTAGATTGTGTTCCGATAAGAAGCTCAACTATCTCTACCACCTCAACAGACGTAATGTAATACTCTAATCTACGTCTATCTTCAGGAACCACTTCAGAGTCGCTGCTAGGACTTAAATCATCGTCATTCAACTGAACAGAGCACTCTAAGCAAGAAACCTCGATCACATCAACATTTGGAGGAGGTGGTAAAGTCATTGGATTTTCGTTTGCGGACCCTACCACAGAGAAATTGGCTATTAGTTTTGGACCTTCTTGGATCCTTTCGATTCTTATTATTCTCCGACGATCTTCCTTCTCTGATGGTTGCCATTCTGGATAGCATAGATCTTCGACACCTGCTCCATTAAGTTCTAATTTGACAGGAAGAACCAAACAGTTGCTGCCCATCAAGTGTTTTGGGGGCCTTGTAGAACATCCCCCGGCACTGACGCCACGAATCACTCTATAACGTTTCTTTGTATCTGTATTCAGCTGCAGGTATCTTTCATACCCCCCAGATGACTGTATGGCCCCCTGTTGGAAATGGTTTACTCCTAGAGCAGCAGGTTGTTGCCTAGTGGCACTGATAACAGGAGACTCCGTTGAATTAGGAGTAGGGTTTTGATGTTGTGATGGCGATACTACTCCACTTGGAGGCATACTAGTCTGCATGCAAGCAGGATGCTGAGGGAGTATTTGAGGATAATAAAATGACTTTTGAATTTGCACGTCGAAAGGCACTTTTTCAAAGCCAACGGTGTTATTATTGGAGTAGTATGACTG
Source organism: Millerozyma farinosa (assembly GCA_002196765.1). Taxonomy (NCBI): domain Eukaryota; kingdom Fungi; phylum Ascomycota; class Pichiomycetes; order Serinales; family Debaryomycetaceae; genus Millerozyma; species Millerozyma farinosa. Next base: position 495,383 of record NBND01000003.1, read on the forward strand.
TCCCAGTCCCTCTGACTTAAGAGATATATTTGAGAAATTCCTACCTGAAGAATCCAAATAATCGGACAGCCCTTTATCAATCCTGGCCTGTTGATTGTTTATATTCACAACTCCTGTTCCCATTACCGGGCTTTGCATGTGGCTTGAGGCAGACACTGGCGGTGCCGGTCTGAACTGATACTCTGGCGACATGTCTATCGAGCCATGGTCCAAAATCGAGTACTGACCAAAATCTAAAGACAATTCTGGAGCAAAATCACTCAGCACAGTGTCACCACTACTAACCGCACTAAGCATCCTACTCAGAACTCCTTCTATTGAATGAGTTTGCGACTGAGCATCATACTCGTTATTATCTGTCTGATTCACTCCGGCGTAGTTCCCATAGATCCCAGAGCCAGCTCCGGCGTAGTCCAAACCAGAAGCAGATAAAGAATGTATGGCAGGCGCAGCTGGAGGGGCAGATGCCACCCCAAGATTCTGTACATCCGTTTCCAGTTTAGCAGAAGGAAATGCCACCATCTTGGGTTCCATAGGCACATCCTCATGAGGAGCAATTGAACCCACTATACCACCGTGGTAATTCATATTTCCTCCTATGTTAAAGCCAGTAGTCTGTTGCATCTGTCCACTCAGGGGGGCGTTGGGCATCACTGGGGGTGACATTGAAGATATACCAACAGATGACAAGTTCTCATTGGCACCATTGTCATAATATGCACCGTTTTGGAAACCCGACCAAGCCATTAACTCCACTATTCCATCATTAGCACTTTTTATGGGAAGGTTGTCAAATCCCGCTTGGTCATGAATACCTGATTCGTTTTTATTGGTACCGAATCTTTTCTGCATCAAATTTGAATATGCCATCATATACGCAGGTACTTGTTTTTGACGAAACTAGTTGCCAGACGATAAATGGTCTTCTACCTTTGATGCCCAGAATATTGAATATGAAGTTTTGGCTGTCAGTAAGCTAAGCTGACAGAATATCAATGGATATTGTAAATGACTGACTCAGAATTATACACTGGAAACTTAAGAATGCCAAGTGGGAATGAAGCCTGTCTAATCCCTTGGCTTTTTTCTGTGGAAGTCTATAGTTTTGAATAGTGCTCTGGGGTACGATTATTTCTCAAATCTACTTCTTATTAACACCAGCACGTCTAGAGTTACTTGCAAGTGAAGGACAAACCTGGTCGATTCAGTTCCTATTCTTGAATCCCACGCTGCTAATAAGCACGAGCTCTTACACTCCTGCTTCAGAACGGATGGACCTGAAAATTGCTTTTCGCCGCCACCTCTCTGTCAACTGTCTGGTGCGTGAGCAGGTCACAAAGATCCGCAATATGTCTATTCGCCAGTATTCTATTCAGTACTCACCAGCACATACAGCACTAGACCAAGTGACCTTCTTAGCTAAAACCAGGCTCAAGCGATTATTTAAAAAAGTGAGCCAGGTCTCCTGAATAATACTGCCTTCTGGGTAGCAGATCTTGCGTTGTATATTAAGGTAATATTATCGAGGAATTATCAATGATCAGTGTCAGTCAAATCTACTAAATTGACCACTTCTTGTAATTCCTGTCACCTACCTTGTGCCCTACTATCGCTGTATGATTCTTCTTCTAGTGCCACTTCGCGATCTCTTCAAGTCAATATTTCGATTCACTGATCTGTTTGCTTTTTACAGAACCTGTTCTGTTTTACTGTCAACGTCTATCTATCATAAAGGCACGCTTACATATAGATATATATATATATATATAGTTATATGTTGAGAGGTTGTAAAATGGGCAGTATGAATGCGTGAGTATACGACGAATAAGAAAAAAATAAAAAAAAAAAAAAAAGAAAACAAAAAGGGCGTTCCTTTGCTAAGCTAGCTTGCATTTTTTTTTTTTTGCGCTCTACACTCTACTTGCATTTTTGTTTTTTTTGGTAACCTAAGGGGGTAGCAAAAACTATTCTCTCTTTTTTTGGAGAGGATATTCGCTTTAGGAATTATGGTCTGGAAGATTTAGCAGCTTGTAACGTATACTGTTATCGCTATTAATGTCTCATGTTGAGGCTGGTTATCACGCAGAGGTTAGTAAATACATTGGTCAACAAACATAAGGTAGGCACTGTGTTGACTAATAGGCAAATCCGGAAATGTGCCAAAGTTTCCTCGCAGATATGAGCAGAACAGGGCAGCAGAAGAAGGGCAAGCCGAATACAAGATAGCACTAGTGGCCAAGCATGTTTACCGCTCCAATAATGCCCGAGCCATGACGCAGAAGGACCATCTCCCAGTATTGGCGAATCACTTAAAAGGACAGGAAGATCGAGTGCATTACTGTAACTGAGGTGTCGACACAAGATGCGCTTCCAGTGAGCACTAGCGAAGAGAAAATTTTGCCACCTCGCGGCAAGATCCGATATCACCAAGACGAGCGCTGTGACAACGAGCCCCGATCAAAACGCCTACACAGATAATGCTCAGTATGGTGGGGCAGAATGCGAAGTATGAGGCTCAATCATATTGTATAAGCCATATTTAACGAGTAGGAACAGTAGTGGGCTAGACGCTAGCGCTCCACCGTGTGTACCTAAGCGTAAAGTTCAGCACATGCAATGTTTCGTGCGCAACACATAAAGTGCTAGATGAGGCGCGCAAATAAGGGTAGATGCGTCTGACGTTGGACGCACACAGATTGCGCACTAGTGAGTAGCATCGTTTTCGTCAGATATGCGGGATTTATGTTTACTTCTTATCTATATGCCGTCCTGATGACCCCAAAAAGAATTGATCCTGGCGGGCCGAATTGGCCCCAGGATGGTGCCCACCAGAAGGGTGCTGCAATTCTGAACGCCTTGAGCTTATGTTCGAACGGCCCAAGATCTCATGCTTAGCTAAGATAGCCGTCATAAGCGAAACACCGTGCCTTCTAAGAACCTGCTGAGCCCGTGCTTTCTGCCATGCTTCTCCACAGGAGGGCCGGGATAATATAGGCTGTACTTTACATTCTGCGCTCCCCTATGCGTTGATCCGTTTAGGAGTATTTGGCTGTAAGTTGGTATCAGACACATTATCTACGGTCCGCTCCATCATATGGCCCTCTAATGACCGAGCACAGTGTCGTGTGTTGCTGCACTCATTCAGCTGACTTTCTGGTGTTCTGGTTTGGTACCTTTCTTCGATGCATGCATTCAGGTTGTACGTCTGCCATCATGTTGCGAGCACAACAATTACATTCATCTGGGGACGAACCCCCATCGTGGGGAGCTGGAAAAGATGCCTATTGATAGCCTAAACTTCCAACTAGCTTCGTCTGGGGGGCTTCATCTCTGCAAAGAGCTTCGTGAGGCCAGCTTTGTAGCAATTAGAGAACTCAGACCACGGTTGTTGGGAGGTTTCCCTGATGACGCCCACCGCTTATCGTATACACCTTATGCGTGCTCTTATGATACAAAATATATTTGCAGCAGTTACGGCCCAGTGAGGCGAGGCGGGCTTTCAAACGTAAGCTTAAACGGCTTCGACCATTCAGGGCCCGGCTGTCGTCGTGTGGTATGCTTGCGTCAGCAGCAGTTCTACTGGAAGCACGGGGTGTAATGGGAGACCAAACTATTTTAGCCGGTTCACGTGCGTTTGTGACCCGCAACATCGTCTGATTATCTGCTTGTCAAGTGTAATACTGGAGAATTTACTGCAACAGAATGAAGCCCTTAATCCGTTCTTAGTTTAGCGTACGCAAGCTGTAAATAGTAGCGTTTTTAACAATAGCTCCCTTCCACGGCGCAAAGCGCATGCATACTCTTTCACCAGAGACGTACCTCTGTACAAGTTTGGAAGTCCCATGCAGCGTGCAAAAAGCGCTGGCGCTTGCTCGGCTAAAGTAGCCACAGTTGTCGCAAAGTATCCGGTACTACTATAGAGCTGTTGTATTCTGAGCAAGACAGTGAGATGTTTGGAGAGTGGCAATTTTACGCTTATCGAAACACATTACAGTATGCTAGACGTCCATATCCGTACGCAGAGGCTGCCTAGTAGTGTAACCCACCATAGATCTAGCTTTTTACGTATTTTCATAGCTCGGGAAAAGTTAGCCCGTGCCAGTCAACTTTGCGACACCGCAGCTGCGCGGCTCTACAAGGCTCCGTGTAGACGCTGAAGGTTGTCAACGGAAGGCGGCTTCCTAGACACAGGATAAAAAGCTTCCCCTAGCGCCCCAAACATAATCCGGACAGGTCTGCAACCTTTGGAGGCCCGTCTACCAGGTCGATTATCCCCCCTTCCGGCAGTAGGTCTCTGCGGCATGGCGCCCACTTGGCTACCAAGATAGCTATTTTTGTCTTGGTTGCCTGCATACGTATCATTCCGTTTCCATGCGTTACACAGTCCTGTAGGGCTACGGCCTTATACCTATAGTGCTGTGTGTTGAGTCAATTGTGCTGCAAGTGGCGTCCTGTCTAGACGCGCCCTTATTTTGGAGCGGCAGCACAATAGAGGGCTCCGCTGTATGGCACCAACCTCTGTTTTTATCAAATCCCAACCTTTTCTGTAAAAGACAAGGTGAGAATTCTAGTCTGACACCACTCTCATTGCGGGCCCAGACTCACGCTTAACACCACCCATTGCAAGGCGGTTCGCAGCATAATCCTGCTTGCGATTACCATTTTTGGGGATGGCGGCTATTCTGTCTCATCGACAGAGGGGTTAGGGATCGAACCCACGCCTGGCTTTATTCTTTATCTCGAGCGAGCGAACCTCTTCTACATAATGTCCTTGGCCATCTATCCTTGCACATACTATGTGCTGTGAGCCTTCCTTTTCCCCGACTGTAGAATCAACACCTCACCTTACAAACAAACGCTATTTTATACGTAACCTGAGAGTTTGCCAAAACCGTGAGAGACGATAGGGCTATTACCGATAGATATTCTCTGGCTGCCGTATCGGAGAAACTCTGACGTTCCTCTTAGTAGTCTAAGCGGGTAGTCAGTAAACTACAACCGCCGCGCCTGCATGATTCTCTCATAAAATGGTGGTCCTTCCGCGTCTGCTGTTTGGTAGCCTTTGCTTGCACATGGTCTCCGGGCCATCCTGGTGGGCACCTGTCATCACCCTGCAAACCCCAGACGATTATCAAATTGCGCTCTGCGGTGATCGCACAGAATGGTCGAGATTCGGGTTTAAAATAAAACCTAGGGCGAACAATAACCACAACTGTTACGCAGGCGCACTAGCTAATAAGAGTGCGGTGTGTGCTTTCACAATCATCTCGACCGAAGATGCAGCACTCGGCTGCCTTTCCACCGGTACTAGAAGGGGGGGCACCATCCGTGTAGCGCTACATGTGAGGTCAAGATTTTGCGACAGTCACACAATCCGCTTCGGGACCGCAGGGCTGTTTTGCCGCTCCAACTCACCTTACAAATACCGTTCTTATGGCCGTATTCAATAAGTGGTTTGTGGTTGTTCTCATTTATACGCTCTAGAGTCATGATTGTTGCTTGAGATATGCGACGCAAATGTATGTATCTGTAATACTATCGGTGCTACATCTTGGAGCGTCAAAAATAGAAGTCGCAAAAAGCCTTGATGGATTTCTGCTCTTCGAATAGCTGAAGGTTCGGGCCGTTGGCAAGCGAGATTGAAGCATAGGGCTAAGCAATTTTTGCCAACATGTTTTGTCAGGCGATCACCTTGCACAACAACATTAGTAAAAATTTATATGTGTTCCACTTTTCTATGGTGTAAATGGCAAGCTATCGCCATCTGTAGAACGCAGGCGATCTACCATGCGAGATAGTATAGCAGTCGCCGCTGCGACCGATGTTAATCTTTGAAACAACGATAGGTTCTCCAAATTAAAAGAAGTTTATAGTTTCATTTTGGAAAGAAGCGTGTAGTTCTCTGTTGATATTTTCCCTGGCTCCGTTATTAATTCGGTCAGTAAACTGGCCATTTCCAGTGGGCTTTCTTCTAAAAAGTATACGAATATCATCACGTCCAGTTGTAGCTTACTCCTGGGACTCTGTCGGCGCTGGATCTACAAGAGCCTAAAAAGACATAAACAGTACTGTCATCAGAATTCTTATCACTGAAGAATTTAGCAGCACTTGTTGATATGTCATCTTGCGATCTCCCAACAAGCTAGCCTCAAACTAGCATCTATCTACATGAGCCTGAACTTCCGTATACGACGTCGTGTCCTTGACGTGGAGAACACATTAGCAAAGAGCGTGTAAAGAAATTTAGTAGTTAGAAGCCATTGGAAATAAATCTCGGACAAAAGATACGTCAAATTGACACACATGAGGGATCAGCAGTCGATATAAGCTTCTTCGACGAGCCCTAGATGCTGTCACACTTGCTGTTCTGTCATTATGGCAGGTTGTGGAATTGATAACGTTCTGTTAGCTGCGCAATACCTAGTTGCAAAGAAGAGGCCAGCAGACAAGTAGAAGATAAGGATTCTTCAATCTTTCAAATCCCGACTGGCGCCATATAACTGCCCACAAGGTGAAGAGGATGCGGATTGGTAAGGCACTCTAGCGTTGACGGGAATCTCACAGCCAGAGGTGTTATCACCAGTGGTCGCTTGGCCGTTAGAGTGGTGCTGCAGGGGATATTCGAATGCAGATGAACCTGCCCGACTCACTGTTACATGGCGCCCCGCCATGGCAAGAATAGTGAGACAAACAGGTTAAATTGTGACTAAGACAGCTCGATTATGCACACCTTACACACCTTGCACACCTTGCACCCCCAAACAAATTCTACACGGGCAACCAACAGTACGACACGGCATTCTGTTTTCTAGCAGCGCAGACCACCAATTGATTACTCTTACATCTGTCGCCGACTACAGAGGGAAGAGATAAACCGCAAATTCTTATAAAGTATAGAATACAGTTGAAACACAAGGTACTCATGTCTTACATTCTTTGAGATACACATCTACTTTCCAGGTCATATTCTAATGCTTCTTGAACTTAGGATACGTCTTCTTGAAAATATATCCGTCAAGCAAGACCAACCCAGTGGCAATGGCGGCGTGTGTGGCAAGCACAAACTTGTTGTCGGTGTTAATGCGGTGTCTCTCTTGGAACACGGCATATCCACCCACTATACCGCCTATACCCACCAAGATTTGGGCCAACACGGCTGGATTCTGTAATTCGTTGGAAGCAGACGCGGCGACCTCTCTTGCATCTGTCAGGCGCAAGCTATCGATCTTCTTGCTGACGGTTTGCGTGAAACACGCAATCTTCTGTTTAACAGCATCAACAAGGCTATCAGTCTTCTTCTCCGCATCCTTGCCTAACTTATCAAGCTTCTTCTTGCCCTTTTCAACACCGTTCTGAATATCTTTAGACGCCTTCTCCTTAATTTCCTCGAATTCTTCTGGAGAAACCGTTCCTACGCTTCCCTGGGGTTGACTAGTCTGCTTGACTTGTGGGGGAGCAGGGACCTTGCCAACCTTGTCAGGCGCATTAGTAGCAGCAGCGTTTACGTATGATGACATCTTATACTGAGTGTGCTTTTATATTCTCTAACTTTCTCGCTAGATGAATTATACTAATTACAACAAATGTGGCCATCCCCATTTTGATATATAGGCCTTATCCCTACACTTGCTCGATTGCTGTTCCTGTAGATAACCTAATGATCACTATAGCGTTTCGCAAACCGTATGAAAGCTGCAAAATCATTCACGCGAGGTTACCGGTCGTGGGCGCCGAGGATCCAATACCTAGCAAGCTGTACTGGGTGACATCCATATCTATGTGGGATCTTCTATAAAGGAGCTCATTAGGACTCATTCCTACTGGCGCTAGGATTGTGTTTCTCAGGGAGGGGATATCGGCAGCACTGAGAACAGCTGACCTTTTCACTGAGTCATTGTTGCTCACAGAAACTGAACTAATCGCCGCGGTCTTTCTGTGGTGGCAAAGGACGAAAACGGGAAGCATGAGGGCGAGGTCACTTGGCTTTGGTGTGATGATACGCGCGGCCTGCGACGATGGCTCCGGGTATATCCAATCACGTGATGGTTGTTAAATTGTTAGGGTTATACCCCTGAAGTAGGTGGTGTGCGCTCACCACTCTTCTCTGGTGTTTGGTTCTGTAGATGGTTTATATGCAGTCTGTGTTCAGGCAGCGCGAGCGGTTCAGATGAAAAATTTTTGGTTCTCAAGCTCACAGTTTTACTTTTCTTTAACGGATACACAATCGTCGATCGAAAACCACCACCCCGGCTTTCCACGTAACATTCCGACGAGAACACATAATACAAAATGTCTGAAGCACCAAGAAGAAACTTCGCTGGCTCCAACAGAAGAAGAAGGGGAGGCAGAAGAGACGACAACGAGAAGGGATGGACCCCTGTCACCAAGTTGGGTAGACTTGTGAAGGCTGGTAAGATCACCTCTTTGGAAGAGATCTATTTGCACTCTTTGCCAGTCAAGGAGTTCCAAATCATTGACCAGTTGTTGCCTGAGTTGAAGGATGAGGTCATGAAGATCAGATCCGTCCAAAAGCAGACCAGAGCCGGTCAAAGAACCAGAATGAAGGCTGTTGTTGTCATTGGTGACTCCAACGGTCACGTCGGTTTGGGTATTAAGACCGCAAAGGAAGTTGCTTCCGCTATCAAGGCTGCTATTGTAATCGCCAAGTTGTCTATCATCCCAATCAGAAGAGGTTACTGGGGTACCAACTTGGGTGCTCCTCACACTTTGCCAACCAAGGTCACTGGTAAGTGTGGTTCCGTCTCTGTTAGATTGATCCCAGCTCCAAGAGGTAAGGGTATTGTTGCCTCTCCAACCGTCAAGAAGTTGATGCAGTTGGCTGGTGTTGAAGATGTGTATACTTCTTCTTCTGGTTCTACTAGAACCACTGAGAACACTTTGAAGGCTGCTTTCGTTGCTATTGGTAACTCTTACGGTTTCTTGACTCCAAACTTGTGGAACCAAACCCCATTGGTCCCATCTCCATTGGATGTCTACGCCGAGGAGGCTGCTGGTCACAAGAGAAGATACTAAGTGGTTTGTTCTTATGTATTTTAAGTAAGCTAAATTAGTCCCCCTTTGATCAATGCTCTAATAACCATATAAAATTATACTAGCTGTATATCAGACATAAATTGTCTTCAGTTACAGTGATTTATTGTGTAAAGCTGTAAATTGTAAAATGTCACAAGAATATTAAACTACTAATACATAAATTACTAAATGGCAGGAATACTTGAAGGTGAACTGGGTGAAAGAAAACACTGGGAAACTGATCAAGTCTCCTGGACTGCTTGCTCCATAACTTGATCATCTGGGACAGCAAACGACCTCTCATGGGTTTGTTTCCCGCCGTTCATATTACTAGCGTTATTTGATCCGTCACCATCGTTTTTCACCCAGATATGAGAAGTGCTGGCAATGTTCCGACCTTCTGGATGTCTAAACATGCAATTTCTATTAGTACAATTGACACCAAATCTGCAATCCTCATTGATAGGGTGCAGAAAGAAGCAATCGAGTCTGGTGCATTCGGCACCAGCCTTGCAAGGCACAGGGGATGTTGCGTGTCTTCTAGGACATTTAAAGTTGGTACATGCAGCTCCGAATTTGCATTGCTCTAATGCAATATTGCCACTTGGCTTCTCTTGTGGAGGAACGTTGGGAGATGGATGTGATCTGTCACAGTAAGTGTTCTGGCAGTTGTGACCATCACGACACCAGTGAAGGTTCAATACACGGGCATCAGGGAATGCTGGAGTAGGATGACCGAACTGACAGCTTTCATTAGAACAGTTCTTGCCAAATTTACAAGCAGCAACGGCTGGTGGAATCGAATTCTGTTTTTTCTTTTCTAAGTACTCTTGCTTGGTCTTCTCAAGCTTTTTCATCAAATCTTCATCTTCACCTGGATGTAAATAGTTACAGGTTCCTGGTGGGTTTGAGCAATTAGGAAATGCAAAGCATAATTTTGTAGGATGAGATAACTGGCATTCTTTGTTGTTGCAGTACGGGAAGTCAGGGCAACGACCTTTACCTGGCTTTTGCACGAAAGGCTTCACGTTATTGATGTTTGCGTTTGACATGGACAATACTTTCTCGAAGTTTGCGCTATTTTGGACACCAAAAGACTTCTTCATTCCACCTCTTGTGTTCTTCGCTATTCCACCCCGAGCGCCATACTTGCCACGATTAGTATAGCTTCGGGGACCAGTGGGGAGATTGGTGCTAAACGACTTTTGCTCTCCGCCGCTATTCTCCTGTTCCATCTCCATACTCTGGTTGTGTTCCGCTTTTTCGACCGGTGGCGTACTCTGTGAGTCCATCGATTCTGCTGCATCTGGCGGCTTAGCATTGCCTGTCAATCTATTTATTTCCAGAAATATAGTCTCGATGAATGCTTCATCTATCGGTATGTCTATCAACTCTCTGACTTCTGATGATATTTCCTTGGCCGATTTGCTGCTCCCAATCAACACCGTAATGAACTCCGCTACATCTTCTGCATCATCAGCAATATTGAATCTATTGCCTAGCTCAACAGTAAGCGACGACTTGAGCTCCTTACCTAGAGGAGATTCTGGATCAAACCCTTGCATCTTGTTAGCTGAATCTAACTATCACTAATGGTATGAAGATAGGTATTGGTGTCTTAATTGATTCTACAAAAAAAAAAAAAATTTTAGATGTTCGCTCTTATTGATGTCGTTAGTACCAATGGTTTCACAAACGAAAGAGCCTTGGGGCAAGCAAAGGGAACCTAGCAGCAGCTATATATCAGTAAGTGTATGCGTGACTTGTTCTTATAGTATTGCTTAGTACTTGGTATATATATGCCGGGATTATAAGCAAGAATCTGAAAGTAGAACTAAAGCTTGCTTTTAATCTTACACTAAATGTACTGTTATTTGTAAGACCACACTTCTGTGATATTCTACGAAAAATGGCAAAGTGATCTAAGTAACTAGCATGGTAAGTTCAGAAGCTCTTGTTTCTGGAATCCTTCACCTTTTTGTTATATACTTCGTTTATTGAAATCTTGAACTAAGCTTCTTTGCCTTGGAAATGCACAATTCGCAGCATTTTGTAAGAATCTACTCTACTAATTAACATAGAGTAAAATGTCAAAAATGGGACGAGTCGTCGAACTGCGTTGCATCTCCTACAAGTAATCTAATACAGAGTGTCACAAAGGGGTAGAATTAAAAGTTAATTGAGTTATATTACGCTATTAATTTATAATGATGACGATCTAAACGAGATTGAAGGTATCATATGATATGTCACCTAGAAGCTGCTGTAGTAAATTCACCATTTTATTTAATTCAGTCACAATTATACTGGTAACCAAAATATACGAGTAGAGAAACACATAGTCTTCGTTCCTTAGTTTTATGCTAGAATCTCTGATGCTATTTCGTCTCACTTCGTTAAGCTTATGCAAAAATCTCTCTCTCGCATGCTCTGTGGATACGGGCTTACGGGGAATAGGTAGATTTAACTTGATAGAGCTAGCAATCACGTAGAAGATCACAAATATACGGCTTTCCAACTCTTTTCTTTCCGACTGGACGTAGTTTAAGACGAATTCCTCACCATAGGATATAGTAGGATCCATGCCAATCATAAGGTTCATATTATGATACGCATCAAGTATGGTTGATGTACTTTGTAAAAGCTTTTCATATATGCCCGAAGGGAAATTTCCTTTCAAGCGTAGCTCAAGAGGAGCCTGTTTAAGTAACGTCTCGCATTCGAAAATTAGTGTATAGTTGCCCTTGTCATTCTTCAAGCCCTTTAACGTTGCTCCTTCTGAGTCCACATTCATTTCATATTCGAGTGGGTCACTATTCCAGATAAGGCCCATTCGTAACCACAAAATGACAAGTGCATTCTTAAGTCTTGTCCTAGCACTATTGGGTAAAAAACACGAGGCCATGGTAAGGGCCCAGATTATGCCGATGGAAACGGCTATGAATCGATGCAACGCTATATCACCAACAAGAGGCTTATCCCCGCCTTCATTACCATCTTCAGATTCTTTTTGTGACATACTATAGGAGTATAGCGCTGTCAAATTGTATGTCAATAAAATGAATCTGCCAAACGGATTATTTCTCTTCCAAAACAAAATAATATAGAAACATGGGAGACACAAAAGAAATCCAGTAGTGGAAAGAGCATATACATTACCGTTTGTCAACATCCAAACAACATATGCAGTAAATGCTCCCAAGAAAGTACCAATGAATCTCCACTTAACTGTCATGGTCGTTCCACCCAAAGACTTATTCATCATGATACAATATACTACTATAGCCCACTCACCACGCCAATTAATGAAAAAGTTCTTACTTTTATCATAGAATGCAAAAAATGACAATGCAAGGGCGCCTAAACCGACCCTAATACCAAACTGAACATCTATCCTTTTGAAAACCTGCAAATATTTCCAAATTTTGAAAGACACTACATTAGAATTATCATGATTGGCATCATTATTATTCAAGTAGGTCCCATACTTGCTTCTAAAATACGACAAGGCTCTCTCAATTCCATCTTCCCCAACAACGAATGCTTTACGCGTGCCGGCTTGAGGTTTTTTCTTCCAAAATTTAAGCCAATTCCATGTTCTCGGAGACAGCCTTGCATATTCGTATTCTTCGGAAAGCTTGAGAAACTCAATTAATTCTTCTGTGAAAAACCCTAGCAAAGACGAGAAGTTGCCGCAACAGGCTATTACTTCCTCTTCGCTTGCCTCTAAACGGTTAATAGACAATTGTAATACGTCTTGCGTATAAAGCTTTTCGAATGCTTCTTCTTGCTTCTCGTTAAACAAGTGAAGAGCTGAGCTCAATGAGTCTTGAAATTGCGTAGAATCAGTGAAATTCTTCGGATTATTTTCATCCTCGAAAGGTACCTCACTCAATACGCTTTTGACCGTAAATATGAATGACTTGATGGATGGAGCTAGCGATTTCACAAATAATTGAAACAAATAGTCTAGATTATCTGATTCGTCTTCAATCACTGAGCTTTGGTCACTTTTGATCATTGAAAGATTATCAATGGAATGAGATAGGCAGATATTAGAATCATAGCTATCCAAGCTAGACCCGGACACACTATCAGCACATTGGGTTTCGGCTGCATGCAATGTTTGATGCCACCTCATTTCAGTCGAACTTCCAAGTGCTTGTAGATTGTTAAGTAAAGATATCGTGCTAGAGACCAACTTCTCAAATATGAATAGCTCTGCTTCTCTCCCTTTCATTCTTAATTCGTAGCTCGTCTCTTCCAAACTAGTGGAAAGCAGTTTAACATTCTTTCTAAGTGCTGTAACGAATTCGAGGTCCTTGGCTCTGAATCTTTCGCCACACAAGAAGCGACTTGCGGTTATTGAAAGAAGTGAAGACATGATATCATAAGAATCATTTAGGTGTGCCCTCAACTCGTCGACTGCACTAACTGGCCAAAGGAAGAAGCATATGAAGAAAGTGACGAGGCACCCTGCAAATACTATATGAAGTGTGGACACAAGTCTCTCAATAGGTATATCTGACGTATTCAAACTACCCTCTTTGACAATGCAGGCAATAACAGATATAGATGCTAAAGAGCATGCCGTATTGAAATTCTGTTTACTTACTTTTTGCTTCATATAGGCGATAAACCCTAATGCAGTTGAACTAACAAGCAAATCTATCGTATTTGAAATACCATCGTTTCCCATATTAAAAAAAAAACTTGAAACAGATCTGCAAGAAAATGTGACTAAAAATGTGAATAGTAAAGAAAGTAAGACAAACGATAGAGTTTGGTACATCGAACCTTTGGATCTCGCTGGGTGAAAATACACGGCAACAGTCGCAAGAATATGCTTTGAATCCGACGAGCCCAATATTCTGTCAAATGGTGTATAGTAAACACCTAAGGAGGCCACATAGTAAGCCAACGTACACTTAATAACATCACGCACGGATCGCGAGAAATAGGCTTCTTTAACTTTGGTGCAAAAAATCCGTACGGAAGAATAGGGTTCTACCAGATTTCTACCCATATTTCTGAGAGGCAAGAGACTGGACCGTTCTGTTATCGGAGAATCACCATCACTTATCGTATTAAAAAACAGAATTGACCTCTTCACTCTCTCACCAGTCAGAGGCAAGATCACGGAGTTTGATCTGTTATACGTGAACCTCAGTGGTCGAGGTGTCTCGTTGTTAAGTTCAATACTGCTATCCGTTAATGTATTATACCCACTGCCATTATAATCGTCTATGTTGCGAATATCAACACCATTCTCCTCTTCGGTAGTCATTAGAGCGTTATCATTGAGTGACTTATTTATATTGTTCAAGATCTTCTCGCCTATCTTAATCTCAACTAACGATTATCATTATTATATCACAAAACGAACTTTAGTATTTACACTCTAACTAATAAATAAATTTTATAGACCATGTATATACATTAATCGTAAAACGTTATATAGAAATGTGAGTTTTGTAGTATAAATATTAAAATATTAACTTGTATCATATTAACAAACGTTTTCAGCGTCAGAAAGCAATTGGTATACCATACCAGTGCTTAATCATAAGTCGTAACAGTCGCCATTAAATGGTTAAGGCTGTTGTGGTTTTTAGAAAATGTCATTCTGAGGGTTACTTTTCTAAAGAACAATCTAGTTTTTTTTAAGGCTGATCTATAATTCAAACCTTACGTCTTCGTCATGAGTAATTCATTACTTATTCATGTCCAATAATCTCTTCGAATAACTGCTCGCAAGGTACAGTAGCATTCAATCTCGCACATAATAAGAAGATACCGCTCAACTTTCTATGCAAAGAGTAGGTCTCTTCTGGGGGAGGTGTTAATCTTTCGTTCAACATCAACCCCACTTTACCTCTGACTCTGTCAGTTATTGTTTGGTCTTTGAAGCTGAATGGCTTTCCTTTATTATCGATAGGAGAAAATGCTTCACCCAAAACCAAGACAGAATCGACGTGTGCATCAATCATACTCTTTGACTCTAAACCAGTAAGGTAGCCCAACTCCCTGGAGAAATGCTCGACTGCATCACGGTCCTTACGAATAGAAGCTCTCAACACCTGAATATAGTTTTCGGTGAAATCATCACCAAAGTCACGAGCAGCACCGAAATCAAGCAATTCAATTTTTTTCGTCTCCTCGTTGTACAAGAAATTGGCCCAGTTAGGATCAGTCTGCATAAACTTCATCTTGATTTCCATCAAACACAACTTCATGATGTTTGTTGCAATCCAGTCTTTTGTTTCTTGACTCCAATTACCCTTGACTATCTCAGTACCTCTCATTCTTTCCATGGTCAAAACATGGTCACCACATAAGTTGTGAAATACTCTTGGAACTTCAAAAACTGGCTCATTTTTGAGCATTTCGCGGAATCTAATCAAGTTTTGAGCTTCTCTCAAGTAATCACACTCCCACTTCAACTCCACTCTAGCATTAGCAATGGTCTTGTCCAAAAACAATCCAGGTGGTAATAAAGAGGAAGCGGTCATCAAGGTTAAAAGATTATTCAAGTCGGAGTCAATACTGTCAACAACACCAGGATATTGAACTTTGACCACTACAGGAGTAAGGTCAGAAGTAACGGCGGTATGAACCTGACCAATGGATGCAGCGGCAACTGGAACATCATCAAAGGAAGCAAACAAGCGCTGTCTCCAGTTATGACCTAATTCATTAGACATGACAGTTTCTAATTGTCCCGGAGGCATGTAGTGAGCAGAGTTTTGCACTCTAAGTAAAACCTCTTGAATCTCCTTAGGCAAGATAGACAGGTCTTGAAATGATAGCATTTGACCCACCTTCAATGCTGCACCTCTCATTTGAGAAAACTTTCTTGCCATTCTTTCAATATTCTGTGGTGAAAGAATGAGAGACTTCATGGACAATGATGATTTATTACCGGAAGCGTAGTGCTTGATACCCTGTCTAGCAGCGCCTAAGCCCATTCCGGCAGCCAAAGAGCCATAGTGGAAGATTCTAGCTAATCTTGTGCTTGGAACATGACTTTGAGACATCTTGTGTCCATCATGGAGCTCCTCGGATCCGATAATCTTCTTTTCTTCTTCGGTGTTACTTCCACGGTTTTCCGTGAAGTTACCACTAGAAAACTGCGATGGATGAGAAAAGGAATTGGTAGAATACATACGCTTCTGGTTTGCACCACGTCCCTCCTGAAATCTCCTCGAGGCGGCAATTGATTGCGCCTGAATCCACATGCTTCTACCGGTGTACTCATCCACAGTCTTACCGATGGGGGAGCTTCTCAACTTTTCCCACATCTCCCTTTTCGCTATATCAGCACTCTCACATGCAATGTTCTTGAGCACTAGCGAGATTGACAACAATTCAATCATGTTGCGGCCTGCTGTCATTATTGCTGGCAAATTTTAAATGTAATACACGGCACAATGTTGAAAATTGTTTGATTCTATTGTACTTCAACAGAGACTAATATAATAGAATAGTCTCCTTGGTCGCTTTTGAGTGTATCTCCACACCTCACTTTGGTTGTCAAACGTTCTATACGTCTTAGTCAAGTGCCAAAAATCTATGTTAAATGTCCCAAGCTCTATTGCTTTTGCTTTCTGGGTTGCTCTAAATATGCGGTCCTTCAGGCGGGTTTTATGATTCACCTTTTTAATTTTTTTTTTTTCGAGCGCTCGAAAATAAGGTTCCCCTAGTCCGTGTAGAGCTTTCAGATACTTTTCGCAACGACACAAACTAATGTCTCACGGCGTTGCACAACGTTTTTAATCTGAGCAAGTAGTCAAAGACCTGATAAGCTAAGGAAATAGCAATCAGGATCACCTTTGGCTCAAGCTTAATATGGGCCCGGCGTTGAATCAAAAATTGATATCCTTATTGCGTTTTTGCTCTCTAACCGCTGGCAAAAGCGCAAAGTCAAGGTCTTCTCTCAAATTTTATGCTGCTCCAAATGGCGGCTACAGTAATTGACTGCGCTTGCTATTTGTACGAAAAAGTGCTCCTTGGCGTTATATGGGCTCGTCCTGACACTCAGTCACCGAAGCCACAGTAGCAGCAAAGTCAAGGCCTTCTTTTAGAGATCTGTGATGGTTGCCAAAACTAGTATTTGACAACTTGTGTTTTGATTTTGAAAGCGAATTGTTTCCACTTTACGTGTAGGCGAATAGTTATGTTCTCGTCTTTCAAAGAAAAGTAAATTTGTAATTATTCCTTTTGCTTCATCTGCCTTTTTTTAAATGTTATGCGATTCTCAGACAGCGAACGAGAATTGTTCCATTTTTAGTGCGTGGTACACACCTTTACCTTTTCGCAGCATGCTGTATCGCGCAAGGCAAGGCTACTACTGTTATGGTAACTTGCTCAGCGGGTGAGAACAGCCCCGGTGGCTGTCGAGAAGCAATCGATGAGTTCGCTGGCTGCAAGGAAGCAAAGGGGGCGTGATCAGCCAGCTTGCGAAGTCCGAGTAACCTCGGTGCTCTACCCAGGCGTTGTGACTACTAGCATCTAAAGATAAAATGCTTACTAGTATCACTAATATGAGTGTTGTCTCCCGGTGTCCTCTGCAACGTGGACGGTCAGAGAACAGAAACTCTAACTAGCGAGCGGCTTACATTGCAGCTGGCTTTGTGCTCAATTAGTGTGATGTCGCGGCCCCACCTCCGCCTGTTCGCAAGAAATACCGGAGAGATTGGTTGCTGCGAAAAAAAAATGGCTGGTGGATTCAACTAGGGCGGAGAAAAATGTCGTGCGCTACTGTGAGAGGCTGCTGCGATTTGAGGCGGGCAGCGCGCGAGCGATGAGGAGAGCGTATCGACCGCCCGGACTCGGCACAAAGGAAGCAACAGGGTGACGCCCATCCCCAGGCGGACAGAGAGCGGCAAGAGTGCCGAAAGTCCGAAATAGACATGCCGCGGTGGCAGTTCGACACCGTGGACAGTCTGTCGAGTCGTGAAGACTAAGCGAGGCCGCGAACGACGAAATTGGTGATGGCCCCGAGGGGAGATGACCACGCGTAGTGCGTGCAATAGGAGCACGGTCGCCATTCGTATCACGTGAATAATCAGGCGCACGTCGTTACGAATAGCTGCTGTTTGTGTCACTGGAATAAATCACGTGCACAAGTGGCATCCACCAGAAGAAAACTCTCCTGGACCTTCAGTACAGAGCTCATCGCATCGAGCAGCTGCGTAGTGACACAGTTTTTATCCGAGCAGCAGTTCTAAGACACTTCAATACCAACTTGATAGACATCAAACCATAAGCAAGTGTTGCAGATGGGACTCGATAGGTCGAGTAAGAGACAGAAGACTGTCGAATCGAAGGCAGAAGAAGTGGCAGAAGCAGCTGAAAAGGCGTTAAAGGAGCACCCTCCTCCACAAGAAGACACTCATATCGTTGGGCACGATGATGGCGAGTTCAAAGGATTGGTGAGACGGGGCACACTGGCGAGTGATGCGAAGAGGCTCGAAGAAGGTCCCATCAATCCTTTCACGGGACATGAATTCGGATCTAGGTACTTTGAGATTTTAAAGGTCAGAAGAGACCTTCCTGTGCACGCTCAGAGAGAAGAATTCCTCAAGACATTTCACAGATCGCAAGTTATGGTATTTGTGGGAGAGACGGGTTCCGGTAAGACGACGCAGATTCCTCAGTTTGTGCTATACGACGATATGCCCCATCTTATGGGCACCCAAGTAGCATGTACTCAACCAAGACGTGTTGCCGCAATGTCTGTGGCCAAGAGAGTATCTGAAGAAATGGACGTGGAGCTTGGAAATGAAGTTGGATACAGCATTCGTTTCGAAAATAAAACAAGCAATCTGACTATCCTAAAGTATATGACTGATGGTATGCTCCTTCGTGAAGCAATGGAAGACCATGACCTTACCAGGTACTCATGCATAATTTTAGACGAAGCGCACGAAAGAACTCTCGCTACCGATATACTAATGGGTTTACTTAAGCAAGTTATCGCTAGGCGGCCAGACCTCAAACTCATCATTATGTCTGCCACCTTGGACGCCGAAAAATTCCAAACATACTTCGACAACTCGCCATTGATGGCTGTTCCTGGTAGAACATTTCCTGTTGAAATATACTATACTCCCGAGTTCCAGCGTGACTATCTTGACGCAGCTATTAGGACCGTCTTACAAATACACGCTACAGAAGATGAAGGTGATATACTATTGTTTTTAACTGGTGAGGAGGAAATCGAGGACGCTTGCCGAAAAATATCTTTAGAAATCGACGAACTAATAAGAGAACAAGACAGTGGTCCCGCTAAAGTTTATCCCTTGTATGGGTCTCTACCACCGCACCTTCAGCAAAAAATATTTGAGCCTGCCCCTGAGCCTTTCAGGCCAGGTGGGAGACCAGGAAGAAAGATTGTGGTGTCAACGAACATTGCCGAGACTTCGTTAACCATTGATGGAGTAGTATATGTGGTAGATCCCGGGTTCTCGAAGCAAAAGGTCTACAACCCTCGTATACGAGTGGAGTCCCTATTAGTGTCCCCCATATCGAAAGCGTCAGCACAACAAAGAGCCGGTAGAGCTGGTCGTACGAGACCCGGTAAGTGCTTCAGGCTCTACACTGAAGAGGCATTCCAGAAGGAATTGATAGAGCAGTCATACCCCGAGATTTTGCGAAGCAACTTGGCCTCAACTGTCTTGGAATTAAAGAAGTTGGGAATTGACGACTTGGTGCACTTCGACTTTATGGATCCTCCAGCCCCTGAAACCATGATGAGGGCTTTAGAGGAATTAAACTATTTGCAGTGTCTTTCCGACGAAGGCGAGTTGACGGCTCTTGGTAGATTGGCGTCGCAGTTCCCGCTTGATCCAATGTTAGCTGTCATGCTTATCGGATCGCCTGCATTCAAGTGCTCAAACGAGATTCTTACCATTGTTGCGCTCCTCTCCGTGCCAAACGTCTTTGTCAGGCCCGCAACAAACAGGAAGAAGGCCGACGAGTGCAAGCTCAGATTCGCGCACCCTGACGGAGACCACTTGACGCTCCTCAATGTGTATGAAGAGTTCAATTCCGAAGAAGCGCAGTCGATGGGTTTGGCCCAGTGGTGTAGAGACAACTTTTTGTCATACCGTTCCCTCATTTCGGCGAGAAATGTGCGTTCCCAATTGCAGAGGCTTATGGAGAGATACGACTTAGAACTTGTATCCACCCCCTACGAGGACAAGAACTATTGGAGGAACATCAAGAAGGCTTTAGCGTCCGGCTTCTTCATGCAGGTAGCGAAGAAGAAGTCCTCTGGCAAAGGCTACTTGACTGTCAAGGATAACCAGGAGGTTATCGTGCACCCATCTACCGTATTGGCTACCGAGAGTGAATGGCTCATCTACAATGAGTTCGTGCTTACCACAAAAAATTATATCAGAACCGTTACTGCAGTCAAACCCGAGTGGCTAGTTGAACTCGCACCAGCCTACTACAACTTAGACCACTTTGCTAAAGGTGACGTCAAGTTGTCTTTAGAGAGGGTGCATCAGAAGCTTGGTTCCTCCAAGAGGCACGAGAAAAAGTCTCGTGGCAAATAGTTAGTTATTGTGCTAGACCAGAAATAACACTAACATATTTTTTCCTAAATTGTAGCGACATACGTGGCTCACGTACGTTTTTTTTAAAAAAAATTGAGCCTGATTCTACTACCATAGGGCGCCGTATTGCAGCTCTCCAAGGTAGTACATACAGAATTCGGCTCTCAGATCTTAGGCAGCGACCAGAAAAGCGTAACGGACGTCTTTTATGTGCAAATAGCGCGCCATATTTTGTCGGTGTCGGCATCCATAATCTTATTATGTTCATATTTACGACTAGAAAGGAAGTATTAGGGGTTTTTTGGCGACTCATATCCAAGTTGTATTGAAAAGCGAGAGGAATTTCAAATAGGCGATTTCTCAATTCAACGTATAAAATAACTGATAAACAACGTATACGAAAGAAAGCAGTAACCGGTGTAAAGCATAGGGCTGGGTAAGAACAACTACAAACATAGACAAAGCAGCATAAATAGAAGTGGACAAGATGGGTTACATGGTTGTAAGTATAATGTAAATAGTGGGCAAAGCCGCCACGCGTATGGTCTCAATACTAGATACTAACGACGGTAGTCGAAGCTATTCAAAAACCGTGAGATGAGAATATTAATGTTGGGGCTCGACAATGCTGGTAAAACAACCATATTGTATAAGCTCAAGCTTGGGAAGACGTCGAGCACGGTTCCCACAGTTGGGTTTAACGTCGAGACAGTAAAGCACAAGAATGTGTCGTTTGCAGTGTGGGACTGCGGCGGTCAGGAAAGAATAAGACCGCTCTGGAGACATTATTTCACGGGCACAAATGCATTGATATACGTTGTAGACTCGTCTGATAAGGACCGTTTGGAGGAGTCCAGGAAGGAACTTGTCCGTGTGATCAGCGACAAGGAGCTTTCAAACTGTCTTTTGATAATACTTGCCAACAAGCAGGATATCCCTGGTGCAATTAAGCCCAAGGAACTTATCGAGAAGTTCAACTTGTATCAACTTCCAGGCGATCACATTTGGTCGGTTGTCCCCACCATTGCCATTGACGGTACAGGCTTAGTCGAAATGCTCAACTGGATATCAAGTCACAGCAAATAAGCGCTCGTGTTTCCCGTTGCTCGGCAGCTGATACCGGTTCTTTTCCCCACACTACATCAGTTTGATACTTGATGATCATATTTACACATACGTTATAAAAGGACATGCATTGAAGCATTAGGCACATCACAGACCATCTCATCAAGAAAGCTTGACCACATTCACTTGTTATCTTAAATTTCTTCTATCATATGTACTTTTTTCATTACTCTATTGATAATTCTTAATTTTAATTTATATAATGTACCAATAGTTTATTTGGACCAAATGGATACCTCGCCATTTTCTTCTCCAAAGTAAGATTTGTCTGCCATTTGAATAAAAAGTCCTACTTCAACTACACCGACCAATTGCTTTATGCTATTATGGAGCTTCTCCGGGTCTTCAATAGCACCAAAGTCTGCGTCAATCAAGAAGTTGTTGTTGTCTGTAACCACAGGCCCTGCCTTGGCTGAACCTCCCTGTCTCAAAATAACGCTCTTAGCACCCATATCTTGTAAGTCCCGGGTTACCTTTGCGTATGAATTAGGAACGATCTCGATTGGAATACCTTTAGTCCACTGCACCCCCAAACTAGAGGTCGATTTCTTACGGTAGTCCGCAACAACCACAAACTTCGAGGCAGCAGACGCTACGAGTTTCTCCTGAAACAAACATGCCCCTCCTCCCTTTATCAAATTCAACTTCGAATCCACCTCATCGGCTCCATCGAATGCAATATCAACACTGGGGAACTGCTCAATAGTGCCTAGCCTCAAACCATTGCTTATTATAAGCTCCTTAGACTGGAACCCCGTAGCTATGCAAGTAAACGAATCCTTGTTACTTGATTGACCTATTCTCTTTGCAACATACACCACAGTCGATCCAGAGCCAATGCCGATAATTCGGTCATCCGGCTTCAAATTCTCATCCACAGCTCTGAACGCAGCAGCCATCTTGGCTGCCTCTACCTTGTCACTAATCGTTGTCATTTGTCTAGTAACCAGCTTTTTGATCCACGTCCTAAGCATGATGCTTTAGCCTAAAGTGATACCTTAAGCGAGTATATGGGGAATACGTGCAGTCATCAATATCTAACAGTCACAGATTCCACGTGCGAGTCACTGATATATCATGCGCGAAAAGAGCGCTACAAAATGGTTTTGTGACACAATCTGAAAATTTTCGTTTACCATCCAAGGCCTCGTCAGTATCGTGCATACACAGAGAAAAGGTTTAAAAAAAATCAGATTAATTGTTAAGACTCTATAGCAGTACTAAAACAGTTTGTGAACCTTAACTATGTCTGCAGCCAACAAGATCTTATCTGAGAAACCAACTGAGTTGGAGTTGCAAGTCGCTCAAGCTTTCATTGACTTGGAGGCCCAAACTGACTTGAAGGCCGAGTTGAGACCATTGCAATTCAAGTCCATCAGAGAAGTCGACGTCAATGGTGGTAAGAAGGCCTTAGCCATCTTTGTTCCTTGCCCAACCTTGCCCGCTTACAGAAAGGTTCAAACCAGATTGACCAGAGAGTTAGAGAAGAAGTTCCCAGATCGTCATGTTGTCTTCTTGGCTGAGAGAAGGATCTTGCCAAAGCCACACAGAGGCTCCAAGCAAAAGCAAAAGAGACCAAGATCCAGAACTTTGACTGCTGTTCATGACAAGATCTTGGAAGACTTGGTTTTCCCTACTGAGATCACTGGTAAGAGAGTTAGATACTTGGTCGGTGGTAACAAGATCCAAAAAGTCTTGTTGGACTCCAAGGACTCCACCGCTGTTGACTACAAATTAGACTCATTCCAACAATTGTACCAAAGATTGACTGGTAAGCAAGTCGTCTTTGAGATTCCAAGTGACACATACTAAGTCTTGAGAAAGAGGGGAACTTATTAAAGTTGTGAAATAAAATGATGGATGTATCCTACTAAGTGCATTCTTGCAAGCTGATAAATATCATTCCCATATATATAATCAAATGTATTTTAATGTTTTATCAAATTGTAGTTCACTATTCACTGAGTATAGATTGCTTATATTTTTCTTACATAGCTCGTAGGGAACAAGCCCCTTTGTCCGTCTAGCTCTCCATCCATCCAGCCACTTCCATCCACGTCGTCTTCGACCAATATGATTCGGTCTCCTGGCCTTATTGATAATTCATCATCTCCATCTGCATTATATTCGTACAATGCTTCAACATATTGGATTTTCTTAGCACCTCTCTTTGGTGGAACTGAAGGACCTTTCTTTTTCGTTCTCGACGTATCCGAATCAGCTTGAATTTGTATATATGAAGTTGGTACTAACCCTTGAGATCCGTTAGAGTTTGATACCAATGTCCAACCTGATCCATCATCACGCTCTACAACACTCAAAGTCTCTCCCGCAGAAATAGACAATTCATCTCCACTTGTAGAAGAATACCCGTATAGAGCTATGGCTTGAACCAAGAGTCCCGTGGAATCATTACTACCTTTATGATCTTTGAGTTTTCTCAAACTGAATATACCGGTATTCAGTAATTTCTGAGCAGATGCAGACTTGATAGTAGTGACAGATTGCGCATCAGAATGGTTTTCTGGATCACTGTGGTTATGGTTCTTACCTTTTAAGAATCCTAAAAGGGATTTTTTTTTCTGTCTGGTTTCAGTATATGTAAGGTCTTTGTCACCTGCATAATTCTGAATAACCTCGATCTCCACCTCTAATCGAACTCTGGTACTGTCCGCCATGAAAAATCTACTTAATAAGGACAATGCATTTTGAATCTTTGTTTCAAATGCTAGGGTCAAGTTGGACAGATCTTTCTGTCGATCATTTGAAGCTTCCTCGAGTGCTTGCTTGCTGTCCCTACACTGGTTTTCAACAGTTGTATACTCATTAAGGCAATTATTTAGTCTTTTCTTCAAATCTGTAAGCTCAGGCTCTTTCACAACCAAGTTCTCGTCATCATGCCAAATCTCTGATGGAACAAAATAAAAGTCATCTGGTTCTTTCCAGTCGTAAGCATTATGTTTTATAAACATTGCGATATCTAACTTTGTATCATTCTGGTCTATGGTTTGATCTATAATATGCAATTTTTCCTTTATGCGATCATTTGAAGCCCTTTCTATTATGGAGGCATTCTTCAATAACTTATTCAAAATTCCCACTCGAGTTTCATTCAATTCCTGATAGTAATCCAATAATTCGGGTACATCTTGATAGTAATATTTATCTTTCAAGCGGTTGGCTATGCTAATTTGGATTAAATAAGCATTCTTGGCTATATTCATATCCGTCGTTTTTGCTTCCAACTTTTGTTGCTGTTTGTCACTCAGAGACTTCTCCACCTTTTGTCTAGCAGATTCCGTGGAATTACAAGCCGAATCATAATGCTTTTTCGCTTTATTCACTTCTTCTTCTGTCTTCTCTTTCTCAGTGACTAAAAATGTATTTATGTCTTCTAACTTTTTACTTATCTTGCTGCTTTTGCTTCTTAATTGAACGATTTTGTCACTTATCGTACTATCTAATTCTTGGCTAAACCTGACTTTCTCATCCGCGATACTCTCCGTCTGAGTCAATAACTCGTTCCAAAGGACAAGGGAAGCACTCTCTAGCGAGCCTGGAGTGATCTTGGGTTCGTCTCCGACTGATAGAGAGGTGGAGAGCTTAGCTTTCTTTTGAAAATGTCTGCCACAAAGGTCCTTTAGTTTGGATGCGTATTCCTTTTCAATTGTGGCCCGTTCCCTGTAGAACTCTTCTATAGTACCTAACCAGTTAATTCCCCCATTAACCCACTTTGATGTAGTCTTGAAAGAATCACGGAGCTCATTTCCAATTGATAGCTCCTCTACTGACATTCTAAACTTTGTTTCCGGTGCCTCCAGTATCCTTATATCGTGTCTGATTTTGTAAGATCTGTCATACAGTAGATATTAAGCTACCTTTCGATTATGGAGCATCAAAACCATAGTCGTGTGTATTTGCAAATCCAATATTGCAACAACTTCACCACCATCGGCAAGACTGATATGATTTCCACATATCCACTAGAGGTTCTAAAAGCAATATTCATCTTACGGAAGCTCTAAACATACATTCCAGTTTGCTTGACAGCTTTGAAGCTTGTAGTCCGTTTTAAAAGTTGCTATTCTACAGTCAGTTCTATATACAGGATATCGATATCATTAATTGAGCTTCATTCTAGGGTTTGAAGATCAATATCTTGAATATAACCTTAGGTTTCAGTCAACTTTTTACAACCAACACAGATTTCTAATCTTTTGTTATATCAGGTCTAAACATCCAAATTAGAATAAATCTTTCAAAGTGAAGAACAACAAAAGTAGAATCCTTGGACTTGCTTCAGCCTTTTTAAATAAGCGGCTATTTCCATTGAGGCAGAAGCAGAAGCAGAGACGGGCCAATACCATTTCAAAACTTCAACTACTTTCCAATATTTATCGAGACTATAAGGCGCTTAAGATTGGACGCCCAGTGTCTACGGAATTAGGAAAGATCAGCAAAAGGTCCCCGAAAGCTCTGGAGATGTATACATCCAATGAACGAAACGACAGAAGCCAAGTAGACTATAGCAGTGAACCTGCTTCTGCAAACTCTTCTAGGAAACAGCGGCTTTTATATTTTGCGAAAGCTACTAGAGATAATTATATTCCACGCATCACTGGCTCTGTCACACTGCTTGCAACAGGTGTATCAAATAGAACCTTAGGTACGCCTGACTACTACGATGAGGAAGGCAACATCAGACTCCCAAAGGGAACTTCGATCACATTATATCCTACCTATACAAGACAGATTGATGGGAAATACTATGTAAGCGTTAAGGGTTGGCTTTCATGCCCCGGTGTAATGAGTCGTAAAAATAGGTTGATCTTATCGTTAGCCAGGCAAATTAGTCGGTCTAATGCTACAACAGGGTCTACTGTACAAGCCATTGATAAGCTAGAAAATGAAAATTTGAGACAAGATGTGTTCAGCTCGCAAGATAGCAGCTCCTCAGAAGTCGAGTCTGTTCGTTCAGAGACGTCTTCCCTTCAATCTTCAATAAAAGCTGATACCGAAATGAACCCAAATTCTAGCACTTTGGAAAGTGGCCTCGCTCAGAATAGCGCAAGTACAAATAGTGATGATATGTTGAAGGAACGACTAAGTAGTTTCATGGCTAGGTCCATTCCGTCGGCTAAACTTGAAATCATAATTGGATCGCTGAAGTCTTTGGATCTACAAGATCTATCTACCGCTATTACCTCTACTGATAATAATGGACATTTCGAAGTTTGCGTAACCGTCGACTACGAGCCTTCCATAGTGCAAGTGAAATCAACTACCGAGGAGCAAGTCTTTGCTTTTCAGGATCTAATGTTAATGCCTAATGACGGAGTCGGATGGATCAGTGATATAGATGATACCATAAAGCATACTGGTGTTGTTGGTGATAAAAGGGAACTCATGAGAAATTTGCTAATCAACGAGGTGTCTACGTGGCGAATATCACTGATAGTTGAATGGTATCGAAGAATTCAAAACACGTCTCAGGTGTCCTTTCATTATGTCTCTAATTCTCCTTGGCAATTGTTTCCATCCATTGATAATTATTTCAAGGAGGTTGCTCTACCAAAGGGCTCTATTCATTTGAAGCAGTATACTGGAAATATCATATCTTCACTATTGGAACCATCTTCTTCCAGAAAAAGAGTTGCGTTGAACGAAATCTTAAATGATTTTCCCACCAAGAAATTTATATGCATTGGTGACTCCGGAGAACAGGACCTTGAAGCTTATGTAGATTTAGCCAAATCTTATCCGTCAAGGGTGCTTGGTATTTACATTCGCTTTGTTGATGATTCGCTATCCGATGTTGATGATTCAAAAATCCTTAAGGAATTGCAGAGAATAATAGAAATGAACAAAAAACGAACTAAAGCATCATATGTCATCAATCCACCTAATCTTATAGATATGGATAGCTCACCAGAAAAAGTTACAGTTGGGCGAAAATTACCACCAATAGTTCCTAAAAAGCCAGATTCATTGAAAGGAAAGCAGTTTGATAGAAAGCCACCATTACCGGAGAGAAACAGACAAGGAAATAGTAATGACCAGCTGAAGCTTGTGCGGAGCCAGACTGATTCGCAAATAAACCCATCAGTATCTTCTGCTGGTTTGTCTGACGCTTCTAACGAGGTTAAAGCACCGCCAGCGCTTCCAAAAAGGCCCACGACATTACCAACCCAAAGCTATATTAGCACAAAAAAAGCATTGGAGAACCATGAAGACATTCTTGAAAGTGTGCAGAATATTTACAATATACATCATTACGATGAGTTAGAGGATTACGATAAAAAGGGTTATAATTGGATTAGACGAATAATGACGGCAGTTGAATCTCTTCGAGGAACCGACACAGATCTAAAAATATTTACTGATAATGATGAAAAGTTCTTCAACTATGTTGAAGACTTAGTCAAAAGTAATTCTAATAATCTTTTATGAAAATAGAAGGATGCATTAATTAATCTATATGTACTGTACAAACATCAAAATCGATGTAAATGATTGTAGAAGCTCACTATAACGACTCTCAAGCGCGTAATTAATTGCCGTTAGCTTTTTCAGCCTCAACTTTCCCTGAGCCATTTCCGTAATCTTTGATTTGTTCATTTGAATCGTCAGGTAACGCTTTCCTGAATTCTGACAAATCCCACTCGGTCCCATTCTCTGAGTGATCTTCTTCAGTAT
Organism: Millerozyma farinosa; assembly: GCA_002196765.1. Taxonomy (NCBI): domain Eukaryota; kingdom Fungi; phylum Ascomycota; class Pichiomycetes; order Serinales; family Debaryomycetaceae; genus Millerozyma; species Millerozyma farinosa. Next base: position 523,801 of record NBND01000003.1, read on the forward strand.
AAAATTTATCGGAGAACTTGCTCAAGACTATTTCTCTACCAGTCAAGACCTTCTTGCCCTTACGTTCGATTTCTCTTCTCTTATCCTCCTTCTTTTCTTTTTGTTTCTTTTTCCATTCATTGAATGTGTCCCATGTAATTGGAGTAAACTTACTCTTGTCAAGCTTACCTCTTTCTAACTCCAAGAACTCTTCTAAGCTAATCTTAGGAGCAGATTCAGAAGCTAACTTTTCAAGTTTCTTCTGTTCCTTTGTCTTCAAAACGAAGCCTGGTGGTAAAGCGTGCTTGTATTTACAGTCGCTTCCGCCATTAGGGCACACCCAAAACCAACCGTATTTTCCGTTTTCGACAGCGTCTATAAAATACTTGCAAACCTTATCAGTGGTGGTCTTAGGATTACCATGCTTGGATAATATGACTTTTCTTAACTTTTCTTCGTCCCACTTATCCATGGTATCCTCTTCCTTCTCCTGCCGAGCATCCGTATACAAATCCTTTTTAGCATCCTTTCTTCCAATGTTGAGATCGTGGGAAAATTTACATTTGCTGCCTTTACTACAAACACCTTTCTTGAAGAACTCGCAAAGGACAGTCTTGGGGTCTACACCAAAAGGTACCTTTTGCTGCTGAATACCCAAAAGAGCCGCAGCCTCTCTCTTTGCATCCTCCGCTGCCTTCTTTTCGGCAGCCTTACGTTTAGCATCTGCTTCCTTCTTCTTGGCAGCACCGTCAGCTCCTGCTTTTATTTGGTTGATTTGTTGCTGAACTTTTTTCGACTTGTTCTTGTTTTTTAATCCGAAAGTTTTGTCTTCTGCAGCCTTAGCCCTTGCCTTAGCTTTGTTCTTATCGGATGGCTGTTGTTGTTTCTTCTTTGGTGGCATTTTTACCTCTACTTTATTCTTTGGCAACTTCCATTAAACTCATGAAACTGAAAAATCTTGACGACGAATCCAGGTCACGTGCTTATGTTTAAAATTTTGAGTGCTTGATGATCCTCAATGATGTCTTCATATTGCGCATAAACTATACTTGAAAATGGTGAGTTATATATCATGACATTGATCATTAAAGAATAATACAGGTATATATCTCTTGGATAACTTAATTGAAACAAGAATATATATTGGCATCTGGACATTGTTTTCAATAGCGCTAAAGGACCTAAACTTTGCTTATGCATCAAGAGCTAAAAATGTAAGTCTACCCCACACCTGTAATCCTATCACGAATAGCCGTATCATCTAACCAAAGAAGTCAGAAAACAAGTCAATTATCGTGTCTCGTGGGCGATTTCAATCCTTTTTCTTCTTTGGATCTTCTATTGTAGTTGTATATCTCATTCGATTGGACAGTAGTCGAGCTAGAAGGCGAGAAAAAGGTGGCCCTCTTTGATTTCCTCTTTCCTGGATGAATCAAAGTCTCTAGCTTTGTAATATTGTCAGAGGATCCATGAGAGCCTAAACTCTGAGGATATGCTTCACTAGGTTGGTTATAATGCTCCTTCTGTGGGAAAAACGATCCTGGTGTTAGTGTTGGAGATCTAAAAGAAGCAGGATAGGCGTGCTCACTACCCGGGGATAACGATGAGAAGCTTATTTGTCTGTCCAATTTTGATTTTCCCGTAGGTTTTATATTTTTGAACGGAATGTAAGATCTCTTTGGCATATGTGGTAGCTCAGATGTCTCTTTGTTCGGTGATCCAATCAGGTCAGCGAATCCATTCTTGAAAGAAGTGTTAGATTGAGTTCTTGCTAAACTTCTATTGAGGATCATGGACACTTTATTATCGTACACATTAGGAGCGGAATCCATAGGTAACGTATAATCACTCGAAGTACTAATTTTAGAATCAACAGAAGGATGCTGCACATGATACCCATACGCTGTTCTCCTATCACTCCTAATTTGGAGGCCCAATGGTGGTTGCCCATTTTGGTCTGTATCTTTAGTGAAAAACGAGTCAAAGTCATCTAATGCTGCCCACATATTACTCAAAGAATCATCCGGCTCTTCCACACCTGCTGAGAGAGTATCAGCATAGTCTGCTGGTGGTGCATAGTCCTCCATGTGGAACTGAATATTTTCTCCCGTGCCCTTTTCATCATTAGCATCTCCCGCCACAGTGGAAACATTACAAGTTGAGAAAACGGTATGAACATTATTTCTTGTACTTGCAGCAGTCACGGCTGGCATAGGCACAACCCAACCACTTTCTTCTGGAATACCAAATAGAGTTGCAGTTTTTGCATATTCCTTTTTTATCAGAGTATTTCCTAAACTCATCCGCAAAATATCTTTATCCAATTTTGATCCAGATATGGTAACTGCTTCATCAAGCACCTCAAGGGCTGGTTCAGCGTAGTCTGTTAATAAAAGTCTCAATAATGGCGATATTAAGTCTGCTCCAACACCAATAAATTCATCCTTCTGTAAATCCACTAATGGGAGCAAATGCTTCAAGAGGTTCAACGTTTCAAGCTTAATCCAGTTAGTCTTATTGAACAAAAACCCGAGTAATGTGACCAATACTTGAGCTTCATATTCTGGAAAAAACAAGGTACTTATAGTAGAAACCGATTGAACGAGGAAATCATTCTTCGATCTAAACTTGTTTTTTGACAAAGACATCAATAACCTTGAAAGGGCTGATTTACCTCCTTGTTCTGCCTTCTCACTCAAAATTGTTGCAGTTTCTTGAATTTCTGGACTGATTTTTTTCTCCTCCAAAGCATGCAAAAACCGAGGTATATTTGCTAGTAAGGTCATCAAAAGTCTATGATCACCCATACCAATGATCTCACTATCCTTAAGCTTAATTAGTCTATCAAGAAATTTGATTGTTGGCTCCCATGCATTCGCTGATCTCAACCCTATCATTACTATCTGCTGTAAACCTTCGAATTTTCCTTCCCATTTGGGTGGAAAAGTTGAAATCAAGCAGGATACCGTGTCAGGCGCATCTAAGTCAATTTTAGACACGAACTTAGACATGGTTGATAAGACTTCAATGAACTCTTGCTCATTGACAGTACTTAAGCAAGCAACACTGGACCAGAACAACTGAGGAAAATCTATAAGTTTGCTTGGATCTAATTCAGCTGTTATTGCATTCAATGTCATTAATATCTGCATCGAAAATCCCTGAATATCTACCGACTCGTCTGATATTGTGTTCGATAACCTGTGGAGCATGTCTTTTAACATACTTTGGTCCATTGAAGATAACAAAGATCTGAAAAGCTGAAACGACCTACAAGCAATATGTCTGACAGCGCAAGTCGTAGCCCAATTGAGAGCTGTCCTACTCCATTCTTCTTGAAGGCCAGGAGCTACCAGAACGAAGACATCAATTACGCTGCGAGCTAAAAGATCCATATTCTTTGGTGTCCTAGCTCCTTTTTTATCATTGTTTAAATCATCGTAAACCCATAAAAATTTGAAATGGTCCCGCTGTCTCAAAGCATTCACTGTCTCAATAGACTTCGGTTCGTTTGGTGCAAGCGCGTGCAATAAATTAATCAACAACCTAGCAGCCTGTTCTTGTACAACTAGCAAGTAGTGATCAAGTAACACAAATGATGCATGTAGAAGCAATGGAAGTTTTTCAACCATCCTTTCATTACGTATGGTAAGTAGATCTACCAAAAATACCACAGAAAGCATACCCAATGAGAAAGCAGCATCTTTTTCATTTGGCCCTATAACAGATGATAAATCTGCAACATAAGGTAACTCTTTTTCAGTAACCAGTATATCACAGCCAGGTACTTGTAGAGGGGGAACCATTGCCCTGGGATGAATGTTATCAATCAACTTGTCAATGATATGGAGATTGTTTGGTTGAGAGAATGCCAAATAGTCAATAATTTGACGAGAATATTGTACGAAAATTGAGCTTTTCTTTGCAACGCAAGCCTTCATCAAGTATTCAATAATAATATCGAAGTTTTTAGGCATGCGTCCTAGGGCCACCCAAAGGGCTTCAACCTCATTCAGGATTTTGGAACTAAAATTAACTGTGATTTCAAATAGATTATTTATGACCATTTTTGATTTGGGTTCCAATATAATATCTGCTAGCCTCAATGAATTATCTTCGCTATTGCCCTCATCCGACACAGTTTCCAAGGTAATTGATTGTACCCACGGCAATAGGCATGACAAAATATCTCTTCTTGAGTTATTATCTACAAGGTTGAAATACATTGTCAAATAGCTTATTCGTTCGAATGCATCACCTGGATGAATAGATGCCAAGTGAGTAGATATGTCAAAAAGTGCCTTCTTGTAAACCACCTTAACTTTGCTGTAAACACATTCGGAGAAGGTCTCAATTGTTTTAGATTGAAAAAACTTATCTTCCAAATACATTAGTAGTTTCATAGCATAATATCTAACTTCATAATTGTCGTTCCCAATAAGGAACGAAGCCAAGCACATCACATCATATGGTAAACTTTGGCATCTATCATCCTGAACTAAACTTTCAACGAGTGTCGTGAAATATATTTCAGTTACTTTTGACGAACTCTGAGCAGTATAGCATTCTTTAACTATAATTTGGTATATTTCTTCATTATCAATGTTGAGTTTGACAATATTACGGAAAGCAGTCTGGCCTATTTCACGTATTCTTTCATTCTCATCTGCGCATAAATCATGAATCCAATTCATTAGGTCTACTATATCGAAAGACATCACTGCGAACTTACCGCCAATTTCAATTCTTTGCTTAATATTGCCTAGACAAAGAGTGGCCATAGCACTTAATGAGGCGAACTGTAAGGCTAATTTTTCAACTTCTAAGATTGCAAGCGTTGATGCGCTATCCTTGTTCAGATGCGCGGATCTTAACATGGTCTCATATCTCTCCTCTGTGATTTCCCTGGAGTCACCATATCCACACCATTCCTTCAAGTAGTTGAAACATCCAATCCGCGCTTCGAAAGGGAACCACTTCTCGACATCAGAAACATTATATAGACCTAGGAATGTATTTTCCAAAAAAGTACAAAAATACCTTCTTAGTTTTTGCGATTCAATATCGGTTTGAACACGGGGAAGTGATAAATATGCCTTCACATTCTTTATTATAGAGAGGAAATTAGCAACAATCCATTCATCTGTGTACAAGGATGTGTTACACTTGAAGCGTGATGATATATTACAAAGCACATGCACCACTGCTATCCTAGACCTGTCCTCAGAAATGTCACGCTTAAGTTTGCTAGTTTGCCATTCATTCACACTCTCGGGCAAATTTTCAAGAAGTGTCCTTAATATATTTATATTGCTGCAGCTCAAACCAGATATAACTGCTTCTCTGATAATCTGTTGTTGTGATTTCAAAAATGGAATTACCATCCTGAAGACTGACTTTGCACTCGTAATTTTTTGATGCTGGATGAACATATGTAATGAGCGCTTACGTCCATGAGTTGGCTGCGACGGAAAAGTCATTTTCTGCTCACTGGTTGAAGTTAAAGAACAGCAGGCGAAAATCAAATATAATCGCCATTGATTAACCAAGACTTCAGGTGGCACGGCATATGACTGTCTCGAAAAAAGTGATGAGGTGTAGCTTCTCTGGCTCTCGGAATAATCATAGATGAGCTCATACATCTGAACCATCCGAACACATACTATCGATCGACAAAGTGCGACGGGCATTGGACAACGTTCAAAAAATATGTCCAATAGCTTTGGAAAGAGGCGAAACCATAATGTGGAATCAATACCATAGTCTGACCCTGCTAGCTTAACTAGCATATTCTTCTTGTTCTTGATTTTTGTCAATCTAGTCTTTTCAGGCACACTCAACTCCTTCCTTAATGGTCTAATCAACTCCAAAAAGTCCGTATCTTCTAAGACGTGTATGAGTCTAGTACCGATATCAGCTGCAAACTTTGACGAGTTTCGTGAATGACCTTCACTTACATTCAATTTTTCATTACTATCTTTGTTGCGGTCAGTAATATTATAAATCGCTTGATCAAATTGTTCAACCATTTTCAAAATAGAAAGGCCTAGACTACGGGTTTGAGAATCTTGAGAACACAAGAAAAATAAACCGTTACCTTCGACTTCCTCCACAATAGTAATAACAGTTTTCCATTCAAGTTCATCTCCAGGCTTTAAAGATGGCCCGCTTTGATCGGGTAGGGTTGTTTTATAGTTTATCTGGTATAAATCATTCAAAACATCACCATTCATTGCTTCGTCATCTTGTGCAAAAGGATTCATGCTCTTGTTCTGAACTTTTTCTTCGTCCATTCTCTGAAACTGTTGCAACCAACAATTAAGTAAATAAGTATATATCTTAAGCAACTTGAAAGATGACTCGGAATTCAGAAACTCTGGTTTAAATAAAGAAGAGGGTTTGTCGCTGAACTGGAAAGCATACTTAGCAAACATCGTGATCAAAACACCTGCATTTTTGCGCGATGCTAGTTTCGACAATGCTGAGAGTGATGACGCCGCAATTTTTGGGCTTGGGTGGATCGCATTTCGTGTCAATATTGCAACAACATTCTTAAATGGAAGATCACCTAAATTTATTTTTTCTCCAATACTAGCTGACATGAACCACGGAACCGACTCCAATAGAGTTGCAAATAGAGTCAAATGAGTATCTTTACTAGATTGATAATTGAAGTCTAATCCGAAGTGAAGGCCAAACGTAGACTGACTCTTCGATGTAAGGACAGGCGTGGATTGATTGCTGCCGCTATCAATATTCCAAAGGTCACAACCATACTGTGTATCTAACTGTTTTAGTAAAACTGACGCTAATTTAGCCACCTCTTCGTAAACATATTTACTTGTGGAGTTCTGTAATATTTTTTTCGCAGGCACGAATGTTTTTATCTCTTTTTTCGACGAAATATTCAAGTTGATGTTACTTTGCTCCTCGTACTCTAAAGAGAGTTTGTCAAAAAGTTCGTCCGTTGGAAATTCGGAGTTGTTTCCCTTTTCGTAATCCTCTAAAATTGCAAAGAAACTCTTGAAAGTTATAATAAGCCTTTCAAAATTCGCGTTTTCAAGCGAACTTCCATTATAGCTTGATTTTAGTAATTGTAATATAACTTTATCCATGACGTAATTGAAGTGGTTATGCCCCATTATTCTGAGAAGTACCACCACAGTACAAACAAGCATAGGGTCTGCGGTTATCCAGTTTTGTTTCTTTGCTAGTGAGCTTCCAAAGAACCAATCAAAAAGTTTATCCAAGTGTTTGACGGTATTGTTCAATGTGTCATTCAATCTATTGAGATAAACCCACAATAACCGTGATGTGCATATTATAAAAGTGCACCTGTCGTTCACAGAAGATTTCACTTTTAACTTGAAAAGATTGTTTTCGATAAGTTCGAACCAAGAATTGTTGAATAATTCTCTCAGGGACACCGATAAGGCTGAAGTGATTAAATGTAAAGAATATGCCCAGGTGTTACTATTTCCCAACAAGTATGAGGTCAATGGATTATTTGAGTTGTACGTCAAATTGAAAACATTTGACGAAGATGCATTTGAATTGTTGGCTTTGATTGTATTTTTCCATATATCAACACCTTTTGAATAAATTTTCTCTATAGCTTCTGTCCACGAAGGATGATTCGCCTCCGCAGTCAACACATTTGCCAACGGAAGTATTAAGCTGCTCACAGCCTCGCAATAAGCGTAGATGATTGATTCATTCTTAGCTCTGCTAAAGAACTTGGCTATGGAAACCATGAAATCTGCACTTTCTTCAAACTTTTCTAAGGGATAATTAGTAAGCTTCAAATACTTCATACCTTCGATCAAGAAGAATATTTGTAGCTCATTTTCTTGTGTGACTTCTGTAGGAACTTTTTCCAAGCTAGCAATGAATCTATCACTGACACTCCAAAACCTTTTTTTTGACATTTCACCTAAAAGTTTGGCAAACAAGCTCCAGTTAGCAGATCGTACCAATGACTTACTTGTGCTGATAGGGTCTGTGGTTCTCAATTGCGTAAACACTATGTCTTCAAGCTTTGAGTATAAATTGTCCTCCAGAACTTCCCATGACGCTTGTTTCACTACTTCTATTAATACTCTGCAAAGAATAAATATCAGTGCTAGTGACTTTCTGTCCGCTTGTATCGCAATCTCTCGAGCTTGAGATAGCTGTTCGTCGTAAATCGCTTTCTGTTTATTGGCGCCCGATTCCGACAGTTTTCTACTTTCTTGTGTGGGCGATGAATGAGATTTCGATGATGCCAATGCAGACACTGATTGACTTCTGGAGTGTCCGGTTAATCTGGAAATACTCTTCGATCTCATTAAACTCAAGCTTCTCTTGGACTTAGTTTGTGATTTGGTGTTCTGGGTACTCCCGACACTTGACAACGACGTGGACAGATTTATTTTTGATATATTTGATTTGACAGACGCTAAAACCCTCTCCACTTCTGATGCTGCCATCGACGCGACTTCACTTTTAGATTTCCTCCAAAACATAACACTGTCGATTACAGGTTTAGGTTTATGTCTGGCGATATATCCCAACGATGCTAAGATTTTATCAAACTGAGGATCAACCCCTTCCGAGAGGATATCAAATATCGGAGGTTCTTCCAATAACAGATATTCTAGACACATGTTTAGTTTTCTTTCCGCATGCCGAACGAATTGTGTGAATATGATGTGCAAGGTATATTCTGTAGGAGTTTTTGAGTATGTCGCCAAGTCTTTCCTCGTGAGTCCTGACTCTTCTCCATTTGATAAAGTGATTTTGTTGACGTTTGATGATGCTGAAACTGGAGGGGGAAGCTGTGGCGAAACTTTCATAGTGTCATAGTGGGGGTATTGAGACGGGGGCGAAGAGAACTGGTCTGCTATAGATATGTTGGGTGTCATATTACCTGCATGACGCCAGTCACCCTTCATATTTATATTTTCTCCCATCACTAGCGGATCTGATTCTTCTTCAGAGAACTTCTCTCGTAAGGGAGGGGGATCCAATAATTTGAAGGTATAGGTATTACCCTGTGGTTCAGTATCCACCGGGACCTCGGTTGGCGATACCAGACCTTTCGTCATAAACCCACTGTCTTTTATTCCATCAGTAGAAAACTGGGAATTTAATTTAGGTATGTCTGACAGTGCTTCACTGTTGTCGTTCCCCGCAAACTCGAAGTTGGTCGGATAATTGTCAGGCATCTGATCTTTGTTAAAGTTATTCATATTAGGCTGTAAATTCCTAGTCAGAGAACCGTCTTTTAATTGTACTTGATCCTTTAATCCTACATAACCATCCATACCTTTTAGGGGCACACCTGCTTGTCCTTGATTAGTAAAACCTATGTTTCTAGTTTCTCTGGGATCGTCACTATGATAGTAATCATGAGTGGGTGAGAATTCCTTGCTGTCCTCTTGACTATGCGATCTAGACATATTGAATTGATTGTAAGCATGGTAATCATCCGATACAAGGTAAAATTGATTTTCACTTTTTAAAGACCCTGACCCATCCAAGTCAGGTATCTCTATCATATCGGACATCCGTACCAAAAGTACTATTATTTCGACTCTATCAATTCAAAAATCAACACTTCACTTCGAATTCACCTCTTGATATCCTTCAGTAACGTAAAAGCACCATAAAAGTCAAGTCTGCTTGCGTCACCCTTGTCTATTGCTAATTTAGTACTTATGAAGTTAGCTTTACTGTTGTTTTATTTGATTTGAGTACTTGATTCCTAAGCGTTATCTGTCAAGGACTGGATTGAGTATAACCTTGATTCTGCCTTTAATTTTTTTTTTTTTTTTGAGTAAAAAAATCTTTAAACTCCTGAGCATCTTAGATAACTTTTAATTGATAAATCAATATGACTGGAGCTCTACATAATCCAGGTATTGGTACTTTAGTTAGTCAGTTCATTGCTTCTGGAGATGATAAAGAGGCGTCGAAAGTGTATGTAAAAAAGGCAGTTGGCCTGGTGGAAAACAATGATCTAACTTTACTTGAGTTTATTCAAGGGCTAGGGCCTACTATTACGTCTGAGAGTGATATGAGTAGGGCAGCTGGAATGCAATTTTTAGCCGAAACCTTGTCTGGATTGAGCTCCACGAGGCTTTCAAAGCAAGACGTGAATGTATTTTTTGAATTTTTGTTATCCAAGTTGGATGACAAAAGCTGTTTAATACATACGTTCCATGGTATTTTGTCGTTGATTAAGTCGAAGAACTTTATCTTCGGGATGAATAATAATGTTCAAAGCATTTTGGGTTACCTCCTTGACAAATATAACCCAAGGCTGCATTTAGCTAAGGTTCGTTATTATCCTTTTAATATCTTGAAGGAATTAGCAGAAAAAAACATAGCTTATTTCAATACGGCATCAGACATATTAGAATTATTTATTAAGACATTTGTACATATAGCCAGTGGTGAGAAGGATCCAAGGAACCTTATGATATCATTCAACTTGAACGTCGCTATCAATCGAAACTTAAGTTTGGCTACCTTGGGTCCTAAGAGTGAATCTTTAATCACAGATTTGTATGATGTCTGCTTTTGTTATTTCCCTATATCTTTCACTCCGCCGGCCAATGATCCATACAAGATAGGTGCTGGCGATTTGAAGCTTGCTCTAAGAGAGGCAATTTCAAGTCAAAGTGGCTACGCGAAAGATGCTTTTAATGATCTTTTGGAGAAGTTGACTTCAACAAACCCAATTGTGAGAAATGATGTTTTAAAAACAATGCTACTTTGTGTGGAAAGGTACAATGATGATACCATAATGGAATATTGGGAAACTATCTGGAACGGTTTGAAATATGAAATATTACATAATGATGTATCCCTATTCAAGTCTTCTCACGAAACGATAATCCCTGATGATTTTGATAGTGCAATCGATGATACAGATGAATTCAAGCCTATGATGTTCGCGTTATCTATTCTTAGTTCTCTTAGTGGCAGATTAGAGAAAACACATGGCATAGATAACATTATAGTAATGATAACACAGGAATTGGAAGAAAATTTGAGTAAGGTTGATCACAAACACTTCAAACAATCCATTCTTTTGCTAAGTTCTATTGCATCTAAATCCCAATCTGCTTTTAATCAAGTAATATCTTTCTTATTTTCACCTAAATTACTTGGTAAGTATATCAGAAGTGATATTTCAGTTAAAACTAACGCAAACGAAAAAGAAATTGATGTTTCGGAAGAGTATGACTTAAATACCGCTAAAAAGAGAGACTTGATTGATAATCTTGGATTTTTGTTTATTTCATACAAGACATTAACGAAGGATTTAGACAGCTCGAGTCTGTTCTTTTTTAGTAACAATTTAGTTATGTACAAAGATCATTTGTTATTGTTTTTATGTCAAAGTCTTCAGACTGCCTCCAATATGGAAAGGACATTGAAATGCAAATTGATACAGCAATTCTTGAGCTTGACGCTCTTGCCCAACTACTTGAACAAAGAGGAAAATACTCTTTTTTTGAATCAAATTAACGATATTCTTTTCGGCATTGTGTCTCAAAACGAAAATTGGAATGATGATATTGTCGTGAAAGAGATTGTAACCTCCTTACAAAAATTTATGACTGATGATGTGAGCTTGACGAGCAATGTGACAATGGTAGTAGAGTTGCTGTTACCTGGTCTTCTTGAATTATTAACGCCAGATTCGCATCAAATTTCAAGTCCTAGATTTATGGCGAATTTCAAAAAGACTTTGACTATTATAAATGATTTATGCGTGAATTATCAATTTTTGGAAGTGCTCGCTATCAGAATCTTGAATAAGTTAGGTTTGTACAGTGAATACTCTGCATCAAGCTTTGAATTGTTCCAAGGTCTGGTAGCGCTACTTGTGAATTGTGTCAAAAAAGTTGAATCCTCAAAACAATTTCTTTTTAATTCTTGGTATAAATCATTTGTTTCGCGCTTTTTGAGTGTTCTGATAGGTATCTGTGAAGCTGATCAAAGTCACTTAAGTGGAGAAGTAGTTGGCGATTTGTTAAGTTGGATCATAAGGTTTTCGGAAAAAGATAAACACCAGCATATATTGAAAGATTTTGTTGATTTATTCTTAGGGAATTCTGCAAATGGTGTGAGTTTGAATTATCTGTTACTTGAAGAGGCATCACCTTTGATCTCCATTTTCAATAAAACTTTCGCCAGTATCGACCGCTCATGTGATCTTGGTATCTGTATTAACGTGTCTCCTGAAGTATACATCGATTCAATAATAAAGATGTGCCATACTTGCGATGATGAATACTCAAGATTAGGCTATTTGCAGCATTTGTCTTTATACATTAACAAATTTATTCCAGCATCATTTGACGTGGGAACATATATGAAGGAAACCATCAAAAGATCTGAGGCCTTGTTTGCTCCATCAGCAATACTATCTAAGTATGACGTGGTTCATTTCGAAATACTCATATGGTCCATCAAAGGTCTATTAGTTAAACTAGATAAAACTGGTCTTGATTATTTTGAGAATGTGATGGGGCATATCGGTAATTGGCAAAAGACCATGAGATATCTTATCCCGAAAGCTTTCAAGATATTTTTCGTTGATTTGCCAATATTCAAAAATGAGCAGTTGTCTTCCAAGCAAAAAGTTATCTCTGGAGTACAAAACTTAAACGTGAGGTTGCTCTACAAACAAAAGATATTTGAGATACTGGTCCCTAAGCTTATTGATTATTATCTAACGGCAGATGAAGAAATGAAGGAAACGTGCTTGGTTTCTCTATCAATGATTTTAAAGTGTATTTCGAACGCAATTTTGAAATCACATTTGAGCGATATTCTTCCCTTGATATTGAGTAGTTTGAGCCTGTGCAATCCGGTAATTTTGGGTGGTGCGTTAACCACAACGGAGCTAATATTGAAAGAGGCACCAAATCTTGCTATTCCTCATCTCACCACATTAACATCTAACCTCACAAACCTTGCCGTTAACAGAATTGTTGTGAAAAAGACTTTGGTCAACACGGCTGATATCAGATTTCAAGCGTTGAAATGTTTGCAATGTCTCTTTGAATCGGTCGACCAGCAGTATACTATAGCGTACCGTACCGATGTCCTCAAGAGCCTTGTCAGAGGATTAGAAGATCCCAAAAGAAATGTGCGGAAATTGAGCTGTGACATTCGTCAGTCATTGTACGAAATGAATAATTAGCGTTCTTTATTAGTGTAAAATAATTGTACATAAAATTTATAGAAATACTGATAATGCTCGTTTTGCGACAGGTATATTGTGCTCATTCGTCGTCGGAATCCTCTAATCCAACTGGAGCCAAGCCAGGGGTAAGGCCGGGATAAGATATAACACCTTTCTTGATTTTTTCGTTAAATGCCTTCTTCTTCTTCTTGTCCACTTTACGGCGGTCTTCTCTCTCTTTCTCCCACCCTAGGATCTCCCTTCTGAGTCGCCTAATCTCGCTATCAATCTCTTCATCGTCAACTTCCGAAGCCTTCTGTACATTCCTTATGTTTTTCTTGACGAGTTTATTCAAGTATTTTTCTTCCTCTTCTCGCAACGTGCCTTGTTCTTTATGCTTCTTGATAAGCTCATATTTGGCCTGTTTTTCAAGCTTGTGATTTGCTTCTGCTGCCCGGCGAGTCTTCTGGAGTTCTTTCTTCTTCTGGAGCTTCCGGAGTCTGTTTCGCTGCAAAACCTGTTCTTTGCTAAGTTTGTCATGCTCGATCTCTCTACTGAGGGCCTGTGCGGCCGGCCCCCTCTTCGTCGGACCATCGCTTTCCATCGCTGTTCCGGGGAGAAGGTCTCCCAACATCCTATTCACGGTGTCATTTGCTTGCTTCTTGCTTCGAGAACTTGCAAATGATGACATGTTGCTCCAATCTGCTGTCCTGAAGAGCCAGACTACTCAGCACCTTTTCTGCTGCGATGCCCCAACTCAGAAAAGTCGCTCGCGACACCATCGCGACATGATTGCGACACCCAATGTAGACTTCTGGGGTCCACCCATGAAGTTCACTTAGAAGTGCGTCTAGGGCCCTAGAAAGTACGCTAGACACCTCGCGAGAGCGGGGTGTCTAGCACCAGCAGTAGCATGTCAAACTTCTACAGCGTTTACCGTATCAATCGCATATTTACCGCGGCTCCCAATAGAAGGATTGCTGCTTAGACAATTATACCTCGTCGTCGTGCTTTATTTCCGTCCTATGCTAAACCCGTCCACTGTGAATCTTTGGGCGCTGTTCCCCGTAATGCACCGCACTTTCATATGTCCCGCTACCCTCCATGTTTGACTTTTACTATCAACACCTATTGGGAAATTTTTCTTGCTACAGGGTCTGTAAACCATGCTATATACATTACAACGAACGACCGTCCGTCAAGAGTGACTGTGCTTCCGAGACGTTGACCGTTACTCTTTTCACACCCTTTTCTTGTTTTAGTGTACTTTCGATAATAATGCAGCCCCTCTTATGATCAATGGCCGAGGTTAAATTAATCACATGAACGCACTCAGAAATATGGAGCAGCACAATAAGAGGGAAGTATAAATACGGACAGAACCCAAGCACACTTTATTAGTTAGCAATTCGTACAGAACCGTATAATATAGGTTATATAAGCAAGAGTACAGTTTACAGCATGTCAGACGTTGAGGTTGATGGATTTAATGCTTCTCCCCTTTTTAAGGAATTAGTGACTGCGTTGCAGGATGATAGTGTAAGGCAAAAGGCTATAAAGGGTGTTAAAGCAGTATTGGTTTTGACATTGAAGAACAAGGAGGGCAAAGAGCAATCTTGGATCCTTGACTTCAAGAACGATGGAAGCATCAAAAAGGTCGACTCTGTTCCAAAAAGCGACGTCCAGTTGATTTTGAAGGACGCCGACTTCGTCAAATTGGCCAATGGTAAGGCCAACGGACAAAAGTTATTCATGAACGGTAAGTTAAAGGTCAAGGGTAACATGATGAAGGCTACGGCTTTGGAATCTGTTTTCAAGTCTGTTGGTGGCCGTCCAAGCGCCAAGTTGTGATCATGACTATTCAAAATCTATGTATAGGTCTGTTGTACAGGCGCAATGAAATGATATGGATCAATTTACCATCAATGGACCGTAGCTGAGGCTGTCCTTCAGAGACAGACTCATCCTATGTAATGCTGTATAGTGCTATTTGGTACTGAGTAGTAATGAGAACGCGGTTTTTGTACGCAATGCCAGAGACAGCGAAAGCTTCTTCCAAGCCAACAAGGTAAGAGACCCGTTCCACTTGATTGGCTTTCACTGTAAGTCTGAGCAAAGTCTCAGGTCCGTTCGCAACCAATAGAGTCACACTTTTCTCATCGTGGTGCAATACTTCCATGTGATCGATTGCATAGGAATCATTAAGCCGCGTCTCAAAAACAGGCTTCTGGTCAGTTGGGTTCCAAAACACAATCTTTCCGTTGTCGTACCCTGCGATGACTATGCCCCTAGATGATATAAGGCATGTAACTGCTAGTCTTTCCAGAAGAATGAGCTTGACTCCTGTTAGACAATGGTTGCCAACATCGAACTTCTGTATAACCCCAGACTCATGTCCTACGTACATGCAAGTGTGCTCCGTCTCTATTTCCAAATCAGATAGCTTATGTCCGATTGATGGATCTGCGTCCGTCGCCACGCAATTAACTGAATCTCTTTCGGCCAGGATTCGCTTGAAAGTGTACAAAACTTGGCCACTGCCACATTCCCATAAATTGACAGTACCGTCTTTCGAGCTACTCAAGAAGTTCCGTCCTGTTTTACCAAGCAATTTTATAGAGGTTATCTCAGACATGTGATGCAGCATTTCGCGAGCCAAGTTTCCCTCTAGATCCCATATCTTGATGCGTAGATCAGTTCCCGTCGATATAAGAACCTTATTAGAGGGGAACACTCTTACGGAAGTAACATCAGAAAAATGAGCATTTTGTATTCGTTTCTTAATGGTGAAGTTTTCCACGTCAATGATTAATAGATCTCCGTATTTTGTTCCCAAGACGGCAAATGAATCATCACTCGCCATGTCAGCGCAACTTATCGGATCGGATGTAAAGTTTTTGGTTCTAATCGGTGCTTGGAGTCTGTATACTTCATCATTGATCTTGACTTCGTATATTTTGTTGTTCTTTGCCTCGAATGCTAGATTCTTGTCTGAAGACTTAATGCCATCTTTATTCACTGTAAAGTACCAGAGTTCTTGAAATGCGTTAGGGTCAGAATCTCTTCGGGCTACCCAAAATTTATCTTCCTTTAACCTAGCATCTCTAATGTCTTCCAAAACTTCCTCGAACGAGTCTTGAATTGTTAGGATTTTCATTCTACAATTGAACTGTAGAAAGACTTGGTGTATAATTTAAAATGTTCTCACAATCTATATGCCCTCTTGATAAAAAAAGAAAGAACTAATCGTTTGCCCTATTTTCATTGACAAAAAAAGATAATAACATGACGAGCTCTCGTGAAGAATCCATAGCTATGTTCTATGATCCAGAGTTCAATGCGGTGACTTATGTCAATGCATTGTTACAATCATTATCGAAACCACAATATCGAACACAAACATACTCAAAAGAGAACTTACAGGCTTTATCGCTCAAGTGCTCTAATCTATTAACTCACTTAGACTTTTATACAAATGAGATGTCAAGAGATTTGACCGATCAGCTTGAAACACTTCAAAATGCATCCGATATTGTAACACAGAGCATTGATTCAGGAGATACCAATAATGTTAATGGAATTAACCGACTACAATACTACGTGAATAGTCTCAATAATTCGATATTAATGCTACAAAATGACTTACGATCTGTGAATAACAAGATAGCTGTAAATAGCATAGGACAACCGAAAACTGTGGAAACATTAACGATCTTGAAGCATGCCAAATCGCAAGTTGAAAAAGTTATCGAAATATTTGAAAAATTAAACGCATTAGCACCCAAAGAGAGTCTAGATTCCGTATCGGTTGAATCATTCCATCAGGGCTTAGCCAACTTGGCTAGCCAGATCCATACTCAATTAAGTACAACTACGAAGGAGGATTCAAGCGTGGTCCTTGATGGCATCGATGAATTAATCAATATGCTACCAGTGTTTGAGGACTTAACCAACTTCTACCCTGTTTATAAAAAGTTTACGAAGACATTGATCAATGAAAAAAAAACTTACGGCAACACAGATAAATAGTATATACATTTCTTTGAATTCTTGATAGCCTTAATATTATATCCTCTATTATAGAAACTTTAAGTATGTAATATCGACTCAAGATTTTTTTTTCTGCGCCTCCTTATAAATTAATCTTTGTTAGAGACATCACCAATCTCCAAGTCTGTTTGCCTCTTGCGCTTCAAAAAACTAAAGCTTAAATAATATAAAATGCAGTTGAAGAGTCTAGTGGGGAAAATAGCCACGACCCAATGGTTTGGTACGATTCTTAAAAAGATACCAACGGGAATTGAAATAAATCCACATAATAAAGCAGTTGCCCACATTCCAGGAGTTTGTCTCACAACGGAGAAGGCAGCTCCACCAACGAACATAATTAATACCTGACATCCACCTATAATTGCAGCAATGATAATGAAATACCAGTTTCTGAATAAGTGTTGACTGAAGTCCAAATTCTCTCTAGTCATTCTACCTCGTATGCTTCTCACTTCATCGGCTTCATCGAGTTTACGACAAACCACTAGCTTCCAGAACTGAAGCCACACAAAGGTATTAAAAGTCATCGCATCTAATTGACGGTTCTGTCTTGTGGTGATGGGTTCATCCCCGAAAAATAATGTTTTACCTGCAAAATGCAAGATAAATGTGACAGTAAGCTGAGTTATAGCTTCACCAATTATCAACTTCCACATTGATACTGATATTAATGGTGCATTCCTACCTGCTGGTTTTCGTCTCAAAAATGAATCATCCGGTTTATCAGTAGCTAAGGCTAATGCGGCCAAAGTATCCATGATCAAATTGACCCATAAAAGTTGTACTGCGGTTAAAACAGATTTATTCTCCGAGGATGCGACAGCGGAGACAAACGTCAAGACGCATGCAGTAATATTCACGGTAAGTTGAAATTGAATAAATTTCTTGATTGACGCTGCAACCGTTCTACCCCATTTGATAGCTTGGACAATATCTGTAAAGTCGTCTGTCATTAATATAATATCAGAAGCTTCTCTTGCTACTTCTGTTCCAGCAATTCCCATAGAGAATCCTACGTCTGCTAGTTTGAGTGCAGGAGCATCGTTTGTACCATCACCAGTAACGGCAACAACTTCTCCTACACTTCTCAAAGTCTCCACAAGAATCATTTTATCCTCCGGAGACGAACGGGCCAAAACCCTCAAATCAGGCGCTATAGCTCTTCTTTCATCTGGAGATAATTTCCTGAAGGAAGGCCCTTCCATGTATGCATGCTCATTTGATAAGTCATCTGGCGTTAAGATATTGCAACTTCTAGAAATAGCTTTGGCGGTTATGAGATTATCACCTGTGACCATTCTAACTGATACACCAGCTAGCTTACAGTTGTTCACAGCTTCAGGGATACCTTCTTTCAATGGATCCTGGATGCCTACTGTACCATCCAAGACCATGAGCTTCTTATTATCTTCAACAACTCCTGAGGTATACAACAAGAGATCTGGGTCAGCCTCTCGAGGATTTTCACGGCTTTCAAATCCCGCTGGAGGCCATGAAGATAAGCCAGCAAAGTCACGGTGACAAAGAGTTATAGCTCTCAATGCATCATTTGCGTACTCGTCGACTTTGCTTAAAGCTTCTTCACGCGTGTTTCTATCGATCTTTATCACTTCACCGTGTGCATTGTATATAAAACCACAATTCTTCGATACTATCTCAGCTGCTCCCTTCGCGTACAACCTATAGGTGTCACCAATTCTCATTACTAGACCTGACCATTTTCTTGAACTTTCAAATGTAATTACTTGTACCACATACGCATATTTCCTAGCTCTTAATTCTTCAAGAGAACTATTGTTGAAAAGATTTAATGTTTCGTTGGCCAAAATCATTAATGCACTCTCCGTTTTGTTGCCTATGTACGGTTCATTTGCTTCAGACCATTTGGCAAGATCCTTTTGCCTTTTACTGTCGTCATTCTTGAATAAGCTTACAATTAGCGACTGCTTTTTTGGTCTTTGTTTCACTCTCTTTGCCAACTCTTCATCGTAATTCTGATTTTCAAAACAGGATGAATTATGTACAATGTTCTCACAAATAGCACTTAACAATTCAGAAGGTAAGCCTTTAAGAACTTCGGATGACTTTGCCATGGTGCTTCCAACCATATCGTCAAATTCGCCACTTCCAAAATAACCTTTTACGACTCTCATTCTGTTCTCTGTCAAAGTACCTGTTTTATCTGAGCATATGGCGGTAGCGCCTCCCATAGTCTCACAAGATCGCAAAACTCTAACCAAGTTTCCATTCTGGGCCATTCTCGTAGTGGCAAATGCAAGCGCTAGCGTAACGGCTAATGGCAACCCTTCAGGAACAGCCACAACCACAATAGTTATCGAAGTGATCAATATATCCATAAACCTTTTCCCTTTTCCAGCTCCTTTCAAGTCATGGTCGCGCCCTCCGGGGGCTATTTCTATGCAAAATCTTATGAATAATACAATAAATAAAATTAGAGCTGCCAAAAAGCCGTATTTTGAAATTCCCTCCGCTAGACCGTCCAAACGTTCTTGCAATGGAGTAGTTTCTCCTTCTTCATTCAAACTTGCCATTGTTCTACCATGGATGGAGTTCAATCCAACCGCTGTCACTATCAGATGGCCCCTACCGGACAAGGTTTTCGACCCTGATATCAAAAATGGGTCTGCAAGATGAATCTCTCGAGATCCCAAATCCTCTGTGGTGGGTAGATGTTCTTCATAGACCTTGAGAGCCTCATCTGCAGGTACCTTACGTATTGTGTCAGTTTCACCGGTCAACGACGACTCGTCGCACTCTACTTCACCACTCACTAGAATCGAATCTGCCAGTATTATGTCACCAGTCTCGACGCACATCACGTCACCGACTTGAAGGTCATATATGGAGATCATCTGCTGGTTATTATTCCTGATAACTGCCAACTCGCGATCTTCCTTTTTCGCGTTTAGTTTAGCAAACTGGCGTTCTTTTTGGAAGTCATTAGCCGCACCAACTACCACGACGATAACTATGGCCACTATAATGGCAACCCCTTCGACCCAGTCGACTTTGGGCACCCGCTCGCCATGTTCGTATTCAGGACCCGTGCCGAATGTCTCGTATAATCCCAATGCTAAAGACACTACTGCTGCAACAGACAACAAAATCAACACTTTGTCCTTCATTGCCTCGAAGCACAACTGGAAGAAATTTTTGCGAGCTCTCACAGGAAGTTTGTTAGCGCCATAGAATTTGCGACGCTGATCCATGTCTTCCTTATCAAATGTGTTGAGACCTGACTTCAAATTTGTATGCAAGGCGGCCTCCAATGACCGGATTCCGCCTAGCTCATAAAGCTTCTTGATTGACTTGGGATCATGCAACTCTGTCATGTCGTGGGGCTCTATCTCAAACCGGCTCGCCGCAAGAGGCGACCCTGAATTCACGCTGGAGGCGTCTACGTACTCTGGAGGTGAGTTGCGCTCCACTGTTAAAAACAGCTTCTTTTTCCGGCCTTCGTCGGCTTCTGTGCTGCTGCTACTCATTTTATATGTCTACTTGAGCTGCTTGTGCTTATTGTACCTTCGATGATTCTCTTTGCTTTGTAATCTTTAGTTGTTTGCCGCGTCTCTGTCTGTCTTCTGTCGGCCTGTACCCCGGTGCTTTTGCCAGCCTTTCACGCCGCTCTGCTTAATCTTGTCTCTATACTGCCTCAGTCCACTTCTGGGCGTATTAACGGTGCTTCAGCGTGTTTTCTCAAAAAACCTTCTATAAGTATCTTATCTTGCTCTTCGTGATCTCGTTAATGACAGAAGCAAAATGGGTTTTTCATCTACTGGTGAAAAATACGATTTCTTTGCTCTTTTTATCTTAAATGCCTAACTATTCTTTACCAGCTGCTGCATCCAATACACATATCCTTGGCGAAAGGGAGTACTTTTTCGCTTTCTGGTTTCAATATCACTTCTTCCGTTTTCTTAGATTTGACACTATTAGAGGATTAGAGGCTGTGCCAAAAGCGCCTCGTTTTTGGACAGCGGGTGTGCACTCAGCGAGATTCGTGCGAAAGATGTCAGGCATCATCACTTGTTCCACTCAATGGGTGCGCCACCAGACCGAAGTATCCATGAATGTGACTTGGCAACTGATGCTGCCCATAGTGTGTTGCGGTGCGTCCTTTTAACGATGCAGAGCAAATACTACTGAGATTAGAGCGCAATGACAAGATATAGCGCCATAGGTCGACATACATTAATAGGGCAAAGAGGCTTATGTTTCTTGATGTAGATAACAACTCTTCTGAGAGCAAAAACGGAAAGTAGGGGCGCAAATCAACGTTGCACGGGTTTTCTATACGACGAAAAAGACATTCAGACTCAGAGAGCGCGCTGCTGGGACTGTACTGCGGCACCAGAGTGAGCCACAAGATAGCATCGTGCTGTAGCTGGTGCATCACCGTGAGGGCTTAGTGTATTAAACATTATTCTCCTTCTAGCTTGTGGCAGAGCAGCAGCAGAATACTCTCGTCAAGCATGGGGAGTCTGGCGAAGTCGTAAGTGCATTCTGCGTAAGCGCCGATCATCTTTCAATGACCTGCCAGTTTCACCTGTCAAACAGGCGCACTTGTTTGACGGTGTGATGCCTTACGAGCTAGTGGCTCGCTTCGCACACCTGTATTCTAGGTGCAAATTTTCGCATTACAAAACTACAGCGGCAGTGCCTCCTGCAAGAGTATAAGGCCGCAAGGTAGGGTGGCTCAAGTTTGGGGGAAGAATAAGACGGGGCTGCGGTAAAAACTTCCCGTGGCAAGTGCCAATGGGGCGCGCGCTAATTTCGACGGCCTGTAGTTGATAACCACGATAGCCCGTTTTTTGCCTAAGAGGGTATGGATATGGGAAGCAACGAAAAGAAGCGGCAGATTGCAGAAATCCGTGCGCTTAAAATGCTACAGCAACTCAGCGATAATATCAGCTGTCTCCTAATCGTCTTCGACGATACGATTTAATGACATGCTTCGAGGGCAGATTAGGCTGTCAATGCATCCGCTGCGACCCTAGACGTCATTTCCCATATTAAGTTGCGCGGCCGCAACCATGACTGCGTAATTCCCCTCGAGAGATGGCAAGGTCGAGTGTCAGACACAGCACTCTCAACACACAGCCCTGCAGTAGCCACGATCTATGGAGCGTGCAGCTGCCGTTCTTATCGACGACAGCAGGCAATGCCTGGTCCTGTCTAAGTTCCGCCAAGCAATTTGGTTTTCGTAAACGTGGCAGGCAATCATATAAATCTATAAATCCTCGCAGTTCTTAGGAAGAAGCCCTGCTGGCCAAACGGTTAAGGCATCCGCCTCCTAAGTGGAAGATTCCGGGTTCGAGTCCCGGGTAGGGTTTTCGTTTTATTTTTGTGCGGCTATTATTTTTGTATGTCATGTGATGCCAATCCATAGGCAGGGATCAGTCGCTACTAGGCCACACACTCAACCTTGGACCCAAGTTTAAGAGTTATGGGACGGTACGGCATGTCAATGAGCCATACTTTTAGGCAGCTCAGAAGCTCGAAGTATGGTAGAGCAGTGGCAGAGAATTTGGAATATTTGGTGTTCGTCGTGTTACCAATATTGCTCGTGCTTGTGATTGCTTCTATAGCGCTAGATATAGACACGTTAAAAAAGGGATCAGAAAACTTTAAAGTGGTCCTTTTGTCGAAACCATTCTGTGAAGCCAATCCTCAGGAGTGTGGCGATCTCATGGATCCCGCTCTTGGGAAGCCGGGAATCTTGAAAAAAACCAAGTTCACAAACTATGAACTAGTGTATATACGTCACCATTTCGTTGAGGCATTTGACAACACAGTGGTGTGGATATTAATGTCACCATTCTTTAAGAATATCGTGCAGAGGATTAGGCGCCCTTCAGACCCTATAAGTTTCTGGTACAACGTGGAAGAAGTGCTTAGAATAATGCTCGCCATTTGTAATTCAATGTTGTTTCACACACTCAGAGGAGTTTTAATGTCTCGAATGTGGGTCTTTATCTTCATAGGTATATTCAGTACGGTCTACATGAGCTGGAAGACCCCATTAGATGCTATCGATTCTATTCTCGGTGAAGGCAATGGAGTGATATAGCTACTGATGTCTACTTACCGATATAACAGTCGTATTATGTTGCGACTCACAAGTTAAAAACCAAAATCGAAATTGCTCATGTCCGGCTCCTCAAACACAGATGGTGGAGGCGGTGCTCGTTGAGTTAGAGATACGCTCTCGTCGGGCACATTTTTATTATGCTGAGTGTCCATGAGATCTTTTGTATGATTTAATGATTCAATGTTTTGTTTAATACCTCTTCCATTCATGCCATTCAATTCAATCGCTTCAAACTTCCAGTCATGGATTAGGAGTAAAGCAAGGTAATCACAGCCCATCCTTGTATATAAATTGCATACCTTCAAGATGATAGAGTATTCCTCTTCAGGTCTGATTCCTTTCATTTTTTTATCATTTTCAATGGATGTCTTCAATGATTGTAATAGCATAATTAGCAAAGGATCGTCTTTCAAAAAACTGCTGCTTGTCGAGTCAACGCTTATGCTGTCAATGTAATCACGCTGACATCTTTCAGAGAATATGCTTCTTCGGTTCTCGATTAGGCTAATAGGTGATTTGATTAGAGCCTCGAGAGAACTATTAGCATCTCCAAGTTCCCGGAAGATCCAGCTCGTTAACCATCTGTCACCTTGTTCAATTGCGTCTGGTATTAGGTTTTCTTCGATTATTCGTCTTAATACCTTGGAAATAGCCTCCTCGTCACTTCGCCTTTCATATACTTTACATGTCACTATAGCCAACCAAACATCTTTGACCTGTCTACATAACACCATGCAACAATCTTCTAGTGAATCTGCCAACAAGAAAAAATACGCCGCATCCAAGTACCTATGTTTACTGATTAGTACATAGGCATTCTTTAAAGCAGCACTCCTCCATCTTGGTTCACTGAAATCATTACTCAAAAACCTGAGCATTTTGTCTCTCTCTGTATGACTTGCAGTCCTCCATAATCCTAATAATATCTGTTTTTTTCGAAGTGAAAGATAAAACAAGGAAACCAAACCAGACGGGTCTCTTGTATCACCAAACTCGTTCCTAGCACATGATTCAATAACTCTCGGTAGTTTATCGTTATCCATCCACATTGCTAGTCCGGTCTGAATCACGTTTTCCCATTTAATTCTGTTCTTATAATACTCACTCACCCTCAGAAAAAGGTACTCTTTATCCTTGCTATGAAGTGCCCATGTGCAATCTCTTATAGTCAATTGACGTTGTTTAGCTGATGCTTGAAATAATTTTAATCCGATTAGGAAGCGAAATGCATTCTCGTCATACTGTTGCACACTTTTGTCCATGTTCGAAACGATACTAACGACATTCAAAAGGGTGCCCTGTTGATGCCGTGTAAGTAATGGTAAAGTGGTAGTCTTCAATTTTTCAATCAAAAGACTCAGAAGTTCACCATCAAATGTAGTAAAAACTGAAATTTCCGATAAAGAGTCATAATTGGCGCTGAACAACTCATGCTTATCGATCTTTCTTCTCAGATTATTTCTCGATGGGACTTCTTTAACGCCCAAAATTTCATTAGGAAGATCGATTCCTAGATCCCATTCTATGTCTTCGTCTTTCCTCAATGCATGAAATAGACCAACCAATATAATCTTAACTAATTCCACCTGACCCATGAATAACGCTTGAATTAAAAATTGAGGATGATATACGGGTAAAGGGCCATTTAAAGCGAGAACTATTAGTTCAAGGTTAAATATGAAACTCTGTTTTATTTTGTCAGTTGTAGAGGGCCTATGTTCTTGGTTCCCGTCTTTCTCATTATTCGTGTACCCAATCATTAGCTCCCTAAGAATGGTATCAATAGGACTACTTGAAGCACTGTCTAGTTGAATATACTTGTCGTCCAAGAAAAGTTGGTTCCCACATCCGATGACAAGATGGCCTGAGTCGATCCATAACAGATCCCCTATATCATGCGAAGTATAATCTGAGATGTCTATTTTTTTGACAGTAGCAAAAGTGGGTACATCATTAGTGTAATCATACCTTAGCTGAGTATACAAGAATACAACCTTTTTAAATCCTATTGACATAACCGAACAAATATTCAGTCTTTCCTCTTTCGAAGTAACAAAAGTCCAATCTATGTCTTGGACAGAACCCAATTCTTTATCAAATGTTTCTTTATATTCCAACACTCGGTTTTCTATGTCCCAAATTGTGAGTTCAAATCCCGATTTGTCAATGACCGCAAATTTGTTCACTGTCATTGCCCCATGGATTCTGCTTGCTTCTGGAATGTTAGTATGTATATGGCATTTTTCACGCCAATCAATCAAATTGGATCTCTCTTCAAGAAAGGCTTCATAAATTCTTAATTTTCCTTCGGTATCAATCAAAGATACAGCATTCTGAGGATCCTGGTTATTAAAAAAGTCCATAACTGATATTAAATGGATTTTGCTGGATTGGGGAAATTTATTAATTTGCTGCTTTTTCAACGAAATCAGGCTTACATCTTTTGTATCATTTATGGATATTTCCCAGGATCGAATCAAGTCCGTATCAAAAATTGCAATTACATGAAAGCTTGTGGGGGTATTGGCTTTCTTCCCAAAATTTGCTAGTATGAACGCCTTCGGATTTGAAGTTATCACTGATCCATTGTAGTCCGTAACCTTCATTCTCTTTATCTCAAAAGCTAGCCTTTGCTCCAGTCTAGGATCACAGTCCCACAAACGAACATATCCCTCATTGTCGAAAGTAGTTACCAAATGATGAACAGAACTTTCGATAGAGATACTACTCAAAATTACGGCATTCAAAATCATACCATTTGAGGAAGAGCAAAGGTCAAGTCGATATTCTTTGGACAAACTAATGCCATCTGTTCTCGAGTCAGTTTCGGGAAATGGTTCCCATATGTAATTATAAGCTGCAAAATTCAGCATAGATAAGATCACTTCTTTTGTACCCTGCATGCAATGTGATTTGATCAATTTACGAATAGATTTATAATGGCCATCAAATTTAGTAACTATTTCAGATAGGCGAGATATTTCATTTTCAGCAAATGCTCTGAAATTAATCTTGGCAACCAAAACCTGATTTTTTCTTCTATTGTGAATTAAAAAATGTAGTGATCTGTCAAAGGACTCTAGAACGAGCCGATTGACAACGTTAATAGGCTTCACTCTTTCTGAAAACTCCTCCTCTGATAACTTTTCAAGGTCGTCTTTGTTCTCGTTTTTCAAGTCAGCGAAGTCCAATTTTTCATCATATATGAAGCTCAATGGGATATCATTCAATGCTATAAATTCCACGGAGCTAGAAGGAAGAGTATTTTCTTTGGTAATTAAATAAAACTTAGCTTCCAACCTTTTACTAACAACAATTATTATATCTGCATGTCTTAATACTTCTTCTGATAATTTTTGATTAAATAAATTTGTATTTGCATCAGTCAAAAATGGGGAAATTGACTCTCGAAGAGACTGATTGTTAATCAATATGGAGAAACCAACTTCATCATTATTAAAGGAATTCTTCAAATCAAATGTTTCGCAAAGAGTGGTCTTGAAGTTACCGTTCGTTTCATATGAGGCCCATACCCTTAAAATATGATCATTGGATATAGTATATATAGTGTTCATATCATTATGGTCATTCAAGTAACCTCGAATATTCTTAATGTTCAAAAGCGACGAATCGACCTTCTCAGGCCCCAAACCACATCGTACCAACATAGACTCAGTTACAAATGTGCCAACCGGGTGTTCTAAGTACCTTAATTCATAAGAAGTTTTGTCTGTATTGTAGTTGACTCTTGACCATATTTTGACCAATCTGTCAAATTTGCCGAAGGTCAAAATTTTCCCGGCATCATCTGTCACATGGAGATCTATCACCTGGTTTGCTTGCTTCATATACCATTTTTCCTCGAAACCATATGTTCCGAACTGGTCAGAGATGTAGTATAATATCAAAGAAGAGTCACAGCCCGCAATAAGTTCGCTTTCCGAACTGGCCCACTGTAAGCAATTAACTGTATCTCGGTCTCTTAGCCTAATTTCCAAAGCATGTGTCCATTGGGGTCTTGACATATACTCGTTTGACGGTTTCAAGACTGTAATCTTACTCTTCAAAGCCACTGATATGAGACCATTGGACTCATTCACCGTAACCGCCCTCGCATCGGATTCCAAATAAATAGTTTGGAGGTTAGTGGTGCCATAGGGTTCACTAACGTTCTTGTTCTTGTATGTGTGAGTATAGATAATCAAGTTATTCCCGGACCCATATACGATTATATAGTGATTTTTCCACTTAGCTTGAGCGACAGAATAGCATGATTTGTTGACTTCTCCAGGAACAAAACTTAAGGTCATTTATAATATGACATCCAGTATTTCGCCCTCGTCTTTACTCGATGTCTTCTTGACGGCAGTTGTGATCTTCACTAATTTTAAATGAAAGTAGCTGCTACGATAAAGTTTTGGTACTGCATGGTATCGTATAGCCAGTTTTTTTTTGTTTCTACAGCGTCACTTGTAGGTAGAAAGGCAAGAAATCGAAGTATGGGAGCTAGGTAAGTAGTGTTACGCTAGTAACAGCAAAGAGAGTTCTGTAAGCTCTCTTAAAACTAGGGAAGTATGGAATACTAACTATTATTTAGTTGTAAAGACCAAAAGAAGGCGCTTGCAATATGTTTGCAAAGGTCGCCGTGTGTTTTACTCGATAGACATACACCAAAGGAGTGTATAACGGATCCGGAACTTAAAAAGACGTTACCGGAGCTATGTGTGGCGAATCTCAGAGCGTTTATGGAGTGCAAGAACGGTTTTTTTGACATGACTAAACGAATGAAGGGAAATGCACCTTTATCGTCCGGGAAGTACGACGAGACCTACGAGAAACTCTCGACTGGTGACTTCGATCCAAGAGAAGAGATGAGAAAATTGGATTTGTTGAACAGGAACTTGAGCCAGCAGCGACTGATCAAGGAAAACGGACGTAGTTCTTAATTGAGGCGGAACGCAAGCTCCCTAGTTTTGAGGTGCTAGCTTCATTGCTTGAGGAGTTGGATCACTTTTGCTACTTTGGTCATTCGAAGCAAACCTGGATGATAATTTTCCATGGTATACAACCTGTGTAATATATATTCGTGTAAATAGGGCGACTCTTTTAACAGGGGTATTGCTGTTTCAAAAGATGTGCAATAAAATCAAGCGTATGCTGGCACTCTGACACTTAATGCGCTTGGGATTTTGCATGCAATTCATGTGTAAGACATAGATATATACAAGGAGCCATATGAGTGTACCAGTGCTATGAAGTAAGATTAAGGTAGACAGTTTATTATAGTAAATGCGAAATTCCAGGATTTCAAGAAAAAAAAGTAATAAAAAGCGTTTGATAAACCCTATAGATAAGCGAATTACAAAATGCAGATAAAAAGCGGCCTCGAGGATAATAGAACTGATGAGTTAGCTCATCTTCTCGATTTTATAAAACCAAAGATTGTCGAATATGTTAGCAAGGCTGATCCACAGTCCGAAAAGTATGAAGTGGATTCGCTTGGTAAATTTCATGGTCCGGAAGAATTGAAAAATGTATTTTGCAATAATCAAGATTTGGAAACAGGCATAAAGGGAAATAATTCCAAGCTAGAGGGATTTATTGATCTGGTCCTTAAGTACTCTGTTAACACATGGAGTCCGGGATTTCTTGATAAGCTTTATGCGTCAAACAATCCTATAGGGGTCGTTTCTGATATCATTTTGTCAGCTTTAAACACTAATTCGCATGTCTATACTGTTTCACCTGTGTTGTCTGTATTGGAGAATGATATAGGAAGGAAATATGCACAGCTTTTTTTCGATGACAACAAGGACACCTGTGGTGGATTGACTTTTCCCGGCGGATCATGGTCGAACATAACATCTATGCAATTAGCCAGAGCTACAAAATATCCCGATACGAAGGAACAAGGGAACTCGAACTACAAATTTGCAATATATACTTCTGAGCACTGCCACTATTCGGTCCTCAAAGGCGCTATACTCATAGGTTTAGGGCTAGACAACGTTTTCAAAGTTAAAGTGGATAAAGAAGGTGTTTTAGATACACAAGAACTCGATCGAGTGATTCAAGACTCCAAGCAGAAGGGATACACACCTTTGTACATCAACAGTACTGCTGGAACCACTGTTTTTGGATCGTTTGACCTTTTTGAAGAGGTTGCAAGAGTTGCCAGGAAGCACGGATGTTGGTTCCATATTGATGGCTCGTGGGGAGGGAACGTAGTGTTTTCACGGCAGCACAGAAAGAAGTTACAAGGGTCAAGGCTTGCTGACTCTATCACAGTGAACCCACACAAGATGTTGGGTGTTCCCACAACGTGCTCTTTTCTCTTGCTTCCTCATGTATCCAATTTCCAAGCGGCACTTTCACTTGCGGCACCATACTTGTTCCACGGACGCGATGGCGACAAAGAGAACTTCGATCTCGCCGATGGAACCATGGGATGTGGTCGTAGACCAGATGCCTTCAAATTTTACTTGGCCTGGCTCTACTATGGTACAGAGGGCTTCGCTCTGCGAGTCGACCATGCGTATAGCATCTGCAAGGACTTTGTGGAAAAGATCTCCGACAAGCCCGGGTTCTCGTTGGTAGTTGGCTCCAAAGAAAAGTTACCTGCATGTCTCCAGGTATGCTTCTACTACAGGCCCAAAGACTACACCAGTGACTCGTGCACTCCTGTCACACGATTTATCTCGCGCGAACTCCACAAGCAAGGTAAGTACTTGGTCGACTTCTCACCCAACCCGACGCCAAACGACGTGCACGGAGAGTTCTTCCGCGTGGTTTTCAACTCACCCATTCTCACGTCCGAGACTGTCGACGACTTGATCGCCTCTATCGTCGAGGTGGGCCGTAACTTTAAACCGCAAAACTGATCTGTCTATACTCTGATACGGTCTATACATAGCTACCGGTAAGCGATCTCTTATCTCGTACAAATATACAACGTACCTATTGAAACATACGACCCGCCTACACCTCTCTGCTACAACATGATACCATCGTCAACACTGTACTCTGCTGCCTATCTACGATTGCAAAACCGTCACTGGTGTGCATAATATCCGCTTTTTCCCCAATGTAACATTGCATCGGACTCTCACTTTATCGCTGAGCCTTTCCTCAGCGGAGAATCTGGCCACTTGGCACGCACGGGCTCTCGTTGGGCGCACTTGCACCCAGTGAGACACTGGCGCCGCGGGCCGCTTACGTTACCAGCGTACTACCACCTAGAGCTTCTCTCCGCCAGGCGGCGCCCCCCAGAAATCGCCGCTAACGCAGCACCTGTCCCCCGCTGGCGATCGACCAGACAGAACGATTCCGGAGTCTATATACAAGTCCAGTGTCTTGTTCTGCTGACACTAGCATGCTAGCAATGTCACAGCTAGACCGCTGCCACATCCTCCCCTCGGTTGCCGTGACCCAGAACACTTCCACTGCCGTTCCTCACCATCGCTAGCCTAGTCAGCTACCATTTCCGTGCGTCGACGACTGATGCTCGTCTGGTTGCCACGCTCGCTAGCTGGACGCGAGCCCATAGTTGTGGACCTGTGTTCCAGGAACAGAATGCCAGTCTGCAACTAGTTCCAACAAATCATATAGAATTTCAGTAGCATTAGGCACAGACAGAAATTTCAGAGGGACGAACAAAGGCCGAAATTCGACACAAGGCACGTCCCTTCTGATCTTACGACGTATTATGAATTGATGCATAGGAAGCCGCCTACGCCGTCACCACCCATAAAATTGGTGCCACTGACATCCAAGCACAACTTTACCCTGATATACGTGTAGCATTGACTTTCGCAAACCTCCCAAGCTATCTCTCCTCCTAGTAGCCGCACGAAATCGTCAATTTTTTGATAAAGTTGTAAATGCGATGCAACTAGGTTGCACAGGTAATAACGATCCCGCATCTGAAAGGTTGTGGGTGGGCAGCATTTATATGCACATTAAAAGATAGCTTTATCTGGGGAGAACATCAAGGCAATTCACAGTTGACAGTATTTATATATTGTAGTACAGCTACGGATAAATAAGGTGGTAAGGCTTAGGGTTACTAAATTTTCGACTTAAAAGACCCATTTTGGTTCCGGATTTTTGTTTCGTGAAAAAACTCATTCTGCTCCTTCATAGCGCAGAACAGGTCAAGCGAAAATAATTGGTAATAACAAGTAAGGCCAAGCATAAGCACTATATAGAGACAGGCTAGTGGTGCTTTAACAGATTGACTAATATTATAAAGATGGCTGAAAAAGAAGTAGTGGCCGATGTGGATACCCGCAGTAGCGCCAACACTGATGAGAATGGACTTGATTATCAGAAAGAGGTGGTCGATGTCAAGCACCACAACGAGGAGGAGATCGCACAGTCGGGCAAGTGGTACGACAGGAGACTCGTAAAATTCTTACCTCCTTACTCGAATTCCATGTGTCAGATTGTGATGCTTTCTTTCGTGGTGTTCATGACCCCGGGTATGTACAATGCGTTGACCGGTATAGGAGGCAGTGGTATCGACACAACGGTGGCGGATAACGCTAACGTAGCGTTGTACTCGACGTTTGCCACGATTGGGTTTTTTGGAGGCACAATTTGCAATTTGATTGGAGTTCGACTCTGCTTGATTTTGGGAGGAACAGGTTATCTCTTGTACGCGGGAAGTCTTTTATGTTACACACATACAGAGAATGCTGGTTTCGTCATCTTTGCCGGTGCATATTTGGGTGCATGTGCAGCCTGTCTTTGGGCTGCACAGGGTACAATCATCATGAGTTATCCTACTGAGGAGAAAAAGGGAAGAGCCATTTTGATTTTCTGGATTATTTTTAACTTGGGTGCTGTCATCGGTTCTATTATCCCCTTGGCCGATAACCTTGAGAACAAGACGGCTATGGCAAACGATAGCACCTATATTGCCTTCATGGTGTTGATGGCATGCGGCTCTCTCATCGCGATCTTTATGTTACCCATGTCCAAAGTGTGGAAATCGGATGGTACAAAAGTTATTAGTCAAAAGCATCCATATTGGAAGGACGAGTTGATCGGCTTGTACAAGCTTTTGATTTCGGACAGAAAGGTTATTTTATTGTTCCCAATGTTTTTCGCATCCAACTGGTTTTACACATATCAGTTTAATGACTTCAACGCGGGACGTTTCAACCTCAGAACAAGATCATTGAACTCGTTGCTCTACTGGCTTTTCCAGATGGTTGGTTCTTTATTCTTGGGATCTGTATTGGACTTGAAGTACTTCCGTAGAAGTGTTCGTTCCAGAATAGGGTTTGTGATTTTGTTTGTATTTGCCATGGTTATCTGGGGTGGCGGTTTGAAGTTCCAGCTTCAATTCAACAGAACCAATACTGACCCTAAAAGTCCAGGTCATTTGGAACCAATAGACTACAAGGACGGTGCATATATTGGACCAATGTTTCTTTACATTTTCTATGGTATTTTTGATGCTATGTTCCAGACATATTGTTTGTGGATTTTGGGAAGTATGAGTAATAATCCTAAGAAAACTTCTTTGTATGCTGGTTTCTACAAAGGTCTTCAATCAGCTGGTGCTGGTATTGTTTGGAGATTGGATGCTCTTGCTAAACCCTACATGACTTTGTTCGCCAGTTCGTGGGGTCTTGTTGGCGGAACTTTGCTCATCGCTGTACCAGTAGTTTGGTTCAAAATCACTGACCATACTGATGCCGTTACTGACGGGCTTCCTGAAATTTTGAATAGCGACGAATTGCAAATGATATCCTCTGCCAACAGAGAAGATGAACACCAGGTTGAGCAGACTGATTCCTACAACAAAGTATGATCTTGGATACAGATTCACTTTTTCTTACCCTGTTTTGCGTCTCGGCATATTTTTTTAAGTATCTTTTCGTGAACCTAATAGCAATAATTGTAACTGTACGTATAGTTTGATCATGGTATGAGTATTTGAAAAAAGTAGGTGTTGATAGATAGCTAATTATGGAATTATTCAAATTTATGAAAAGATGCGATTTACAGTTTCATTGAAAGAGCCAATACTTAGGACAAATAACTACAATTACATTCAATTTCGTAGACCACCAATGAACGGTTCAATACCAAGAACCACTTCATATATAGTTAATTACTAGACTCCCAATGCTATAGCTGGTACCATGGATCTCTGCTATTGACTGCAACAGAGTATTTCTAGCCTCACTATGTACAGTACACGTAAAGTCATCTCCCGTTAAGTTTTGAACTTAACGAACAGTAATAGATACAAGAGATTGAGTCGGCATGTTGATAGATAATGAATCGTTATACTTGTATAATGTCACATTAAAAAGACCATCATATGCAATTTCGTCCGTCTCGGGCCAGTTTTCTGGTACCAAAAAAGTGCAAGAAATATGCATCGCAACTTCTTTGACCATCGAGCTATGGAGACCTAACATCGACACCGGCAAGCTAGACAAGATCTGTGTACATAATGTGTTCAGTGTGATACAGTCTTTGGAGAAGATAAGACTCACGGGATCTCAAAAAGACTACTTAGTGGTAACATCGGATTCAGGAAAGCTTGCGATTTTACAATACGATACTGGACGGAACCGGTTCGTTACAGCGTTTCAAGAACCTCATTCTAAGACCGGCTTTCGCAGAAATACTCCAGGGCCATACCTTCTTGTAGACCCTCAGAATAGGGCAATTTTAGTTGGTGCTTTAGAAAGAAATAAACTCATCTACAAAGTACATTCTGATACTAATGGAGGGATGCAAATTTCGTCTCCTTTAGAATCCCAGAGCAGACATACAATCACTTTTGCAATGTGTGCATTAGATACTGGCTATGAAAACCCCGTATTTGTGGCAATCGAGGCCGATTACGGTACATTTGATTCAAAAGAATATTCTACTGATTCTCAAGCACATCAAGCTTTATTACTAACTTCGTATGAACTAGACCAAGGTTTAAATCACGTAGTAAGGAGAGTTGTTAATAATAAGTTGCCGATGTCGGCCTCACATTTAATACCTTTACCTTCTCCGGTTGGTGGAGTGCTTATATGCTGTGAATCTTACGCCATTTACGAACGTTTCGACAGTAAAAGGCTTTACCTCCCCTTTCCCATAAGACAAGCAACACAAAATACCGTTATCATAAATCACGTTTTCCAGAAATTCAAGAAGAACAACTACTTAATTCTTGCGCAGACACAATTTGGTGACTGCTTGAAGTTTTCTTTACATTATAATGACGAAAAGGAGCAACTAGATGACATATTTCTGAGCTACTTTGATACAATCCCCGTATCAAACAGTCTTAATATACTTAGAAGTGGGTTTCTTTTTGCAAATACAACACACGGCAATAAGCTTTTCTATCAGTTCGAGAAGTTGGGTGAAGAAGGCAACGATTTAACCATGAGATGCTCAGATTATCATGACAAAGTAGTTACAGTTGATCATTCAAAGCAGGAATTTAGACCAAAAGGTTTAGAAAACTTAGCATTGGTTGACGTAATGTATTCGCTCAATCCAATTATGGATGCCAAATTAATAACGACGAGAACACCAGAATCTCCTGACCCTCTAGTCAATTTATTCACATTATCGTCACGCTTCATAAAAATACTAACTCATGGAATGCCAGTAAATCAACTTGTCACGTCACCACTACCAATACATCCTTCTCTTATCTTCACAACTAAGAAATTTAATGACTCCGTCAATGATGACTATTTAGTTATCTCTTCTGAGTTGTCATCACAAACTTTAGTATTGTCAATTGGTGAAGTTGTTGAAGAAGTCAACGATTCGGAATTTGTTACGAACCAACCCACAATTCATGTTCAGCAAACAGGCAAGTCTTCCATTGTGCAAGTATTCTCTAACGGAATTCGATTCATCCGCCATATTAAAGATGGTGATGATGAAATTAAAAAAACCACTGATTGGTATCCCCCAGCTGGAATCAGCGTGATAAAAGCCAGCGGAAATAATAATCAATTAATTATTGGTATGTCCAACAGAGAAGTATGTTATTTTGAGATAGACCCAGTTGATGATCAATTAATAGAATATCAAGAACGATTAGAGGTTTCTGGAGGTTCAATAAGCTCTCTTGCTATATTATCATCCAAAGATCCAGAGCAAAGAAGCTCTCATGCTATAATAGGTTCTGTGGATGATACGATTCAAGTAATTAGCTTGAAACGTCATAATTGCTTACTGGTTGTTGCCCTTCAAGCTTTATCTTCAAAAAGTACATCCATACTAATGCTTCGTCATGAAGATAGTGTTTATGTACACATAGGTATGGAAAATGGCCTTTATGTGCGCACAATGATCGATGAAGTTAGTGGAAAGCTCTCAGATACACGGATAAAATTTTTAGGGTCAAAATCGGTTACACTTTCGCCTATAAAGGTGCCTGGATCTTCTGGGGGAGAAAATGGGATATTGGCATTATCCTCAAGGCCTTGGTATGGGTATTTCACTGAAGGAAATTTTAAATTGTCGCCATTGATCAACTGTTCCTTGACACATGGTACCACATTTTATGCTGAAGACATAAGCGGAGAGGGTATCGTTGGTATCTCAGAAAACAGTTTAGTCATTTTGACCATCGGTAGTAGTGATGATGATGCTTCAGACGACGCTAAAGGTGATTTCAAAGACGACTTCACCTCAAGAGAAGTCAAATTACGCTACTTGCCAAAGAAGATGATTATTGAACATGATAGCGAGGAAAGTAACCGTTCATGGATATTTGTATTAGAATCCGAGAACAGCATAAGGGCACCATTTATTCCCACTAGACTTGTCGAAGGGGAAGAAATTAGTGATTATATAGACGATAAAGCTATTGACCAGGATTATTATGATGTTTTTGGATATGAACATAAGAGTGGAAGTTGTGTATCTTGCATTCAAATTTTTGACTATAAACTTAATAAGATAGTGAAGACTGTCGAATTCTCAAATGATGAGCGTATACTATCTTCTTGTGAGATCAAATTCAATTCTAGTGATAATCTGAGCTATTTAATAGTTGGAACTACTAAATTTTCACTGGACAACAAGGCACAGAATTATTTATACACTTTCAAAGTAACTAGCTCCCGAAACTCGCTGCACCCGCAAAATGGACGGAAGACATTAATATTTGTTCATAAGACCGAATCTGAGTTTGCCCCATTTGCAATGATTGAGTTCAATAATAGGCTTTTGATCGGAACAAAAAACCTCTTAAGACTTTATGATATTGGTCATAAACAGTTGCTTCGTAAAGCTTCTTCTAGCATTGACTATTTTGAAAATATTATAAAGTTAACTTATATGGGTGGGAATAGAATAATGGCGGCCGATGCAAACATGTCTTCAACATTCGTAAAATATGACCAGGTTGAGAATCAGTTCTTCCCATTGGCTGATGATGTTATGAAGAGAAGGATAACCTCGATGTGTTCACTTGACTATGATACCATTGTAGGAGGAGACAAATTTGGAAATATTTTTGTATCACGGATTCCTGAAGTTTTGTCCAAACAAGCAGACCAAGACTGGGGTCTAATCAGACATCAAGATTCTTACTTAAATGGTGCCGCATCTAGATTGAAGAACCTATGCGAATTTTACCTTGGTGATATCCCTACTTCGTTTTCTAAAGGAAGTTTGATATTAGGTAGCGAGGAGAGTATCTTCTACACGGGTCTTATGGGCACTGTAGGTGCATTAATACCTTTGGTAACTAAGAGCGAAGTAGAGTTTTTCATTGAGCTAGAAGCTGAGTTGAGAAGCTACTTTGATTACAACTTTGACAATTTTAATGAACAAAAGAATGGCTATAACCTTCTAGGTAAGGATCATTTGAAGCACAGAAGCTACTATAATCCAGTGAAGAATGTGATTGATGGCGACTTAATCGAACGTTTCGCAGAAGTTTCTTACAACAATAAAATAAGGATAGCCAACAAGCTTGATAGAACACCTAAGGATATAGACAAAAAAATATCTGAAATCAGAAATAGGTCGGCCTTCTAGATCTCAAGTAGCTCGTACATATATTTAATTGGAATACTTATTTACTTGTAGGACGTATTGTATAATGACATGTTATTTTATTTATTACAACATAATTAACTCATCAACTCTCGACATTCATTAAGAACTATCGTTGAGAGGGCTACTCAAACCAAACAAAAATGCTGAATTTAGGAAACTGACGGGATATTTTAAATCGTAGCTAATTTTCTTTACTGATGCCTCCATCTGTATGCTGACTTACATTTGAACTTTTTGACTTGAGAGGAGACAAGTCATTTTTATCGTTTTTATCTTTCATAAACCCGTTGTTGTCAAACACATTTCTGTTCAAAGTTGGACTTAAATTTCCCGACTCGTTGCTCTTGCCCAATGGCGTTTGTGCGTTTGGCGTACTAAACTGGACAAAGTTCCAGAAAGCAGGAGAAGATTGATTAGTGTTGCCATTTTGGGGTCCAAGCTTTCCCCCGGACCTAGATCCTCGATCAGGAGTGAATGCTTCAAGAGGTGTAATCTTCTTAGGACTTGTGAAATTCAACGGTATGTCAGAAGTGTTTGCACTAGGACCACTCGACATGCTAGGCAAATTCGTTTTAATGGAATTAGAATCACTAGTGTTCGGGTTACTCGTGTTGTTGACATAACTACTTGAGTTAGCCACGTCAGATACCTGAGGTATTTGATTGAAGGAATTCAGCCGAGAATGTATTTGGTTTATATTCGAGGAGTTCGATTGAGACGAAGGAGGCAAGGGAAGATTGAATATACTGTTAGTTACTTTTGGTAGTTTAGGTGTGGCATTATTTGCATCACTCAAGTGTCTTATCGGTGATGATAGCTCACTTTTATTTCCAAAATGCTGCATTGAGCTATCAGCCGAGTTTCCTGAAACAATACCACCAGTAGCATACATCATATGAGGAAGAGGATGGTGCTGATAGCCGTAAGCTCTTGGTAGAACAAACGAGCCATTTTGAGGTTGCTGATTTCCAACAAAAGAAATAGGGTTGTATTGTGACGAGCTAGGAGGAGGCTGATTGTATTGCATAGGTGGATCGATTTTAGGTAATGTATGATTTTTTTGAGGGCTGCTCTTGAAGGAGCCTTCCTTGGAATAATATCTCAGGGGCTCTGGTAAATTTTGATGTGTTGCTAAATGTAATTGTAACTGTCTTGACACAGACGATCCTCTTCTCGATTTCAGGAGAGAACCGTTCTGAATCTTACTCAAGAAGTCTTCTTTATAGGATTCACTAATTTGCCATTTCATGCCTTTTCCAGGCTCATTAGGCCTTCTTGGAACCTTTTCAAATGCTTTATTTAAAGACAAATTGTGCCTTATGGAATTTTGCCAACCGGTCTTTGAATACTTATAGTATGCATAGTGTGATGCTATCCAGTCATATATTTCAGACAAAGACATAACACCTTCTGGATTTGAGAGTATTGCTTGTGTGATCATCGTTGCGTAAGAATACGGTGGTTTTATATCTTTCGCTTCTTCTTTAGACAAGTCTTGGTCGAGATTATTTTGCAACGAGCTAGCAGAAGCAGAAGAAGGCGATTGTGTTAACTGAGCCCTATCAAACATCTGAAAACTCTTGATTTGATTAGGATTATTAACTGAGATTGCATGCTGTTGAGGGTAGAGAGATTTTCTCTTGCTTTTCTCCAAATTTGCTTTGTATTTAGCAAGGCATGTATTTAGCATTCTTTGCAGTATATTTGGAGGAGAGTCAGGCAAAATGAACATCATCTGGGTACCCCCTATGTCTAAGATTGCACCTGAATGTAATGGCGTAGCGTTATTTTCACCAACCAGTACTTTTTGTCCGTCGACTCTTGCTCCGTTTCTACCAAAGACCTTTAGTTCCCATAGCCTCAAGTCTAGGTTGTAGCTTATGAGTGCATGCTGTCTCGATACAACTTTTGCTGGACCCAAATCAATGTCCACGTTGCTTTGCGATCCTGAAGCTCCAGGCCCTTCAGTGTTTCTCCCTATGGGGATTGCTAATGACTTGACGTAATAGGTCCAGTCCTGGCCAGCTATTTTGGCGTATGCTTGAACCTCGGTAGCGAGGTTCTTATCATTTGCGTATGTCATTGCGACATTTGTTTTCTCTTCGGGCGTTTGCAATGTCGAAATAACCGCGTTCACCAAGTCAACAGGGTCGTCAAACGACGGAAGCTCTGAGTCGCCTAAGTCACTAACTGATCGCTTTCTGGGTGTGGTGATGTTCGACATTCCTAGGTATTATGCTGGAAATGTTTTAGTGTTACTGTACGGTAAAGTGGATGCAGATGTCAATGTTTGCTAAGGCGCCCTACCTGACGACGGAAAGTGTTGTTTTCCTTTTTGTCTTCCAATTTTTGCGTGTGACTAGCGATTCACTCACTAGAACCTAGCTTTTTGTCACTGTAATGATATGTTGCCAGCAAGAGTAATAAATAGCCAATTGCTCCGGTCCTTACGTACGAAGATCTTCCTCCTCTATAACCAATACTCTGATAGAACACACTGATCAACTCTATCTGCTAATGCCAACTTCTTGGAGTACTGCGATCGATGTTTCGACGAAGGTTACTAGTGCTCCAATGATGCTAATTAAATTTTCTGTTTGTTTACCAAACACAATTTTGTTTTGATAAATTTATTCGTAAGGAGGAACACGACCTACCATATTTTGACCTATATATTAACACTAGGTAATTTTGTCTATAAAAGTTAATGGAAGTTCATAGTTTATAGGGATTATGAAGGAATCCATAGTGGTATCGAAGCCTCGTGCATCTACTGTTTCCGTTGTGGTGATATCGACTATTGCATCTTCCTCTTCTAGGCGTTTCCTGTTTAGGGCCACCTCGTCTATGATGTCGAATTCGTCTTCCTTTTCCTCGTACTCTATATTTTCCTCAATTTCTACGAAGTCAGGGGCCAAGGCGCTCCATTTTTGTGGAAATTGGATCAGCCAGAGATATATGGTGCCGCTGTCAAGCCCCGTGGAGCCGATGGTGCATCTGTGAGAGTTCCATTTGACATCAATGAGCTCTTCAGAGCTTCCTTCTAGAATCTTTATGAGCGACCCCAAGGATGTTTCCCACATATATATATCTTGGGACGACTGGCCGAAGGTAGACGCAATGAGGAACTCTGCATTGTGGTTGAAGGCCACCGAGTTCCACTGTAGCCTGTTGACAACATCCTGGTATTTGTGTTCCACCTCGAAGTCCCATTCTGACGGATCGCTAATGTTGATGAGATCTGGCAAGCTGACCTGCCTTATTATTCTGTCTGATGAGTTGATGGCTAACTTCCTACCGTTAGGAGATATGACAAGGTTCTTGATGTTGGAATTGGCTATGTGGATGGAATGCACCGTCCTTCGTGTTTCTGTTGAGATGATATTGAGCCACCCTTTACTTGTACCCGCAAATATGTAGGCTCCATTGTTTGGCGAGAAGGCCGTCACAAGCGTCATCTGTCTGTCTGACTTCTTGACGCTTTTGGGCTCCTTCGCGCCGTCTGCACCTGCGCTGTCGGCCTGATGCTGTAGTTGCAACGGGATGGTGCTTAATTTGTGAACTTGAAAGGCTTTGGTGCTCATGTCCACTAGTACTGGGTCATCGTCAAACAAGGACGCAGTGAATAGAAAGTGATTCTCGGGGTGTAGCGCGGCCAGCCATATGGGTCCGTCAAACTTGATGGACCGAATTACCGGCGGGTCTTCAAATTCCTCCTCTTCTCGGCGGTTAACCTTATTCAAGTCCCAAAGTTTGCAGCTCCAGTCCTGTGACGCTGTCAATAAATACCGCCCACACTTCGACCAGCTGATTGAGCATATGGGCCGTACATGGCCCTGGTGCTGTAATATTGTTATCACACCCGCATTGCACGTTAAATCATATATGATCACCGATCCATCGCTGAGGCCTGACGCGAGATAATCTCCCTTATGGTTGAACTGAATCACTACAGAATGTCCATATTGCAATTTATGGGTCAAAGTCTCGGGATACTCCTTTGCAACTGCAAATGGATCCTGTAATGAGAGGTTCATCTTTCCATCCGACGGTCTCACGTAGATATATAGCTTATATGTATATTTTTTTTTTCTGGTGGTGCTAAGAGAACACACTAAATATCGTATTTCTCATACAAATTTAGAAACTTTTTATCAAAAATTTAAATAGCGAAGGAGAAGTCTAT
This sequence comes from Millerozyma farinosa, assembly GCA_002196765.1. NCBI lineage: Eukaryota > Fungi > Ascomycota > Pichiomycetes > Serinales > Debaryomycetaceae > Millerozyma > Millerozyma farinosa. The sequence continues at coordinate 565,360 of NBND01000003.1, forward strand.
GGAGCAGAAGCAGCGCCAATAGATGAAAGGAATTTAGACGGGTAGGTTGTATTGAGTGGTTGGTAATGGATACGGTTGAAAATTAATGAGAATAAATACATTATTTATACCTATTTTACACATCACATTGCTGCTACTTGTGTCGTTTCCAACAGCAGCAAATGGTCTCTTTCATTTTTACGTGAACCATGGGCAGAAGCGGTGCTTCAATAAAGAGCTTGTCAGAGGGTCGTTATTTATTGGCCGATATAAGGTGGAGCTATATGATGGCAGTCTGGAACAGTACTTCATGCCTAACAAGAGGACAGACGTGGGGGTAATAGTGGACGTGGAAGAGAAGTTCTTCCTAGGACACAAAGTGGTGCATCAGAAGGGATCAGCAAGTGGACAATTTGTTTTCAACACGCTTCAACAGGGAAACCACGAGATATGTTTCACGCCACGGAGCTTTCGAACAAAGAAATGGTACCAGCTAGGACGGTCAGATCCAGCAGACCACCGTGTAGTGAACTTCAAGACGGCGAGGTTATCTCTCGATTTTTTGATTGGCGATAGCAACGTGATTTCTTCCAGCAGTTCCGACCAGTTCAGGAGCTTAATAGAGCAGGTCAACAAATTGAACGACAAACTCACCGACGTGCGCAGGGAGCAGCAGTTCATCAAGAGCAAAGAAGAGTCGTTTAGAGACCTTTCTGAAAGGACATGCGAGCATGTAGTTAGATGGCTGCTTGTTCAACTAAGTGCCCTTTTCATCACTTGCATCTATCAATTGTTTTCCCTTCAAAGGTATTTCACTAAGGTAAAGAAAGATTAGCTAAATATTCAGTTAGACAGGCATTCTATAGGTTATCAATGAAAATTTTACTCAGCTACGCTTGTCTCCTGCTTGATACCATGACATAGTGATAAGCGTCAACATTATATGCACAACACAATATTCAATATTAATGTGTAAAGAACTGACTTAGCAGCAAGATCATCTTATATATCGTCATTATTCCTGCCGTTCGTAAGACCAATGTCAGACGATGGAAAAGTATCTAGTAAGGCGGATGAAGAATATGTGACTGGCTCGGACAATTCCCCTGAAAACCAATTGATGGAATCACCAAGAAAGAATAGGTTTGATGACAGAGCTACTACGAGACTTATTGTCTGGCAGAGCAGTTGCAAGCGAATAAACAACTACCTCGACTTACTTAAACACAGTGGAGATGTATCCCAATACGAATTTGTCAAATGGGCTTACGCTGAGTATATTTCGAAAAGAATTAATTCACCGGACTATTACACAAGATTCGGATCTCCTACAGTGCTAGAACCATCAGCCGCCTATGTTGCGATAGGAACCGACAAGGGATATGTACTAGTGTATGGATATAATCAAGAGGAATGCTTTGTGCTTGACCATCACAAGTATGGTACCGAAGTTGATGCGATTGAGAAAGAAGTAACTTGTATAGGGTTTTCGTCAGACTTTTCTCTTTTGGCGGCTGGCTACAACAATGGGTTGATAGTGGTCTGGTCTCTCGTGTCAAAGACGTCGGAGTTTCTAAGGCCTTATTATGTTATACGGCCTACCTCACTCGTAGAGCGGTTTACTAATAATATTCATGCTCATTTAGATGGAATACCCATCCGTTATGTCTCCTTTATTGGAATGCTGCATAGCCATTTAATTTCTTTGGATATGTCTGGACTAGTGTTTTATCACTTTGAGTTCAAGAAGTTTTTGACCAAGCATATCCAGACTCATAAAATATTAGGAATCAATGATTCAAACTCCTTCGATATAACTAGGAAACATTCAATTTATGCATGCCAATCACTACCAGTTGGAACTTCTGATCAAATTACCGATTATCTCGGAGTTACAGCAGTGATAGGAGGAAGCTCATTAATCGTAGTTACCACTTTATCACTAGACAGCCTGAGCAACCCACTTTTAAAGGTTTTGCACAAAGAGCTGCTTGGGAATAACTTCAAGACTCAACAGAACAAAAAGACATACTTACATTGGTACCCTTGTACAAACTTGCCAGATGGAAGAGTTCAAAATGCAAGGTTGCTTTATGGCTGGAACCGCAGCCTCTCTATTTTGGAAATAAAGAACGACAGCTTCCCGAAAAATTTACTTTTTGTTATCAAAGAATTGAAGCAAAAAGATAAGGCAATTAGCTCTATACCTATAGAAAAAAAATGCTCTTGGAATGTTCCCGATGAAAGTGAATCAATCGTGGCTGCTAAGTGGATATCTCCAACTATGATTTGCACCTTTCTAAGGAGAGACAATTGTAATAAGATGCGGGCGGCGATTTTATATTACCAGACCCTGAAGAAATCTAGTCTGTTAGTATTGGCTAGTGAAACAGATGCTCCTGGGGATTTGCAGGCTCTGATTTTGACCTTGAGGTCGAATGACAAGGATGCGAACCAAAACATTCAAGAAATAACAGAGATATCCCATGAAAATTCCATAAAGGTTTTTAAGGAAAGGATAATATTTTTACTGAAGGGCGAGGATATGAAGGTATCCGTTGTCATAGGACGGCCACTTAATTGGGCTGATAATATCTCAGCACGCTTGTCAAAGAAGTCCTATTATGAAAGTCTTTCATTGACATTTGACTTGTATTGTTGCCGAGATCGTAAAATCATAGATTGTCTGGGACTTCCTGTTGATAGTAAAGAGAGAAAAAGGGTGTTACATCCGTATCTTATACAAATCATGAAACAATCTTTACCTTCAATTTTAACTCAGATAGACCGACAAGAGGTAGTTAAGTTATATCTAAAAATTACAGCCGTATTTTATGAAGACATGAACGACATCCAGTATGAAATGAATGAGATTCTAGATGCTTTATATGATAGTTTGAATGACAAGAAACTTTTCTTTGAGTCCTTGGAACCATACCTATTAAATGGTTTACTTCCATCTCTCCCCCCAAATGTGTTCAAAAGCTTAGTAGAGCATTACGCATCGGAAGAGGACATTGACGCGTTTACCAATATTGTATGCCTGCTTGATTCCAGCGCATTGGATATTGATTTAGTGATGCACCTATGTACTAGGTATGAGCTAGAGGAACCACTTACGTATTTGACGTGCCATGTTTTGAATGACTACATTAGTCCTCTTATTCATTTTGTTCTGAGTATTTCCACAGGCAAAGAGGCTAAAACTTGCTATCATGTCTACCCATACTTGTCCTTTGTACTTACAGGCAGAGAATATCCAACTGGGACACTAATGGAGATAAACAAGGCCAATGAAATAAAGAATAAGTTGTGTAATGTCCTTTTTTGCAACCTGAAAAGTAACATAGTTGGAGAGACGAGTTCCTTCAAAATCCATCTCAACGACTTCCTTTTTCCATACTTGACCATTTTATTGAAACATAACTCATTTGAAATGCTTTCTGCTCTTAATGAGGCCATGGAAGATAGTTTCTTCAATGAAGATAACGGATATAAATTTAACAGACAGTATATTGTTGATACATTATGTGACGTGCTCGAGTCAAAAGAGATTGATTTTAAAGAAGAGGACCGTTGTAACTGGGCTGTTTTTATCGGGCGAAATTATCCAAAATATCCTCAATTTATAAGACTTTCCGAAGACATATTAAGTAGAGTGGTTGACACATTATGCACCAATAAATCAGTAGGGCACAAAAATGATAGAGAATTAGCCTTACTTTCGATTATATCAGTTTACGAGACACCAAACAGTCCTTTGTTTCGAGAAAAGTTACGGGCAGCCAAAATGTTTCGTGTCTTATTCGGAATGTATCGTCAAGATGGTGATGCAGCAGAAGCTATGGATCTGTGGCTCGAGCAATACCGTCTAGGAGATAAGACAGACGAGCCGGATGAGCCAGAGCCATTATCTGTACTATCAAATATTTTTAACGCGAAGCAAAGCTCGATACAACACATGCGATTGAACGAGTATATTGCGAAGAACTTTGAAGAGATATGCAAGATAGACGTAAAAGGTTTTGTGCTGCAGATTTCAAGACATAATCCTCAATTACACGAGAACGCTTTACACATTCAAGACTCAAGAGTTTTTAGCAAATACTGCGAAACTCTATTTCGAAAGTACAAGAGATCTGTGCCTGGGTCTGTCAGGTCCTCATTTATACTGCGCTATATAACTCAGTTGTGCGAAGACAACCCAACTGACTTGTACACGTTTGTGAGCGAAAATATGGTGGACTTGGCAGACAACGAAGATAATTTCGAGCATGCAAAGAGGTTCCTTGAGCAGAGACATTCGTACGATACACTCAGTCTTTTCTACATTAACAAGGGCATGTATCGCAAGGCACTTGAAGCACTCATATGCAATATGCACCATCAGACAGAACTTTTGGAAAAGGGCCCTGGCCAGCAGCTCCAAGAAGCAGCTCTCCAGAGCTTTGAGCGGCTGTTCCGCCGTGCTCTTGATGTGTGCTGCATAGAACAAAGTTGCTCTGAAGTCGTTGACCAAGGCGACTTGAATGAGGCTCTTTGGCTAATTCTTCTCGAAGCATGCACCAGTGCTTCGAACAGGGCTCGCGCGATGCCGACATTCCAGCAGGCGCCCTACCACAGTAGAACCGACCTCAGACAATTTTTCGACTATTGTGTGAACGACGCATTCCGCACCATGAGCCTGAAAAAGCTTAGCTCCGAGGTTCCCGGAGTTCTGGGTGAGAAACTGTTTTTGCGGGTCTTCAACCGCTTTCTCGATCACTGCTCTCTGGGGGCACGTTCTGCAACCTTGGCAAACGTACGCGACATTTTGACTGACCTTTTCGTCTCCTGCACATACGACATAGAATTTTTCGGCTTAGCTTTGAGGCTTCTCGACCTGTCCATACGCGGTTCGATGCACTTAATTCGCCTCGACCTAGTCACTGGCTGGCTGCTAACATCTACATTATGCTCAGCATGCTATAAGCCCTTGTGGGGTCCACGTATCCCCTGTGAGCACTACCATGCCTGGGTACAGCGCCAGAAGCTTGCTCTTCTAGAAGCACCTGGTGCTTCTGCTGGCTGCAACTATGCCGCATTCGACGATCATTCTTTCCCACTGTGTGAGACAGTTGTATTCAAATGCTTGCATGCTTATCATTCTACATGTTTAACTAATTTATCTCCCTCTACCTCTAAGAAGTGTATCTTATGTTGCGAATGATTCTTAGAGCAACTTTTTATAATTAAAAAACTACTTATCGTAATGTAAACAGCTTTTTTGAATACCAGAACAATAACACTTGTTTCTACACACCTGCGCCTGTCTATTATACCTTTTAAAACTTACTAAGCCTATTATTCGTACTCTTTGTAGAGGGCTGCATGGCCTCCCCTGCTTTCTGGATTTGTTGCTGGATTAGTATTGGAACGACATTTCAATAACTTTGCCTAATGCGGGTAAAGCAAAACAAATAGAAGGTTTCCTCAAAGGCACAGTCTCGATGAACTAATAATATCTCGAATCGCTGTAGATCAGGGACAGAAAAATTACATAGAATTTGTTAGATTTTCGATAGGTGTGCTTTAGTGGACGGTAAATTAAAGCTAGAAATCGAAGCTACGACCAAGAGAACAGGATCTCGGAACTACACCAGATAGGAAAGCCATTTCAGTCGTTTAGTGATTTTTCAGAAGCAAGAAGATTTGCTTCTAGAGTAATCGGAAATAAGGGCCTTGGAAGTAAAGGAATTAGTAGCAAAAGACAAGGCAATACTGATTACCGGGGGACTAGCGGACAAAAATGAGTAGTTATGGCAAGAGTAATGAGCTTAACGAGGACGACGACTTGTTCGATGAGAACGTCGACCAGGGCATGAGCGACTTGGACGAAAAGCCTGTTGAAGTCGGGCAGAAGAAGCGTCAATCGCACAATCCGTTCTACAGCACTACTGGCACTCCCCTTAGAGGAGATCATTTGGGCATGCTTGACACTAGCTACCTCGGCAGCCCTCGAATGACCACGCATCTGCAGCAGAGCAGCTCCAGCCACAATACCTTTGTGGACGAAAAGAAAGCATACTACGACGAGCATGTCAAAGGGTTGGGTACGGACAACTCGTCCAGCTACTCGTATCCGTATCGCCCCAATAAGACGGTTGCGTTCAGCGAATTCGAGCCCGAGTATCCGCCAAACGCATACAGCCCGCGTAAGAGTTTGACGCCATTCATGGGACTGTCACCACATTTTGATATGGAAAACTTGGATGAATATGACTTGGAGAATGCTCCTATGCAGATGAGGCCATACTCACACTTGCTTACATTCACCGGTGATGACTATATGATCAACCCATTGGAAGATCCTGATGCGGCAGACGACGATATAGATCCCTTCGGTGACGATGACTCGCTTTTCTCAGACACAGGCGAAGACATCATAAGAAGAGGCACAACAATCAGAAGAAAAAACACTGTCAACAGAAGGGCCACGCTTAGAAGAAGAAACTCTAATGCTACGCGCAACTCATGGGGCGACGAAGAAGAATTCACTCCACGTCTCAACTACACAAAGACCATTAAAAGAGCTCGTTTGCTATATGGTAATTATGTGATTGATGCACCAACCCCAAAGGCCTTATTGGACACATACGGAAGGAAAATCACAGACAGCGGTAGAGAAATGTCATTTTTGAGATACACCGCTGCCACATGCGGTCCTTCGAACTTCCAAAGATTCAACTACACGCTCAGGCAGTCATTATACTCTCCACCTAGGGAAACGGAAATCATGGTATGTGTGACAATGTATAACGAAGATGAGATATTGTTAGCAAGAACCTTAAAGGGTATTTTCAACAATATTAAGGATTTGACTAATAGAAGTGACCCAAGATGGGGAGAAGACTCGTGGAAGAAAATCACAGTGTGCATTATTTGCGATGGTAGAGTCAATTTAAATGAGAGGGCTGAAGCTCTTTTGACAGCTCTTGGTGTATATCAAGATGGTTATGCAAAGTCGAAGATTAACGATAGACCAGTAAATGCACATATATACGAGTATACTTCCACTGTTGGCATTGATTGCATTAATGAAAAGGTACATTTGTGCCCTAATTCAAACCCAGTTCAATTCATGTTTTGCTTGAAGGAACACAATACTAGAAAAATTAATTCACATAGATGGTGTTTCCAATCTTTTTGCCCTATACTTAATCCCAAGATTGTGATGCTTCTAGATTGTGGTACCAAGCCATCCAAGGATGCTTTCTACTACTTGTGGAGAACATTCCATGATCCTAATGTGGCTGGTGCTTGTGGAGAAATGAAAGCGGCATTGGGTCCGAACAGAGAGTTATTGGCTAATCCATTGGTTGCAGCGCAGAACTTCGAATACAAAATTTCCAACATCTTAGATAAACCTATGGAATCGACTTTCGGTTTCATTTCTGTCTTGCCGGGTGCCTTTTCAGCATATAGATACGAGGCGTTGCTTAACGTGAACGGGGAAGGCCCATTGGAAAAATATTTTAAGGGTGAATTCTTACACCAGGATACTAAAGTTGAAGACGAAAACGACGACGAAAAAGAACTAAAGGAAAAGAACTTTAGAGAAGCAGGTATATTTACATCTAATATGTATTTGGCAGAAGATAGAATCTTATGTTTTGAGCTCCTTGCCAAGCAAAACCACAATTATATTCTCAGATATGTCAATGAGGCAAAGGCAGAGACTGATGTTCCTGAAAAGATCGATGAGTTTGTTTTACAGAGAAGAAGATGGTTGAATGGTTCGTTGTTTGCCGCGGCGTATGCTGTTTTCCACTGGACAAAGATTTGGAAATCAAACCACTCTTTACTCCGTAAAATTTTTCTTCAGGTTGAGTTTTACTATCAGCTAATAACGTTGTTAGTCTCTTGGTTTTCGTTGGCTTCTTTCTTCTTGGTATTCAGAATTTTGACAGGTAACTTGGGGACAAGAGATATGCATTTCCCTGTTGGAAAGTATTTTTCGATTATATTTCTATGGTTCTACGTGGCGTCTATCGTTTGTACATTTGTTTTAGCTTTTGGTAACACTCCGAGAGGCACGAAAAAGTTTTATTTGGTTATTACGTATGTTTTTGCAGTGCTTATGGCGTATATGTTATTTGCTGCTGTTTACCTTGCTGTCCATACCGTAACGCTAGTGCTAGACAAACATAAAGATGATTTTGCCGTTTCCATGTTGTTTACCAATGAAACATTCCGAGATCTTATTGTGTCTACGGGATCTACTTATGCCCTTTATTTTGTCGGTGCCATCATGTATGGAGAACCAAGTTTTATGGTTACGTCTTTCGTACAGTACTTGCTTCTCAGTCCTACTTACGTCAATGTCTTGAATATTTACTCTTTCTGTAATATTCATGATGTGTCGTGGGGTACCAAAGGATCGATACAGGCGAAGGATTTGGGCAGTGCAAGATCTACAGAAGACGACAAGGATAATATAGTTACCGTTGTTCCTGGTGTGAGCGAGGAGCAAAATGAGACTTATTTGAACACATTAGAGAAGTTGCGCACTGTTCCACCGCCCGAAGTCAAGATGAAAGTAAAGAAGGAAAAGGACGACGCGTACTACGCATTTGTACGTACATTGACTGTTTTGATTTGGATGCTTACGAATGCCATTCTTATCGTTATAGTATTGGATATTGGCGGTGTTGGATCATTAACTAAGACTTCTGGTACTAATGCCGACAACTCGATGGGCAGAAATGCTCAGATCTTCTTAACAGTTATTTTATGGATTGTTGCAGCTACCGCTGCATTCCGTTTCATTGGATCTACCATATTCCTTGTAACCAAGATGTTCAGGCCTATGAAATGGAAAATGAGAGCGTCGAGAACCAAAAAACAAAGCAATTGAGAGCGACATAACACCAGCAGACTTACTTCCATTGTACCTTAGTAGGGCACTGGGTGTTAGGCACTAAACCTCAATTTTCACTATTTTAGTATGTTGACCACAAAGCACGGCATCTTCTGTAATGTTATATACACCTTAAGTATCGCTAATTTTTTAATGAACTACATTTGTATCAGTGTGCCGTTAGAACCCTGTAGCCATTTAGAAGTGATTGCTGCTCCTACCAGGTATGCAGCCTTATCAGTTACCAAGTGACACAAAGCCACCCCCTGCATTGGTGCTAAATGGGTTTCCTGTTGAATTTTACATTCATGCCAGCCTCTATGGGGCATTAGCACATGGTTTGCTTGGAGCGGTGTTCGAAATCCCAGCCCGACAGCGAGGCACCGGCTGCAGCTACGGTGTGTAGAAGAGAACACTATGCGGACGAAGGGCGGGTGGTATCAAAATCCTGCGAGAAAACGACGGCAGAAATAGGCGGATGTGATGGCTTGGAGCGGTGCCGTAAGGGGTGACGCATCCAGAGCGCAGGGCTACCAGCTGGCACCGCCGATGGTGGTCCTTTTTCTCTGCTAAGCAGGCTGCTTGGCCAGAGAGTAACCCGGCCGAAGGTTTGTTACTTCGGGGAGATCATTATTCACGCACGACATCAACCACCCACTGAGGTCGTCGCACGACTCTCATGTCGCGGCCGTGGGAGAGATGAGGTACGTGGCTCACGAATGAGAAGCGGTAGTAGCATCTATCGAATAGTCCTACATAGCATACTGAGGGAGCCGGCACAAGGATTTTGTGAAGCCGCGCAGATAACGTTAGCATGCAGCGCGGCAGACTAACCGGGAAAAATGGAGGGTACACAAGCGCTGGACCTATCCGAGCCTAGAGGACACAACTCTCGGTTCGACCGGCACTAGCTCCGGCGTCAGAAGGGCTGCCTATTGAAGCGTCGAAAGTGGTAATGGCCGAACCAGTTCAGAAAAGATTGGAAGTTACGGACTGGGGCAACCTACAGGGAGCGCGGACCTGGGCACCGTACGCGGCTCCCACCCCAGTGTAGGAGCCGGCTCACGGGGATAACACGGAAACACAAGCCCAACCTAACTATCAACACAAAGGGCGCCTCACGGCATCTTCGGAGAGAAGGCAGGCAGGCAACCTATAGGGCTGCTGTTTCCCTACAGACTCAGTGATAACCTACAAAGCAGTCGTCGCTGGCGGAAGGGGTCTCCAGGAGAAGCCATTGTCACACCAGCGGGCACGGAAGTCTTAGATGCAACCCCACTCGCTCGCAGCTCGCACCCGACTGGCCAAGATCGACAGCGTCAGGGCAAGCCAGAAGACTGGGACCTTGGCACATTTCTGCTTAGAAACATGCATATTTCTCCGCTACATACCACATACACCCGCCGCTCCCGTCCTTCCGCCGCTCCCGCCAGGCTGGCACGAATGGGCGTGCGCCAACTCAAACCAACGGAAAGCAAATGAGCGTCAACCTATTGTCGAGCAGCCAAGGCTCGCCCGCACACCCTCGCTCTTTCCTTTTTCTACCCATTCCACCCACCATCCCTTGAGCACCCCTTGCACTGCCTATTACAGAGTATTTCGCCTGCTGGTTCGTAGTGCCGCCAGCTCGTCTGTGTGGGCAGCCCCTGGGCGCACTTGTCGCAAAACGGTGTCGCCGGCACACAGCATCGGCACGTCCTCCGTCGTACAAAGTCGGCTCAGACCGGCAACACATACCGCCTATCTCCACGCATTCTACCGGACCTGCTACCCCGAGACGCTTGCCGTCCACGACCGACCTTCTCTCCCGACAGCGTATCCGCCCAGCGTGTTCCTCTCTGGCTCCAACTGCCACTGTCTCTAGCCGACCTTACGTGCACCAACCGCAGATATCCCGGTCTCCCTCCGTGCGTCTTCCGACGACCATCATCCTGTTTAGGGCTACTTTTGTATCTTAGTGGTACATCCGGCCAGCAAGGCTGCGGCGTGCACAGAAGGCTCGCCCAATACGGTGTAACGTAAATAGATCTTACTGGTTAAACCCCAAAAAGCCTATGACACCACACCTAAGCGACAGCTATCCAATGTGATTACGTCAGCACGTATATTTTCTTTTCCGCTCATTTCTGAACTTGAAGTAATATGGCCACCCAGAGTCTATTTTTTTTTTTTCTTTTTTCTATCTGCCTTTTATTGCCTTTTTTTTTTTGTGCGTTTATATGTCGTCGGCTTTATTCTTTATGGAAATTTTCTGTTTAGCTTTTCCTTAAAATTCCCTCAAAAATTTTATCGTCGGCAGTTTTATTATAGACGGCTATCTAGCACATATATAAACTGTGCAAAATCCTCGATTAACTTAAAAACATTGTAAAGGGACTCTTCCTAACTTTTTTAATTTATCTTTAAAATTGAAAAGGTCTCTTTAATAACTAGTTAGTTCCTAGTACAATATGAGTGCTACAGAGCCAACAGTTGAAAAAGTCGACAAGAACTTGTCCGACGACGACGACGCAGATATCGATGCATTAATCGATGAATTGCAATCCAACCACGGCCTCGACGACGAGGAGGAAGAGGAGGAGGACACTGGAGCCTCCTACAAGCCCGTCCCAGAGGAGTTGTTACAGACCGACCCAACCACCGGTTTGAGCAGTGACGAGGTTTTAAAGAGAAGAAAGAAGTACGGTTTGAACCAGATGGCTGAAGAACAGGAAAACTTGGTCTTGAAGTTTATCATGTTCTTTGTTGGTCCTATCCAATTCGTTATGGAGGGTGCCGCTATCTTGGCTGCCGGTTTAGAAGACTGGGTTGATTTTGGTGTTATCTGTGGTTTGCTTATGTTGAACGCTTTTGTTGGTTTCGTGCAGGAATACCAGGCCGGTTCTATCGTCGACGAGTTGAAGAAGACTTTGGCCAACGTTGCTCTTGTCATTCGTGATGGCTCTCTTGTCGAGGTTCCAGCTAACGAAATTGTTCCTGGTGATATCTTGCAATTGGAAGATGGTACCGTCATTCCATCTGATGGTAGAATCGTTTCTGAGGACTGTCTTTTGCAAGTCGATCAATCTGCTATCACTGGTGAGTCCTTGGCTGTTGACAAGAGACACGGTGACTCTACCTACTCTTCTTCAACTGTCAAGACTGGTGAAGCTTTCATGATTGTTACTGCTACAGGTGACAACACCTTCGTTGGTAGAGCTGCTTCCTTGGTTAACAAGGCTGGTTCTGGTACTGGTCACTTCACTGAAGTTTTGAACGGTATTGGTACCACTTTGTTGGTTTTCGTCATTGTCACTTTGTTGGTCATCTGGGTTGCTTGTTTCTACCGTACCGTCAAGATCGTTCCTATTCTTAGATACACCTTGGCTATTACTATCGTCGGTGTCCCAGTCGGTTTGCCTGCAGTCGTCACCACTACTATGGCTGTCGGTGCTGCTTACTTGGCCAAGAAGAAGGCTATTGTGCAAAAGTTATCTGCTATCGAATCTTTGGCTGGTGTTGAGATTTTGTGTTCCGACAAGACCGGTACTTTGACTAAGAACAAGTTGTCCTTGCATGAGCCTTACACTGTTGAGGGTGTTGAACCGGATGACTTGATGTTGACTGCTTGTTTGGCTGCATCTAGAAAGAAGAAGGGTTTGGATGCTATTGATAAGGCTTTCTTGAAGTCCTTGATCAACTATCCAAGAGCCAAGGCAGCTTTGACCAAGTACAAGGTTATCGAGTTCCAGCCATTCGACCCTGTTTCTAAGAAGGTCACTGCTATCGTTGAGTCCCCAGAGGGTGAGAGAATTGTCTGTGTTAAGGGTGCTCCTTTGTTCGTCTTGAAGACCGTTGAGGATGACCATCCTATTCCTGAAGACATTCACGAGAACTACCAGAACACTGTCGCTGAATTTGCTTCTAGAGGTTTCAGATCTTTGGGTGTCGCTAGAAAGAGAGGCGAAGGCCACTGGGAAATATTGGGTATTATGCCTTGTATGGATCCTCCAAGAGATGATACTGCTGCTACCATTGCCGAGGCCAGAAGATTAGGTTTGAAGGTTAAGATGTTGACTGGTGATGCCGTTGGTATTGCTAAGGAGACTTGTCGTCAATTGGGTTTGGGTACCAACATTTATGATGCCGACAGATTAGGTTTGTCCGGTGGTGGTGACATGGCTGGTTCTGAAATCGCTGACTTCGTTGAGAATGCTGATGGTTTCGCTGAAGTTTTCCCTCAGCACAAGTACAATGCTGTTGAGATCTTGCAAAGTAGAGGTTACTTGGTTGCCATGACTGGTGATGGTGTTAACGATGCTCCATCATTGAAAAAGGCTGACACTGGTATTGCTGTTGAGGGTGCTACCGATGCTGCTCGTTCTGCTTCTGATATTGTTTTCTTGGCTCCAGGTTTGTCTGCTATCATTGACGCTTTGAAGACCTCCAGACAGATTTTCCACAGAATGTACTCTTATATCGTCTACCGTATTGCTTTGTCTTTGCACTTGGAGATTTTCCTTGGTTTGTGGATTGCCATCTTGAACCGCTCTTTGGAAATTGACTTGGTTGTTTTCATCGCTATTTTCGCTGATGTTGCTACCTTGGCTATTGCTTACGACAATGCACCATACGACCCTAAGCCAGTCAAGTGGAACACTCCAAGATTGTGGGGTATGTCCATCATTTTGGGTATCATCTTGGCTATTGGTACATGGATCACCTTGACTACCATGTTCATGAAGAAGGGTGGTATTATCCAGAACTTCGGTGGTCTTGACGGTATCTTGTTCTTGCAAATTTCGTTGACTGAGAACTGGTTGATCTTCGTTACCAGAGCCCAAGGTCCATTCTGGTCGTCTATCCCATCCTGGCAATTGTCTGGTGCAGTCTTCATTGTTGATATCATTGCCACTTGTTTCACCTTGTTCGGCTGGTGGTCTCAGAACTGGACTGACATTGTCACTGTTGTAAGAACCTGGATCTTCTCTTTCGGTGTTTTCTGTGTAATGGGTGGTGCTTACTACATGATGTCTTCGTCTCAGGCATTCGACAACTTGTGTAACGGTAAGCCAGCCAGACCACAGAAGGACACCAGATCACTCGAGGACTTCTTGGTTTCCATGCAAAGAGTCTCTACTCAGCACGAGAAGTCTACTTAAATGCGGTGAGATTCTTCTATGTTTTGGCTGCTCTCCCATTCGTCGGTGGAGTAGATTAAGATGGCATATTTCCCATTCCCATTTTGTCTAATATGGATGCGCGTTCGTATGACCAAACTAATGGTGGTATTTCCCGTGTCGGCGTTAGCTAGGTTATTGTCTCCGCGTTACTGTATTAGGCTTTGCCGTCTTGATGCTTGCTTCTCACTGTTTGAGTGGAAAGAGCATGCTTAATACAAATGGAACGTAGCATTTTTTCACTGTCATTGACTTTAATAATTATTCCCAATTTGTTTTTTTTTGATTCCCAATTCCCGTCATATCTTTAGTTTTTTTTTTTAATATTTCCCCGTATTATAGTTAATAGATAATAATATTTGAAAAAAAAACGAGCTGTAGATTATTGGTTTGGCTTATGTTAGGGTGTTGAAGTTTCGGTTTGTAATTGAATCTTCAGATACTTGACATCGCGAGATTAGGAATTGTGACGTTTTTTTATAGCACTACAAAAATCATTAGTAATGCTCATGGGCGAATAACTTGTACATGTTTAATCTCCCCACTGGTGGATGTTGCAGAGACCTTACCAGTAAATAGCGACATTTAGATGCTGTTACTGGAGGTGAGTATAGACAGCAGATAAAATTGATGCTTGCACGTAGATTTCAAATTTTCAACAAAGGCCTACCTCAAAATTTCTTAGGGAACCAGATCATTTTTTTAAAAAGTACTCTAAAGAAAAGCAAGTGCCAGGTGGCTAAAGAAAAAAAATACATAATTTAGCATTTGATTCAAATACCAATATTCTTGCATTATTCTAGGTGTGGTTGTTTTTTAGGTTACTGGAGTTGCATCCCTAGTGTATATTATTTCAATTTGAGTGGCCATTATTGGTGTAATCATTTTTCATTGTATCATACTTTAGAAACTAACCGGGACATTAAACACCGTGGAAGTGACTAAATCGTTGTTGTGCTATCTTGTATATTAGTTTCTCTTGTTTCATTTCGTTGCTGCTTTACATTACAAACGACACTTCCGGGAGTAAGAAGAAAGAAAGTATATTCAGGAATAGATACCTACCTTTTGAAAAAAGTTAATTTAGCAGACTCAAGCAAGAACATTTGCATAGAATTGTCATCTGATGTCCACAAACTTCCAATCAAGATCTGCATCTGTCTCAAACACGGCCGGCATGGTTTCTGGTCCTTTGTTCAGAAAGCCAAGTTCGGAAAGCTCGAGCGGGTTGAGGTCAGCATCCATAGGGCCTATTGATTTCAAAGATGGGTCGACTATTTTCAGGTCCAATAGCGTCGGTGAGCCGCCTGCTCATGACGGCAAGGATAAGGTTAACACGGGCGATGTCACCTTGGCTATGGGTGGAAACCAAGCCGGGCCTGGCTTGGATATAGTCGGTGCTCTTGGAAATTTGGATTTGGATGAAGACTTCGATATTCCTCTGAAGACTAACGCTGGATCTTTCGAATCTGAATCCAGCAAAGAAATCTTCGTTGACAAAAATGGCAAGAGGACTCCGATGTCGAATAGCACGTTGGCAGAAAAGACAAGCAATAATACTCTGATTTCAGGAAGTCTGGGCCATTCCCAATCACAATCGCAGTTTTTTCACGGAGGTGTCAACGCGTCAGGCATGTTGTACGACAGTGGTAGACATATGAGTCAATCATTGTATGGGCCCCAGGGCTATAATGGAGCCAAAGGGTCCCTCACACCAAATACCACCATGGGAGGATTGGGTAAGAATAATGTTAATATGAACACATCCTCTAGTCCATGGACAAATGCTTTTGTTCCTTCTTCGGCCCCACCAATGGTGTACAATGGGCCTATTCCTCACATTAAAGATTTACCTTTGAATATGAAACCGTTTGAATTACCAGAGGAGACGACTCCAACTGATACTACCCTGAGAAATGATGGTAGAAATATGCCTAGCCTTAATTTGCCATTTTCAAGCCCACAACATGTCCCATATGAAAGGTTTGGAGGATTATTGAATGGCACGCAAGCATCACTAATGGGAAATCAATTTTCAGTAGGCATGAACAATTACAATTTTTCTGACCCATCAAGACCCATGGAAAAGAAATCTCCTGATTCAGATTTTGAGAGCTCTTTTGTGAACGAGAATGGTGGTAAGAATGTTACCGATAGACCCCTTCCACCTACTGCTTCTCCAATAGGTGTATCTCATGGAAACCATTTACAAGATCTCTCTAACGTGATTGGGGGTTTAGACGGACCATTGTCGAAGAATGATGTAAGTGGTTCTTCATATTTTCCTATGGGTGGTGATGTTAGTAGTTTTCCCAAATATCCCTTGAATTCAATCGCGAATGGATTTCAACATGCTCCTTCTGTTTGGGGCGCTTCTCAGAATGGCTACACTCCTGTTCGTAACAGTCAGGCGGTGCACGGTAATAAACGTGTTTCCTCTGGCCCGGTTGAAGGAACATATCATGGTATGTATATCAACACTGGCAGGAGCAACCAAGGAAGAAGATTTCACAGTTCGAGTGAGAGTGCTAATGTACATCGGAAGTCCCATAACAAGAGAAAGGGAGACGATGCGATGAAGTACGCTAATGCCAAGTTGGAGGATTTCACAGGAGAAATTCTTTCCTTATGTAAGGACCAACACGGTTGTCGGTTCTTACAACGTCAATTAGACTTGGGTAGAGAACTTTCTGAGAATCCTACGGGGGAGCTTAGTAAAGCAAACATCTTACCGAATGATGTGGCTGCATCCATGATCTTTAACGAGATTTACTTAAAGATTGTGGAGCTAATGACTGATCCGTTTGGTAACTATTTGATTCAAAAGCTATTTGAGAACGTGTCTACTGATCAGAGAATTATCTTAGTGAAGAATTCAAGTCATGAATTCATAAAAATAGCTTTAGATACACATGGCACTAGGGCTTTACAAAAGCTTGTCGAGTGTATCACTACCGAGGAAGAAGGTAGAATCATCATTGAGTCATTGTCACCACACATCGTATCTTTATCAAGAGACTTGAACGGAAACCACGTTGTTCAGAAATGCTTGCAAAAACTCAAGCCTTCAGAAAACCAATTTATTTTCGACACTGCTTCCATGTACTGTAATGAGATTGCTACCCACAGACATGGATGCTGTGTCTTGCAACGCTGTTTGGATCACGGAAATGCTGAGCAGCGTAAGCAGCTCTCTTTGAAGGTGGCCGAAAATGCCACCAATTTATCCTTAGATCCGTTCGGAAACTACGTCGTGCAGTATGTCCTTTCAAGGGGAGACGAGTATTCGATCGGGTTAATCATGGATCATATAAAAAGCAACATTATCACCTTATCATTGCATAAGTTCGGCTCCAATGTCATTGAAAAATCACTCCGCATTGGAAAGCTCACTGATGAACTTATCAAGGTTCTCTTGGAGAACCAAAACCGGTTTCCCGAGCTATTAAATGATGCATTTGGCAATTACGTGTTACAAACAAGTTTAGATGTTGCTAGCTTTAATGACTTGCACTTGTTATCTCAGGCGTTGGCTCCATTGTTACCTCCTATAAAGAGCACTCCCCATGGGAGAAGGATCATGATGAAGATCCAAAAAGCTTGATTATTGCATACTAATCGACCTTCAGTGTTTGAATTGTATTTTAGTTTGTATATTATTTTATATCCAGTCATTTTGTATATACAATATTGCTAGTCTATTTTGGGGTATCGGAGTATCTTTCTATTCGCGATAGTTGAGTGAGGCCGACTTTTCACCATCTGGGTGTTGAAAGATTCATCGTCGCTTCCATAATAGTAACCTAACTAATTCATGTCTGGACTTACATTCAAGGCCGTTTAAAATGATCTACACGGTCTCAAAAGAGTTTAGGAGTGTTTAGGAATATACAGAGGTAAATATGTCTATATTTTTGAGGCTGTCAACTGATGGCTAATATGGTGGTGTCATAAAACTATCTTCCAGAGACGCCCTGGAACATCTGCACATCATGCAACACTTGCTGTATTTCCTGTGCAATTAAATATATTCACGATTATTGGCGTTCTATATTTATCAGGTATTCAGAGAGTTTTAGCTATACGACGGTACAAGGATTGCAGTCGCACGCACGTCGTTTAGAAGTAGTGCCTAACCGAAATGTTCAAATACTTAAGCCTGCATCGTCCAATATTTACTGTTTTGTTGCACACAAGATATAGCAGATCTATCCAGATGCCAGAGAAAGCAGAAGAATACACCACTACGGAAAAGGGCAAGGTCGTAAAGAAGGGATACATACCTAAGGATGAGATTGAGTGGGAGTTTGGTGGCCCTATTGGCGCATTTGGTATGATGACAGGGTTTCCGCTTTTGATGTGGTACATGTGGATCAGCGCAGAATTTTATGGAGGGTTGCCAGCATGGCCTAGAGACGGACAGAGCTGGGGCGAATTTCTCACCGATGACTTGCTTTCAATCTTCTTGAGCAAAGCCATACCCTCGTTCAAGTCTTGGTTTATTTTCACTGCCTTCATATTGGTGCAAGGTATCTTTTACTTGACCTTGCCTGGTATCTGGACCAAGGGCCAGCCTTTATCACATATGGACAACAAGCAATTGCCATACTACTGCAATGCCATCTGGACATTTTACACCTCCATCACCGTTAGTCTTGTTTTGCATTTCACTCACATTTTCCGTTTGACATATTTATTAGATCACTTTGGCGAAATAATGACAACAGCTATTATCTATGGCTTAACGCTTCCTGTGATTTTATACTGGATCTGTCTCAACGTGACCCATGACTACCATCGTATGACCGGCAATCACATTTATGACATTTTCATGGGCGCTCCTTTGAATCCAAGAATTGGAAAGTACTTAGACCTCAAGATGTTTTTCGAGGTCAGAATCCCTTGGTTTATCTTATTCTTCTTGTCATTGGCTCTCAACTTGAGACAATTAGAACAGTATGGCTATGTCACTCCTCAGGCCTTATTTGTGTTACTTGCTCATTGGCTTTATGGCAATGCCTGCGCTAAGGGAGAAGAATTAATTGTCCCTACCTGGGATATGGCGTATGAGAAATTCGGGTTCATGCTTCTTTTTTGGAACATCGCTGGTGTCCCATTCACTTACTGCCACTGCACTTTATTTCTTGCCTATCATGATCCAGTAGAATATAACTGGTCTTCGGCTTACAACCTTTTCCTCACAGTGGTATTATTAGTGGCATACTACTTTTTTGACACTGGTAACCGTCAAAAGAATAGTTTCAGAAGATTTATTTCTGGCAACCATTCAATCAGAAGGACATTTCCTTATTTGCCTTATTCCGATTTAAAGAATCCTAAGTATATCAAATGTAAGAACGGCTCTTACTTACTTACTGATGGGTGGTATGTTTATGCGAGAAAGATACACTACACTGCTGACTACATTCAGTGTCTTACTTGGGGATTAATCTGTGGTTTCAGCTCTCCTTTTCCTTGGTTCTTTCCTGTTTTCTTTTTGATCGTATTGATTCACAGAGCTTACAGGGACATGAGAAAGTGCGAGAGAATGTACGGCGAAGATTGGGATAGATATTTGAAGGCATGTCCATATCTTTTCATTCCATACGTTTGGTAAGGAAACTTTATACCTTATCTATTAAGAAAGATGATCATAAATTGACATTAATACCCTCATTTTATTCATTGGTTGCTTCCAAGTTGAAAAAGTGGATCACACAAAAGTTCGTTTCGTTTGTTTTTATAGTATAAAAATAACTACAAAGTAAAATAACATGAATCTAATCGTAAGATTTGCTCGTTGTAATTACTCTAATTGTAATAAAGCAAAAGTATCATTTTACGTACGAGAACTTGGGTACACCGATATGAATATGATTAGTCTTGTTCAGCAATTGCTACTAACCTCTCATCAATTTCGTCAGGAGATAAGATGCGGAATGAATTTTCTGTGGCTACTCCAATCTCAAGGTCATTCTTTCTGAAGTCTGTTCCCAAGACTGAACTCAATGCATTGATAGCAAACTCAACTGTCTCCTTCCAGTCACCTTGAACGTGGTCCATCTTCTTAAATTTCTTCTCTAAATAAGTGAATGCCTCTTGTTGCTTGGGGCCGACTGCAACAGCCTTTACACCTGAGTAGTATCCAGCAGGATCACACTTGAACAATTGAGGCCCTCTATTTTCATCCTCATTGTCTACTTGGCAAAATGTAAGCGCAACACCCAACGGTCTCATGTATGCTCTTTGTGTGTATAATTGAGATAAATTAGCCATTCTCTTTGCCAAACCCTCCACTGGGACCTCGTATCCGTACTTATAGCGAAATTCAGCTGCTTCTGCTCTTGCTCGTAATGCTTGGGCTCTTGCATCGGCAATTGATCCAGTGGCAACCATACCTATGGAGGGGGTTATTTTGAACATATATGAAACAGTGCTAGCATCTAACAACTTATCGGGAATCTTCTTCTGTGATATAATTACAGCCGAGTCCTTACCGGTGACACCAATAGAGGTGATGTTAGCCGAATTTATGGCCTTAAATGCATATTCGACTTGATATAATCTTCCTTCTGGAGAGAAAATAGTAATGTGCCTATCAAATCCTGCTGAGCCTTGATGATGATGTTAGTACATGCCCTGGTGATAATCACTAAATTTATCTCGGTATTAAATTACTTACTAGACATTATCTCCTAATCTTATGTTGATGTTACACTGGGAGGACGATAACTTTCACCAGTCAATCTCAGTGGCAAGGTCTTAAAGAATAATTGTGTCGCAAATACGACATTGTCACTCAAATGTCGCACCGGATTTTTTTTAAGTTCTCAAAAGCTCTTAAAAATACACCTATTTAAAATAAGCAGTATTTTTGGTATGATAAATATTTTGCAGGCTTTATTATGTCAAATATAGGCAGTCATGATACGGCAACGTTCAGCACGGATGCGAAAACAACTGCACATGCACCGTTTTATGAGAGCATTTCCAGCAAGGCACTTAACGTTTCATACCATTTCAACCCAGATGTTAGTAAATATCATTTTGGGCCACATCACCCAATGAAGCCATTTAGACTTAAACTTACAGACCATTTGATACTTTCATACAAGCTACACGAGAAGATGGACCTATATGCGCCTCGACGAGCGACTAGAGAAGAATTGTTGGAGTTCCATTCGGATGATTATGTTGACTTCTTACAGTCTGTGACGCCAGAGAACTCTCAGAAGCTAACTGATCAAATTCTCGCACAGTTCAATATTGGTGACGACTGCCCTATTTTTGACGGAATGTATGATTACTCTGCCATATATTCAGGTGCCTCGTTAGATGCACTGCGGAAACTTATAGCTGGTATGTCAGACATAGCGATTAATTGGTCAGGAGGATTACACCACGCAAAAAAGTCAGAACCAAGCGGGTTTTGCTATGTGAACGATATAGTATTGAGTATTTTGAATCTTTTGCGAGTTCATCCAAGAATTATGTACATAGATATCGACTTGCATCATGGTGACGGGGTACAGGAAGCCTTTTATTTGACAGATAGAGTGATGACAGTGTCTTTTCATATGTATAATGGTGAATTTTTCCCAGGAACAGGATCAATCGACGAAATTGGGCTTCAGAAAGGAAAAAACTACGCAGTGAATGTGCCCTTGAAAGACGGTATAGATGATGACTCTTACATACGACTTTTCAAACTGATAATTGAGCCTTTGATCGTCAAGTTTCAACCTTCATGCATAGTACAGCAGTGTGGTGCTGACTCTTTAGGATATGATAGACTAGGATGCTTCAACTTGAATATTAGAGCGCATGGTGAGTGCGTAAAATTTGTCAAGTCATTCGGTATTCCCATGCTTGTGTTAGGAGGAGGGGGCTATACGCCACGTAATGTCTCACGGTTATGGTGCTACGAGACCTCGGTATTGAACGATGTGAAGCTAGACCCTAAGATTCCAAACTTCATCCCTACGTACGACTGGTTTGGCCCGGACTACTCGTTGCACCCGCAATTAGATGGCAGGTTGGAAAATAAAAATTCAAGGAAATACTTAGAGAGTGTGAAGCAGGAAATATTAGAACAGTTGAGGTACTTGAACTATGCCCCTTCTGTACAGATGCAAGAGATACCCCCTGATATTACTGGGCTAACACAAGAAGAAGAAGACATCATTAAAGAATTGAACGAGAACTCTGACGAATCTGACGCAAGGTCTTCACAGAAGATAAAAGATGAGTCTAGAACAACCGAGCTAGCTTTATAGGCTTGTCGGTTACCATTTATAATGGCTAATTGAGGAATTGCTTGAATTTGCAAGGGCTTCACCATGTATTGTATTTTAAGGAAAGCCAAGTAAGATAGAAACTGTATTTTAGAAATCTGGAACCAGACATTAAAGATTTGTACGATTTGTAATATAGAATAGAATGATCATAAGCTAACGCATGCGACACCGTCAATATATTGTAGTAATATTTTACAGATGCTAAATAATGCGTAACATTAGCGAAAATAGATTTAGGTTGAGGAAACACTGAAAATAACCGAACAGAAGAGAAGTAGGTGATCGTTTAGTACAATAGGAGGAAGATAAAACCAATGATTAGAGGTACATGTGCTTTAATACTTGCAGGTGATTACTAGGGAGGGGATTATAATAGAAATATTGATCGTTGCGCTAGATGGATGTATCCAAACTAACGATTGAGACAGATTCTCACAGTGATCGCAAGATACTTAATAAAAGATACAAAATTCTTAAAAAAATAGGCCAGGGACAGTTCGGTAAGGTCTTACTTGCATTAGACATCAACGATTCGGATAAGAATGGTAATAAACCCTCGTATGTGGCTATCAAAACTATCAATCGATTAGATAAGACCAAGTTGATCACCAAGGATTATCTTAGCCACACCACAAAGATAAAGAGAGAGATACAAATTATGAAGGAGTGTCATCACCCAAATGTAGTGAAGCTTTATAAGGTGATAGATGACCTCAAGTATGATAAGATTTTGCTTGTCTTGGAGTTTTGCGAGTTAGGAGAGATAGACTGGAAGCGCTACAATCACTATCATGAAAAATACGATAAGAAAAATGGGCTCACACTCAATAAGATACTCCGGGACGTGGCAAACGGGCTCGAATATTTGCATGATTACAAAAAGATTGTACACCGTGATTTGAAACCTTCCAACTTGCTCATCAGCGAAGACCATTGTATAAAGATATCAGATTTTGGTGTCAGTTTAATTCTCGAAAATAATATCAAGGATGACCAGGAGATGGGGAAGCATGTGGGAACTCCGACGTTTTTTGCGCCAGAGCTCTGCCAGTTTGTGAATAATCGGTTGTCGATGATCCAAGACAACTTGCAACCAACAAAGAAGATTGACTCGCGGATTGACTTATGGTCTTTAGGTGTTACACTATACTGCCTCATGTTCAACGATCTTCCATTCAAGGGCTTCAATGAGTTTGATTTGTTTAAGAATATCGTTGATAAAGATGTGGTGTACCCAATTGAGAATATAGCTGCTGCGCAGCATCGAGACAAGCGAGAAATTGATGCCTTGATTGATTTGGTTCTGAAGCTCTTGTGCAAGGATCCGAACCAACGCATTTCCATGAAGGACATCAAGAACCACCCATTCACCTTGTACGACCTTACGCGAGAAGAGCAGCGTGCTTTTCTACATAGTAATGATGGATATCTTGGTCCTTCGCAGGGGGTAGCACTGAGAATTAAAAGGCTTTTCAGCCCTAGGCTAGGCGCACCGCGGACCGCTCCCGTGCCCGAGACGCTGGTGGACGCCCCGCTGCAGCTAGCGGTACTTCATGATGAGCTCGAACATGTGGACGACCTTCTTGATTCGTATTTGGACGATTCCTCATCGTGGGACTCCGACAACAGCGCCAGCCCGGTACTCGACACTACAAACGTGCTAGGCAAGCTCGACCGGTCCACAGACGGCGCCTCCACCTCGAGTCACACCAGCAGCCCCAACCTTGCTGGCCTGCACCTTTTGCCCAGTCCGAGGTTCCTCTCGAATACCCAGTTTGCGTCTGCCCGCCGGCACGGAGCAGGCGATTTCCTAGGGGTTCCTGACGCTTCCGATTCTGATGCCCTCGACCAGGAAACTGGCCAGCCTAGCCGCGACAGCCCGTCCCAGTCCCAGAGCGCTAAGAGCGCTGTAGGTTCGCTAGACACGAGTGGACCTACCGAAGGCACAATTGTCGCTGGCGCAACCACCACAGCAGCTGCTACCGACATCGCGCACAATTCCCCTGCCAACGCGCGGCCGGCCTGGCACTACAGCCGGCTGCTCGCCAGCGAACCCGCCAACAGTAGCGCCAACAGTAGCGCCTCCGGAGCGACGGTCGTCCTGGCGTCCACCGCGCTGCGCCAGGGACTCAGACGCAAGCCTCTGCTCACGATCGCAGTGCGCACCGACGACGTACCGCTTCGCCAGACAAGCTTGTCGCCGGCCGAGGCCTTCAAACCCCCCGTCATAGCATCTTTCTTCGCCCTGTCACCCAAGTCGGCCTCCAGGGCCTACAGTCCCTTGCGCAGGGCCTTCGCCCTGCCCCCCACCCGGCCCTTCAGTGACCCCCACAGCCCTGCCCGTAGACCCTCGTCGGGGTCTTCCGGCACTGCTGCGCGCGCGCCAGTACCTCCACTGCCATACGCGGACCTTTTCGAGCCACCCTCCTTGTTTGGCGCTCCCGCCGCATCGCCCGTTTCATCGTCATCCCGCAAAAATTCATTTGTTTCACTTAGATCTAATCCGCTCTCGCGCCTCACCAGCTCCAGCTCCTCCCTCAACCTCAACGCCTATTTGTCTGATGCCCCTGAACCGCCCACGGGGCTTTCCCGCGACAATCCCGCGGAACCCGCAGATGACACCGAGTCTACGGCCGACGACACCCTCGTACTTACCCTGGATGCACCTCACTCCCGCCCCTACAATTCTATGGCTCACTATTTAGATTCTCTATAACTCGCCGGTTACACAATCTCTAGTTCTCCGGCTGCGCATCACGCGTCCCTTGTCCTATATCAGTTTCCCAGCAACCTGAGGAACTTTTATGCTTCATGCCTCATGTGAGTGAACCTTCGTTCGTTGCGGCCCCTCCATAGGCCCTCACGCCGTCCGCTACTTGCTATTTTGGGTAGGTGTAGTCGATCTGTTGATATCTGGCACATCTTCTCTTTCCATATAAAATTGTTTTGTAAATACACAATTGCATTGAAAAGCGCGCACAAAGCCCAAATTGTAAGCACAATTCCTTCGATGAAGGCCCCCAAGAGATTGGTGCCGAATGACAAGGAAGAGGGATACGCAGGATGAACTGTGGAAGGGTAGCAACAGAAGTCGGGACAAGAGGGTTAAAAAAGAGATCATAGAAATATATTTGCACTTCAGCAGGAGATTAATAGACTCAGGAGAGAAAGCGGCCAAAAGTCTAGAAGCAGTGCCGTTTGCAGCAAAAAGTAGGCCAGAGGCAAGAATTCAGGGCCCCTAGATAGCAATAGATAGGCCCGCGGAATAAAGCAGTCGGAAGCGTAAACAGGCCTGCCACCACAAGCCTACACGGAGTAGTAGGTGTGACTCTTGGAACACAAGCAAAGTGAGGACAGCGGCGCATACGGTGTCCGTGACATAGGGGGAACAGCTAACGAAGCAGGAGCACTGGTGTCTGATTTGGTGCCCAAATCATACACATACGCGGCCCCTCCCCCGAGAGCCCAGCAACAGCATGCTAGGCAGTAAGACTCAGTCTATGACTGGGCGGTACAAGACGGTTCTGGCGCCAGGCAGCGCCGGCGCTAAAGGAGGACCTACAAAAAGAGACCGCCCGCTTAGCACCTACTTCGTATCCCCGTGCAACGAGCTCGCATGTAGTCTCAATGACTACCTAGAACTCGAAGGCGACACGCCATTGGATCAACCACATTCCAGCGACAATGACGACAACGACTACGATGTCCAAGAAGACACCGACGAGGTATCAGCATCGCCGTTGATAAGTCAGCGGCGTCCCTTCAGGAATATCTCTAATTTTGTTAACAGCTTTGATTTTCCTCGTGTGCGCAGCAAAATCACTGCCCCAGGAAGAATTTTATCCAGGTCGATGACTCTGGTAAGAAACACGTCGTCAAAGACACCGATGTCGATTCTGCGGGATCACAATTGCTCTGGGTTTGACGACGGCAGTACTGGAATGAAGACACGCAAACCCCTTACCGTGTTAAATGGACCAGGGGTTTCCTCATCCAATATAGGTAATGCCCTTGCGGAAAAGTCCCGTACTGAGCCTCTGGCCACTGCCAGGGCTATTGTCAATGGCAAAAGAGACGAGATTGTGGGTGATGAGGATGACGAGAGTGAGAGTGACGACGTTTTCGGGGAAAATGACAAAGATGGCGTGTATATGTACCGAGCTGACGATTTCCGAACAAGTAGCACCAACGAAATGGGATCACCATCGCTGAAGGCCAGACCTCCTGCTAACTTAAGACGGTTCCATTCGATGTGCCAAACAAGCAAGGAAAAAGAAACATTCTTCTTTGAGGACAATTCTCATTTAAAGAACTCGCGGATCAAGCACTTCAAAGTGGACAATGATCTAATGCCCCGGATAGATGAAAACGAATTATATAAAATCTTATGCGGAGAGTACAACGGGGACTTTGATGAGTATGTGGTGGTCGACTGTCGCTTCAAGTACGAGTTTGATGGTGGACACATCAAGAATGCCGTCAATATTTCGTCTCAGAAGGATTTAGAAGAAAAATTCATCCAGCGTGATTTTGACGAAATGCTGAATAAAAAGCAGCTCTTGATCTTCCACTGCGAGTTCAGTGTCTACCGCGGACCTTCAATGGCAGCGCATTTACGCAAATGTGACCGTGTCTTGAACAGAGATAGCTATCCAAGGCTTTCGTATCCAGACATTGTTATTTTGGAAGGTGGCTACAAAAGCTTTTACGAAAAGTATAAGAACTTTTGCTACCCTAAAGCGTATGTCGAAATGAAGGATGATAACCACAAGGTCCTTTGTGAGGCCGAAATGGACAAAGTGAGACAGGAAAATAAGTTTACAAGAACTAAATCATATAATCAAGTCTCTCCCTTTGGCATATACAATTCTCATACTCGGTCCCAATCAGTGACGATGATCACTTCTCATGCGGAAAATTCAAAGATTTTAAAGCGCAAAAAGTCAAGTTCTCAGATGAAGCTTAACTCATATAAATCTAACAGCATGGATCTGAGATTATTCCGTGTTTCTTCCATATCTAATTCGCTGTCGATTCTTGGGGATGCTCCATTGAATAGCCCTAAATTGGGAGAAGCATTTGAGCTTGATGATAGCTTACGTCCTCCTTCGGCGCTCTTCAAAATGGACGGTCATTCAAAGTTGTACGGCTCCCAAACATCTAATTCGTCGATATCTTCAATCAATTCAATGTCTATGTACTCAGATCAGGTATCTGAATTCTCGTCAACAGAGTCACTAACTGACCCCTATTCTTCGGCAACAGACGAGGGCTTGGACTATTTTGATTCACGCTCTCACATCAGAAACTCCTCGAAGGGATCTAATATCAGCCTTGCATCAAAGCCTTCATCAAAAAAACTGTTACTTAACCCTACGATCAGGAAGCCGTCTGCCCCAGTACCACAAGTGCCACAGATGGCACCTATTGGGCAAAACACAAGCCCAGGAGTGTCACCCAGACTACACATTTCTACATTCAAATTCCCCCTGACATCAGTCGTATCAACTAGGTACGGAAGATCTGCTCTTTCCGCATCATTGACACCCAAGGAGGATAGTGGGAATGATGTCCCCGTTGCTGAAACAGTCAAAAACTCTCCTTTACTTGTCAGTTCCCCTTTATCAACTGAAACACCGATGTCTATGTATGCTTTCTCCAACACTGCTTTCGATGAAGAAACTATACATCTG
This sequence comes from Millerozyma farinosa, assembly GCA_002196765.1. Taxonomy (NCBI): domain Eukaryota; kingdom Fungi; phylum Ascomycota; class Pichiomycetes; order Serinales; family Debaryomycetaceae; genus Millerozyma; species Millerozyma farinosa. Next base: position 593,387 of record NBND01000003.1, read on the forward strand.
GAAGATGGAAGAAGCGACCCTTTTTTCGACATCGATAAAAATGCTTCAGACCGCAACGGATTAGAAATCGATGATAATTTACTAGGATTTCCCGACGTTAGCAATACCAATACTGATGATGAAAATGAAACGACTATTGTTGACTAATATAGTAATTGATCAACTTGCATTGGAAGCAGAGTTAAGAATCTTCCCTGATACAATTTTCAATAGAGTTTGTACGAACGTTATATTTCTCTTCTATAATTTTACCTTAATTTTTAAGTTGTTTCCATCGACCTTGCTTTTGTTCGATAAAAATATATAAGCTTTTTTCATTCGTACTACGCATTCAGGACTAGTCCTTATGCTGCCTCCAGATCAAGATGATATAGATCTACATCATGCGTCTGTACATGAAATATTTGTTTATTTATCAGGTCAAGTCGTCATACTAGATCAATACAAAAATGAGAGGAAGATACAACGAGATCTAATAAGACAAATTCAACACCCAAACACATAAGAGCATTAAGAACGAGAGTCAAAAGAAACCAAAGGTCCTAAAATACTTGCTCGACCTAAAACTTAAATTTTAGCCTTATTGTTGAGTACTTTGATAGCGGCATTGTTGATGGCTAATGTATTTCTTTCCACAACGTGACTTTGGAAGATTACAACATCCCCTTGCTTCCACGAAGAAACTCTCAAAGTTTCACCAGGGAATACGATACCAGTAAATCTTACCTTGATTTCCTCGAATGGACCGTATTTGTCCTGTAGGACTTTGGCACTCATACCCAAGGAACACATACCATGCAAAATTGGTTTATCGAATTTTGCACCCTTAGCAAACTGTGGGTCAATGTGCAATGGGTTTCTGTCTCCAGTTAATCTGTAAAGCGATGCTTGACTTTCATCAACTTTAACATCGTGCACAAAGTCGGGCTTAGATGAAGGAGCAGTGAAAGGATCGGTAGCAAAAGAGCTTCTTTCAACAAATTTTTGACTTTCTCCCTTACAATTTCTGATAAAGTACGTAGCTTCATTAGTAAACACGAGCTCCTTTGTCTTTGTATCGTAAGACTTCATACCTTGGACAACGACAGTGTTATTACCCTTAGGAATAATTGAAATAGGAGAAAATTCAGACTTCAACTCACCTTCTAAGGGAATAGGAAACTTGTTCACCTTGAGATAGTGTTCACCATGCAACAAAAACATAGGATTGAAATTCTTCAAGTACTTGGTGAAGGAGTAAGCCTTTTTACCAGAATTGAAAAGCGGGAGGTGTCCGAAGGATGAGATGACCTGGAAATCACTATCATTCTCATAGACGTATTTCAATTCATTGGACTTTGCTCCAACAGCAATGTTGTATAAAATAACTTCCTTGTCGCTGTAGGTATAAATATCGGACCCAGCATCGTCATCATCCTCGTCTTCATCATCCTCGTCTTCATCGTCATCATCGTCGCCACCAACAGCACTTAATATAGCCATTGAAGATTCTGTGGTTGATTTAGGGTTCTCTGTTCCAGAGCTAAAATCAGTGATATCTTTAACGTGGTCCCTCACAAATTCAGCAGTTGTGTGTTCATCCTTGGATACAGCACCCTTAGCTCTTTGCCATCTAGTGTTGCCAATCCAGCCACCACCGGCTTCAAACAATTCACCTGTCACTGGAACTCCTTCGGAAGACAAGTATACTAACAAAGGAGCAACCTGATCGGGGTGGTACAAGTTTCTGTCCAGCTCATTAAATATAGTCAAAGTCATGGCTGTCTCGGCATGAGGAGCAACAACATTAACCTTAATGCCAAATTTAGCACCTTCAATAGCAATAGTCCTGGAAAAACCGAGAATCGCTGCTTTGGAAGACGCGTAATTTGCTTGACCAAAATTACCGTAGATACCAGAAGTCGAAGTGATGTTAACCACTCTACCATATTGTTGTTCAATGAAATGAGGCCATGCCAATCTGGTCAAATTAAAAGTACCCATTAAATGTACCTGTTGCACGAGGTTCCATTCATCATCGGACATCTTGGCAAAAGATCTATCTCTCAAGATTCCTGCGTTGTTAACCAACACATCGATTCGACCGTATTTGTTGATAACATTGTCAATTATGGCCTTGGAATCTCTTGCCACGTCGTGCTTATCGGGATGTGCTTCACCACCTGCTTTCTTGATTTCCTCAACGACGTGGTTAGGATCTTTGAAGTCATTTACAACAACCTTGGCACCGTATTTGGCAAACCAAAGAGCATAGTCTCTACCTAAACCAGCACCAGCGCCAGTTATCAAGACGACCCTGTCTTTCAAAGTAACCGTAGGAGCGCCACTCAAGTCATTAGATGGCAATTGCTTTGCAGCTGCGATCAATTCTTGGTAGTTGTTCAACATAAAAGGGTGTTGGTTCTTCAACAATTCGGGCTTCTTTGAGTCATCGAAATCCATGATCTCTTCGAACCTTTTGGCGACAACCTCAGCGGTATAAGTCTCATCGGGCTTGAACAAAACACCACCGGATCTTTCCCATCTGATCTGGGAGAAGAATCCTGCAGCAACTTCAAATATTTGGCCATTCAAATCATTGGCGTCGGAACTCAAGTATAATACCAATGGTGCAACTTTTTCAGCACCCAATTTCTCTAAAATTGGAGGTGGTAACACCTTCTCTGTCATTCTAGATCTAGCTAAAGGTGCAATTGAGTTCGCTTTGATGTTGTAGTTTTCACCTTCCTTGGCTAAAGTTTCAGCGAAACCTACTAAACCAAGTTTGGCTGCAGAATAGTTGGCCTGGCCAAAGTTTCCATATAAACCAGCGGGAGATGCGGTGTTGATGATTCTACCGTACTTCTGCTTTCTGAAATATGGCCAAGCTGCCTTGGTCACCTTGTAAGCACCGTTCAAGTGCACGTCAATGACAAGTTTGAAGTCTTTCTCCTCCATTTTCTTGAACTGTGCGTCTCTCAAGATTCCGGCATTGTTGATAACCACATGCACAGTACCAAAGTTCTTCACTGCAGTCTCCACAATCTTGTCACCGTCCAAGACGTTGTTATAGTCACCGACGGCAATTCCCCCGGCTGCACGAATTTCATCAACCACATCGTCCGCAGCCTTAGCGTTACCACCCTCTCCTTTGAGAGATCCACCCAAGTCGTTAACCACAACTTTAGCTCCCTTCTTGGCGAACTCCAAACAGTAGTGTTTACCTAGACCACCACCGGCTCCGGTCACAATGACCACCTTGTCTTTGAATGATATTTCACTCATTTCGGTCTATAGGATTCTCGTCAAAAACAAACTTATTTCACTCAAGTTATTATTGCTGGAATGATGCTTTATGTCGTATTTACTTGAACTGTAATCACTGAACTCTTTGCAATGTCTAGCTTTCAATGATTAATTGAAAAAATGTATGCTAGATCGTATGTAAGTCGTTGTTTCGGTTCTAATGCTCTGCTTGTTCCAGTCTATTATGTTTCTTTATGGTAAACTATTACCTCAGTTGATGTATTGAAAAACTGGGTTGTCACTTTAATAGCCTTGAATCAATAGGATGCCTTTAAATACAGAATTTGCCTATCAGCTATATTCAAAAGTTCAAAGTCTGGCAATTGTATACCTACTATCACTAATTACCCTATGACTAACTTATGTTACTCTACTTATATATATTTTCTTGCGGGGTTATTCTGGCTTGTGAACTAAAGCTGTCTTGCTTTTACAATATCCGGGGGATTGTGATTTTGTCAAACCGAGGTCCGCGAGCAACTGCTCGCGATCCTCCTGTCACGCCAATGGGTGCAAAATCGTGCTCTTGCCCTTCAATGGTACTACAGCAGGGCTTCACTCTAGCGCCAGTCCGCCGATGGTATGCCAGTAAGATACTGCACGATTTAATGCTGCGTCTCTCCAGACCGCCTTCTGGCGGAGTTGAATAACTACTACTTCTGTGAAACAATTTCTGTGATACCTCAGCGCCGCCGTGTCTCGCACTAGCGACAGTATCGCATGGATAGCCGGAAGTTAGTGGAACAATACACCGGCCTGTCGCTAGAGGTTTTATGGTGATGGCGACAGCCGGCTACCACCGGAATGCGCTCGCTGGTGAACCCCAGAAGCCCAAGAGTGCTTCCGCAACAGAACCGTGGTCATGCCCCGTCTAAAACCCAACTACCCTAGTCTCTGGGAGGCATACACGACTTTCATGAAAGGCATGGTACTGTGGGGAGCGGGAGTAGAAGCTCGGTTGATCGTCCAGCCTGCGCACGTGCCGAGGCAGGTGCATATCACGTTATCAGTCGTCAGATGACTACGACGCGTCGTATCGTGCGGCTCGAAATGATGCACGTGCGTATCAGGTGCCATTCATTGATCGCGCGCCCGCCTGGTGCCTGCTTCTCACTAAAGAGGGACTTGTACCGCTGCCCACCTATTGTATATGCTTGCAAAATAGGACAGTTTTGTGTGACCTTAGCATTTTTTTTTTTTTACCCTATTTTTTTTCCTTTTTGTTCCTTGCAATTCCTTGTTGGCGATACCCTTGTACTGGAGTAATTGTTGGTAAATAGTTCAGTTTGAAAACAATTAATTTAGCGTGGAACGCCTAGTCAAAAAATTGAGCACTGGACTCAATTCTGTTTCTTTAGAGCGGAAGACGCTTATAGTAGCATATTTTTGAAGATCTTGAGATACTTGAGATAAGAATTAGCAAACCACGGAATTAAGACGTTTGGCAAGAATTTCGAGACCAGCAAAAGTGCAAAAGGGTTCCGAGTATATCGTTGAACAAGAGGAGAAAGGCTTAAAAAGGAGCTCTATTTGAAACAACGGTGTCTATAACTACTCTCGAAGGATTATAAGAGAAATAAGATAGCAGTGGATCTAAGAGCAGAAACAAACTAAAAGGAGACAGATGACCCAAGCAAGAAGCGGGTCCGACGTAGAGCGGCCGGATTCCCCGATACAAAATGAGAAGATCGAGCATAGGGAGGCTGGAGAGCACACGGGGCTTTTGGCGGCAGAGAAAAAGTCTGCCGAAACAGCAGCCGCAGAGACTGCCGCGCACCATAGAAAGACCCCAAAGCAGAGCATTGACCACAAGTTGGAGTACGAGGAGCCGGGATTGCTACGTAAATTTACGTATGACTTACTTTTATGGCTTTGGTCTGTGATATTTGATTGCTTTTTCCGTGAAATAAGGCCCAGAGGCGCATTCAAGCTTCCTCGTAAAGGCCCACTTATCTTCGTGGCTGCTCCCCATGCCAACCAGTTTGTGGATCCAATCATCCTCATGAACCAGGTGAAGCGCGAGTCAGGTCGTCGTATTTCCTTTTTGATTGCTGCAAAGTCTTACAAGCAGCGTTTCATAGGTTTCTTCTCTCGTTGTCAGATGTCAATTCCTGTGGTCAGAGCCCAAGACAACTTAGAACCAGGGTCCGGGAAGATTCGCATTGACATGGACGCGGACCGTCTATTAGTCAAGGGCGAGGGTACCAAGTTCACCGAAGAATGTATGGAAGGCGGTTTATTATCCCTTCCTAATTCCTTGGGTGCTACCCAGATTATGGACATCATATCCGATACAGAACTCACAATACGTAAAGAGTTTAAGGACACCGCGAAAATCAGAGATTTATTAAAAAAAGGAACCTCTTATAAGAGAGCTGATAAGGTCAATCAGAACAGCGTATATCAGCTAGTATTCAAATACTTGAGCAAAGGTCATTGCATAGGTATTTTCCCAGAAGGAGGCTCTCATGACAGGACGGACTTGCTTCCGTTGAAAGCAGGCGTAGCTATCATGGCTTTGGGTGCCATGGAGCATTATCCCGATTGCAATATCAAAATCGTTCCTTGTGGCATGAACTACTTCAATGCTCATAAATTCAGATCTAGAGCAGTTGTGGAGTTCGGTGATCCTATAGAGATTTCGAGAGACTTGGTAGCGAGGTACAGCAACCCTGAAACTAACCGTGAGGCAGTAAAAGAGCTCTTAGATACTGTAACTGATGGGTTGAAGGCCGTTACTGTTACATGCACTGACTATGAGACATTGATGGTAGTTCAGGCTGCCAGAAGATTATATCTGGGTAACTTCTCTCAGTATCTTCCCCTTCCATTAGTTGTTGAAATGAATCGAAGATTGGTCCTTGGATATCAGACTTTTAAAAACGAGGAGAGGGTAAAAAAGTTGAAGGAAAAAATTTTAAAATACAACGATAAGTTAAAGCATTTGTACTTGCCGGATCATCATGTGGAAGATTGCGATGAGACTCATAAGCTTCGCGTTGTGCCAATCTTAGTTCTTAGAATCATGAAGTTGATATTCTTGATGCTTTGCGCTCTACCAGGCGCTATTTTGTTCTCGCCAGTTTTTTACTTGAGTAAGAGAATATCTCAACAGAAACAAAAGACTGCATTGGCAAACTCAACAGTGAAAATCAAGGGTAATGATGTTGTTGCAACGTGGAAGATCTTAATTAGTTTAGGTTTTGCTCCGTTGCTTTACAGTTTTTACGCTACCATTGGAACCATATATTGCTATAAGAACGAAACATTCCAAATTAATTTGTTCTTTGTGTGGTCCTTCATCTATATGTCTGGTGTACTTGTCACGTACGCTGCGCTTATCACGGGTGAACAAGGAATGGATCTTTTCAAATCTATTAGACCTTTATACTTATCCTTAGTATCAGGCTCTTCTATTCGCGAGGTGAAAAACATGCGGAATGAATTATCGGAAGAAATTACATACTTAGTCAACCAATACGGTCCTCAGCTTTTCCCTAATGACTTCAATCTTTATGATTTACAAAAGAAGCGCTTGTCTGCTGATGGAGAGCTTATTGATAGTGATGAGGAGGAAGATCTCAGGACGGCAGCTTTGAAGGAACGTAGAAACAAGAGTCGTAAGGCAAGCAGAGCTACCAAAATTGCCCAAGAGCCTGTTGATATTGAGGAAGGGAAAGAAACTAGCGAAGGCAACGAATCCTCTAGCGAATTATCCCTCCGCAGTAATAATTCTGACTCTGTATCTGACGGAATATCTTTGATGAATTCAGACAATTCATTAACTGATATTCCTATGTTCTCCGATTATCATCTCCATAAGAATGCGAAAAATCCCGATATATTACTTCATGCAGATTCAAGTACACTGTTGGGGGATCAAAATAACTTTAAAGAATATAGCAATGGAACGCAAGATACAGCAAGAAACGGAATGTCCAGGTCGAGTTCAAGTTCACAGATTGAGTTTAATTTTGTTAGCACTAAAGACAGAATGCATTCAGAGCAGAATGATGACTCAAAATTGAGTCATAGAATCAAGAATAAAGTTATGGAAGGAAGAAAAAGGCCTAATTGATAAAGATGCCATGTTATTATTAATTAATTTTCGATTTCTAAGCCAAAAACTAAGATCCATAGCAATTAAGATCGCAGCATCACTACGTTCAAAAAATATATCAGCACGCTATTTTATTTCCATTTTGATCAATAGCTGCAGTGGCATATCGTTTGACTACTACGATTGGTATCTAAACGTGAAAATGAAAGCGATATTACTAAGGACTGTTTATCTTCATGAGTTCCCATAATACACATTATATCGTTACAATTTCGTTACATTGACTGTAATTATCATATGGATAATATAATTGTATTTACTCTTCAACCAACATTTGCTTGTCTTTCATAAAACTCAGAAACTTCTGTAGAAGTTGTTGCATCTTCAACTCCCTTATCGTCTCTTACTCTTATAAAACGTGGAAATCTCAACGATATACCTTTTCCATACTGTTGAAAAGCTGCTTTATAAATTGGACTTAAAGACAAGTCAGCGGTCAAGACTTCAAAAACTGTAGTAGGTTCCAACCATACGTCAGGCTGAGCGTTTGAATTAGATGTATCATACACATAATAAGGTTTAGGGGTGTCAATTTCGGTAGGTTTCAATTTGGCATGTAGCGATGCGAGATCTTCGTCTGAAAATCCTGTTCCAATTTTGCAGGTCGTTTCGTATTCCCCGGTGTCAGTGTTATACGATGCAAGAAGAAATCCTCCATAGGTACCAGTTCTCTTGCCTTTACCAATATAAGCACCAATTACAACGAGGTCCAAAGAATCTCCTACTCCAGATAAGTAGTCCTTCTTGAGTTTGAGCCAATTTCTTGACCGCTTTGACGGCTCGTAATACGAATCTACTCCGTTCAACATTTTTATCATCAATCCCTCACAGGAATCTTTTACAGACTGATCTAGGAACTGTTGAATTTCATCCAAATCATTTGAATTCTTGTGGGTCGCAAACTGGAACTTCCCTGAAATAGAGTTAAAGTTGTCATAAAGCACTTTTCTCCTTTCAGTTAATGACTTAGTGATCAAAGGAACGTCGTTGTAGTAGAGTATATCGAAAGCAAACAAACAAATATGAACCTTGATGTCTTTTTCTTCCACATCTTTCCTTTTTCTAGTTGATAAAACTTGAAAAGGAAGAATCTTATTTTGCTCTCTATCCCATGCAACCGCCTCACAATCTAAGATCATAGACGACAACTGAGAACCGTTTTGGAGCTTCAAAATATCTTTTGTTATTGAAACTAAATCAGGATATCTTTGGGACATATCTTCAGAGTTTCTAGAATATATCCTCACGTCACCAGAGGAGAGCACATGAACCTGAGCTCTTTCACCATCGTATTTGTACTCACAAGTAAACTCCTCATGCTGAAATCTATCCATTATTTCGGTTACCGACTTAGTAGGCTTGGCCAACATTGGTTTCAAAGGAATTCCTGGAGTCAAATGACAATGCTCTAGCAAGTTCAAGATACCAAACTCATGAGCCTTCATGATTATTATCTCATAGTTGGGGATTTGAGAAAATGCCTCTCTAATTACATCCTCAGCTTCGGCGAGGATTTCTGTAGTGACCTTAGATATCGACTTGTCCCAGTTAATGAATGCCTGTGCTAATGCTATCAATACAGTTTTCTCTGCGAGACCTATTCTGAGTTTACCTTCCAAAGATCTCACAATGAACTTGGCTTCATTTGTTTTGGAATCGCAAGCTGTTAGCATTTTATTAATCAATGAAATCTTTCTGGCTTGTGAGTCTTTACCAGTAGCCTTGGCGATTTTTGTCAAATTATCAAAGACGGAATCGACATCAAGCTTAGCTGGTTTGAACATAGTAGGTTGTCCAATTCTTGACTTCTGTGCAACAATCCCAAGATCTCCAACCTCATGGTAGTCCTTTTTGATCTTTGCTGGCAGTCGACCATAGCACTCACTTACTGCCTTGATAAGAATGGTTTCTCCCAAGCCCAATTCGAGATCTGGTTCGTAATCGGGCCCTAATCTATTAATGCATAAATATACAACCTTGACAAGTTTTTCAGGCTTTGAGGTTTTGAGGATATGAAGAAAGAAATTGGACATGTAAGAGGTGATGGTCAACCTTGATGATTCATGTTCGATTTTCTCGAATAAATCAGCCAACTCAGTGTAATATAATTTTCCATCGTGCAGGTAATGGTCTTCCTTCGCCTCTTGCTGATTTGATAGTTTAATTAACTCCGATGCTTCTTTTAATTCTTGCTCTTTCGTCTCACTATCAGAGCCATTGCAATCGCTATCCTCAATCATAGGATCATGGCTGCCTTTAACTTCAGTTTTTACTTTATCTTCATCCACTTTCCTTCTCTTCTTTCCATCTTTTTCATCCAAAGACTTGTCTATATTCTTTTCTTTCGCTGGTGACACCGCTGCAGTTTTACCATCTTTTGCTTCATCTGAATTCTTCCTTTTTGCAGGTATGCTCCCTGTTGCAGAGAAAAACCTAGAAATGTTTTGCTGCTGTGGCATCGACGTAATAGAGCGGATTCTAAATGGATACAGGCTAATGAATTTTGATAAGTGCCGCTGGAACGTCAAAAGCCTAATCCTCATGCCTATAATACAAAAAGGATCGACTTTTTCACACTATCAAGAGCGCGTTAGGTATCGCGCGTTCTGCTACAAACGGCATCTCGTTCCTTCTTAATGAATACTCAGAAGATTGAGATTCACAGAAACGTGTATAGGAATACTAGCAATAATATACAACTTTATTCACCTCTAACTAGACTAGACACCATAATTAATTGTCATGGATGTTTTGGAATTCATTAATGTTCTTTTGAACTCTAAGGCGTAAAATTTCGGTACAATAATTTACTTTGTTCATGTACGCAACCCGCTGTATCTAAATATTTGCAGATTATGGACTTGTGTGTCTCAAAAGTAAAGTGACTAAATCACAACGTCCCATAATCCTTGTGGGCCCTTTTCTTCGTAAACGTCGTTGTCTACGAATAATTCACCTCCATGATTTGAGTTACCAGAGAATATCTGTTTGGCATATATTTCTGCACCTAGGAAATAAACATCTTCCCATGAACCACCTGATTCCTTGGGTTTCTTCCATTCTGGGAAGTACTCGGGGTATTTGACTAGTTTAATAGAAGAAGGAACTTGAGACAATACAAAACCGCCATCGCCGTTCGTATCTTCCACGTCATCTGCCTGCTGGTAGGTTGCGATTGCAGAATGGATGGCAGTGGGGTTCTCGTCTTTTCCATTTTCTGGAGGAGGGCGTACCAAGTACTCAGCATGGAGTTTCAGGAGAACTGCCTGTTTGAGGCCAGGAATCTTGAAAGTTGAACCAACCAATATTATGTTGTCGTAGCACTCTTGCCTCTTCTCCAAGTCAGGGACCAAGGAAAGAGTTTCAAATATAGCCTCAGCGATTGTATTAACAAAGACAGATGTGCCCTGGAACCTCTCCTTTTTCACTTCGATTTTTTCGCCCGAAGCAGGGTCGGTAAAAGTATTTATCTCGAGTTCTCTATTTGGTTTCTCTTGTTCTTCTTTGCCGTCCTCTTCTCCCTTGACTTCTTGATCATCCTCTTGTGCAATAATCTTTGCTACATCAAAATTCTCATCTTGATCCCCATCCTCGGTGTTATTGAGGTCTGAGAAAGAGTAGAAGTTTTTTTCCTGGGTGTTCAAGACTTCGTAGATTCCAGAACATTTCAAGGCTTCAACTTGTTCAGGAGTGAAGTCAGGAAGAAGTTTCTGTATCTCTTGGTTAATCAAGTTACTACCTTTTCCTGCAATGTATCTACCTGCGAACTTGACTGGTCTACTTCCTATAACAGGCATAACTTGCATAGTCTCACGGCCCACATTCACAACGCATGACGAGGTAGATACACCGACACCAAAGTTGGCCGCCAAGGACAAGTCTATCACATTGAAGGCGGTGAATTCAAGCTCCTCAAGTACGTACTTCACCACATATTCCACTTTTTCTCGAGACCAAGCGTTTGATGGTGCAATGAGAAGAAGTGGTATCTGGTTGATGGTGATAATAGGGTTCTCGTTGATTACGCTCTGCAAAATGACTTTTAGCAAGTAATTGAGTCCATCCACATCGACTATCTTGCCCTTCAGTATAGGTCTTACCTCTTTGTACTCTTCGCTTTCCTTCTTTGACTTGAACTCTTTCGTGTTAATGTTTTGGTAAACCACTGACGGAATTTTGTACTGAGGTGGTGAGAGGGAATCTTGTAGACCAAACGAGAATATCGTGTTGTCCGAACCAGGGTGGACGACAAGGAAGTTGGAGTCTCTGTACAAAGGCATCGCTTGTTGTGACGAATGCTCTTTTCCTATCCTTCTCTATAGCCTTCACGCACCTTATGTATATGAACTGATGAATTATGTATTTTCATTGTTTGCTGCAGTACACGACCGCGTAATATGAAACAAATTCCTACATTAACTTTTTGGAAAGAGATGAACTTCAAAGCACCAGCACGATGTGCTAGGTGAGTTAAAGTCGTTAGTCATATCGTAATTGAAGATTTCTAGCAAAGCTAAATAAATGCGGAACTGAGAAAGGCCCTCACAGTCAAATAATTGACACAATCAGGGATGTAGTTAACATGAAACATTTTTTGCCGCCAAGGAAGTAAAATAATCACAAAAAAACATTAAAGATAGCGTAATGAATGAACGGATGTACTAATGAGAGATAATTCAGATGTTAGCGATGCATAATCTGTGTGTGTTTGAGAATGCCGTAAAGTGGGAGATGTGTACGAAGTGAAAGTCGGTGAAATGAAGTGGTCTTATGGTTGTGGAATGTGCCTTCTGGCAGCAATCACAGCTGTTTGAGCCCATGCATGTTAGCAATGCTCATAGACTAATCTTTATCGTTGTAAGGAGCACTTGAGACAAACTTGTTATAGTTGGCTCTGGTTTGTAACATGGAAAACTTGCTAGCGGTGCTATTCAGTCTGAAAACACTGGACCCTACAGGATCGCTACTGCCCCCAAAAGCTGCAAGATGGCCCCCGTGGAACTTCGAGTTTTTGTTGTTATCTGGAGCGACATCGCTTTCGCGTTCAAGGAGACGTATCTCGTTGATGAAAGGCAATTCTTCGTATTCCAGTGACGGCCTCGACGAGTGTTTGGACAGAACCGACTCAGCCAGGTCAATGCTGGGAATAGAATGATTTGTGTTTGTATTTGTACGCTTGATCTCGTTATTATGTGCAACTCTCGCTTCGACAGATCCCCGTCTGGGTACGCGGGGGTCTGCGCTGAATGATTTGGTGAGCTTGTATGGGTGTTTCTTATCGGATGCAAGCTCTGGGTTACTTTGTAACTTATTTCCTTCATTTCTAAGAGGAGGTACGTATCTGAAAGGCGTGACTGTAGTCGACGTGTTTCTGCGGTCTGGTTTCCCAAACAGCGGCCGTTTGAACTCGACTTCTGGCGCTGATCTGCACTCGTCAACTTCTGCAGGCATTTCCTTCCGCAAATTTATTCCGAGGATCAGTCCACCGAACACCTGCTCGAGAACTTCTGATTTGTCTAAATGAAGGATACCAGCCTTCCAGAGGGCGCCTCCAACAAGCAACCCCCAAATAAGTCCATGCTTGACTACGTTAGCGACAATTGCAGCATAGGTGCCTACATGGGGTGAAAATCCAATGAATAGAATAGCCGTGAAGGCTCCAAGACCGAAGCTGGGCATATGAAAGCTTGTCAAAGGCCCCTTGCCGGCGTTGACAACGTCTGCTGGTTCTGGAGTTGCAGCGGTGGGCGAGGGAGGCGCAGTCGTCTTTGGTGACCCTTTAGTCCTGGTCGTAGGCATCGTCTTGGGTTTTGGTATACTGGCTTGAGTGAAAACCAGCTTCTGAGAGCGTGCTCTACTGTTGGGCGGGGGAACAGGCGCCGTATCATTCTCGGCGGCCCCGTCATCTGCCTTGTGTTCCTCATCTGTACCCAGGTCGCCTCCAGCGAACTTTACTTGGTAACTGCAATCTATCAACTCGTTTCCGTCGTCTTCATCATCATCTCCTTCGCCATCCTTTGCATCATGGTCCGATAAGCGCTTCAATCTGAACACTCCGTCGCTATCCTGCTTGTACACCAAGCGTTTTTTCTGGCCCGACTTGCCCACTTTCGAGCTCGCCGTCTGAACTTTGGTGGCCATATCGGTAGCAATAACTACTGTTTGGCGTTATTCTGTGTGCGTGTTTTTGTCTCAAGTTAACAAGTGATCCAGCTTATCTTACTGTCGTCTGCCAAAAAAAAAAAACTGTGCTGCGCTAGTTGAAGCGGCTTTCTCCTCCTTTAAAAGCTATTTTAACTGCTCCCTAACGACTCCTCAATGGCCCTTGAATATTAAACACTGGTTTTTGAGCTATATTCACCCTTCACCGTTTTTACTCTAGCTTAATGGAGCCGTCATTCGTACGCCATTCCTGTGCAACTCCCTATCGCAACTACAATATACCTCATTAGTACATAATGAAAAATTGAGAATTATATTTATGTATTACTTAAACAGGGAGCATAGTTTAATGCCCAAAGAGGAGAAAATACACTACTTTTGACAAATGGGAGAAAAGATCGCCAACTAGTACTGGGACATATTGGTAAAGATTAGAGCATACTATATGTTGCCCCTAATTCTACGGGCCAATTGTATGTCCTTTTGCATGATTGTGACTCGCTTTGCATGGATAGCACAAAGGTTGGTATCTTCAAGCAAGTGCACTAGATATGCTTCACAGGCCTCTTGTAGGGCCAACACAGCATTGGACTGCCATCTGATCCCGTAGTCAGCGCCGATGTAGTTTTCGGCGACTTCTTTAACGAGCCTGGCGAAGGGAAGTTTTCTGATAAGGAGTTCTGATGACCTTTGGTAGCGACGTATCTCCCTGAGCGCCTTTGTGCCCGGTCTGTATCGGCGCTTGACAGTAGTGTTAGTCGACCTGATAGTTGGTGGGTCACCAGGCTGATTACCGTAAAAGCCTGTATTGTGACCTGGTGCCCGCATGGAGTGGCCTCCTTCGTCCCTCTCACGCTGCCGGCGCAAAGCGCTGGAAGTGGGCACGGGTCTATTGCTGGATGTCGATATTCTCGCCATGCCTGGTGCTCTTCTCGTGGGCTCTGTTCGTGTCAAACGACGCGCGGCCAGAGACCTACTGGAGCCTGTCGTCTACGCCGTTTGGTGGTCTATGTCCAGGGGCTCTTTTCTATAGTGACGCTCCTGGGGCAATGGGCGGCGTACTGTGCTTTCTTCTCTAAAATGCTTGTCTTTATTGCGCTTAAATATCAGAGGTACTAGAAAAAATCCTTTTGGCAGATTAAAATTATTTCGGAAAGGGGGCGCCTAAGCCAGCCACCTGATGTGGGTTTCAATGCGAAAGATGGAGAAGTGAGCTTCAACATACCTATTGAAAAGATTTATATGAACTATGTACAAGAGTTATGGAGCTATATGAATCGGGTGCTAGGGACTCGGACTGCAGCAGACTGCAGTATGCTGACTGAGTGTCTTTTTCTTTGAGTATGAAGCCCTCAATGCTATTTCTCAACTGATGTTTGTGCCATCACTAGATGCATAAATAGGGCATCAGGGACTTGAAATCTGCTGCGGCTCTTACCCTCTATTGCAATTCACGTCGTCAAAGGGGTTATGTCTAACGACCAGTTTCCTATTCGGCCTTGTCGAAGTCGAAGTCGCCGCTGATAATGCTGTTCAAACTGTCTTGGACTAACGACGACTCACTGTCCATCGGCATCCCTGCAAGGTGCCTTTCCTTGTCAGCCCCGCCCAACAACGTCTTCATGCGCCATCCAAACTCTCGGAAAGACGACACGTCGAGCACCCAGCATGTTCCGCTCACTAGCATAGAACATACACTTCCACAAAGCATAGTACCGGTACCCACCGCAGCAGCAGCATCTGCCGTAGCATTGTAGCTTAAAGGAGGTGAGTGGTTCCCCTGGAACAACGTAGGTATGTACTGTCTCTTGATTGTGCTTCTGTAAGCGATTCGAGATGAAAGAAGAGTCATCGCAACTGTGGTCATAAATACCCCCATCTGAGTTTTACGACGCTTTTTGTACTCATCGCTGCTGCTAGCAAGCTTGAAGTTCTTGTCCCTAAGAAAATCATTAACTGACATATTTTCTATTCTTGTCTTGCCCTCCAACCTTTATTTTTTTTAATATCTTTTCTAGGATACAGTTCGCATTTAAAGTGAGCTGGAGTGCCCTACCTATCATTACTGTCGTTCCTACAAAACCCATGACCTAGTAGACAACTTAGATATACAACGTTACATACTTCTTACAGAGCTTGGTCTGCTTGGTCAACATAGAGAAAAACAATTAAATGTCTGCCTTTTTTGAATAAAAATAAGAAAAGAAATTAAGAGGTGAAAATTTCAGATAATGAATTGATGTTGAAAACAAACCATATAGCCCAAGCTCAATAACTTCCGATGCACAGAATCAAAAAGACTATTCGCTCGCCTTTTGTATAATATGACACAGTCCAAAAAAATGTCCTTCGATGCTATCTAAGTAATAGAGAAGGTCGGTCCCCTCAAATATTATCTCATGATAAATTTTGACAAACTTTGATGGTGTCTCACTTTTCTTTCTCTGACAGCTCAGATTTCCTCCTTGAAGATGCCGCCGTGGTTATGATTGGCATCCTTGCTTATGGAGAATTGACCCAAGGATTCAGCCTCGTTTTTCTCAGCAGAAGACTTGCTTGCGTGTTTGGGCACAGCAGTCGCGGGATTAGTAGTAGAAACCGGCTTCTTTTCTGGCTTTGTTGGTGACGTCTGGTCAGAGTGATGGCCGCTGAAGTATTTCGACAACCTCTTAAGTCCACGGTGCTTCTTCGGAGAGGCCGTAGGGGTGGTCTTTTTTGCATCTGGTTGCGAATGAGCCGGATTGGCAGGGCGAGTTTCGTGTGCCTCTTTAGCAACCACATTATCGACCTCTTTTCCAGTTGGCTTATCTTCCACGGAAAAGAGTGATCCAGTATCAAGGATTTTGTGCTCATCAACATCTTTCTTCAAATGCTCAGGCAAGTGAGAATTGATTTCATGTTCATGCTTGACTGACTTTTTGAGACCAGACTGAATTTCTGCTTTCTTAGAACTCTTCTCTTTTAACTTTGACTCTTTTTCTTCATTCAACTCATCTATCTTCTGTTGTAATTCCTTATGCGATTTATCGACGTCTCTCAACTCTTTCTCAGTAGATGTGTCGAGGTCAGAGACATTCTTCTCCAATTCTGACTCTTCTTTTGTCAAAGCTTCGAGTTCGGCGGTGTATCTTTCAATGTCCTGATTAACAACCTCTAAGCCATCTTCTAAGATTTTCACTTTCTCGTGATGACTTTTGTTCAAAACCTCTAGGTTTTCAACTTCTTCTGCCAAATCCAATTTTTCATCAACCAATTCCTTAAGCTTGGAACTTTCCGCGTCTACTTCTTCAAGTAACGGTTTGATGCTCTCTGTTCTCTCGGCTTGCATGTCTTCAATCTCTTTGGCGCGGCCAGCAATCAACTCTTCCTCTTCAGCCTTGATCTGGTCTTCGTTCTCCTGCTTCTCTGCTAATAATTTTTCTTTCTCTTCATTAAATTGTTCTTGTAAGGACCTTAACTCCTCTAGTTTTGTTTCAACCTCTTGGTTTCTTTGGACCTGATACTCAGCGAATTTGTCGTCCTCTTCCTTTTTACGCTTTTCATTTGCAATTATTCTCTCCCTCTTAGCTTGCTCGTAGTCCTGTTTCAATTTGTTCTTCCTATCGATCTCTTCCTGCTTGGCCTTTTCATGCAACTCGTGCAATTCCTTTTTCTTGCGTAAATTTGCTTCGTCAATATCCCGCTGATTCCTAGCCTTGTTCTCGATATCCACCAAAACAGGATCAACAATAAGAGACGCCTTCTTGTTAATTTCATTTCTAGTAATTGTCAATCCACCACCCAAATTAATCACACCTTCAACATTTTGTTTGATACGGTCATCGCTTCTTTTTTGGGCAAGAGCCAAAGCATTGGCATACAATTGAGCTTTTTGTTTGAAGTCCGCTGGAGAAGAGCTGTTGAGAGTTTTCAATCTTTCTTGTGCCTTGCCATTTGCAGCTTGTAAAAGGTTAGGGTAGGGCAAATCAGTCGATTTAAACGATTTTGATCTCAGTCTGGTAGCTGCGGCAGCAGTAGTCAGGCCACCGTGCTTCAAAGATGCCTCCGCACCACTAGCAGCAAGGTTTTCTTCCAGTTGGGTTAAATACTCAAGCTTTTGGTGGTTTACCAAACCCGACCTATGGTCTAACTGTGGATTGAAACGGGAGTCCAACGAACGGGCAGAGTTTTTGTTGGCTACCTGAGAGATTTTTGCAATGTTTAAGCTAGCTGCAGCACTCTGTGACGCCAATCCATGACGAGAGTCCTTTACTGGATCTGAGCGCGACATAATGCTTGCACTGGAGTTCTTGGTGGCAGCGCTAAATACAGACTTCTTATCATAAGTGCCCACTCCCAAACCATTTTTAATGTTTGAAGCACCGGCTTGCTTTCCAGAATCAGCAATGCTGCTAGTGGCTGCATGCTCAGCATTTGCGTCAACATGGTCACGGCTCCAGTTGCTCACGTCCTCTCTTTTCGCCGCTAACGCTGCTGTCTGAGCTTCGGGTGCTATGTCTCGCTCGTACGCTGGACGTACAGTTAAGTCGGATGAAGACGCCAAGAGAGCTGCTGTATCCGAAGCATTGCGGTTAACACCTACCGAGGGAATGCTAGGCGACTTATATATCCCTTGTCTTAATCTTTGCTGATAGATAGCTGCCTCTGAGAGCGGCTGCCCATCAACCTGGTATATGCTTTGAGTCATTATCTGTATTTGTCCTTTGCTAAGCTTCCTGTATTGTCACTAGACCTTATTTTGTCTCAATGAGCTTGCTGGATGGTCTGCTGTAAATCCGTGATATAAAAATTAACAACTAGCTCTTTTACCTGGGGCAGTTTCCTTATTGTTCTTTCTAAATTTTGTGGAAGCACCAGTAGTATATCTTTTCTGACAACAAATTGACTTACAATAACAGCTTCACTTCTCTGGTTACAGGCTTTATCTTGCTTTGCCAGGGTATTTATTAGATTGCTGTAAATATTAAAGGAATTCCTGATGTCTCCCTTTTTGTGACCACTGCTCAATTGGACGGCCTGTATATAATCATGACGCTAAATTAGCGTCATACTGCAGATAAGATGTAATGTTGTTGTTCCCTTTTCAAGCACCGAAGCCGAGGAACTTTACCCGTTTTGGAAGAGCGATGGACATCGCAGGGTTCGCCAGCACCAATACACGGATGATTTCTGTCACCCTGGCGCATAACGGCTGGTTCTAAGCGTAGCCTTGTTACGGATTCCGAAACAGCGTTAGAATTGTCTGGTAACATCTAAACCCAGCTAGCCGGCCTCACTTCTTATGGTTTATTATTTGGATACTCAAAAGCATTGTTTGCTATTGCGGTGGTTAATTTTACGACACCAACCAGAGTCTCAAGTTAAGGCAGTCACATGCGGAAAACCTCGCAATAGCATAGCGAGACAGGAAAGAAAGACTTTCCCCATAAAGCGTGAGAGTACTTCCAAGGCACATTTATTCGAAAAGAGTAGAAAATAGAACAATAAGTACCAATAGACGTAGGTCTAACTGCCCGTGTAAGACCATCTCAGACAAAAAGTCTCGGTTAGCCCTAAAGTGTCTACAAACGGATAGAAAGTATACAAAACAAAGATACAAGATACATATATACAACAAGAAAGTAGTAATATTAAGTAAAACGTACGGGACAAAATTGAATTACAAAAGTTATGTAGTATGAACCAAGTGGAGTCATCGTGGCATGGAGTCACAATTTTCTTTTGGCAGTGTTAGACCACAAAATTCACCATCCATGGCAAGGCATTACTCGGACAGTTTCTTACGCCCTCCTCTATTGTGGAGGTTCGGATTGCCATATATTATGGTTGTGGAACCGTTGCCATTAAGCTTGTAATGTGTCTTTAAGTGTTGAGCCAAGTTGTCGCTTCGGCTGAACTTCTTCTCGCAGTACTTGCAATGGAAAGGTCTGATGTTGGAGTGCACAGATCTTATATGTCTCTTTAAATGTTCCGATCTCTTGAACTGTTTCAGACACTCTGGGCAAGGAAAAGGCTTTTCCTCGTCATCATCGTTGCCACTTCTTAAGTCCTGTGACGACTTGAGAGATGGAATATTGTGCATCATTGCTATTGGCTGAGTGTAGCCTACATCCTCTCTGCCACTATGTGTAGGTGAAGAGGAAGCAAGCGATGACTTTCTTCTCTTCTTCTTCTGTGCTACTGATGGTAATGGGTCAGGTCTGGTATCTATATCGTCTGCAATGGCAACCGAGTAGTCTTCGCTTCCACCTGCTGTAACACTTGAATTAGAAGCTCCCTGTGAAGCGTTTCTGAAGTTTGTAGAACCAAGGCTGCGAGAATGAGAGTGTGAAGAACGCATTGTGCCCACATTCATATTTTGGAAGTCCATTGCAGACATGGTAGCTGAGCGAGATGCTACTTGTATGGAATTGCGTCTCTTATAGTTGTTGGCCTTTATGACTCCAGTAGGATTGACCATTATTTCTTCCGCTCTCCCCAAGGACTCCTCTCCATTCTCACTGAGCTTAGAGTTCACGTTTTGAAGGGTGTCATGGATCCAGTACAGTATAGCATCGAAACATTCGTTATTCATGTCGAAACTGAACTTATTTCTTGTAGGCATGTCAGGCCAGCCCGACACAGAGTACAGCTTGCTCTTCGCATACAGCAAGGAATCTTTGTTTTCGCTTGAAAGAACCTGACGTGCGGAACCATTGTGACGATTAATGGTGCTGTCTCGTGTACTGCTTCTGTAGTTATTCATGAGAGAAGGAGATTCTGAAGCATCCATTGTAGAAAGCGTCGGCGATGATGATGAAGACGGCAAAATATAATTTTGCGTAGAAGGGGGCATACCAGCCAGAACTGAATTATGAGAAGTGCTGTCGCTTGGCGTTGGTGCACTGGAGTGCAATACTATGTTTGTAATTGGGCTATCTGAGTACACCCCAGATACACTAAGATTGCTATTGTCCTTGGTTGAAACTGAAGGGGAAAAGGTCTTGATCTTCTTGTCTTCGGTGTATGCATTGTCGTCATGCGTCTCTGATTCCACAGTACGGCCTAAATGACTATGAGAATGTCCTGTACGACCCATATCCATAGCGCTGGAAGCAATATCATTCAACAACTTTCTTGGGTTGATTGTGCGTTCTTCAACATTGTCATAGGGCATACTGAAAAGATTGTATTCTGGGGAGGGAGACGCATTAATATCACCCACTGTTGACAAAGTGCTGGGGGGTCTCTCGAGGGAGTCATTCCCCATTACTGGAGCAGATGTCGACGGTCCAGATGCATCCTGTGTTGATGGTAGGGATTCTAACCCAGTGTCCTTCATAGATGCCGCTATGATACCCTTGGCAGCGGCTGACGACGATGCCGAGTGATGAGAGGATGCCGTCCACAGGCCAGGGATCATAGGCCTGATCGACAACAAGTGAAGCTGCTCAATTGGCAATGAAGTACTAGGAAGACGTCCTGTCTTTGTGAGTTGTGGTGGAGGTGACGAGTAATCGGGTGTGGTGCTAGCTGTAGCTGTGTTGTCTGCATTGAAAGCAGCAAAAGACAGTCTCGATGATCTTGGTGAGTGTGGTGACGCCCTCTCAAGGTCCTCTGGATGTCTAGACGAGTCATCTAGAGCGTATGAATAGTCTGCCGCAGCCACCTGGCTGTGGCTGTGGAGAACGTCCCCATCGTCGTGCTGCAGGAAAAATATCTCATCGTTAAAGTTGATATTATCGTAGGGACCCATGGCCACGTCGAAGTATGTCTGACCCACCTCTATTTCCTGTACCATGGTGCCAGTAATGGTGTTTGTCGTCTACTTGTCCTGTAGGAGCTCTTATCGTTATCTAAGAGTAGCGTGCCTCGTTGAAGAGAGAACAAAACAACTTCCTGCAAGGTACTACTCCTATAGAAGTACCTATGCTCCGGCGCCGTCTGCTTCTGGGCTTGTCGAGCTCGGACTGTCTGCAACGCCCTTTGCTGTCTCTTGCGCTCGGACGCCGCTATGTGTTAAACTTGCCTTGGCGCTGTTAAGTGTGGTCTGTGATTGACACGACCGCTGTTGCACTATTGAGGCCAGTGTGCACTACTCCACAAGCCGCCGTCTGTCGCTGCTATAAAGCCGTGAGCGGGCGCTGTGCGTGTTGGCCTGCGACGCTATTGCCTGTCAGTACTTCCAGGCTCGCTAAGCTGCGTCGTTTATCGCCCCAAATATCAGGTCAATAAAATTCGTGTGCCTACCAATCGGACTCCGCTCTATCGTGATTACACCACAACTAGACTACGCTATGACACTGAGCTGTGTTGAGCTGCCACTCGATGTCCTTCTTGCCACTTTAGCTCCGTTATGGTTGACTGAGCCTTGTTGATGTGCGTTTGATAGAACAGACACTCGATAATTAACTTACTTTCCTCTCTATTCCAGACTCGCTGTTCCGCACTGTCTTCGGCGGTGTTACAGATGCTCGTGCCTGGTAATACTTGTCGGTCTGCGGGAGCTTTAATTCTCCTATGCTATCTAATCGTCCTGGATGGTCTTCTGTGCTATTTCCCCTGTACTTCTTTCACTTTGGGGATAGATCGTACCTATTCTTTTCTATCCAATTTATCTTGTAGCTAGACACTTGCGTAATTCAGGTTCTTTTTTTGCTATTCCTGTTCTATCCCACCTACTGCTTCTATAACCTACCTTTTCTCTGGAGATTTAGTGTTAACGAAGACCGCCACTTCAGATGCTTCGAATCAATGGAATCTAGTCTTCGAATGTCCGACTTATTGGAAAAGAATTAAAAAAAATCCACTGCTTCTTTAATTAATCAGTTGATTAATATGTCCTGGTTTCTAATGATATAATATATCGCTCACTTACCAATTCCGATTATCTTATCCACCAACTTTTTTTTTTTTTTTTATCTTTTTGTATTGCCTGTTTAGACATAGCGAATCTCACTCTATAGCGATATGCTAGCTAATCAGGGCCACGGTAGGGCCATGGTAGGGCCATGGTAGGCTACAAGATACTTGCCCAGGAAATAGAGAGTAAAGATAGTAGAGAGGGAGCCCAGCTGTAGAGAGCGAGCCGTCGTGCGGTAAGACGAGTGGATACCACCAGTTGCGGAGGGAAGAAACAAGTCGGTATGGAGTGGGAAGGCTGGGTAGCGTAAAAAGAAATGGTGATGACAGAGAGATGTACTGCGGGTCTGAGCAGCATGAGATAGGACAGTGAGAATGCGCAAGTGAGGAGCAATGACGTTGTAACGTGGGCCGTATGCCATAACCACAAGGGAACTATATGCCTGAAGAGATGGGGTGTGGCCGACGACCTGTGGCCCCGACAGGGAAGTGACAGTGTAAATGGTCCATTGAGCAGCAAAGCTATTGTGGGTAGGAGTGAGAGGCCGCAGCAGACGGGAACTGCTCGCCTAGTCATCTGCGCACATCACAGAGCGGCGCAGGTAAGAGGCGAACATGCGTACGCACTGTCCGATGGAGTCTGATCTCGGCATTGTGGCTGCCAATGGG
The DNA here is from genome assembly GCA_002196765.1 of Millerozyma farinosa. Taxonomy (NCBI): domain Eukaryota; kingdom Fungi; phylum Ascomycota; class Pichiomycetes; order Serinales; family Debaryomycetaceae; genus Millerozyma; species Millerozyma farinosa. The sequence continues at coordinate 616,464 of NBND01000003.1, forward strand.
AGGTCTTTGTAGGTCGGTCGTGGCCCAACGACATGACAATAGATCACGTGATGTATCATGTGCTTCCGATCTCCGCAGCGGTGATAACAGACGGCATCGAGTATGGGACCAGGTCGTGCGCGCTCGCTGTAATGGGATAAAATAGCTTTGTCTGACGCTGGCTACTCGATCGAACTGCTAGCGCCAGCCCAGCCAAGCTGAGCGCGAAAACGCGTGAGACACGAACGCTAGCGAGGTGTATGGCACATGATACACGCGTGATGGCGAGTGCTTGGTTCGCGATCCTTGTGCTGGGCCATCGCAGGCCTGCGTAGGCACCGCCAGAAGCCCTCCGCGACCACTGCCCCCTCCAGCTCGAATCGCGAAGCTAGGATCTAGCTCACCAAACACATGCGGTGCCAGGTCTACATTGGCTAGGCCAAGGCTTTGTCTTAGCCCCTGTGTCACGGTTTTCGCAGCCCTCTGCGGCACATCTCAGACAAATCCGCTACACGCCCCGCCCTTACAGTCGAGACCACTCCATTAAAGTACCAAGGGCGTCGACTACACCTAGATCTACGACAATCATCGTTTCCCGTCGGCTGGACGTTTTTTAACTTCTCCCTTTTTGTTTCAGGAACTGGCACATAGCGAAGCTGTGTTTTCCGCACTGTTGTAAGATGCCCTTCTTTCTCTTTCCATAACTGCTTGTAACAATAATACCACGAGTAGCTAGCAGCCATTCCATGGATCACGTCCTCTACTTCCCCTGCTACAGCCCTGTCGCCATGACGGTACTGTTCTTGGTCGCGTCAAAAAACGAGTACCAGGGGGTAAGTTTACGAAAGTCGTTACAAACACTCGCGACCTTACTCAATTTGATCCAAGATAGGAAAAATAATGGCAACCAAATTCCCTTCAGGTTTTTACTATACATGCATTGTTTTGAAGTTATGGAACAAACTCATAATACAGAAGAAAGGTACGCTATTAGTAGTGGGCAGACTGGTTTCCAGTTGTTCCTAGGAACGTAATTTATTAACCCTTCGGGAATGTGTAATTTGGCGTCTAAGTAACACCGCATAATGGACCAGGGGTATGATTTACACCAAAGTAAATTTTATATAAATATCGTAGAAGTCCTCAAACTTAGCTGTATAGAACCAGCCATTCCATAAGAGTAAGAAGTGCAAGCAAAGGCGAGCCTAGAGGTAAAGAAATATCGCTGGTACCAGGACTTCAATTGTCATCTTAGTCGTTCGAAAAATTAACTCAGACTACGCACAGACCCTTTGCATTGACAATATCAATCTTGCATCCAGAGTTAGAAGAAGAGCCAGAAGAAGCAATCAAGCTCGTTTATTCCGTTTCTGTGTTGCTGAAAACGTTAGACAATCTGATTGAACAGGGTCCTCGTCGCACCAAAAGAGGTACTTTAGCCAGCATACAGAGATCTTTTAAAGATTTCGTTTACATCAAAGCGAACGCCTCATACCTTTAGCGAATAGCGTCCACGTCAACAATAGAAGACAAGATTATCGCCTGACAGCCTCTCCGAGTATTAATATCCGCAGTTTTGTCTTCCAATTTTTGACAGCCATCTGCAAACAAACTTGCGCGTTGAAGCTTAGAACAGTCATTCCTTTTATTTACACCAAAAAGGCTTCTAACGTCGTCGCTCCTTTACAAAAGCAATAAGTATTAGTCCTTCCTTGGTAACCCTGCCCGAAGTTCAGTCATTTATTTACATCTGGACAAATTATAAAAACGGTTGCAAGAATTAAAAACATAGTTTGATACCCCAATTAGTCGCTTAGAGACAAGAAAAAACTACACGCTCCTTTATCTTGATCAGTTGATACCACTCCTTAGATAATACTATCCAAAGTTACGATGCTTATGCAAAAACAATTCAGGTTTGCGCAACTTTTCTTGTTGCTCACACATGCAGCCACTATTCTTGCCCAGGGCAAAGTCGCCGTCTACTGGGGACAAGCTTCTGGAGGCTCCCAAAAAAGCTTAGGTGACTACTGTACGGATGATGTTGACATCGTCATTTTGTCGTTCTTAAACAATTTCCCTTCACCTTGGACCTTGGACTTTTCTTCGCTGTGTTCTGAGAAATTCAGTGACGGCGTCCTCCACTGTTCGCAAATTGGTTCAGATATCAAGAAATGCCAACAAAAGGGTAAGAAAGTTCTTTTGTCGTTAGGTGGCCAAAATGGTAAGCAAGGTTTTAGTTCTGACTCTGAAGCAACAGACTTCGCAAAAACATTATGGAATGCATTCGGTGGTGGCTCATCTGAAGAGAGGCCTTTCGATGATGCAAAAATTGATGGTTTCGACTTTGACGTTGAAAACAAACAACAAACAGGCTACGTTGCTCTTGCTAAGAAGTTGAAAGACTACTATTCTCAAGACTCATCCAAGAAGTATTATTTATCAGCCTCTCCACAGTGTGTTTATCCAGATGAATCAGTCGGTGATGTTTTGCTGCACGTTCCTATCGACTTTGCTTTCATTCAGTTTTATAACAACAATTGTAACCTTGACAAGTCGTTTAACTTTGACACTTGGCAAAAGTATGCTGAATCAGCACCAAACCAGGATATCGAACTTTTTATTGGGTTACCTGGAAGTCTGTCTGCCGCTGGCAGTGGTTATGTTTCCACGGATGTGGTTAAATCCACCGTACAAAAAGTGAGTAGTGACAAGAACTTTGCTGGTATTTCCCTTTGGGATGCGTCAGCTGCAACTTCAAATACTGGCTCTCAAGGTACTTCATATCTTTCTGAGATCAAAAATATCTTGGATTCCTCCTCATCATCAGCCAGCTCCGGATCGTCTTCATCTGGTCTGCTAGCAGCTCAGTCTTCTGAACCATCATCTCAATCTTCCGTCCAACACTCTTCTTCCTCTCTGGAACAAGCTTCCTCTTCATTGATTCCTCACCAGAGTATTGCTCAACAAGGCACTGAATCTTCTTCCCTGGCCGCCACTGCTGCAGGATATAATGCTGCTGCGACTGCAGCTACTATCTCTGCTGCCAGTGATTATGCTTCAACTGCTGCTAACCAAGAAGTACCAACTAGTACTAGTTACAATATCAATGTTTACGGTACTCTGTCTGCACCACAGTCGAATACTATCATTGGAAGTAGCCACCAAGCAGTTGCAGACGACTCGGTTGTCGAGGCCAGACAAGACAGCCAAGTCGTGCCAGCTCCCTCTTCTCAGTCATTCAAGTCATTCTCCAACTCGTCTAGTTCGACCACATATGAAAGCTCCAGTTCTTTTGATACTGCTACTGGCACTAACTATGGAAATAAGATAAACGCCGAATCAGTGACATCACAGGGATCAGCAGCTAGCAGTTATCCATCTCAACAAAGTGCCAGCGTTAGCGAGAGCGTCAGCACTGACTCAACTTTGACTACGACCTTGCGTAGGACTATTATGAAAGCGCCTTTTTCGAATAGCACTACCAATAATGGAGCTCATGCTGCTCAAACTGCTGTCGCAAAACCTACTACTAATGCTAATAACAACAAGAATAGCTATCACTACAGTGCCATGGTTGTCGGGCCATCACTGGACGCCAACGGTGGCAGCAACAAAGATCAGTCTGGCTCTAGTGCTAACCAATCGGGATCAAGTAACAACCTGACTATTTCTCATTCAGGAAGCAGTAATGGTCAAGAGAATTCTAACCAGAGTTCTAATTCTGACTCTGATGGAGACACAACCACGACCATCTATAGTACGATTTCTACAACCGTAACATCAAAGTCATTTTCGAACACTGTTGCACCATCGTCTTTCCGTTCTGAGTCAGTTACAAGCCAGCTTAACTCAACGGCGAATATCACAAGCAGCACCTCGTCTGCCATGTCAAGTGGATTTGTCTCTTTGAGCAGTTTTTCTCCTTCGAGTACTTCTGCGAACGCCCAACAGAAGAGAGAGATAAAAGATGTTGCGATAAATTCGGAAGCTAAAGCTTCCTTGACTACTGTCTCATGGTTTTCCTTGTTATGTCTAGCAGTCACTTCATTGTTCTGATTGTAAATTAGTTATAGTATGTAAATGCAGTTTATATGTGTATGCTATGAATTAAAATGTGTTTTATTGGTGATCGAATGACGCAATGTATAGGATACCAAACCAGCGTAGTAGGCTGCATGATATGTCGTTAATGAACCGGTAATTTACTCATATTACATTCCAAAAACGCCATGGGTAATATTACCAAGAAAAGCACGCGCTCATAAGGCTAGCATATAGATACCTTCCACCCGAAATCTTCACATATTTCAACCCAATCAACACAAAAATCACCTTTCTTGTTCCTTATCCAGGCTTCTTCTATGATTTCCCTTACCCTTGTTAAATTTCCAGTATTGTGCCTCTCGTAAACTCTGTCAAGAAATTTCCTTATCCTATCTCTGGTTAAATCATTCCCGCATGTAACCCCACAGATCAACAACAGCATATGCAAGCAAGTGACAAGTCTTGTATCTATAAGCTCATCTATGGCGTCTAGTGATCTCATCAACAAGAGTTGAATTTCACTAGAACAGGGTTGAACTCTTTTTATATATAATGCCAAATATATATGGCTGACCTGTCTGTAAAGTTCAAATAACGTGAGATGAGACTCAATATCTTCTTCCGGGCTTTTAGCCAAGATACTCATTTGTGATTTGCTTGGTTCTACCTCATTTAGTTGTTTGACAAGCTCCGTTGTCCTTCTATCAATCTCCTCGTGTAGACCCAACTGTTTGCGAAGAACATCTCTTTTAGCGAGAGACGAAGAGTCCTGGAAGATGACAGCCTCAATTTCATCAGCTAGCTTGTCTCTTGCTATCTTGAATTGAACTTTGGCATTCATTATTTCCCCCAAAATTAAAAATACTGGTTGTGCACAACCTTGCACAGGATCTAGGCCGTAATTACCTGTTTCCAAAAGTCTATACTCTTTAAACAATGTGTTATATTTATCCATAGAGCAAGAGGTTCCGTTTACTAGTGCCACTGAAGACATAATGTCATGATGCTGGAAATAAGACACCAACCATTTCACGTCGTTCGAGAAAAAAAAATCCTTACAAAATTTGGCTAGCCCTCCATATCTTTTTAAAAGGTCAGTACATTGTCGGAATAGATCATACCATCGGGAAACATCCCCGGAAGATATTTCAGCGCTGATAGCTATTAGAAAGTAGCAAAAGGCGCCATAGTAACCATAAGAATCCAAATTAGCATTTTCCAAATATCGTTTCTTCACCAAGTCATAGGCCTTCTTTTTATATGTCTGCACCTTTTCATCAGAAAAGCCATTTAAATATACACCGCCCCAGGCTGCGAGAGCGTACGCGACGGGCTCTTCAGAAGTTGCGACAGCGAAGAAGGTTTTTATAAAATAGTTGGAATCTCTAGGACCAATACACATAAATCGGGCAACTTCTTGCTCAAAGTAATCTAGGTAACAAAGACCATCTTCTTCAAGATATAGACTTAATGTTGGCGCAGGCTGTGTCAAGAGCATGGGACTGTACAACTCTGAATCCTCAGTTAACATATTATCAATTGCTAAATCAGCATTAGTCAACATCTGGCTCGGGTCAGTTAGTTGTGTCAATGCATAATTATCAAAGTTTGGAGAAAGAGAAACCTGTCCAATGATCAGTAGTTCATGAGTACTCTGTTTGTCTGTATTAGCCAACTCTACGGCATTTTCTTTTACAGCTTCCTTGTTCCTATCCTTTTTTGATATTCTCCAACTACCTGTCTTAGGTGTAATCTCCAGTAATGGTCTATATTCTTTTATCTCGAATGAGCATTCCTTGTCATGCTTCATACAAAATCCACAGATAGGATGTACTTCATCACATTTCTTTCTTTGGTGCGTTAGTCATATTGTTCACAATGGGAAATTCATAGCATAAAGCTTAATTATCATCAATAATACTCACTTTCTTTGACGACATGTAGTGCAACCAGTCTTGGACCTTACTTTAGAGCCTAATACAATCCTATTTGTTTCAATGGGTTTTCGCTTAAATACATTCTTATGTCCACCATTTGAAATTTTCTTACTATTGAGCTGCCGAAATGACTCGCTATCTATAACGGAAAACATAAGCTGCTAGCCTGACTTTATATCACTATCCTTTCCACTATTGGCTTTTGGTTACTAATCACGACTATTATTGCAATATTTAATGAATCATAGATATACTAGCTTTTACATTAAGTAAGGAAAAAAGAAAAAAGAAAAAAGAGACTAATATTAAACATTAATGCTTCATCTAGATAAGCTGTTATTTCAGAAGTAGCTTTTGAGTGCCCAGTGGCATTTAGAGGTCGTACTCAAGGACTGTGTTGAAAATGAGTGGCAAGCTAGTTTTGATGGTATAAAAGCTCTCCTATATACTATAATGCAGTAAATTAGAAACTAGCGTTAAAAAGAATCTACTACTTTCATTAAGTGAACATATGTGACCACAGTAAAACAAAATTCAAATATTATGCTATCAATCATCATCCTCAATATCTGTTTCCAAGTCACAAACAGCCCTACAATTGGGACAGTAAAATTGAGGATAGCTTTTAATAATGATGGGTCGTATGCATTTGTAATGCCAGCAGTGAGAGCATGGACTGATGAAGAGTGCCTGACATGGATCTAGCTTCATTAAGCATATAGCACATTCAGAGAGACCGTCACCTGCTAGCGCCTTGCCAATAGCCTGGTTGTTTTCGCCATTTGTCGAGGTGCCAATCGCTAGGCTCTTCAATTTCTGGTGTATTTCCAAATTGAAATTGTTGACTTTGCGCTGCCAACTCTTGTTAAATTCGCATCTCATTTTAACACATCTGTATACCTCCTCTGTCCCACCTCTATAGTCCATGCCTAGTTGTATGATGTCTCCATCCATTAATGGCATGAGCGTCAGTTCTTCTGAAGCACGAGAAAGCCTTATGTGGTTGAGAAATGTTCCAGATGATGACCTACAGTCTTTCAAGAACCACTGACCGTCCTCATTGCACTGGAACAAGGCGTGTGTTCTTGATACGACTTTCGATTTGAAAACAATGGGAGCAGAAGAACCCTGAGGTGCATGTGCAGCGCTCTTGTTCTTCTCGGTGTATCTCCCAATAGGGATACTTGTTGAAGGCTTAATTCTTCTGATTACAGGAGAAAAATATAAGCCTGATGTAGCTGATGAGTGGTCTATAACCGGGGTCAACCTTACAGAGAAGAACCCGTCTTTATCGACTCCACGAGAAATGCTGTTTTGTTCCGAATCTGATGTTCTGTTTCGCTGTTGCTCAACATTGGCTGATGTATTCAGGTTATCCGATTCCCTTTCATGTTGAACGCGAGCGGTTTCATCTGCAAGCAACCCTTCGCCACCAGAGCCGTTCTCTTCTGGAAGCTCGTTGACTCTCGTGATATTCAAGTCATTTGCAGCATCTATATCGCTGCCGCTAGATGATTGTACCTGGGTGTTTGTAGGGAGGTGCGATTGCTCGTTTGACAATATGTCAAAAGAGCCCGGGCCATTTCCAGATGTGTATTGACTGATATTTGCAATTGTGGGACTGTTAGACATGAAATTCTGAGGGTTATCGACGTTTGGCGCCTGTGGCCTTATTGAATTAGTAAATGAACTCAAAAATCCGAGTCCAAAAGAAGAACGTCGACCAGAAGATGTACCGTGGCCCGCATTAATACTGGAGCTTCTTAGCAAGTCGCCGGTACTTGAATATGCTCCGCTGGGCTCGTTGTAAGGGGCGTCGCGTCCCTCATTACGGCTCTGCTCGTCCAAGCTATTATTGCCGCTACTGCTTCCTTCGCCAGTACTGCTTGGTGCTTCAGCCTCGTGTGCCACCCTCTCTCCGTTTGCACTTAACATTTTTTTGTCCACTGGCGACAACGAAAAACCAGAACTTGGTGCGCTGATGGGACTTTCCTTACCTGCCTTCGTCTTTGCTCCTATGTACATCTGCTCTGCCGCCTCAAACCTCGTCTGCACGGCTATTCATACGATGCGCTGAGTGCCACTTGAAAAAGAATGCCCACGATGACACTTGGATATCCGTCTGTTCCCAAGTACTACGTATGAGACTTCTGAAACACTTTTGATGATACGTCTTTCACTTTTACTAAGCTCGGTCCAAGTTAAGTCCTTATTCAAAATAGCTAACCTCGTACCTGACTTGAAAACTGACTATGAGGTGCTATATTTATTAAAGCCTCTTCTTTTGAAACCTCAAAAAAAATTCTGTTGATGGTTAACGGCGTATATTATTTTACTAATTTTTACCTTAAGCCAGCGCAATAAATTTGGTATGGTCAGAAAGTTACACAAAACCTGTCTCCTCATACGCACTACAGGCGAAAGCAGGTTTCTTTCCTTGGGCATCATAAGCCATATAGTTATATAGACCAGAAGTAAACAGTTAGAGGTGAAGTAAAAGATAGAGATAATTAATCAGTCATCTACGCCGATGAGTCTCAAAAGAAGCGATTGAAGTTGTTCCCTGCCTCTTGGACTGCGCCATATAAAGTGATCGCTGTTTTCTGCAACAATCCATTCGGTGGTCTTGGAGCTCAACCGGGTTAGTTCCCTCTGCCATTTACCCCAATTCAAGGACCTCTTTATCATATTATCGGAGGAGATGACGCTGACCGGGACGGACTCGATGTTGGACGACACGACTTCGCTGTAAGACAAGATCGAGGAAGAAACCTGTTCCTGTAGACGGGCTCTTAGGTACTTGGGCATATAACGCATATCTGAGCCGAAAATACGGTTATTAGAAGAATATCTTTTTGGGTGGAAAAACCAGTGGATATTTGGTATGATCCCCAATGGCGACACAAGGCCTTTGAGCCATACTTTGAAGCCCGTTTTGACGTCCATGAACTCGAGTATGTTTTTAAACACCTTCTTGTTTTCGTTTTTGAAGTTAGTTCTGCTGAATGGGCGCTGCTTCAAGAGGTCTTCGTGCCAGCTTTCTACCAACAAAAGCGAATGAACCCTTCCAGTGTTCCGGGAGGCAAACATTCTGGCGTACAAGCCGCCAATATCAAACCCTACTACTGCGAAAGGACCCTCGATCTTCTCGCGCAAGAGTGCCTCAGTTAACACTTCACTCACAATTCCAATCGAAATAGGCGAGGGGGCGCTATCAGAAAAGCCGTAGCCAGGCCTGTCCCAAATGCAATACCTGTCTAATTTGTTCAAGTGGAACAACTCTTCTACCCATTCCTGGAATTCCTCGCTAGAGGTGTGCTGCCCACCCTCAATCAACACTATTGGCTGGGAATCATTTCCTTCGCCTAAACTTTTATGAACATCCCCATAACACGATAAATGAACCCTGTAGCTATCGTTATCAACAGGTATAAGCTTTCCCCAAGGTTTTTCGTGGGTGTCAAAAGTTTGTAGCCAGATGAACAAACTGATATTCCAGATGATTAAAAAAAGAACAAACTTCATGACAATCTTTACAAGCATAATAAATAGCTCTGAAATTGTTCTACGAGTCTCTGCCCTGCCTGTGTACTTAATCTCCTGATAAAGCCTGCCCTTTTCGACCCAGTAATCAGCAAAGCAGTTCAATAAAATATTACCAAATGTCCATACCAAAATAATAATACCAGGTAATGAAAATTGCTGTCTCATGGGCCCTACTATCAAGACCAAAAATAAATCAATTCCCGTTAAGGCTGAACATACGTAGCCAAGAAGTCTTTCGTAGTAAGCTGGAACTGCGAAACACCATAAAGTAACCAAACTCGTAATAATACAAATGAGAATTAAGTCTAATTCTAAGGGAGACCTTCCTCTAATTCCAAATCCAGGCACTGAAATGAAGTCATCAAGCACACAAACGAAAAGCAAGACTCCATTTATCGCGTTAATCACAGTGAGTACAGACTTGAGTAGTCTTATTTTGTGTAAATTGAGAGGAGATACTCTTGCATCGTCCGGACTCAAGAGCTTGTGTGGTCTTTCACGGTCACTGAGCAATGGTTGACGCTCGAGGTCCAGAGTAGGAGGCGTATCTGGCATCCTTGCATCCGCATTATGTTCCACTGGTTCCTGGTACAGAGAATTCTCACGTACTTCAGCAGGCATCGAGTTATGTGTTTCACCTTCCCTACTTACTGCTTCGTTATTAGTTGGCATATCGCTAACTTCCTGTTGTCTATTTTGTTTTGAAATTCAGCACTTTGCCTGGCATAGCAATGTTAGCAAACGGGCTCTGTAAAAAAGCAATGTAAAATACTAGCTCAGAAAACGCTATGACACACCCACAAAGTTAAAGATACACTATTGGAATAATCTTAGCCTGTAGTCAATGCTACGGTAACCTAGGTTATTGAAAATTAACTCTAGCTCTGACGACCTGGAAGGATTAACAGCTGTAGTCCATTTACACCCAGTAGCACCGATCACATGACTCCTTCATAACCTCACTACCTTATCTACCTTTAATACACAAAGAAGAGCAGTATAATGAAAGATAATGAGTGCCAAAACAGTGATATCTATTCCGACTACGTCAACCCTGAGTAATGGAGTGCAGTACTACCATATATCGCTTAAGCTACCGCTTAGAAATATCACTGTTATCAGAAGGTATTCTGAATTCATAACCTTGGTAGAAGACCTAAGTAAGGACTTGGGTATCAACACGAAACAATTTCCTTATAAACTTCCGCCGAAAAGCCAGTTTTGGAAGCTGAAGACCGAATTGATAGAGCTGCGGCGCAATGCTCTCTGCGAGTTTTTGAATTGCGTAGTTACGGATAGAGAACTTCAGAATCACCCTATCGTGCACCAGTTTCTCCAGATACCTGGTCAATTCAAGTTCCCTCCTAGGCTATTTGCAAATGAAGAGACGTCATATGACGAGTCGCATCTTGAGATAATTGACACCGACATAGATAAATTCTCCTGGTTGGACTATTTGAGGCGTTATAGGGATTATTTCTCTAAATTGTCAAGCTTGATCTCAAGTTATTCCATAACACAAAAGGCCGATTTACGAAGCAGGATGAACAGCTTCCTCTTGCCAAATATTGACAGGTTAGCTAACTGTCTTGAGAAGTTAAAGAATGAAAAGCAAATTAGTCTTAAGGAGTATGAAACTAGGAAATCATCGGTTGATTCTCTCAAAAGTGATTTTCTTGTGCTTCTAAATCATCGCATATTTAGCCGACCCTCTTCAGAGAAACATGTATCTTCATCTAATAGGCTGGGAAGAGTTTTAGGTGCATCACAAGATCAATATCCTTTGACCGAAAACAGCAAAACGGTAAATTTGTCAAACAAAGAGTTGCTTGGTCAGCAGTTGCAAGTTCATCGCCTGCAAGATGAAGAGTTGAATGAGCTTAGAAAGATTATTCGAAGACAAAGAGAAATTGGAGAAGTCATAAAGACAGAAGTGGATGAACAGAACGAGCTATTGGACGGCTTCAATGAAGACATCGAGAGAACGGGTCAAAAATTACATAAGGCAAGACAGGACGCCAAACGCATTTTATAGATAAAGTAGTGATAATGGTAGTATATCTTAGGTGTATTAGTGACACATTTTTATAGAATATAAGAATCTCCATAATTATCTCGATTCTACAAAATTACGCAATTTTGATAAATTATCTAATCTATACATGATATGGTGCGACGACATATGAATGAAGATACCCAGCTAAATGGAAAGCAGAACATGGAACCATTCAATAGTAGCTTACATTTCATGTTTAGAATATAATTAACACTTTGGATCATTATAAATCTGATGAGATAAGCGGAAGAGGGAAATACATACAATGCAAAAATAGTACACTACACAGAAATAATGTTCTTATTCTATTCAAGGGACTGGAAAAAAGTCGATTAACCAATTGCCGCAATACTGAAGCTTATAGCAAGCGAAAGTGCTCTATGAATATATCTCTGGATGTAATTTTTTTAATACATCTGCCCATATCTTAATTGCCTCACGTATATCGTCTTCCTCTAGAAAACTAATTGAAAGTCTTACATAATGCTTTCCCCATTGCCTTTCATCCTGGCTGACCTCAAAATTATCACCTGAGGCCAACACCACATTCTCTTTTGCAACTTCTTCGACAACTTTCTTATGGTCAAAGTTTCCAGGTATCTTTATCCAAACGAAGTACCCACCATTACCACCGTTAATTTCTAGACTGTCAGGAAAGAATTCTCGCAAACTTTTCTTTAAGACTTCAGCCCTTCCGGAATATACTTTGATCAAACGTGAAATGATAGTATCGAGCTTACCACTCTCTATTAAGTGTCCAACCACTAGCGTCGATAATTGGCCAGGCGTACCTCCAGACCTATTTGCACCCGTAACTGCTAACTGATCAGCAAACAGCGGTGTTGTTGTTTCCTGCCAACCAACTCTTAGACCTGGGGCAATGATCTTCGAAAATGTTGCATTAGACACAGCATTCCCGAATTTATATCCGGCAGGCAAAGTGTCTCTATCTAAATGAGTAAACTTGGGAAGATACTGAGGGTCATCTTCGTAGTTTAATAAGTCATATACGTCGTCGCAAATGAGAAGTAAATCGTGCTTTCTTGCAATGTCAAGGAGCTTTCTCCTTGTCTTCAAGCTGTAAGTCAATCCACCAGGGTTAGAGAATGTTGGGACAAGGTACATAACATAGCGGTAAATTTTGCGATCAGGCCGACCGGTTGGGTCCTTAATAATGCCAGGTTCCGAACTTCCAACATCATCGTTCTGATCATATAAAGTCAATTGCTTCTCGAGATAGTCTAGATCCACTTCGTATTCCCCTCCGGTCGTTTCTTCGATAGCGGTGAGCTTCCCTTCAAATCCAACATCTATGAATGTCTGGTTTATTAAGTAATAAGTGGGGGTCACTATAAATGCCCTTCTTGTGATGGACTTGGTATCAGTGAATGAAGTTAATATGTTTAAGATACCATAAGACGCACCCGCCGTCAAGTTGATAACACTTGGATCGGTATTTTGACGGCCAAAGTACTTGTCGCTCCATTTTGCAATGGCCCTTCTCACATCAAGATTTCCCTTATCTGTGCCGTAGGTCAATGGGTGTCGATTGTGTACATCGTCATAGTCAGCCGAATCATTGTTGACAAGAACATGCTTATATGCCTCCGCTATTTCCGAGGCTGGCAATAGCTCTCGAGAGGGATGCCCCTTGAAAAGATTGAGGATGCCTCCTGACCGAGTCATCTTATATGGAGAATACTCCTTTCCTGGTCCTCCCTTTAAGGCACACCTACGAATCATAGTCACGTGACATGGATAGAATCCGTAAGTTGACGCAGGATAATAGATCAACACCCAAGAAGAGTAAGCTCTGAACAGAGACCGCCCTTGTTAAAGAAACAGACTAGTCCACACATAGTTACTTCAGTTTTGTCACCTGAAAGCATGGAACATCGGCATCATCTATGAATTTTGACGAGTACATTACACAAAAGTGAAAATTATGTTGAGGTTCGCACTTTGGCCAATTAATCAACAGGTAAATCGAATTAACTACGGTTCTATCAAGGTGACCTTCGACGACTAACAGGGATACGTACTTCGGTTAGTATATAATTATGGCCGGTGTAACTTCAGCGGGACTTTTATTGAGTGCTTTTCTCGGAGGCGTGGCAAGAAGATTGCAGGTATCAATTATCGGTAAAGAGTATCCAAGGTCATGGAATAGAGTACCAGGGTACCTTTATTCAATTGGATTCTTCACAGGTGGCTACTTGATATTTAGCCAAATCATTGACAACAATAGAAAGATGTTAGACAGAAGATTACAAGTTTTGAGAGAGCAGAGAGCTCAAGAACAAATTTTTCATGAATTCTCTGACGAAGAAGAAGACCGCAGGTTCACCGCGGACAAGAGAGGAGGGCTTTTCAGGATTCTTGACAAGTCTGTTCAAAGCCACAAATAATATATTCTTTTTGTTTGTGACTAATTAACATTGCATTTGTTGTATACTTATATATATAAAATAACATGAGACCTATTTTTTAAAAAGGGAAGCAATCAGCCCATGTAAATCTATAACGTTCCACTACTAGAAACAAATAGTATTATTCTTCGAACTTTTGGAAGGTGTCCTGGTTTTCATCGTCTTTGTTATCCTCATTCTCTTCGCTCTCAGCATTACTATCGTACTCCTCTGGAACATCGCTTCCTTCTTCTTGTTCCATGCCAGCTTGGTAAGTTCCATCTTCATCTTCGTCGTCACTGTCATTTACGACAGGCTGTTGGTTTGGCGATGTACCATCATTTTTCTGGGCAGTATTATCGCCATTCTCTGTTGTAGCCTTTTCCTTCAACTCGGCGTTGAAAGAATCATCATTAATACCCAATCTCTTGGTGAAGTCGTCGATAATTTGAAAATATTTTTGATCTAACATTCCAAATTCAATAGTCTCTACTTTAGAGTCTTTTTTCTCATTGGAAACAGTTATTGAGAGACTGAATGTGAGCCTTGTGATGTTGCTATAAGAGATGTGCTTGATGGACGATACCTCGAAAACTAATATAGGCTTTTTGAAACCGAAGATTATGAATGGTGGATTGTATTCATTAGAAGCAAGAAAAGCCAAGGATCCATCTTTTGCGCCCTTATATGCTTCTATTATAACCAAGTCATTCTGAGAGTTGGCATTTTTTGATAGAGCAAGACCAGAATCGGTGTTGAGGGTGAACTGGTTTTTGGTGGGGATTAATGAGGGAAGATAGTTGATTAAATGAATCCCACAAAGTTGGAACTGTCTTTGCAAAAAGCTTATTATGGCCTCACTTATAGGCTTAATACCATCTGAGTTCTCGTTTTTAACGTTCAAGGCATTTATTTTAGTTTCTGCTTCAGCAGGAATCTTTCCCGTCTTGATCAACTGCTTCTTGGCAGTATCGAAGTTGATCTGGCAGATAATGGGGTCATTTTTCGTTACATTTTCCGCTGCTGAATCTTTTATCCAGAAACAGAGAAGTCCTATGTTTTTTTTCGACGCCGTTGTAGAGTTTCCAAGAATTGGAAGCAAAACACAGAGCCGGATCAGACTAGAAAGGTCTCTGATGGTGAACTCAGGCACGTATGTAACTGGCAGTGCTATCAGAAGAAGAGGCTCGGGCTGACCGTTGCTTCCCAAAGTAAGGTGAAATATCAAGCTAAGCTTCTTGCGTACAGGTGACTGGAATGAGATTTGTGGCAACTCGAAAATGATCTCCTGTTCGTTAATTCCTCCATTCTCAGTCTTAACATCCACCATTCCAGGACTTGGTGTTGCATTTTCCGACTTGCTGTCACTATTCTCGGATCTTTTCCGCTTTCTGTCCTCATCCTCAAGCGAAGACGCTAAATATGCGTATATTTTATCAAAGAGTTGCTTGCTTGCTGGCTCTTTTTGTATGAGCCCCATTACCTCCTGTTGTAGGCCGCTCGGTAGTTTGTTGATCCATTCACTATTACCACTCATATTAGTCTTGACCTTTGTCACTATAAATAAGATTAATGGACGCCCTTAACGCTGTCGCGTTGCCTATTTTTTTCCCTTCTTTTTAGAAGAAATCATTGTATATCTATACTAGTCCCAATTAATAGAGAAATCTTCGGAGGATTTTATCGATAAATTGATCGTTTACTTCATATTATACCGGCAAAGGATGCTGGGTGACCTAGGTAGATTCAACAGCATTGATCTCGATGAGACTGCTTTGCAGGACAATTTTGGCGTTCTCATCTTGTTACCGTCTTTAGCAGTGGGACTATTCACGTCGAAACCTCGTATTGACGTGCTACAGAACTTGATCGAAGAAGAAAACTCATTCTTGCAAACGATAGATGGAAGTAGAGATGTAGAGATTCAGGCAATTCGGGAGCAGGCGGTTCACATAAGTTTGAACAATGAGAGTCACTCGGCTGGTGAATCGACCTTGTGTATTGATACAGAAAAAAGCCTTGGGTTGAGCCTTCTTTTCGGCGATATTTACAACAAGGCATTGGCTTTACTTTCATCACCTTCAAATGTCGATGTCATGGTTTTCAGCAGGCTGGGAAAAGAGCCTCAAGATTTACTGGAATTGGGTGCAAAGTATTTGGCGGGTGAGTTTGATGACCTATTCAAACAAGAAGAGACGAGCCCCGAAGATTATATTATCACCATACGTGTAACACAGCAATGTCGCACGGAGATAGATCACCGGAGAAAGGTTTCATTGAAGAAAGCAGCCATGATCCGTAAGGAGTTGATACAGCTAGAGCTTGAAGAGATAATACATCGAGCCAAAGCAAGCCAGGAGGAGGTGCGCCAGTCGACCGGCAGTGGCCAGCATATGCATGAGATCGAAAAAAGAAGATCCGAGTTGGAACTGGAGCTCAATAGCGGCTTTTCGATATATCAAGTGTCTCACGTCGTAGACCTTAAGACTTGGTACTGTACGTGCACAGAGTACCAGATGTGTTATACAAGAAGCTTTACACTGTATCACGCCGAGGAGAAGGCATCTGACCCGGCTAGCCCTGAACTGCCCACTACGAAACAGGTATCGCTGTACACAAAGGGCCTCAAAATGGTTGCGGTGAACGAGTTAATCAAAGGAGAACCCAACTGCGTATCCAAGTTTTTCACCAGAATAAAAAATCAAAAAAACACAAAACACCTCCAGCAGCTCCCCATATGCTGTCACTTACTAGCAGTAGTTCTCGTCTCGGCCAACATGAACCATCACTCGAAGCTACACTCAGTCTCCTTTCATACTAACATCAAGACTGTGCTTACATAATGCAGGAATCATCCAACCAAATTTTTGATTCGGACGAATGTGACACAAATACACATTTTTCAAAAATTTTCTAGTGGAAGCGGGCATAGAGATTATTTTGATACAAGGTAATAAATATACAAAAGTGTAAAACGTGAAATAGAAAACAAATCATTAGTACAATTTTGCAACACACCAAGCATAATCTCGGCGATATCACTCAAGCAAATTATAAAACTGATAGCCAATAGAAAGAACAGCATACCTTTAGGAGCAAATAAAAGTTGATTAGTCACTATCAACGATACATTTAAAGCAAATTCTGTTTGGTTTCATGATTTATTATTGAAATTTGATTTTGAGAAAGTAGAGCAGCGCATATGTCGGCATCATCTTCGAATACAACCAGTTCAGGACCTAATCGATTCCGTGGAGATGCGGCCAGCTTCTCCCCGAGCCAGACTTCACCTAGCATGATTCACCAACAATACCAGCAGCACATCTATCCTGATTATCTCTACGGTAGCCCTCTGATGGCTCCAAACCAATACTATCCATACATGCCATACATGATCCACCCTAGTGCGCCATACGCGGAGTTTAACCCATATGGCCAAGCCTACCAAGCATACCCTTTACAAATTCCCCAGTATCCGGGACATCCATACCCTGTCATTCCTGGAGGTGTTGGTGCCAATGGTATGAATATGGCAGCAATGAACATGAATATGAGCATGGGCATGGGTATGGGAGTGATGAATCGACCCAAACTGGCACACGCAAGATCCAAAAACCACCACCACAGCAGTGGCAGCGTCGGCTATAACAATAGCAACGGCAGCAAAGAAAGTTTGTCAAATGACATCAGTGCCTCTAGCAGCACGGATAACTTTAAGCAACCTCCCCCTTTCACAAAACGTCATTCTGACACAAAGGGTGGGTCGTACGATGAGGCAAAACAGTCTGAGCCTCATCGCCAGAGCACACCGACCAGAAAACTAGGAACGAAACTGGATACAGAAGCATCCACAGAACAAGGCTCTAAAGTTAATGAAGCATTACATTTTCCATTATATTTCAATCTGAACCTCGATAGTTTCATTCATGCTCAAAAAACATTATTAAAGAAGAGAAGGGAAAAAGAGAACGATAAAAAAGAAAGACTTGTTAAGGCACTTACTGATAGAGGAGTAGAAAACCAAGGTTTAATAATTAATAGAGTCGACGGTGTAAAAATAATAGATTATAATGAAAGTAACGTAATAGAATCAGTTGAAAATGATTCATACAATAAGTACTTACAGTCTGCAAGAAACAGCTCAAGTTCTCGCGAAGGAGATAAAACAGCGTTTGCTTCTAATGGGAATATTGACGATAATAAGGCCTCTGGGAAACCTTCTAACTGGGCGGCAATCCTTCAGAATACTCCCGCAACTCTCCCGCGTAAGCCTAAAGCTCCATCGAAGAGTGGGAATTCTGTAGGCCATTCGAAAAGCCCTTCGATCAGTACACAGAGCCCGTTACCACAAGAGCTTACTCTGGCTGAAAATTCAGACACGTCAGCTGCAACATTTCCATTAGGTGTGTTAGTATTAAACATAATGTTTGATAAGAAGTTTTCACTAACATCGGCTAGAACCAATATACCAGTTTACAAGATCAAGAAGAGAGGCCTTACGAATACGGGTAACATATGCTATATGAATGCTATTTTACAAGTATTACTCTATTGCGAGCCATTCAATAAAATGCTCAAATTAGTCGAGACAAAAACAGTGGGAAATTTGGGTAACAAGTCTTCCACTCCACTTCTCGATTTGGTTGTCAAATTCTTTAAGGAATTCTCGTCGCTGCAACGGAACAGTAATGGCATTATCAAGCCATTTGCGGTCGAAAATTTTTATTTGAGTTTGATTGCCAATGAAAAATTTCAGCATTTGAAATGGGGACAACAGGAAGACGCCGAAGAATTTTTAGGGTATCTCTTAGACGGGCTTCACGAAGAATTTGTCAATGCTACTAGAATGTTGACCACACCTCAAGTTGACGGGCTTATACAAAACTTCCAGAAGATGCATGAAGGGAGCGATGATTATAATGTACGTGAATTTAAAGCGAATGTTAAAAACACCATAAAAATCTTGAAAAAATACTCTGAACCGGCAAACGAGGGAGAAGATGCCGAGAGTGAAAATGATGGATGGGCTGAAGTTGGTTCTAATAACAGAAAAGTAAGTGCAAAAAGAACGGTTGAAATAGAGCCATCTCCAATCACTAGCATATTTGGAGGCCAATTCAGATCTGTTCTTCAAATTCCAAAAAGCAAAGAAAGCGAGTCAATCACGTTAGACCCATACCAATGTATACAGTTGGACATATCCGACCCTTCCATTGGAACTATCGAAGAGGCGTTCAAACATATGAACGAGACAGAGAAAATTCCCTATAAGACTGCTAATAAAGAGGTAATCGCCAAGAAACAAACTTTTATTGACCAACTCCCTAATGTGTTGGTTATACACTTGAAGAGATTTTCTTACCAGCAAGTAGCGAGAGATGGTAGTCATGCCGATGACTCTGCACAAAACAGATCCACTGGTGGTCTAGGCGGAATTGAGAAGTTGCGCAAGAAGATCACGTATTCGCACACGCTTACAATTCCTAACGAAGTGCTTTCACCTATAACCCAGAAGCAGAGCGTTAACGGACACCACTACAAACTTTTTGGGGTGGTTTATCACCACGGCGTAGGCGCCGAGGGAGGACATTACACATGTGACGTTCTCAGGAAGTCCTCGCTTCATGATAGCCAAGAGGAGTCCAACGACAAAAAGATAGACAACGAATGGATACGAATCGACGACACGCAAGTAGAAAGTATTGACAAGAACGAGGTCCTTGACTCGGGTAGCGAGGAATCATCGAAAAACGCATACATCCTATTTTACCAGAAGATTTTAATTTAGCTGGGCTGCCACTTAACAAGATGCATGTAGAGGTGTATCGATGCTGAGAACGTGCAGCAAAACACCACACCTGACCGATGCTGTATTTTGCCTGTGTTCAATCTGGTTATGGTTAAAACTGGGGTTCTAGTACTGGTAGTGAAGTATTTCAGGAAGCTTGATTCACCGGTTGGGGATTGCTCTAATAAATGTCTGTTCAGGTCGACAGGTCAGGGGAAATAATTGTTATATACTATCGGCATCTTCACAGTTTTTTTATTTCCGATCTAATCATTAGCCTCAATTCTTGTATAAAGTATATATCATAATCTCATTGGTGCATAAATATACCACTGTAGGCCCGTTTCATATCGATACCACGAGGCGGCCAAGGCAGGCTGTAGTAAGTAAGATGTATCAGAGATCTGCCGAGGAGATCAAAACCTAGTCACAAAACTTTGTCCGTGCAACAACCACACAATCTAACACAAAATTTACGAAAAATATTCTCCCTAACACGATTCATGTACCGTTCTTATCGCAGTAAGCCCCACGCCGACAAGTGCTGGACCCCGACAGCCTTAGGTGCAGCACAAGCCCCTAGCAAAATCCGCACACCTATCCTGGGACTCCGTTAGCACTAAAAAAAACTACAATCATCATTTATGTCATAATATATTAAGATATTAAACTAGAATACACTCTCGCTAACTAATTAAAAAAAAGCCCATCAGAAATGACTTCTCACACTTAGATAAGAGCAGCAGCGAAGGCAGCAACACCAGCAGCAGCACCAACAGCAGCCTTACCAGCACCGTTAGAAGCAGTGCTGACGGAAGCAGCAGAGCTGGCTGGAGCCTCAGACTTGGAGGCTGGTGTGGTGTAGGTAGTTGGGATAGTGCATGGACCAGTGACGGTCAAGGTGGTGGCCTCGGTAACAGTGATGGTCTTGTTGTTGACAACGATGTGAGTTGGCTCTGGGCAGTAAGTGGTGAAGTCAGTGACAACGACGTCAGTGGTGACAGTCACGTTAGCAGCAGCGGAAGCAGCAGAAGCCAAAGAAGCAGCAGCGATAACCTTGTTGAATTGCATTATGTCTAGTATTGAAGCGAAAGACTTGACTTAGTGTTAATACAAGCTAATAAGTTTATTAAAAAAAATTTATATTAGTTTTAGGGAGAACTCTCTGCTCTTTTATACCCGTCGGCCCTGCTCCTTCCCCTTTATGGCTTTTCGTCGTATCACCTTACATTGCTGCTTGGAAAATTTTCTTTGATGCTGGGCCCGTATGGTTTGATACACCATATCGGGAAGGTAGTGTTCCTAAAACGGACGTCGAGCAAACAGTGAGTTTTGCCTTCTAAAAACAGCTATGTTATTTAGGTTGCGGTGAAGAGCATCGGTTGTGGACACGACCTATAATTGGCGGGCGGGAGCGGGGCTTTGCCCCAAAGGGAACCTGGTGGTGTGTTGACGGCGGCCTGAGTCAGCGGCGTCTACGAGCCGCTGTCAGCGGCAGTCACGCTGGCATGGCGCCTAGCTGAACGGTGGCAGGTCTCACGAGTAACTCCCATGCGACAATCCCAACGTGCGATGGGACGCACAACTTACTACTGATGCTGCCTTTTCGGGAATGCGCTCCGGCATCTGGTTGCAAACGGTATGGCAAGCACCTGGTTGGGAAGGCGAGTGAGATTTCTCATTCGCACGCCCAGCGTGGTGATGAATAGAACATCTCGATGACGCATTAACCTCAACATGATTCGTAGTGTACGAGCATGGTGCGGAATTAAGCGGCGGGGCCGCTTTCCAGAACTAGCGGCCTGCGGCATGGGTGCCGTGTACCCACACATGCGTGCAGTTGTGCGGATGGCTTACGCATGGGCTGCTAATACAAACCGGGCGGCTGTCTATGTTTTGGGCTTGGCGGCTATGAGGCTATTTTTAACTTGGGGGTATTCGTTACGACGCAATAGGGTCTGTTTTATGCGTGAGACATGGGTTGCAGACATTCAACAGCTCATAGAAGATCGCGGCGCTCCTCGTTCACGAGAGTGGACGTTTGATGCCACAGCTATTTTTGGTTTTGTTATCCAGTTTCGGTTCAGTCTCTTTACACGGGACGAGTCGCCTGACACGAGCCGCATAAAGAGATTGAATGAAAAAATTTCTATTCAATAGCGTTAGGGGAAATCAAAAATTGAAAGACCCACACTTCCTCATGTGAGAAAGTTGGCACAGAGCCTAGCTGCGCTGTGCAATGCATGCTTAGCCCTCTGGTTGCAAGACTACTTGATCTCCTGCAACGTCTCAAGGTAAGTATGAAGAAAAAAAAGAACCGAAAACTTCGTTTTCGGCCACCGCTGCGTCCTTATATAGTTCTGATAATGGCCGGGTAACGTCACTGACCGATCGATTCGCTGCAGTTGTGATCTGGTAGACCTAGAAGCTACAACAGCTTGAGTGCTTATGCGGATTACGTTTAAGAAAGTCTATCAAAAGGTATTTATAGCCAAGTGATACGTGCTGGCCAGAACGACGAGCAGCCGACGTTGCGGACTAACACGTTGCTGCTGGCGAAATTTGCAGCTACACACCCTATACCAGACGCCGTGCCGGCAGTAATGTTGAAGGTGCCACTGGTGACAAAACCGATGAGATCTGTGATGACGGGAACTTTTGATGGGTCCGAGGCGTCTGCATTATTCTGCGCTTCTGGAGGTTTGTAGATTCTTGCAAAGTCAGATATAGATCCTTTGCCAGTAACTACCACGCTAACTTGTCTCACTAATAGCCGAGGAAGTGTACCGCGCACGCTCGTTGTGTTTGCAAACGGAGTCAGTGCTCTTGAGTGCTCTTTGCCGCCTAATTTGATAGGGATTCCCTCAGTGGGTTTAAGCTGCAAGACTAGAGCAATTGCGTCGTTCACAGACACTAGCCTTCGGACAAGGTCTTCGTCATATGAACCGTAATTATTGATCTTTTGCAACCCTGCAGCATTAGCGTGTCGAGTTACATAGAAAAGCTTCTGTAAGAACTCCCAGTCACACGAGAAGGGGCTGAGATGACCTTCTGATTTTTCATAGTTGGGCCTCTTGGATCTTTGTTTTCTGTTATAAAGATCTTGATTGCATTTATTCATGAAGTTGTTCTCTAGCCAACCCTCCTTCAAAAAGGGAAAGTCAGTCGGATAAAAGCCTTTACCCCGTTCAAATGCAAGCTGGTGCTGTTGCTTCAAGCCTCCGAGAGAAATGTGGCGATTTTGGCATAACTTGAGCCATATAGGCTGTGTCCAAAACCAGGGGCATATAATACACCAATTGTGAGTATCTCGGAGCTTGGTGATCATAATTGGTACTTTGCTCTTGGATCTGGCAACTTGGGCATGGCGAAATTCCTTGCCCAAGTCTTTGGTTGAAAGTTGACCTTCGTATGAGTGATATCTGCCATTTCTGTCTAAGAGTGACGATAAGGCGGAGTGGTCAACAGAGCTATTAATAGAAATATCTATAACGAAATCATTCCTGTCAAACTCTTTTTTGTAAGGGACTTGAACAGGAGATTTATAAATGCGTGGGTCTTGCGTATGAAAGGTGAATGTTGTTCCTGGAGGAATCACATTTGTATCATGTATTCTTGAAGCTTTGAACCATTTTTCATGTATGTTTTTTGGTGTTTCTATTAAATGCAAGACCTTGCTGATTGTGTGGACAGCTCGAGGCCCACTCACCTCGATGCTACCTATAGAATAGCGACAGTCATATACCGTAAATGACGACTCAAAAATGGCGAGATTTTTTACATAGATGAAGAGCTCTTCAAATAGAGATGGATGAACTCGTATCAAAAGTTGGTTAATTTTGTCCAGCGTGTAAACCAAACCTTTACCTATCTTTGTTTCATTCATGTATATCCATCCCTCATAGTTTATGATACCTTTTGAAAGCTTATCATGAATAGATTTGAGATGTGTTATATGCTTGAAAAAAAGCTCCTTATCGCTATCTTTCCCGAATTCGACAGTCATACAATCGTAATATGAAGTTTCAAATATAACGGACCCATTACGTGACAGTCTACTGACAGAACGAAAGCATTTCTGGGTTGGCGATAATGGTATTTGGTAACCCCATTTTTTAATCATGTGGAACCTCTTAGCATGCCATATATGCGTGGGTATCCATACAAAGTCTTTTTGTCTTTTAGAATATTTCAAGTTGCCCTTTGGCTTCGGGGCAAATTCATTGATGCCAGTGTTATCATACGACCCCAATGTATTATTCAACTTAACTGGCTCTTTGTCTGCTTGTAGCTGCTTGATTTGATTGTTTAAAAGCTTCAATTTGTCTCTTAATTTTAAGTTCAAATTAAAAGCTTGTGCCTCAGGCAAGCCTCGCATTGATTTTATCCTCGACGCCAACATTAAAAGCTTTTTCTTCATTTTCAATCTGTAGAGCTGTCTTCCTCTCGAATGCTTTTTCTTTGCCGGGACTCCAGTGACCGTATTCTGCATTTCCCTCAACGCCTTAGCTCTCAACCTCTTCGGTATTCTTTTAATATTATGAGAAGCAGTCCTACGCCTAAGTTTCCTAGGGAGGCTTTGAAAGCACCTATTAGATGTGGCATATTTGGAGTTTAATTGAGATAGTTCAAATGACTTAATTTCATACTCTCTAGCCGATAAAAAATCAGGCACAGAAAGCTTTCCTTCTTTATAACTAGGGTCTCTCAAATCAGTCCTTATCTTTCGACTATTGTAAAGCTTAGCCTTGCGGCTAGTTACTGATGGCTTTGATGACGACATAGGAAGTAGACAGTGTTACTGAACTCGTAGCTGTGCAGACAACTAGACTCGATATTAAAAATAAATTTGTGTCGCGGGATGCCCATCATAACGCTACATTCTGGGGCCTTCAAAGGACTCTACTACAATTACAATCTCGGCAAGAAATCGTATATTGAAAGCACATAGAGTAAGATATAAATCATACACAACAAACTGATTTCAATTTTACAATCTAGTTATAGACTAATGAGATGCTTAATTAATAATATGCAACACTATATAAGGTAGGCAAATGAGTGTGCTCTTTCTGCCATTCAGCGAGGATTCTAATCATCTGATCCTCTAATATAATAGATGACTCGTCCTCGTAAGATTTGTTAATCCTTTCATTTTTGCTTTTATTATGGAACTCATGAATCATATTAACAAGTTTTAATATACCCTTTCCTCCAATAACCGCATTTTCGTTATCATCCTTAATGTCCACGTTTATGATATGTACTATCTGCTTCACTTCATTATCTTTTGATTTGATGCATAGTCTGGTCATGAGGTCTTCTAAAACAGAGTCGAAGCATCTTTCTTCACAAGTAATAACCAAGTCGAACTTACCCGCATAGCTATTCGAATGCCACTTCTCGGGAGCTCTTTTGATATGCCTATTTCTATCAATCATGTGTATCAAACCGTTGGATTCGTACATTTTACGGCATTCTTGTGACATCAAATCCTGGTAGATCTCTTCATACGGGGTACCAAATTCATATACGTTAGGTTTATCTATCAGCGGGCCAGGTAATCTTACAGCAGATCCAGTACCAAAAGACTTGACATCGTACCCAGCATCACGGAGTTGTTTGTGTGACTCCATAGATCTGTTATTATTAGAAGCACATACTGTACAAATCTTAAGAGTCCCGTCTTCCATATTGTAATGTAATGATAAAGCTCGGATGCTATTGCAAGGACAACTTTTTTCTTTATAAGACAAGTAAGAAGCCGAAGCACAAGTTTTATGGTAGAAAAGCTTCGCTTGAGTATTAGCTACTTGAATATACACTGATGCTGTTAATATCTGGAGAAGTAATATATTAATTATGTAGATGATTTTGTTAATTCTTAAATTACACATACTAATTTTGTGGTCTTAACACGACCTATATATGCTCATTAATGATCCAGTTGGTAGAAGTTGAGTTGTTTAAATTCTTCTTAGCTCCAGATACTTGGCCAGCAAGTGGAAAAAAGCCGTGATACTTTTCATTTCACGACACGAAGCTTGTAAGATGCTTGTAAGTGTTCAATCCATACCTAATTCCGCGTGCATTACGCTGGTTCTTGTTGGGAGACCATCGAGTTTGAAATATTTACAATATCACCATCATGTGCATTTTCATGGCTATGTTCTTCCGTAAGGCTTGAAGCAACAATATTCCATTCGTCGATGAAGTCAGATGAACTGTCTAAGTTTTCTCTTTTTTCATTAGGTACAATTTTGACAAATTCCTCATCTTCTTCACGTGGCTCTGTCGTTATATCAACAAAGTCCGCTAAACTTTTGTTGGTCATGACCGAAGAGCGCCTGCCGGTGTATCCAGCCGCATGAAAATGTATTATTTTATTGTCAGTTGCACTGCAACTATTTTTGAAAGACTCATAGTCTTCTTTGCATTTGATTAAGATTCCTATAAGCATCGAAGGATCCATATCTTCAATTTTAAGAGACTGGACATTATGTGTATGGAACGTGTCGTAGATACTGGAGGCCCTTACCGACTGGGGATAGTGAGGATCGAGATATAGTAAGTGGCCATTATGAGACCCCAAAAAATAATAGCTAGAAGACGGCTTTCCGCCTGCTATTCCAACGAGCTGTGGTAGCAAAAAGAGAGACAGTAAGCTGTTATGGTAGTATGGACTTACTTCGTTTAGCCCAAGCCGTACGGGTAACAAAATCAAGATCGCACCTTCTGAGTTCTCATTTTCCAGCAACAACTTGCCAATTTTATCATCATATATATCACACGACTCACTTATAATAACATTGAATTGAGGAGACGGGGACTCATCGAAATGAGATTTGCATAATCGCTTGATAGATATCGATGCAGCATTCGGCCCAAACCACTCGCCCGGCTTCACTTTTAGCGGCAGGTCTGACGCAGCTTTTACGAAATTGTGTAGAGAAAATGGCGCCTTAGTTTCATCAGTAAACATATCAATAATTTCGCTGTGTTTTTTGTCGCTGCCATCTGCGTAAGTGAAATCTCGCCCCAAAAGAAGTAGTTGGAAAGCGTTAGCTAAGAGCATTTGTGACGTGCGTATCATACATCCCCAGCCAACATCCGTGGTGAAATTCTGATTATTAAAGAGCCCTTGAACATTATCTAGGGCGCTTGGAATAGGATTCTTGTTGAATATCATCGAGTGAACAAAGGATAGCGGCTGCGGTCCATCTTCATCCTTTGGAATTGGCTCAAACCCAGTCCTATATGTAAACCATATTCTTGAGTAAATATCCTTATCTATTTCAGCCTTATTAGTAGACCTATATCGCCTTCCTAAGATCAGAACAATGCTCTCCGTTTCTTTGGCAGACGCTGTTTTGCTATTGCTAGCAACTTCTCCTCGCGAGTCACAATCATGATGTGTTGTCTGCGGTGCCACCAACTGATTCCAGAACCTCAATAGGTTTTGAGACGTAGAATTTGGAGTTTTGAAATCAGGCAGACTGTCACCATCTGAGGTATTTTCGGCACCGTTATACATTTGCTACCTTGTAAAATTAAAATCCTTTAACGTTTGTAGCTTCCCGCTGATAATGTGTGAGGACTAAAACAGGTTTTGTGTAACTTCAATATCTAGATAATGAGTTCTCTGCTGAATCATGAATCCTGCAACTTAGTATTACAGTATGGTTAAGAGGAATGGACGAAGAGGTAGTAATACGAGCTTCAGATCGCGTGGTGGCAGAGGAAGGGGAGGTAGATCATCAAAAAGTGGTTCAAGGCTTGGCTATATCAAAGGGAGGAAGTTGAGCCATAAAAAAAAAGCAGGTGGTGCGTTCACTGATATACCAGAATTGATGGATTTAGAAAGTAATGTCTACATACCTGAAGTAGGAGAAAGAAAAACTCCTACAAAACTTAAAGATCTCGCAAAGCGTCCCGGAAGGCACACATTATATGAGGAGGTCGGATTTACGGATCACAATATCGAAAATACCATTAGACAGCCTTTGCGCAAACGTCCTATAGAGTTTATCAAGGCTAAGGAAGTATACGACCCAGGAAATTTTATATTCCGTAAAGTACAAGAAATAGAAGCCAAAAGGGTCACTGATAACGGCCTAAGCAGTGGTACACCTGATGCGGAAGAAAATATAAACTCAATACTGCCATCGACGTGCTCACTGGCTCTACTAGAGTCAGATACTAAGGTTATGGACAAGAAAGAAACTGCAGAAGTAGAATTGGATAATTTAGAAAGTACATTCCAAGGTTTAGCAACAAGTCCTTCGCAAAATGAGAGAACCACAAAAGAAGATACCAATTTTGAAGACGACGTTACATTAGACGATAGTGGCGACCAAGCATTGATTGGTAATTTAAAGATAGAAATACCGTCCACCATCGATATAATTTCCCAGAGGATTGAGAAGAACCACGCAGATGAAAATGAGCGTCACTGTTTAGAGTACGATCCCGTGTTGAATATTGGAAAAGTATCTATTAATACGTCTCCCGACTTCAAAGAGCCTAGAGTTGGTTCAGATGAAGATAGTTCAGAGGAATTTGACGAAGAGATAGACGCACAGAGAGATTTTATACGATCTTTAAACAGAAACGAACTGCTGCTGGAGGATGAAAATGAGTCTTCATCCAATGCAGAAAGCTTATACCAAGAAGATAGCTCAGCTCACGATAAGCCAGAAGAGCAATACCGTTTGAAAGAGCCTGAGTATGGATTTTTGCCCGAGGATTATGAATTTGATGTTTCTTTGTTAGAGGTCAAGAACGTAAGGTTTGGTCTTCAAAACCAGTATCATGTCAAGTGCTCAGAATTGACCGGATTACCAGACACATTCGAGTGGATAGATGAAGATGATATAGTTGAATTTGTTTTAAATAACGGGGTCAAAGAACACCGCTTAGAAAGTTTTTTGAAGTACATAACTAGAGGAATGATCGAACAATCTTATGAAGAGGAGCCTAATTATACTGATGTTTATATCTCCTCATCTCTGGAAGAGGATATCGAGGAAGAGGGGGATGATGATTTAGATACTATGTTACATTATGCAAAAACATCACAAAAGAACAGTTACGATTTTGATATTTCTAATACGTCACTTAAAACGGTAGGAAAGGGTAGACATAAAACACTAGATTTAGAAGCCTATATTCTTGACGATGATATTAGAGAATCTTTGCATGAGCAATATCAAAGTCGTCGTATGTCAAAAGCATTACGTAAAAAGGAAAAAGCAGAAGCTAGGACTGAAGAAGCACTTAGGACTAATGATTTGTTGGTAAAGTATCCGTACAGCCTTCACATACGGGATATTAAAAACGAGTTTGATAGTTTTATACATGATGCATCCAGAGGATCTATGTCATTCCCTCCATTAGATCCACATGGAAACAAAACATTAATCAAGATGGCCAGCCTCTATAATTTAAGCTCTTTGCGATGCGGCCGCCCCCCAAAACAGTATATTAAAGTTTCAAAAAACAAAAGGACTTTCAGCTATTTTGTAGATTATGAAAGGGTGAAATCTGTCTTGAGACAAAGACCCGTATTTAATAGAACAGACCAAAAAAAGCCTAGAGAAGAAAAAGACAAGGAAAGACAGAAAAATAAGAGTAAAGGTGGTCCTCATGTTAAGGAGGGTGATATTGTGGGAGGTGAAGCGCCAGAAATCGACAGCAATAATATAGGGAGGCAATTGCTTGAAAAGTTAGGCTGGGTTAAAGGTGAAGGTTTAGGAACACATGGCAACAAGGGAATAAGCGAGCCACTTCTTGCTAAAGTTAAAAAATCGAAGACTGGTCTTAAATAATCGATTAATGGTAATTCAAGTAGGCATAATTGAATACTCGCTAAGATATTCAAAAAGATTATTAACAAATTACACACTTATTATTTATGGCGCATCAAGTAACAATTCTAATTAGGTAATACACTTGACAACTATTTACATGTAGGTATCTATTTTCGTCTCTTTAATGTATTTTTCAGCGCTGCGTGTCCCGTTGCATCTACATGTTTGAAAAGCTGGTTTCTTGACGTGAACGTTTCCTTACATTTTGCACAGATCTCCTTCTTCGATCCATTAAAAGGTCTATCCTTGCTCGACAAAATTCCAGTCTTTGTTCCTGATCTTTTTGATTTTGATTTCTTCTTCTTGGCTTTCGTATCATTCCATTCATCATCATCATTGGCAGAATGTTCGAGCTGATTTGTATCGCCACTGAATTTTGCGTAGGCAGCAATCTCAGCCGCTAGTCTGTTAACTTCATCCTCATCCAGCGACTCGATTGAATCAGTCTTTAAATTTACATGGGTCACATTCTCCTCGACTTCCAAGGATGGTTCCTCGGCTTCACTTGCATCAAGCGAGTTAAGATCGTTATCTATTTCATAACATGTGGTCTCATTCAATTTCGGAGAGGATAAGTTAGACTGAGAATTCTCTTCATCAGGAATTCGTAGTTCGGCGCCATCATCAGTATCATTATCAGAGTGACAATCAGCGGGAAACAGGTCAAGATCGCTGCTGGCAGTTGCAAAACTTTCTTGCTCATCTTGGGGCTGATTATCGATGCCCAATTCAATGCCTTCTCGCTCCATCTGTCGCCTCAATCTTTTCACAGCCTTGATATGCTTTTTAGATTTTTCATGACTAGCGTACTGTTTTTCAGACTTGAAGTATTTATTACAAACAATGCACTCATAATGATCGTTGTTACCGACGTCTTCAAATTCATCAAAATCACTCTCAGATGAGCTGTATTCATCATGTAACATTTGCTCGATCTCATCAAGCTCCTCAATCGAAAACTGTTGCCAGTCCTGAATTTCAAAATTCTTCTCCTGTGCTAACCTCTTCAAGTTCTCAGTACGTACAGCTCTTGCTTGAGCCTCAACCTCCTGCTGTTGCTTTTTCTTTTTCAGTTTCTCGAAGTCTTGTGCGCCCTTTTTCACTCGGGGATCACGCTTCTTAATGAACATGACAAAATTTCGGACTGTTTCATTGTAATCTTTCCTTGCTGCATCTCTAGCTCTCTTGTTTTCCCTCTCCATTAAACGCCTTGTTTTACGGTCGGGTGCCATGGAAGACCTGTATTCATCTTTCCAGCTGAAGGTCTTGACACTCAGAAATGATGTCCACTTATTATAGAACTCTCTAACGGTCGAAATGTAATCTGATTTGCTGTTTCCAAACCTAGGGTATAATAGAAGACTTTCATCTATAGCATCGACGTTAGGAGAGTCATCAAGGTACTTTGAAAGGTCTTTAAGTCCTTGTTGCTTTGCGTGACTAATTTCTTCAGATGCAAGTCTTTCAAATAGTCTTCCTGCAATTTTGTAGAACCCTTGAATAGAGTCATCCATTCTAGTATATAGTGAAGGATTGAAGTGTCTGAGTATTTCATCAACTGAGATGCTGGGTATTACTAGCTCCACATCCTCGACGTCAAAAGCCTCATCTTCTCTCAAAATTTGTGATTTATGATTATCATACCATGCTCTTTCCTGTGGATCTGATAATACATCATACGCCGCTCTAATCAACGCAAATTCTTCCGTGGCTTCTTCTATGCGATCTCGGTTTTTATCTGGATGTAACTGTAGAGCTTTTCGTCTATACGCCTTTTTCAAATCCACATCGCTGGCGTCTGGCTCCACACCTAGTAATTCATAATAACATGTCTTCATATCTAGAACAAAGCTCTATAGGAGGGGCTCTATAACTCTTTAGCTACTCCAAGCGAACCCAGTCTTGTACTAGCGTCTTCTGCGTTTTGATATTACAATATTAAGATTATATTTTTCTTATTTTTTACTATTATCTAATCGAACTAAGTTAAATAGTTTAGGTAATAATAAGTTCGATGAAATTGAATATATCTCAATATGAAGTTTTCTATAAAGTTTTTTACTTAGTTAAACACCGAAAACGTGTTACACTGTTACCATCCTTTAGAATGATAATCATCCGTCCCTGTGTCAGAAAGGCCGTTAATAGTCTGTCCATGAACTAAATCCTCATTTCTGATTACTCTCTCCGGTAAAGGTACTTTCCCTAGCTTGTAGTCGATTATTATAGAATCTTTCAAAGATTTGCTCAACTCTGTTGAAAGCATGGATCTTCTAGTGGTTTTGGGAGAGAGTTTTGCTGTTTTAGATGAAAGAGCTGAGGGCTCCCCAACATCATTCAAGGGATTACCTTTCTCATATACATCACTTGTTTGAGTCCGAATGTTTGTTTTGGTCGCAATCGACGGAGAAACGGAATGTGGTGATAGAGAATTAGTGACGGGGACATCACGCTCTTCAGCAGACCTACTCACAGTGAAGCTCTGGTTAGGCTCGAACGTTTTTGACGCGGAAATTTTATCAGAGCTCGAGGCTCCCCGTCTCAACATGTTTTTTTGATTAAATAGATTACTTATGCTGATTGAACTTTTGGATAAGATATTCTTGATTGAATGACTTGAAATTGAGTATTTATTCAAGCTTGACGATAATGGCAGATTATCATTGTAGGACATATATTTCTTCATTATTGGTCTATCTTTGTTTTCAAGATTATTTTGGCTTCCCGAACTCATGAGCTTTGTAGTCACTATGAAATCTGAAATGCCGACACTGGATTTCTGCTTAACAACAGATTCAGATTCGCTATCTGTCTGATTCCCTGACTCGTCACGTAAAATATCATTTTGAACCAAAAAGTTCTTGTAGTGGGGGTAATTTTTTGAAATATCAGCAGTTGATGCATACTTTTTTGAGAACAATATCGAGGGTCTTGAAACCTCTTTTGTATATTCCGTAGAATTTTTACGATTATTTGTTTCACTCTGGTCTAAAGTGATTATGCCAGTGGTGGAAGCACGCTGTAGTAAAGGTTTCCGCCTTGGCGAAGGCTGTGAGGGATTTGCCATCTCATTTAGAAATAACCCCGAAAGAAGTGAACGTGTCTTTCCCAACGATCGTCCATGATTAATTGTCGCGGTCGAGCTAAGGTTTGAGCCAGATCCTGCTCTATTTCCAAAGTTCTGGCGCTTACTGAATATTAACTCTGTAGGGACAGTCTGCATACACGATCTATCATCCTCTGAAGAAACAGAAAGCCAGTCACTTTCATCGTCATTACACGTTTCCATATTTTTACCGTTCTTGGTTTCAGAAGTTTTGGTTTCCTTTGCTTTTTCATTGTGCTTCTCATCGTCAGACTCTTCCAACTCCGACTCAACTTCAGAGATCTCCGTGGATGAGCTATCGTCATCTTTCGCGGCCGTCTTAGCCAACGAATTTATCAACTGGTTTGAGTTGAAAAGTGAGTCCAGTCGCTGAATCCTCCCGCCAACCAACGGCTGTCGGTGTAGGCTGCTCTCGTTTGATTTGGGAAAATGAGCGCCGTTGATTGCACCGTTCGTTGTTCTGTTAGTTTTATCTTGAATAACATTTTTGGGGTGGCTTCCTTCGCTGCTTTCATTAGATGCACCGTTCGAGGGTGGGGAAGGTGTTGTGGCTAAATAGAACATGTTGCTTCCCTTAGTGGAAGATTTCACTGGCTCTTGCCTGAGTACAGCTTCCTGATTGAAATTCTTCAGAGCCGCGCGCTGCTCATCACTCGAAGAAGCAGTACCCTTGCCCATGGAAGCTGCTGCTTCCGTATCACTAGCGGCGCCATTGTACTCTTCGTCGTCGCAGCTCGAAAAATCTTCCTCTTCCGAGATGTCAGACATATCGCTGTCGCTACCCGACACTAACCCGCCGCTCTCTTGCGGACCCGCCGCACACGCACCGACATAGCAGCTATGCGAGAACAACGTGCTTCGGGAAGCACTTGGCGCCATCAGCTGGCGCCTGTCGAGCTCGATCTGACTTTGGGTCAAGTCCTCAATAAGAGCGCTCTTAAGCTTGTGGCGCAAAAGCACCTCGTTACTGAGTATGCGCCACATACGGTTGTTCAACCGTTCCGTTGAGGAAAATTTGGACGAAACCGCCGGTAGTTTAGTCACTTTCCAAAGCTCATAAAGCGTGTTCTCCCCTCGTATGTCGTAATCAAAACTCAAGTCTATCGTCGTACTACCCATGGTATCGGCTGGATCCGACTCCCGTTTCTTGGTTCTCGATACGCCAATATTACTACAAATGCTCACCGCCCGTGCAACTTGTGATCTACCGCCACTCCTTATATCCTTAATGTCAGCTACTTTTTTGTTATTGTCGGCGGTAATCTTGACAAACTGTTTAACCGCTCTTTTCTCAGCCTTACGTGGATCAAATAAATATTACGACTACTCTTCCTTCGCCTATTCTCAAATTTCTGCGTTTAGTCGACTGTTTTCATATGCTAGTCACAATAAATACCGTTATACCTTTTTTTCCTTACTGAATAAATCTCTATATTTTACTTTGATAATAATTTTGCATCTGTTGATCAGTTATAGGTTTTTGAATGACTGTCGTATTCTCGTGACCAATTTTCACTTGACATTTCCGCTTACGTTTCGGATCTCAATTTATTACACCAACAGACGACATGAAAAAAGGGGGAGAGAGGTACTGCGATATCTACTAAGTGCGCACCACGAGCCTTGCCAGATTTAAATGGGCTAAGACCAGCCGAGATAGGATATTTTGGGAGCCAGGGTCCGCCCAGTGGCGGCTAAAGTGGCGAGGATGGCAGACGAGCACTAGCCACTGCACACCGCTCTGGTTCCTGGGGCCGCGGCCGCCAAGGTCTAGCAGAGTGCCAGTGGTGCTGGGCTGCCGCCCAGCACCAACACACTACGCTGCGCGGGCGCTCGCAATACCGCCTTGCTATGTGGCCCTAGAGGCATGGGGCCTTCCAAGGCCATACCAGCCTTGCACTGGGGCCGAAAAGTCGGCGAAAAAAATGACGACTTCTCCTCATAGAAGGTGTACGGTAAAATCGCTCCACAGAGAACAATACTTTGAGCGCGGCGGACCATTCGCATCGGTGCTCGTGCAGCGCGGGAGAAATTTTGCGAACGACGTAGAAATGGTCATTCTAGTCCACTGCACATGGGAGGATCCTCGTGACATTTGGAGCAATTTGTCCGGCAGTAGCAATCAAACACCGCAATCATTATTATGGCTGACACAGAAGTCCCAGATGTAGGTAGAGTATATATAGTAGTCGTAGCGCCGAGGCGATCGCAGGCATACATATCAACGACAATTAATTCACAGGATAGTATTAAGTAACTATGGCTGGCCAAGGAACCAAGTTTTTTGCCGGAGCAGCTGTCGCAGGTGGTGCGCTCTGGTGGTACGATCAAAACGTGCAACCAATTTTCAGCAAGAAAGAATTACCTCAGGCGGCACAAAACGCAGCCGATAGGGTGAGCGACAACTTCAACAGCAAATTGGGGAAATTGGAGAGTAGAAGCAAAGAGGCCTCCGACAACTTCAGCAAGTACACCACAGAAAAGGAGTTGAAGCGCACAGGCGAGTCGGCGCTCGACTCGCTCAAGAGTTTAAAGTTACCCAACTTGGCAGCAGAGAAGGCCAATGACGCGGACAGAAAGATAGACGAGTTCACGAGAGATGGCAAGAGCGGCCTTAACAGGGTCGGTGCCAAGTATGTAGACTTAGTGAACAGTCTTGGTGAGACAGTGACGGGACTGCGCACCACTGTGAGCGGTGCCGCAGAAAAGAACAAGAAGGAATTGCAGCAACAGACTGACTCGTGGTTCAACTGGTTCGGCAGCAAGAAGAAGGAGGCGGACAGGGAGGTCCAGAACCAGTGGTCTGCCGCAAAGAAAGATGCCGAGGCCACCAAGGACAGTTGGTTCTCGTGGGGATCGCAGAAAAAGGAGGAGGCCGACAAAAAGGTTGAGAGCGGCTGGGACAGACTCAAGGGGTTTCAGCGCGAGGAGGAAGATCGCGCCAGGAGCGCTAAGAATGGTTTGCTCCTGAGATGGGAAGAAGGCAAAAACGAAGCTGCCAACAAGGTAGAGAGCGGCAAGGAGACCTGGTTCTCTAAAAAGGACGAGGTCAAGGATGCCGCTCAGTACAAGAAGGACCTGGTATTGGACAGTACCTCGCAGGCAATGGAGGACGCCAAAAACTCTTTGACTTCCTCGTACAACGATAGCAGAGAGAAGGCCATTGCTAACTACGAAGACGCAAAGAGGAAGTTGGACGATTTGACCTCCAGGGCCAATTCGGGCGTTAAATCCTTATTCAACAAGTCCGGGGAGGCCGTCACAGACGACAAGCTCAAAGAAGCTCAGAACGACTTCAACAGTGCATTTAAGAACCTAGCGAGCTACGGTAACGATGTTGTCGAACTGGTAAACAAGAAAATAAGAGGCGATTAAGCTATCTGCATAGATTTGCTCAGTTCGCTCTGACTATTTGTGACATATAGCTTTATTCTGCTTTTAGTGAATTGTGTGTAAGTACTTTCTAGATACTAAAAATATGTCAATGTAACTTCACACTACTGTTAATCCCTCTGTAGGCTTGAGTTCAACGGAATATATCGGCCGGTTCTCAGGTACTTATGATGTCTCACTTTTAAGTATGAGATGTGCGATTTTTTTTTAGTTAACTTGAGCATTTGTCTGTTATACCTTCGAGAGATTGAGACAGATGGCTCACCATGTGGAGCAAAGCAAAACATCTGGTACCAAAAGGGCTCTGCCTACGGAACATATCTCTGAAAAGCATAAATAAAATACCAAGCACGTATGTGACTAATACTGAATTGGGGCCCTCAAATATTCAGGCTATTCCAACACATGAACTTTTCACAAAGATTGGCTTTATTAGTCACCCCAGATCAGGTTTAGTAAACTGGCTTCCGTTGGGTCTTCGTATCTCGAGGAAAATTACTGCAATCATTAACAACAGAATGGAACAAATCGGTGCCGAGGAACTTAGTTTATCACAGCTATCAAAATCAGACCTTTGGCAGGTAACCGGCCGCTGGGATAACAGCGAATTGTTCAAGCTCAAAGACTCTTCAGACAGTGAATATTGTCTCGTTCCTACATGCGAAGAAGAAATCACCCAACTAGTCAAGGAGCAACTCAAATCATACAAAAGTCTTCCATTGATATACTATCAAATCAAAGAAAAATTTAGAGACGAAAAACGGCCAAGAAGCGGCCTATTACGCGGTAGAGAATTCATTATGAAAGATGCTTATTCGTTCGACTTGAGTGAAACGGATGCCATGTCGACCTATGAAAAAATGATCGGTACCTACAAGAATATTTTTAATGATTTGCGTCTTCCTTACAAGCAAGCTGAAGCTGATACAGGTGATATAGGTGGCACGTTGTCACACGAATGGCATTATGTACATTCGTCTGGAGAAGACACCTTATTTGAGTGTTCCAGTTGTGGAATTGTGTCGAACGTTGAGAAGACACTTTCCTTCCCTCAAGATCTCGATGAAAAAGCAGAAGTCTCTGTCAGCTACTTCAAGACAACCGATAATTCAACATTAGTTTGCGCATACTACCCGTCTAACAGGACTCTTGAGCCATCATTTTTGAAAGTAGACATTCCTGATATTGATTTACGCGACAGAAATGAAGCAGCAATTTTGGAAGAGTTCTCTAACGAGGAAACATTGATCTCAAAAAGAGTTGTCAGAATCATGGATGCAAGGCTTACACTGAGGTCTAACTTCCCTGACTTCCCCATTCCATTTGTCAATCGCTCTTTGATTACAACACTAACGGACGTGCCAATAGTAGTCGCTCAAGAAGGGGAGATATGTTCTAAATGCGAAGAAGGTGAGTTAAAAACTTGCAATGCTATTGAAGTCGGGCATACGTTCTATTTGGGTGATAAATATTCTGAACCGTTAAAACTTTTAGTTGACAGCCCTAATTCTTCAGGGAAAATGAAGTCTACAAATGTAATGATGGGATGTTACGGTATAGGTATCAGTAGAATTGTGGCAGCCATTGGTGAACTCACAAGAGATGAAGGCGGGTTTCGATGGCCAGTTTCTATTGCTCCTTGGCATGTTACGATCTTAGAAACACTGCCCTCCATCCACAATGTTGAAGTAGAAAAGCTCTATGACCACTTGACTGAAAACAACATAGAGTATAAGTTTGATGACAGAGCAAAAATAGGCATAGGAAAGAAAATATTCCACTCGAATTTGGTTGGCATACCCCTTGTCGTAGTAATCGGCAAGAGTTTCCCAATGGTTGAAATAGAAGTAAGAGGGTTAAGGTACAGAGATAATGCTAATCTACAGTGGAGAAAAGCCTTCCAGACAAAGTCATTTGAATGGAAAGTCGAAGAAGACACCAAGGGACATGACAAAAAACACTTTGTACACGTTGACGGGGCAGCTCAAGTAATCAAATCTTTGTTATTAGACATGTAAATAGACTTTTATGATATATTAAGTTTTCTTGTATTTATATACAAGCTAAAGTTATCTGAAGTGTCAGGTACCCAATACTCAACTGGAGGTAAATCTTCCAGTTACCTTAGCAAAGACATGAAGAATTATGACGGAAAAAATAAATCCAACTGCCAAAAATAAGACAACCAATGGGTCGAGGTTCAACCCCTGTGATTCATCTGTGAAAAGCTTGAGCATAGTGGCAGAAGAACCCCCAGCACCGGCTGATCTAGTCGATAACGGAGCGGAGTTATTGGCCAGAGCCTTTTTGTCTGCAGCATTCTTTCTCTTAGCGACACTTCTTAAGCCTCCTGGTGCAGCTGTTGACGACTATATGTTAGTACGAGTTTTGTAATGTTTTAGGGCTGTTGGTGCTCCAGAGAATCTAAATAAGCACTTCCATTTCTCGTCCTCCTAGTGCGCTTGTCAAACAACAAACACTCAGGTGTACTGCCTAGCGCAAACAATAAAAAGCAACAGCCCATAGCAAATCAGTCAATATTTCGATCCCATGCATTACTTACCATTCCCCTGATACTGTTAAATGACTTATTCGTGTAATTTTTTTCAACTATGTAACTTTCCCTACACGTATCGTCTTGCTCAACGATATGGTAGTTTTTTTTGTGTAATATCGATCCGCTGGCTTTGTGTCATAATCAACCTTTTAATTGGGCCTGTCCGTGGACGCTATGAATTTTTTTTCCTCTCAACGTATTGAAACAGAGGCATTCACCTTCAATTCAGACAGAGATAAACTATCTGGAACAAAGATAGTGTTATCAGGGCGACCGAAAGCTGGTAAAGGTTATAGAAGAAGACGTAGCTAACTCAAGCTTAGAAAAGCCTATTTATTTCAATTACGGTAGAAATTTCTCATTTGAAAAGCACAAATTCAGGCGGTTGCTGAAAGGCTGATTTTAGGGCACGAAAACCAGGTTCTTTACAAAAGATTGTTCTAAGTGGTTCGATATGGAGTTGAGAAACTTAAGTAATGCTCTGGGGCATCTAGATGGTAGTAGTAATATCGACAGCGTGATTCAACGGAGGCCATCTTTATCATCGTCTTTGTCGTCGACATCCGGATATGCCTCTTCGAGCTATGGGGGTAACACCACTCCCCAACTCACTGCGCAACGGTTGAATAACTCAAGAAACCTCGGCGGGTCAAACAACAACTCGAATCCAAACCTTCATTCGTCGTGGGCGCAGGGGCAAAATGCTGGATCGGCCATGACAGGGACAGATCGCGTGGTTGCGCAGCAGAATGG
This sequence comes from Millerozyma farinosa, assembly GCA_002196765.1. Lineage (NCBI taxonomy): Eukaryota > Fungi > Ascomycota > Pichiomycetes > Serinales > Debaryomycetaceae > Millerozyma > Millerozyma farinosa. Next base: position 655,903 of record NBND01000003.1, read on the forward strand.
CAACCAGCTCGTCAACACAGTTGGCCCTTGGGTCGAGCAACAGAAGGCGCAACAGGCATCAGTGGCTCCTTTGAATCAGATGGACGAAAAGGTCCGGGAGTCAGGCTTGAACAAGTTGGGCAAAGACTCGAGTATAATTAGTAACGATAACGAAACGCATGAAGTCAGAAGAAAGAACGAGAATAATGACATTAATGATGCTAATGATGATGCTAATAATAACAGTAATACCGACGGAAGCAACGGGCACAACAACACCTCAAATAGCGATCATGATGATGACGATGAGCTCATTCCCACTGCGATCGTTATCAAAAATATCCCATTTGCAATAAAAAAAGAACAACTATTAGACGTCATGACTAAGCTCAGTTTACCTTTACCTTACGCTTTTAATTATCATTTTGATAATGGTGTGTTCAGAGGTCTTGCGTTTGCAAATTTCACTCTGACTGAAGAAACTGCCTTAGTGGTTAATCAGTTGAACGGGCGTGAAATAGGTGGTAGAAAACTTCGAGTTGAGTACAAGAAGATGCTTCCACTCCAGGAACGAGAAAGAATTGAGCGTGAAAAGAGGGAGAAGAGAGGGCAATTAGAAGAGCAGCACCGCTCAACATCAAATGCCTCTTTGGCATCTTTGCTTTCGGCTGCATCTACTACTGCCGCAACTAAAAATTTGAGTTTGTCTGGCGCTGTCAGTCAAACAGAACGGTTGTATCTTTCCATCCCCAATCCAAACTCTTCTGCTATTCATATTCCTCCTAGCGAATTGAATTTCAATGATCCTGAAATTTTAGACTTGTATGGACAGCTTTTAATTTATAAGGAGGATTTGACTAATTCGGTCTATGAATTAGCCTTTCCGTCGAACATGAGTTTACATCATAGGAAGACTTTGTCCGCTTTGTGTTCTTTCTTAAACCTTTTAGAGTTGTACGATAATGGCCTTATTATCATTAGAAGAAAGCCAGGACAACAAGGAGGTCACTTCTCTCAGCAGCCTGTGCTGCAGGCTCAACCTTCTCATTCTTCATCAATGATGAATTTGAGTCAACTTTCAGGAATCGTACCTACTCCCACAAATAATGGATTACCACCTACACATCCTGAGCTCTTACGTTCTCAGTCTCAGAGTGCTATTCAGTTGCCAAGGTTGAGGCAACAGGCATCAACGCCTATACAACCTCATTTCCCACAATATCAGGGAGGACATCAGTCTAGTGCGTCGCCCCAGTTATCTGGAAATAATGCACAACAGCAGTCACAGCAAGCTGCCGTGAGACCTCTTTACTCTAATATTGGGCAAATTGCTTCTTTAGGAGGAATATACCCTCAGCCACAGAATGGACAAAATTCGAACCACCAAGTAGGTACACCTCACATGGGTACCAGTGCAGCGGCCCTTCTCAGATCAAACAACAGGTCTTTTGTGGATGTCAGGTCTTCTCAACCATTATCTAACTCATTCGCTCCTTCGGGCCTGGGCCCTGCCGAGTCACCAGGCTCCCACCATTATTTCAATAATACAACTCAGATCAGCCAGCCCTCTACACCTTTGGCTGGCGTTGACATCAATTCAAGATTTGCTCCATTTGGACATAACTCTCAGTTGTCTGGAAACTATACACCAATTCAAGGCCAGGGTAACTCAGGTAACCAGGCAACATCCCAGCAGGCTCCCCCATCAGAAGACGCCCTTTGTGGTTCTGCGCTTACTGATCCTGTTTCTCAAAAGTTGAGTTCAATTTCTCTTTCCAATACTTACGACAACCCAGTGAGCTCATCGTCTGGTATTTGGGGGCCAAAATAATGATTTTATGACATGAGATTATATCTCTCAAAGACATTTAAATTTCATGCTCGACATACTCAGCAGTTTGCATGTATTTGCTGGTCTTTATTTATAATGCGTTGGAACTATTTTGTTACTAGCTCACCTACGTCAAGTGGTTTACGTGTTGCGTTCCGCAGGACCTCATCTTGTCATAACTTTTTTCAAATCAATAAAGGGGTTATTATATCTTTGACCTCTTATTAACGGATAAAACGTAAAAATCATTCATCATTAAATTAAAGATTAACTATTCTCCACTAAAAAATTCAAAAAAAAAATACAATACCGAGAGACGCAAAAACAAACCTTAGCAGTAATGAGAAAGAGCTTCATTAAATTGTAATACACGTCATCTTATGCTTCTACGTCACTTTTTTCACCCCGAAAAATATATGTGTTATGTCTTAATTGTCTTATGTCATGCATCCTTTTTTCGTTCTTCATAGACGTTCTGTTGAAACTCGATTATATAGTATTTGAACGATTAGCTGTCTATATTTTTAAAATACGTCAACCCATTTTTGCCGATTTACTATCAACGTACCTTTCGTTAAGTGCTAGATTTATTCTAACGGGTCGCAATGACCTAGAGTAGTTACATAATGAGTATTTAGCAGTGAAGGCGGCCAGGTTTTGGCACGTGACCAAGTTGTCGATAAAAAAAGAAATCAAAGTGGACGCTGATGGCACTACAAAATTTGCTGAAAGGAATCAGTAGAATTATTGGATTACACACCGTGATCAAGTCAATTTGTAACCACAACTCAGAGTGAAATAGGTAGCTTGAGTTGATCCGACTGATCATTAGACGAGCCAGGTGAAGAAAGATCGAAAATATCCGTCGGGAGAATATTAACTTCTTACAAAAAACATTGAGTGATCAAAACAAAATTATACGGCGGTTGAATTGAATTGTTTCAATCAAAACAGATCAATCTTTCTTTCCTGATATAGTGAACTAGCAAGTATACTTGAGTATTACGTTTGGATTGCGAGTTGACGTTTAACAGAATTAGCTAATTAGGCAACATGGGTCAAATACTTTCTCAACCGGTCACAGAGAAGCACTCGGAAAGCGATGGTGATAAACACCTTGCGTATGGCTTGTCGAGCATGCAAGGATGGAGAATAAATATGGAAGATGCACATACTACCGTCTTAGACTTGAACAAGTTGAAGGATGAGGATAATGATGATGCCGAGGGCACGGGGCTGACGGGCGCTTCAGGAAAATTAATCTCTAATGACCCCTTGGCAGATCGTGTAAGCTTCTTTGGTGTTTATGACGGACATGGAGGTGAGAAGACTGCCCTTTTTACAGGTGAAACATTGCACAAATTAGTGAAGTCTACCGAATCATTCCAGAAAGGTGACTACATCAATGCTATGAAGGAGGGTTTCTTAAATTGTGATCAGGCGATTTTAAGAGACTATGACATGAAAGACGATGATAGTGGGTGTGCTGCCACGTCTGTAATCATCACACCTAAGCAGGTTGTATGCGCAAACGCAGGAGACTCTAGAACTATTATGTCGATTAACGGATTCGCGAAAGCTTTGTCTTACGACCATAAGCCATCTAACGAAGGCGAGAAGGCTAGAATCTGTTCTGCTGGTGGTTATGTTGACATGGGGAGAGTCAATGGTAACTTGGCATTGTCGCGTGGCATTGGAGATTTTGAATTCAAGAAGAATTTGGATCTTCCCGCTGAAGAACAAATTGTGACTTGTTACCCTGATGTGATAATGCATAATTTGGACTTTGAGCAAGATGAGTTTGTCGTTTTAGCTTGTGATGGTATTTGGGATTGTCTTACTTCTCCCCAATGTGTGGAATGTATAAGAAGAGGTATCTACGAACGTAAACCTTTGCAAACTATTTGTGAGGAAATCATGGAACTATGCTGTGCCCCTACAAGTGATGGATCCGGTATCGGATGTGATAACATGTCAATTATCATCGTTGCCTTGTTAGATGCAAGTAAAAACGAAACATTAGATGACTGGTATGAAAAAATCATCAAGAAAATCGAGCTCGCACAGTCCGACAAGGAAGAGAGCAAGTCTTATGGCCAAATTTCGCCCCCTTACAATGAATTGTACAAAGAAATATATGGCGAATACTACGAAATGGGTCAACAGTCACAAAACGCTCCATCCAAGGGTAACAATTCAGGATACTATTCTATGTTTGGCGGTTTGCCAGGGTTGCGCAATGGACCTGGTTTCGAGAATAACGAAGAGGATGACAGCGAGAACTCCAACCCACATGGCGAAGAAGAAGGTAACGAAGGCGAGCCAGACTCCGCGGCTAATGGAGCTATTTCATTACAAAAATTGTTAGCCAGCAACGCTATCACCAATGAGAATGGTGTTATTTATCTAGATACAACTTCTGCCCAGTCCTTGCTTGCACATTTTGGCATGGCGGGAAATGAGGACGATGACTACGAAGATAACGATGATGTACATGACAAACATATCGAAGAAGAGGTCGAGGATACTGATTCAGATTCCAAAAATGACCACGCCGATACACTGAATGATACTAATGCGAAATAGAAGTATTAGAGCATTTCCATTTTCATTTTCTTCAATTTCTAGGAGTTTTTTGCATTTTGCAATCAGTTTGTCATGTATCCAGAACTAAGGTATTTATTCTTTTACTTTGTGTTATGTATGGTTTGCTTAGAAGTCGTTTACAAATTAAAAACACCTTGGTTTTAATTCAGCTCTTCACTGTTAATTTGCACGAGCAGCTACTTCGATTGGGTGCTATCATTCGCTATTCTCAACCCTGATAATATCTAATCTTATCATTTCTTTCCCATATTTTACATATCTATTCCCTCGTTGCAAGGGTCATTAATTTCTATTTTTACTCTTTTTCTTAGATTTAAGAATTGACTCACATCAATTTGTATATTGCCGTTAGCTTTAATGATATGATATGAGACGTTAATGTAGAAACCTCATTTAGTGTACTGGCAAATAATGGCCCTCGTAAAAACCGCGCGTAGTGTTGACTCAAGTAGTTTATATGACTGAGGTAATATAGCAGTTACATAGATATACAGAGCGGGAGCTATCGACGTGAACATGGTAGCATGGGCAAACCAAGCCTGAAATTAATTAATCAGCTCAAGATCACTGATAATAAAGTGTATGAAGATATTACCCGGGGAATTAAACTTGAATCAAGGTTACGCAGACGTAATAAGACTGTTCAATCTGGTTATAACCAGTTAGAATCGGATAATTATTCCCTACAGCCCATATACAACAATAAAATAACCCCCCGTGTACGATTTGTCAAATCTGGTAACAAGTTTTACTATGTGAAGATCAGATACGATGTGTCGAAGCTCAGGATGAGAAAAGAAAATAGTTCAAATACTGGAGCGGCTAGAGGCACCAGGATAAAGACCAGTGAATTTGACTATGCAAAACTACATACACAAGGACATGAGACCCACAGGTCTCAGTCGGATATAGACAGAGCAGAGTTGCCTTATAAAGGTATTTTACCATATCCTGACTGTATAATTAACGATACTGATCCCACGAATAACGACAGAGAGATGTTTAATAAGTTGTATCATGAAGCAGAAATGATGCGTAGTGAAAAGCTCAACAGCTTGACAAAACATAATGATCATACAAATAATGATTCGGGCGTGAAAGAAAGTACTCCTGCTGCTGCAATGGGAAACTACCTCAAATCCGAAATTAAGAAAATACAATTTCGTAACTTCGAAATTGAAACCTGGTATACTGCCCCATATCCCGAAGAATACTCTAGGAGCGAGGTGCTTTTCATTTGTGAGTACTGTCTTAAGTACATGGTGTCGCCTATATCGTATGAAAGGCATCAGCTCAAAAACTGCGGTCTTTTCAATAATCATCCTCCGGGAGTCGAAATATACAGAGACGTAGAAGGCCGCATTGCGATTTGGGAAGTAGACGGGCGGAAAAATATCAATTACTGTCAAAACTTGTGTCTATTGGCTAAATTATTTCTAAATTCAAAGACTTTATACTATGACGTCGAACCCTTCGTATTTTACATATTAACAGAACTTGATCACGATGATCCAACAAACTATCACTTTGTGGGATATTTTTCGAAAGAAAAATTGAATAATTCTGATTATAATGTCTCTTGCATCCTTACTTTACCTATTTACCAGCGTAAAGGCTATGGAAATCTACTCATTGATTTTAGCTATCTTTTGACAAGAAGCGAATTCAAATATGGTACTCCTGAAAAACCTTTAAGTGATTTGGGTCTAGTGAGCTATAGGAACTATTGGAAAATAACCATTGCATCAAAGCTTAGGCTCCTTTACGATAAATATATACTGAATTCAAAACCAGGGAATAGGGAACACTTTTCGATATCAATTGAATGTCTCTCTAAGCTAACAGGTATGACTCCCTCGGATGTGGTGGTAGGACTTGAACAACTCAAGGCTTTAATAAAAAACCCTGGTAGATCAACCTATGGCATATTAGTTGACTTACCGAAAATCAACGAAGTACTAGCAAAGTGGGAAAGTAAAAAACACGCTACTCTAGACTATAGTAAATTGCGTTGGAAGCCGATGCTTTTCGGCCCTTCGGGAGGTATTAATTCAGCAACCGTAGCGCTGACAAACTCGTCTCTGAGCACTGGGAATCCAAATGCATCTCAACCAGCACAAAATACAATATCTTCTATAATTGGTTTCTTGAAGGATGATATTTATAATCCATATACCTTTGAGGAAGAAGCATTCAAAGAAATTGAACTTCACTTGAGTATGGAACACCCAGACGAGAAGTCATCGGGGATTTATAATATAAATGAGTACATGCTCTGTTGCCCTCAATTTCAGACAAATTCAAAGAAATCAAGGTATTCCAGTCCAATGCCCCCTAAGGTGGTAAATGAAGTAAAGACGGATTTGAAAGTAGATGACGACATGATAGATGAACAAGAAAGTCTGGAAGATGCCGAGGAAGAGGAGTATGAAAATTACGTTGAAGAAGAATCAGAAGTAATAGACGACTTGAATGATGATCTGAGCGTATATGAGTCGGTTTCTGATGGTTATCCTGAAGATGACATTGACGTTCCAGAATTTAGTATCAAAAACATCAATGGTAATATGAAAAGAAAACAAACAAGTTCCCCCAATACCAATGGTATAGCTCGTAAGCTCCGAAGCGCTGATTTATGACTGCTATCCTTCACTTGATGTTGGGGATTACCACACTCAGGTAATTTCGCTGAGCGAATGCATCCCTGTAAGCTACACGAAGTTAACATGTAACGATATGGACCTTACGCGACCCACGGTGAAAGCTGGGTAGGTGATAAAGCAAAATAGAGCTTTGTATTATAGTGTACTCTTAATATATCTATCGTATAGCAATATCTCAATACGAGCATTCTTCTAGAAGCCCTATTTGAAAGTTTTTGTTGTGTTTTCGTAAATCAAGTCTATAAAGTGTTGTATTTCCGTGTTACTTTTGTATCCTTTTATAGCACATAAAATTTCCGGAACATAGCCAACATAGACAGGCTCGTTTCTTGATTTTAACAAGGGATAGGCAAGTTCACCAATAACGCTTTCCCGCTGATCATTGTTTTCTGCTTCTAATTTCTTAATGTGTTCTAAATGCTTTCCGAAATTTTCCTTTTTTATTGAAGGTATTGGTAAAAACTCATCGTACTTCACTTTGTAAGAATTTTTCTTTGAGCCTGTTCCTTCTTTGGTAGCGCTAGCAGAAGAATAATTGTCCGTAACTTCTCCCTCTTTCTGAGGATAGTATATATTAGGATACAGTGTGATGTATTTGTAGCTTGCGTGGCTCTTTCTTATTTCACACCAGGGTGCATCAGTCTCAATCATGAGTTTATCATCAGGTATCATTGCAGCAACCTCGAGGTTTTCTTCTGATTTCAAAGAGCAACCGTTGATACCAAAGTAAAACCCTAACTGGCTAAGTTTCTCATAATCTTCTTTGGTACCTGTGAAAGAATGAATAACACCATTACCTTTTTCTATATCTCCCCGCTCAACAAAAGGCTTTAATACGGATAGAAAGTCGTCGCAGGCATTTCTCATATGCAAGAATAATGGAAGTTTCAAATGCTTCAATGACGCTAAAATTTCGAGCTGTCTTGTGAACATCTCAACCTGTTGTTTCTTGCTAGAATAATGAAGTCTGTCATAGTCTAACCCTATTTCTCCAAAGGCCCTGACATATCCCATTTCGTGGCCCTTCAAAGTTAATTGCTTCAATTTTTCGAGCTTCTCTTCGATGTTAGGTATCAAAGTATCTGTACTTTCGTTGGCGTCATTTTTTTGATAGAATTCATCGGAAACGCTGCATGGGTGAACGCCTACCGTAGAATAAAGTTCACCATCGTATTTTCCACACAAGGCGAAATGTTCCTCACTTTCTCGAATCGAGCTGGCAGTAACAAGCATTTTCTTGACGTTAAAGTATTGTGCTCTTTTGATAACTTTGTCGATATCAGGTGGATGCTTTGGTGTAGTAGATCCGTTATAGCACCCTTGGAACATACTGTCGGAGAAGTTTACCCCAATGTCAAAGTACCTTGGTGTCCACGTAGTCATACTGCGATAGTTGTTGTTCTTTTTAAAAAGAAATCGGCGTTCTACGATGTATTTTAACATCCATCTATATTAACATATGAAAAAAGAATAATCTTTTAATAGTGTATTATTCGCAACTTGATATCAGTAGAGAACACTAAATACTTCGAGATATTTTGACCGTCTGGCTACGTCTCTAGCATGTCAGTGAGTGAAATAGAACACTTTTTGTCCCGGGAGGATCAAGAGGTCAGGAAAGGGCAAGAAATAGAAAGAATATTGAACTGCTACCCATACGACTATCTATCGATACTCGAAATCAACCCATTTGTGAATCCCGAAAAGATTGCTGATAGTGTTAAGAAAGCTTATAGGAAAAAGACGTTGCTAGTTCACCCAGATAAGACTGATCATGAGGATGCTCCGTTGGCGTTTGACAAGTTAAAAAGGGCCGAATTGGTGCTTTCACAGGTGACATCCTTCGGAGAGACCTCAGAGGTTACTGAAAACAACCTGGATCCGTTGTTACAGGAAAAAGAAAGGCTTCTTGCAATCTACAACGATGTTTCGAGTAAGCTTCTTTCCACTCGAAAAGAGCTATCACCGGGCTCAGAGGAATTCATGCAGGCGGTTAGAGACGGCGTCAAGGATATACTACTGTCGTTGTTCAAGTCAGAGGAGATCGAAAGAAACTACCAACAAGAGCAAGAATCAAAGCGTAAAGCCGAGGAAGAGAAACGCTATCAGCAAAGAGAACACAATAAAAAGGTTGCGGCACAATGGGAAGACGACAGGGACACCAGAGTCAAAAACTGGCGGGCATACACCCATAAAATAGAGAAGTCCAGGCAAAAGAAGTTAAAAAAACATATGAACGGAAAGAAGAAGTTTCTAGCTTAGTACTGTTTGATATTTGCGTTGGACTCTTCTAATGTCCCTGGTGTCTTACTCAGTAATTATAGCGCCATAGGAATGCGAACCGACAAAAAAAAAAGTCAGAAAAATAGGCATCACTACATCAAGGTATATACCATGAGCGGCTGTACATGGACCCATTTGATACCACTTGGTTTAATATCATTCATTACAGGGTTCTATGCAAGAGATTACTTGAAGAAGCCAAGGCCACATTTGAAGGTTACTGAGGCACCACTGTCCGAAAGTGAGTCTGAGTACGAGGAGAGTTCAGACGATGAGGGTATTGATGTGGATTCTCGTGAATTAAATGAGATACCAGGGCCTGTTAAAATGGTGCTTGTTATTCAACAAGGCTTAAAGATGACAAAAGGCAAGGCTGCGGCTCAATGTCTGCATGCAACCTTGGGACTTTATAGAAAGATCTCCAATCCATATAGCGAAGCGTATAATCCGGAAATGCTCAAAAGGTGGGAATACGAAAATGGGCAGGCTAAGATCACATTACAGGTTCCAAATAAAGAGGAAATGGACATGTTGTATGCCAAAGCGATTTCTCTTGGTGTGAATTGTTACATGGTGATCGACGCTGGAAGAACCCAAGTAGACCCTGGAAGTGCCACGGTTTTGGGTCTTGGACCTGCCCCCAAGCTTGTCTTGGACCAAATCACTGGCAACTTGAGGCTATACTAATATATTGCATTAACGTTATCTAATGAAACGTAAAACGATATTTGGATACTATTGTAGACGAAAGAAGTGAATTACATAAATTATTTATTTTTTTTCAATGGCAAAGGAACAGCCAAAGGATTTACTGCAGAGCTGGTTCTTCTCTTTTTCCTCTTTCTCGCCGTAGTCTTGGGCGAATCTTCCACGTCGACTAGAACGTCATCATCTGCTTCGTCGTCGTCACTGACGTCTATGCCATCCATGACGGCTTCATCATAAAAATCGACATCATCGAGCCCAACCGACGACCGACGACCATTCCTTGCGCCTCTGGAAGATGATGAGCGATGACCGTTCTTCAACCTTTCTAAGTAATCGATTCTTGACCAGATCTCTCCCTCTGTTCTTTGCGGAAGTAATATTGAAAGCTCTGCAAAAGATAGTTCTCTGTTTCTGCGATTTATCAAAAGCTCATCTTCCTCCATTGACCATGGTATTTTAAAGACTGGCTGGTTATTCTTTTGGTTGGCCTTTCCATCAAGCTCGGCATTGTTCGAAATCTTGAAGTTAGACTTCTTCTCAAGTTCCTTCTTCAAGTCATTCTTCTCGTCATCGAGATCCTTTTTGTCGGCATTATGAGGAATTACGATAGATCCAGATCTAGAGTAATATCCCAGTCCTCCAAATACAGAGCCATTTCGAATGCTTGAGATCGTGGCATGTCCCAGTATACCAGCAGGACCACTTATACTTGCAGCTCGTGATGGGCCACTTATACTTCCTCCACTGCCAAATGGTATAGGAAGATGTGCCAACGCGCTATTATTCGTCTGGTGGTGAGGAATGTTCATCGATTTCGAGGGCAATGACGAAATGGAAGCTCGCGTTAGTGATATGGAGTTGCGATCATCCTTGGAAATTTGAATGATAGAGTTATTGTGGATAGTGGATACCAAGTTACTGGCTGTGCCTTCGTGAGAGTGCGAGTTTCTCCCAATTAGTGACACATGGGAATTAGGATGCAGTTGAACGTGCGGCAAGTTCATGGTAGGGTCCACGGATATGTCGGCGTAGTAACCACCACCAGAACTACCAGTGGAACTTTGGTGAGCTTGTGGGTCCAACAAATCAGACCCTGGGGAGTCGTAATGGTTAACCGTCTGAGCGTTGGATTTGGGCGAATTCAACCCACCAGAATGAGATCCAGGAGCGTTATTGCTGGGAACTGGACTTGAAATTGACGATGGGGTGTTTGATAATGCATTTAATCCAGCCAATGCACCATTGATGTTTCCGTAACCGGTAAACCCAGACGCATTTATTGGAGAGTAAGAGGCGAACACTGAGTTGGATTCGTTTCCCGGAGACTCTGATTTCATGTCCGATTCAGCCCTTTTGTGGCCCTTTCTATCACTGCCAGTTTGTCCTTGTCCACTTCCAACACTGCTTGATGGCGTCCCCTTACCGGCATTTGACACTGACTTCGGTGGATTTTTCAAATTTCCCGACTTCAACCGCCGCCACCTAAACTGACACGCATTTGGTGTCCTATTAGTAAAGTGGCTGGCAATCTCTTTCCATCCGAGCTTCTGCTGGTCTTTTAAGTGCATTAAAAGTATATCATCTTGTGTATCCCATGATGTGGGCGTTCGAGAAAAATTCTTGTTCCCGTCGACTAATGATGGTGACTGACTCATATCTTAAATTTCTTCTTAGCTGTTGAAACCCGTCAAGTCACCTTGATCTTCCTTCTACCTGCTTTTTTTGAATCTTTGTGTTGGTATTGGTTATGTGTGATGATCATCGACCCTCGACGTTGAGTCAAATCCATAATTCGCATCATGTGAGCAATATAGCGTCATAAAAGCTCGATTTATGAATACTTACAAAACTAGCATTCTATTAACAATATTTCATACTGATATAGGATTGTTGTTATCCATATCATATTCTATACCCCATAAGTACTAACAGTGTTTTTCGGGAGCCCAGAAGCGCCGGAAATGCCCCATACAACAAGTTTTAATTCTCGGAAGCAGAGCCTACCTTCTGCAGCCAGATTTTCTCTGCCTCAACGATGGTGTTGTTATTTGCCATCATCTTATTCATCGTCTCTATATACTCTTCGTAGCTGTCACTGTCGTAGACGATTCCTCCGCCGGCTTGCAAGTACGCGACACCGTTTTTGTAAACCATCGTACGCAATGCAATACAGGTATCCATAGTTCTGTCATCGTAACCCCAATGACCGACGGCACCCGCATATACATTTCTCTTCTCCTTCTCCAACTCAGCAATTAATTCCATAGCTTTCACCTTTGGAGCACCGCTAACCGTACCGGCAGGGAAAATGGATCTGAAGGCATCAAAACGAGTTTTGTCCTGTCTCAATGTACCACTCACCTCGGAAACCAAGTGCATGACGTGGGAAAACCTCTCTATCGTTAAGAGACGATCGACCGACGTGGTATGAGGATCGCAGATTCTATTGATGTCATTACGAGCCAAATCGACCAACATAACATGCTCTGCCCGATCTTTTAAGCTAGACCTCAAGATCATCGCGTTCTTCTCATCTTCCTCCTTTGTCGAACCTCTCTTGATAGTTCCCGCAATTGGATGCGTAACAACCTTGTTTTTCTCGTCCGTTTTCACCAAGAGTTCGGGAGACGCCCCTATGATTTGAAAATCGATGAAGTCAATGTAAAAAAGGTATGGAGAAGGATTTACCGTCCTCAAATGGCGATAAATATTGAATGGGTGGAGAGACGTTGGACGAGCGACTCTCTGTGATGGTACAGCTTGAATGATATCACCCTTGACAATATGCTGCTTGAGGGTCTCCACATGTGATTCGTAACCTTCTTTTCCAATGTTCGACGTGAACGTTTGGTTCAACTTGATTGGTGGTTGATTAGGATTGATCTGCGTGGGCTGAACGTCTGCAAGTAACATCTTTTCTATTTCATTCAATTCTTCCTCGGCTTTTAAATATCTTTCTTCAATGTTACAGTCATCATCAATGTGTACATTGTTTAATATCTGGAATCTTTGGTATACGTGATCGAATGCAACGATTATATCACTAAACATCAACACCGCTTCAGGTAATCCTAGTACATCCTTCATGTGTCTTCTCGTTTTGGGTTCAAAGTATTTAATACAATCATACGATATATATCCAACGGCTCCGCCGCTCAATTTTGGTAATCCAGGCAACAGAACCTGATGGTACTTCTTTAAGTTTTGCTCAAGGACGGTGATTGGATCAACATTACATAATTCGGGAGGGTACAAGGACTGATCGTCACCTGTCTTTATCACTTCACGGGGTCTAATACCTATAAATGAATACCTGTCGACGCTGTCTCCGTTTATTGCGCTTTCAAATAGGAAAGATGGGCTCCTTTTGGGATTATTCAAGTCGGCCAATCTGAGGTATGCCTGATTAACAGTCAAGTTCTCTGTGTACACATATTTGAAAATAGGAATCAAGCTGACTTTTCCGTTTTCAGAATGCTGCTCCCTCGCTAACTTCTTGAAAGGTTCTAACCCCGGTTGCGTATTAGACTAGTCTTGTTAGTTAAGTCCTATAGTGACTATCTCGCAAAAAAACTCACACGGCTTTAGGTTTTTTAAATAATTTTAAATTAAAGGCCATTATGTACAATTCAGCCAGTGGGTCGCAATACCAATATACATACACTCATTTCGATACCTGAATTCTTCTTTTAGAACGCTAAGATACTTGTGACTCAATATCTGCCTGAGAATGAAAAATTGAGATTTTGATAATTATATGCCGTATTTTTTCAGTTCCTATGCAAATATATTCTACGTTGACTATGTACAAAACATTTCTATATATATGAATCAGTTTCTCTTAGTATACATATACCCTCTACTGAGTTCAATGCAAGGACCTTGTCACATTCAATTTCGGATCCGATAATAGTATCCCTTTCATAATCTACGTCTACTTTGACCTCGATTCCTAAATCGGTGCAAAGTGCCCTTACGAGCCTTCTCGTCGAGTTTGAACGCTCTGTCCCATTTGATACGACGATGCAATTATACTTTAATGGAAACCCTTTTGTATCTCTCGTCTCAATGCTGCCTAATCTTTGCTCTAACATTTTCAAAGTCCAGAATCGCTTATGATTTGTCTTGAAAAAGATAGATAACTGCTGTGAGCTCCGCAAAGACGGAAGAACATGCTGCAAGGCTTTTTTAGGTAATGGCCCTGATATACTATAGCCGAAGCTTTTCAAAAAACTAAAATGCTTAGATTTGTAAAATGCGCTTTTGGTAGATGAGTTGAATAGTGAAGAGCTTGAAATGCGATGACAATGATACAATAGTTGAAGTTGGTTAAAAATACACTCATAATCCGTCATTATGTCACTTATCTTTACCAGACCCATTACTGTACCATCAAGCAAGTTCCTCGTATCCTGTTCTTCGGGAACATGTTTTACCTGGCTAGATAAGAAGTTAATGCCGATCAAATGAGCAGGTAAGGAAACGTATCCGTTTTTGTCTCTCGAAAGAAGTGAATGATTATAGTTTCCAGCATTATAGTTCGGTAGTAAAGAATTATTATGTGAAACAAAGGCTTCGTCAGAAATTGGGCTATCGGGATGAAGCTCGTCGTCCATTTCAAGTTCTTCTTGGCCAGTGGTTATTAGAGGAATATTATTGATGTGCGCAAAATGAGCAAGACAGTTACTCACGAAGGCATCTACCTCCATCTTGAAGAATTGTGATTTGGGATATTTCTCATTTATTTCGGGCACAATTTTTATTTCCGTTTCTATCTTATCAGTTTCCTGCCCCGTCTCAGCCACCTTCTTTTCCTTCCACAAGGTACTTGCATCTGTTATATTTTGTCTGACACAAGGATCCAAGACAGAAGCCCCTTCTATATTGCGTACATTAAAATGGCTTCTCATTATATTGTAGATATAGTTAACTTGATGAATATCCTTTGGGCTAATATTAAATTCGTTACCTGGTTTGCTCAGTTTAATGTGTCTGAACAATGCAAAAGCTGATGGTTCATTTTTTCTACTTAGAATGTCCTCGAGTTGGTCCCAAGTAAATACTTTCATGTTAACCCGTTTCAAAGAATCAAAAGAAACAGTAACATTGTCACCAATACAATCGAATGGATTGGATTCGTTTTTATTATATGTAAAAGATACCGTCATACAGGTCATATCTGCCCTCGTCTTTCTGTCATTTTTATTGAAACTTATCTTTGAGGAAAAAGATGAGTTAATCTCTTCATTCGACTGGGGTTTAAAACAAACTTTTTTGATAAAGCTTTCGTCAAACAACTCTAAAGATTCGCCATTCACAAGATTACTTATACTTTTCATTGCATAAGAGTTTGTTTTGATGCAATTCATAAGGTGGCTATTTGGGGCGACCTTTGTCACAATGTCTGGAATATGGACATTCACTATAAACTTCCTTGCGTTAATTTCTTCGAGGGACACGGCTAGAAACGAACGTGGTTCCCCATTCCTGTTAACTGTGAAATCACTTCGAGCGGGTAGTCCGTACACAATAGTATCATTGTAGTATTTTTTCGGGTTTCTTAAATACCAAAATGCGTCTTTTAAGTTTAGTGCCTCAATACGACTCCAATGCTGGGAGTCAGTAGACGTCAACATTCTTGCCGATGAGATGGATAAATTATCTTTAGCCTCCCCCATTAAACACGATGACAAATAAACATCTGTCTGTGACTCGCCTGTCAGACTGTAGATTTTCATCTCATCCAAGAACCTAAAAATCTCTCTAGGAGAAATTTCCTTCCCTGTCAAGCAGGAAAACTTTGATAAACAATTCTTGAGCATAGGATGTGGAAATATGATGAAAAACTTCATCGCGTCGATAACGTACCTGAATACTCTACCTTCCCAGATATTAAAATACAAGCAAAGATCATCATACGATTTTGGATTCTCTGATACTTGCAGCATATATAAATCAGAAAATTTCTTATCCAACATAGTAAAAGTATGAGGATCATTCACCTCATCTTCTAGCCTTAAAATCGATTCCATGTTGGTTATTGAATTTGCAAAGTATGTCGATCCTGGGGAAATGACATCAGAACATTTACGTTGTAAAATATTTGAGCCTGTATTAGAGGCGTAATTTTCCGATACTATCCAGTGACTGACAGTTGTCGACATGTATACATGACAACAATAATATAAGCTAGCTGTGTGGAAATGAGATTTGCTGGTATTCTCCCTCACTAATTCGGGAAGCTTTATTGAAGTGACAATATCTTGTAGTTTGACAGGACAGATATTATTTGGCGAAGCAAAACGGTTGTAGGATATTATAAATTGGTTATTTGCCGGCTCTGCTAATATAGAGACCAATTTCTGCGAGAGGGCGACAAATTTGTTTAAAACATATACTGTTGCTTGTCGCTCATTTGTACTCACCTCGTGTCTCCTATCAGGTTGCGTGCTAAAAAGAGGCCAGGTTTTTGGTAGGATTCGAGGGTAATGAAATTTTATGTGCATTGGATGAACATTCAACAATTCATTTTCTATGCTTAACACCTGTAGTTTCTTGTAATTTTCATTAAATCTTGTCAAGGAGCCATGCAACACAATACCAACACTTGATTTATCATTCTGTACATCGTAAAACTCAACGAAGGACCCAGTGGAAGGAATGAGTTTGTCATCAATCCTGGCGTCTCTCGGAGCAGAGATGATCTCATTTAGTAATTGTCTATCCAACTCCGGTATATTTCTAACTTGACTCGCTTCCACAGCATTGAGCCTGTCATATGGATTGAAGTAGGAAAACCGATATGAGCTTCCTGGGACGTGGATCATTTCATCTTCGGGTTGACCATCTCTCCTGGGAGAAATATGCATACTTTTTTTATGCCCTAATCCGAAGGTCATTTTTCTTACTATAGAGTGACGAAAGACCATGTCAGTCCCCAAATACCGCATTTTCGAACCAGTATAATTAGATATCTGACGGAACAGCTCTAGGATAAGAATATTCCTAGGCCTTGTACATATTCGCTTTGGCAAATGTAGTTCTGAGTAAATCCGTCGATTTTTTATCATCTTCCACCCATTTATTATTACTTTTTACCGGCCTAACAAAAATTCCATTCGATTGCCTAAATAATACAAGCTAGTCTTTGTGCATTTGAAACATGAACCTGGAATTATTATCTATTTAATAAATTCCTGATATATCTGTCTGGCTAGCCCATCACTTTTTCAATGAGTAAAGTTTATTATATGAAGTCGCATAGAGCGTTTTTCATCAACTACATCTACGACTGAGAAATCCAATAGCAGTATATAGAGCATGGCAGTATATAATCCTTCTTGGTAACCTACTTCCATCTCTGGACGATGACAGCGTTTTTGAGCTTAGCGTCACCAACAGTAATTGAGTCTGAATCATCTATAGGTTTAACGGGGAAGCTATGAGACAATATGAAATCTCTCCCATCGTCAGAGTTGGGGTGGTTTCTCACAAACGTGTAAACTGTGGAGATAGGATCTGTGGAGTTGAACTTGTGAGATGCACGTTTGCCGTTTGCAAAGCGGATTTGGACTAAAGAGTCGCCGGATCCTTGGTCCGGATGTTCTTTTTCGGTATTTTCTGAAGCAGGCTTGAGCTTTGGCTCCTCTGGTACCTTTTCTGGTACTGGTGACTCCCCTGGCACTGGAGAACCAAGACGCTTGCCCTGTCCATGGAAACCGCCGACTTTTCTCTTGGGGGGGACGTAGTCTTCATCGGTTTTGCGGAATACACTCACATCGACGTCCTGGCCGAACTCAACGTCCAACAAGCCTATAGGAACCCTGCCTGCATTGAGTTCCTGCAAGACGCTGGCGTTTGCCGGATCGTCGTACCTGTGCAAAGGGCCCTCTCCCACAGTGAAACCCTGTCTCCAAAAGGTGATCTCTCTAGTGACCTTGCTGAGCCTCTGGGGCGACTGTCTGCTGTGGTCCATGATCGTCTCTGAAGGTTCGTCCTCTGAGCCCAACTTGAACCCCGTCCCCGTGAACTTTTTCTCCTCTCTGGGCGGCTGTTGTCTGGCAGAAGGGCGGTCATCAGGCTGGCCCATCTGCTCTCTAGCACGCTGGAATATTTGGTCAATGATCGACCGGTCGCCGCCCTCATCTCTCTTGTTGGGATCCTCCACCTGCAATCCCGATTTTTCTCCCCCAGTGAAAAAGTTGTTGCTGGTGCTGTCCTCTTCGTCTTCGCCGTTCAAATCCCCAAGCGTTCTGAATTTAGAGCTCCTAAATACCGGTTAGTATCTTCCTCGAGATCTACATCCAGCCACTAATTGGCGTCTATTATCGAAAATCAAACTCACTTACTTCTTCTTTTCGCTCTTAGCCTGGCTATGGCCAGCAACCGCTCCAGACGTGCTGAAGTAGTCTTCGATTGCTCTAATCAAATCATTATCATTTCTCTCCAAATACTGCTCAGCAATATAGTCTGGCGAGTTAGTCACTGATACAAATCTCTCTATCAATTTGTTCTCCAGCTCTGACATTTTTCTTTATTCTTTTCGTATCTATATAACCGCTTCTGATGGCGATTCCCAAAAATTAGTTGCATTCGCATCTTCTGTCCAGAAACCTCATATTTTCACTATGAGCTTCGAGCCCCAGCCAAAACTACGCAACCAAATTACTAAATACTAGTAAGGAATAGTAAAGCATATTAACAGAAAGATAGTTAACTTCTGTATATTAACCGATGTTGAAATCCCTATAAAAACCCCATTTCAGAACTTGTCTTAGTTCTGACTATAAAAAAAAAAGATCAATAGCTATATATAAACATGATAAAAAAATTTCATCACCACTCTTTACAAGTGGATTGAAAGTAAAATTACATTAATGTTGAATGAATGTAATGTAGAACAAAGCATCAACAAAAGAATTGAATAATGCAGAGTTTGCGTTAATGGGGCTATAGATACCCAGCGACTAATGCGGGAAAGGCAATAGTTTAGTACTTAGTACGGAAGTGCTTGGCAGCCTCAACCATATTAGTCAAGGAAGCCCTGGTCTCTTCCCAGCCTCTTGTCTTCAAACCACAGTCAGGGTTCACCCAGAACTTATTAGCAGGGTAAACCTTCAAGATCTCCTCAATTCTGGCAATGAATTCTTCCTTGGAGGGAATTCTTGGAGAGTGGATGTCGAACAATCCTAAACCAATGTGGTTGGGGTAGTTAGAGAACTCCTGGATGTAGTGAGGGTCATCCTTCTTAGAGAACTCGATGGAAACGACATCGGCGTCCAAAGCCTTGATGTGGTTAGGGTCCAAATCTGAGTAACAGAAGTGGGAGTGGATCTGAGTGTCGTTCTTGACACCAGAGGTTGCAACTCTGAAAGACTGAGCAGCCCAGTTCAAGTAGTCAGATCTCTCCTTGCCTGCTCTCAATGGCAAACCTTCTCTGATCGCTGGCTCGTCAACCTGGATGACGGTGATTCCAGCCTTCTCCAAATCGTTGACCTCGTCTCTCAAAGCCAAACCCAATTGCAAAGATTGGATTTTTTGGGAAACATCATCTCTTGGGAAAGACCATCTGAGACATGTCACTGGTCCAGTCAACATACCCTTGACTGGCTTCTTGGTCAAAGATTGAGCGTAGACAGACTCTTTGACAGTCATTTCCTTTGGTCTAGAAACGTCACCAACGATGATAGGTGGTCTGACGTACCTAGAACCATAGGATTGAACCCAGCCGTTAACAGTGAAAGCAAAACCATCAAGTTGCTCACCAAAGTATTGAACCATATCGTTTCTCTCGGGCTCACCGTGCACAAGGACATCCAAACCGATCTCTTCTTGGAATCTGATGACAGTCTCGATTTCCTTGTTGATAAAATCTTCGTACTCCTTAGCAGAGATTTGACCCTTAGCAAATTTGTTTCTGTTGATTCTGATATCCTTTGTTTGAGGAAAAGAACCAATGGTAGTGGTTGGGAACAATGGCAACTTGTATTTTTCTTGCTGAGAAGGTAATCTTTCGTTAAATGGAACCTTTCTGGTAGCCAAAGACTCGTTGAGAGTAGCCAATCTCTCTTGCACCTTAGGGTTTGTAGTAATAGAAGACTCTTGTCTGGACTTGATAGACTTGGCGTTAGCAGCTAACTTATCAGCAACATCTTCACCGTTGACGTTCTTGGTGATGACAACAAGCTCATCCAACTTTTGGGTGGCGAAAGCAAACCAGTCCTTGATAGTTGGGTCGAGCTTAGTCTCGGATTCCAAATCGACTGGAGTGTGCAACAAGGAAGATGAGGTAGCAACGAAGACTCTGTCTTTACCGAGCTTCTCCACAGCCTTAGAAACGAAAGCGGAAGCCTTGCTGAAGTCGGTCTTCCAGATATTTCTACCATCAACGATACCGACGGACAAAGATTGCTTGTCACTCAAAACAGTGAGAACTTCATTAAATTGCTCTGGAACTCTGACAAAGTCAAAATGCAAACCAGAGACAGGCAAGCCCTTGAAAACGTTCAAGTTTGGTCTGACATCACCGAAGTAAGTAGCAAGAACAATCTCAGGAACTTCATCGCCAACCAAGCTGTTGTAAGCACCGTGGTACTTGCTTTGAACAGATTCAGGTAAGTCCAAAACCAAGATTGGTTCGTCAATTTGGACTTGCTTGGCACCAGCAGCCTTCAACTTGGCCAACAACTCCTTGTAAACAGGAAGAAGCTTGTCCAAGGTGGAGAGTGGGTCCAAGTCCAAAGAGTCCTTGTCAGCTTTACCTAAGTAAAGGTAGGAGATAGGACCCAAGATAACAGGTCTGGTCTCAATACCCAATTTCTTGGCCTCCAAGTACTCATCGACAGGCTTTATACCGGCCTTAGTGTTCAATTCGAATTTCGTGTTGTGAGACAAGGTTGGTCTGACATAGTGGTAGTTAGAGTCAAACCACTTAACCATTTCCAATGCAGTGACATCAACAGCACCAGAGGTCTCGGTCGCCTTTCTTTGCAAACCTCTACCCATTGCAAAAAGGACGTCAATTGGGGCCAAATCAAACTTAGTGTATCTCTCTGGGATAACATTGAACAACAAGGACAAGTCCAACACTTGGTCATAGTACGAGAAGTCGTTGGATGGAATCACATCAACACCAGCATCCTTCTGCAACTTCCAGTTGTGGGCTCTCAACTCCTTACCCTTAGCCAACAACTCCTCCACACTGACTTTTCCTTGCCAGTAAGCCTCAGTCACCTTCTTCAACTCTCTTTGTCCTCCAATACGGGGGAATCCTAAAACTGCTGATTGAACCATTTTGTTAAAAACGTGTACGAATGGGCTCTTTTTTTTCTTCGTTTATCCTTTGGCTTTGAACTTGTTAATCAATTGACCTAATTGACCGACTGAAGTAGGGCTGAATGGATAAAGTGAAAAGATATAGATGCTTTCAAAAAGAAAAAAACCTGTAAAAATTGTTCTGGTACGTATCAGGACAGCTGTGGATATTTATACGGCACCTGTGCAAAATGACTGGATCGACATCATAGTGAAAATTTGCCGTATTTTTTTTTTCGGTCCAATTATCAAACGTCACGTGATTGCCAAAATACCTCCAGGCGATTTTGTGTATACTTTTAGTGCCCTGGCGCGCCCGTTGGCGCACAGTCATCGTGCACGTGTTGTATTGTATGCCGGTAGTTTGCATTTTTGTGTAATTTGGTTTCGTTTACGTCGTACAGAGTACCCCGAGAACGCTCTGGCGCAGTCAGTTAGCTCACCGGCACCGGCAAGATCTTTGTCACGTGTACGCGCTCTCACTATCGGTGACGAAGTATATCATATGACCATGGGTCGGCTGTTTGAAGATCACGAGACTGTGTGTTTCTTCCAATTATCCAGTACCAGTAGGTATAGGCCATGTGGACTAGAGCCCCGGACCATACTTGTCTGCACGGCAGTGTTCCACACCTAGCAGCGGTCTGGTGTTCCATTATTTGTAGGGCTGGCCTAGTGTGTTGTCGAAGTAGTAGGGAGCCTACAGTATATCGGGAGGGCAGTTCGGGTTTCACAGAAGTACGTCTTCTTTAAATACGGTCACATAATGTTACAAGGTGTAAATTTCTATGAATAAGCTAGAGCTACTTAGATACAAGACTTGAGTCACCAAGGGCCTTACGATGATTAACAATTGACCTGATTGTGTCGTTAGAGATTAGAGGTCCATAACGTCTGAACTGCTTGACGGATTCCTGGAGTTTTTCAGGCTCGCTAGGGATGTTTTGTGCGAAGTTTTCTCCAAGTAATGCGATGTAGTCGTAGCAGAGAGTAAATTTTTCGTTGTTTTCGTCGAGCAAGTCGTCTAGCGAGGCCTTAGAGTCTAGCGGAGTATTAAAGCCTTCGCCCTCGCCAAGATGAACACCCAAGTGTTTCAACTTTTCGAAGAGACCAGCAGTATGAGCCTGGACCAATCCGCCGTACTCCTTGATCTTATAGTCGCGGTAGAATTCCTTGTACTCGTCCCAAGTGGCTCTTCTTGCACCTGTCCAGCCGATCTCGAGAAGCTGCTCCTTGGTAACGTCTTTGGGGACGTGCGAGCCTGGCGTTCTAAACACACGGATAGGGTTGAATGTGCCTGAAACCACGAAAAGGTATATAATGGACAATTTGATGATGTGGATCACGAAGAAGATGTTCTGGGCAGCAAACCCGGCAGGTTCTGCAATGTCGTTGAGCAAAGCGTGGCCCAAGTTGTCGATGCCAAAGGCAAACGCGAGCTTAGCGCAGCCTCTGGTGAGCTGGTTAGTCAAACAAATGCCAGGAGTTGGGGACATGTAGTCAGGCAAGTCGGTGTAGAGCCACACGAGAAGAGCCGAGATGAACGCATAGTGACCAAAGTGGTCAAGCTCCCACACTGGGAGAACCAACTGGCCTGGCCAAATTTCATCAGAAACCTTCGCATCCAACGCAACCGTGCGCTGGAAGCGGGGGTCCTCCGTCTCGTAGCTGAACAAGAGTCCACCATCCTCCGTCAAGTACCCCGGACACGTCGACACCTTGAACCCCACGGGCCGCGACTTGTAGAAAAGATTGGGTCTGAGCGCGATGGGCAACGTCTCAAAGATTCTGAGAAGATCTCTGAACCTGGTGTCGGCACTGATCTGGAAGCAGTAGTCTTTCTCCAAGTCATTATTAAACCTGATGTATACCTCGAGAAACTCAGCTTCAGCAGCGGCGGATGCAGCTGTCAGTGCTGCTGCCTTCTCTGTCTCTGCATCTCTGTGCTGCTTCTCTGCCATTGCTGTCAATGCTCTATCTCTTCTTCCTCGTCCTTGCTTTGGACTTCTCTGGGGCGCCGCCGCTAGCGCAACCGTTACCCGCCTAGCCCCCGGACGGCGGCTGTGCGCCGCCTACCACAAAGCAATCCCCAGCGTGTAAAAACCGCAGTCCCATGCCCACGACCACCAAGGCTCGGCAGGAAACCGTCAGCTGCCGCACCGGCACCCGCCCTTCCAGAATAAGCCCGACACGTCGCCCTTCCGTCGCCTACCGCCGCCGATTCCTCATCAACCCACTGCCTTCTTCTCTCATCGCCGTTTATTCCGCTACTCCTCTCTACCCACTCGACCTTCCTTCTATCCTCCTTCATAATGCCGGCATCTCATCACCCTCATCGTTTTGGCGTATCTTCCAGTCAAATGTATATGTCACGACGCTGGTCAATCGCTCTCGACCACTGACATTCCTGACAGCCCACTTTGATGCCCGTCAAAAGTTCATAACTATCCATTAATGACGTCCCTGTTCGCGATTGGCGTCGTCGAATCGTATTTACATAATAAAAATTTCGCCCAAAATAGGATATTGATTTGATTACCCTGCAAATAGGGCTTGCTCTTACTAAAAAAAAAAACCGCTGATTACCTCTGTTCATAAAGAGTATATATAGGCATACGGGTACGTTTTTATTGATTAAATATATATTGGGACATAGACGTTCGTTCAGTGACATATCGACGTATAATATTTATACTCGAAGCCTAATTTGTGAGCTGAGTGCTAGGGCTGAAAGCTATATATACGGTAAAGCTATTAGCGAAAGTTGGCAGCAAAAAAAGGTAGTACTGAAAGTCGAAGCGTTAAAACATATAGTTTAGAGCGCAAACAGACATACAGACACACATACGGACGGATTCACAAAGAGGCCGGAAAAGTATCGGTGAATAAGGAATAAAGGCCGAATAGGGAGAATAGACGATGTTGTTTTCCAAGTTTGCCGCTGGAGTGTTGGTGGCTGCCGGAGCGTTTTTTGGTAGCGCACACGCCAGCTTGCCCGAAATCGAAATTGTGGGTAACAAGTTTTTCTACAAGAGTAATGGTTCGCAGTTCTTCATAAAGGGTGTTGCGTACCAGTCGGACGTTTCCAACGCAACAGAGCTGTCGTTTGACGACCCATTGGCCGACCCCGAGGCATGTAAGAGAGATATTCCTTACTTGCAACAATTGTACACCAACGTGATCAGAGTGTACGCGTTGAACGTATCATTAGACCACAGCGAATGTATGAAGATGTTGGACGAAGCCGGAATCTACGTGATCGCCGACTTGTCACAGCCTGACCAATCCATTAACAGAGACAGCCCGGAGTGGAACCTCGAGTTATTCAACAGATACACCGGAGTTGTTGACTTGTTCCAAAACTACACCAACGTGTTAGGTTTCTTTGCTGGTAATGAGGTCACTAACAACCGCTCAAACACAGACGCATCGGCATTCGTCAAGGCTGCTGTTAGAGACACTAAAGCTTATATCAAAACCCAGGGCTACAGAAGCATCCCTGTGGGTTACTCCGCTAACGACGATAAGCAAATCCGTGTTGACTTGGCCGATTACTTCGCCTGCGGAGACAGTGATGAGAAGGCCGATTTCTTTGGTATCAACATGTACGAATGGTGTGGAGACTCCAGCTACAAGTCTTCTGGTTACGAAAATGCTACGGAGTCTTACAAGAACTTGGGTATTCCTATTTTCTTCTCAGAGTATGGTTGTAACGAGGTCACGCCAAGAAAGTTCACAGAAGTTGGCACTTTGTACGGCAGCAAGATGACTGATGTCTGGTCTGGTGGTATCGTGTATATGTACTTCCAGGAGGACAACAACTACGGTTTGGTTTCCACTAGCGGTTCCAAAGTTTCTACTTTGGATGATTTCAACAACTTGAAGTCCCAATTGGCTTCTATCTCTCCATCTTCTGCTAACACAAAGGACGCTAAGTCTATCAGTGCTACCTCCTGTCCTTCAACTGGAGACTACTGGTCGGCCTCTACCAACTTACCACCAACTCCTGATGAAACTATTTGCAACTGTATGTATGATTCTTTGTCTTGTGTTGTTGACAGTGACGTTTCTTCAGAAGACTACGGTGACCTTTACTCTTACGTTTGTAAGGACATTGACTGTGACGGTATTAGTGCCAACGGTACTAGTGGTAAATATGGTGCCTACTCACCTTGCTCTGACAAAGAAAAGTTGAGTTTCGTTCTTAACTTGTACTACAAGAAGAATGGTAGCAGCAAGTCTGCTTGTGACTTCAAAGGAAAGGGTTCCGTCAAGCTGGCCAAGACTGCTTCTTCATGTTCCGGTGTCTTGCTGTCTGCTGGTTCTTCAGGTGTCGGGTCTCTTTCCGGTACGATCGCATCCACCAAGCATACTGATATAACCAAATCTGGTTCCACTGCTACTGCTTCCAACGGTGGTGGCAGTTCTGGTTCTTCCAACTCTAATTCATCTGGTTCTCAGTCTTCTAGTTCTTCTTCTGGCTCTAGCAAGAAGTCTGGAGCTGCCAGACAAGCTTCCTTTGACTTCTTGTCTAAGACCTTGTACATTGGAAGTGCGATCGCTATTGGCGTTGGTTTAATTATCGTTTAATACTAAGTCAATACACGTAAGTTAAGTATTTCTACCCTTCTGTGTCTGGTCGAAGTTTATAGGACTATATATTTAGAAACTTTTGTTATCATTACAAAGTATTTGTATTCTTGCAATATGCTACATGAAACTGTTTAGGATTTAGATGAGGGAATGGTAAGAAACCTGGTCTGTGTCTATTTACGTTGTTATTCTTCATTGTCTATCACCATTTTCCTAATCTCCCAATAGTAATTTTTATTGTGACAGTCATTCGAAAGATCATACGTTTCGTTTTTTTGAAACCAATTAGAAAGTTTTTTGCGATATTTCATTTCCTCCTTATGAAATTTATCTATAAGCTTTGAAGGTAGATAGAATTCATTGACAGATGCACTATCTGAATGCGAGGAACTTGTGGATTCTGTTCTTTGGGTGAAAGTGCTAGCACCCCTGTTTCCTAATCTACTAGGTCCTGTCAGAAGATATCTTTTATCTATCAGCAAGTCAGGTACATCCTGAAATATATCTTCTTCCTCTTCACGGTTCAAATTAAACCATTTTAAGCTATCAGGATCATACACCATATTACCTTGGATTTTAACTCCTTGAGTATTTGAATTGAACTCCTCATAAGGTATCAACAGTGGTTTACTTGCCGGTAAAGTATCAAACTTGACCAAGTCTATGTCATTACCTTCCCAGTTTTTGCTTTTAGGGTTATATTTCATATACTTATTATTGAGGACTGTAATAGGTTCCTCGTTAAGATATCTGATAAGGCCAACCTTCTTGTTCTTCATCTTGGGGTGAGCGTCAAAAACTTTGCTTTTGCGTTTATTCAACTTGTTTTGTTTCTCCGTGATTTCCATATATTTACTTAAAAGTTGCTGTTTCTTGGCCTCCATATCTTCGTTTAATGCATCAGCACGGTTTATTTTTTCATTCTCTTTAACATAAAATGAAGGTATTCTGTCCAATTTTTTGATAATTTTATTGTTGTTATTAAAAACGGGATGTTCTTGGTTTCTTGCTTCATTTGCGTTGAAATCAATCGAAGATTTAAACTTTTTACTGTTCAGTAGTCTATCCCTATTCTGTGAGGTGAAATTTGGCATAGACTTCTTGGGTGATATTTCACCTTTCCTCTGCTTTCCTGTAAACTGTTTTAATTTTCCGGAGTCAAACTTTATGGGAGACCCAAGGTCAAATCCATCCTCAAAATTTTCGAAGTCATCCTTGGTGTACTCATAATTTACGGTTCTGTCATTGTCCAAGGCGTCAATCTCAACTTGTTCGCGTTCCAAGCTGTGAAAGTCTTTTAACTTGAGAGTTTGTACTTCCTCGTGATTTGGATTTCTAAACCTTTGATACAATTCTTTCTCTTCCATTTCTGCTCTTTCCCTGAGCTTTTTCTTATTCATCTGTAAACGCTCCTTCGCTCTATTAACAACTTTATTTCCTCTGTCAGCGTTTCCGCTACCTCCACTACTGTATATGCCACTTTCTTCGTTTCCAAATATATCGTCGATACCCTCAAAATCGTTTTCATTGAACTGTGACGTGATATCTGTATCATTGGTATCTTCACTGTATTCGGATAGAGACTTTGAACGTTTTGGCGATGAAGTGGAAATAGTGGCAGGAGATACTTTCAAATCATCATCATAAGCACCAAGGCCGTTCTTCTTCAACCATGCCTGCAAGTTCAAGCCATCCAGTTCCCCTCCAAATCCTCCGCGTAAACCCTTGTTTTGAATTGTGTGATATTCTCTTTTCTTATGGTCGTATGGAGAGCCTGATCTCTTCAAAGTTGGTAGATCAACATCTCCGTCCTTGATTTGGAGCGTTGCAAATTCGTCCTCTAGGTTAACAGCATCTTCATGGTTTTGATTTCCAAAGTCCAAAATTATATCACTGTCCTCATCCGTAAACTCGTTCTTTTCTTGATACTTAGCTAGTAAGTCATTTTTGCTGGCATTTCTAGCGACATTCTGCTCCAGGATGGTATTCAATCCAGGCGACCTGATTGATGGCTGTCTTAAATTTGGTTTTCGGCCAAACTGAATATGCTTCATCTATTGTATATTTTCCATAAGCGAATAGGTTATGAAGTCTCATTCATATACTAACTAATACTGATGAACAGGGTATATAACTATATGATTCAACTTCCTCAGCGGGTACATCATTTGTAAACATTCCTGCCAATCTAAAATCACGTGTCAGATTTTACAGGAATATTAGTTAAGATTTCAGCGGGTGCAAATTCACCAGTATCATTATTGTTCTGATGATTAGGCTGAATAAAATCTGCCATAAAGACGGGAACAAAGTCTCTTACGTCTGAAATATAGATGTCTGCCAATATTGGTATGACTATCAATGAAATGAATGTTATCATAAAAATGAAAAACAATAGCATGTATCGAATTACGGTAGAAAGCCTAAGTTTCTTTTCCCGTTTGGACAAGATAGGTTCTCGAAATTGTTTCGATGGGTTAAGCCAGAAAAGTATCTTAGAATGCCATCTGTCAACGAATGGTATGAATAATATAGGTGACATGACAAAAAGCAAAAAATGGCCTAGAAGGAAATCGTAAGCGAAGAAGTTAAGCTCATACACCTTAACTACAAACTCACGCAAGGGTTGACTGAGCAAAAGCCAGCCCAATCCACTTGTTATCCATTTACCTGACCACCAAGCTCTATTCGAGTGGTCCTGTACTAATTCTCTTGTCAAGAAGAAAGAAAGTAATATTTTAAGAAGAGTTTTCTGTATAGCAAACATGCAAATTAACCCACAGAGCGTTCTCGTGATATTCCACCCTTCAGTGAAGCAAAGGACCTCGATGTTAATGATGTTAACAACTACTGCAACCACTTTTGCTATGTTCGCGATGTAGCTAGGAAACTTTCTGCAGCAAAGAGACATAAGCGGTACTATAGTACATGATATAACAAATAGCGCTGACAAAACTAAGACATTAACCATGGAAGGAAATAGACTTAATATCAAGATTCGCATTAGGGGGTTGACAGGTTCAGGATCTTGCACTCCGTTCTGCGAATTGATAAACATGTATGGTATAATATAACAAAGCATCGATACAATAGGTATGAAGACTTGATTGGCAAGGCTATTCCATCTAGATGGTCTACGCACAGAATCTTCCGTCTTTTTCAATTTCTGGTTCTTATCGATTATCGCTTTCTTATAACCAACATGCTTTGCTCTATGTTGTCTGACATAAGATATCCATGAATTAGCTCGTCCTGATTCACCTCCCTTAGAAAGCCACTTCAAATAATCCCTATAATCAACAAAGAAATCACCAAATGAAAATTGATGAGGATTAAATATGAAAGGAGCAAGGCAAGTGGAAGTACATGTAATGCAGAACCAAAGCAATGAAGGCTGCCACATCGATAAACAGGCAAATACGAAAATTAGAAACACAATGAACCCAGAGTATATAGACATACTCGCGTACCTCGAGTAGAGTAGACTAAAGGAGAGTCTAGAAGTCGCAAAACCTCTTCCAGTAGCAATGTATTTTGCACCTCCAAATATAATATTATCCTTCAACGATTTCGCGTATATTTGACAGACGAAAACTTCGAAGAAGGGTGCCAAAGAAACAAAATGCCTAAAAATTCTGAAAAAAGCCTTAATAAACCCTCTTTCAATCAATTCTTGCAAAATTAGGGGAACAAATGAGATGAAAAAACAAATGAAGACTGAGAGTACAAACCGAGAAACCCAATTCAAAACAGGTTGTAAGTTGTAACATCCAAGAGGTCTCTGAACATCTGTAAAAGGGACATCTGGATCGTAGTTGCAAATTATGGACTCATTTACCAAAGATCCCATGTTCACCAAGAAAAGCATGAACAATTGTACAGAGAGCATAATAAACAAATTGTTAAGATGAAATCCAGCGTGGGCGTAATAGAACGATAAAAACCGATCTACTGGTAAGTACGTCCCTAGATAATAATATTCCCTAGAAAGTAGCTGTTCACCCATTCCAGCTCCAATCTTGGTGGTGAAATTCAAAATAGTTCCAAATCCTAGATCACGTCCCTTGCCGCATTGATAGTAGTCACAATGTTTGATTCTCCCTCCTCTACATACAGCAGACATACCAGCGTAAATATCTTCATTCAAGTGTAATCCTTTCTGAGCCTTCGATAATCCGCCTCGCATGGTCATAAAGATACCATTTAGAAAATCAGGATGGCCATAATGAAGTTTACCACCTATTTCCGAGAGTGTCCTGGCAAATAGGGTACCAAATGTTTGTTCTTTTCCCGCAGCTATGTCTCCTAGTACTCCTATATTTTCAGAAAAAATATATTCCCTGGCACCTAAAATCGCCACTGGATCCTTTTGTGTTTCCAGAAGCATTCCCGGTATATACTCTGAGCTTGTGTCTTTTGTAATCTCCTCGAATTCTGTTAGTACTGACTTGATCTTCAAACATTCTTCAAGGTAGTTATCCTGATTTGCATCAATTACTTGAATATATTCTCCACGATAATATATCACGCTGTTGTTTTGATTGTCGGACTTTCCATCTCCTAAAATAGGGTTTCCGGATAGTTTCACTCTATATTTTTTATAATACGACCCATCCTCATTTTTATTAGTTACATCAAGCAAAGTGGAATAATACTCTGTTTTATCACCTACATATTCTTCTTCCAAATATGCAACCTGTATCTGTGGATATATTCCAAAAAGCAAAGAAGCATTCCTTAGTTCTTCTTCACTGAAATGCTGATAGCGCTGCATAGAAATCAATAACCTAAATTTTCTATGAGCAAATTGGTTCAATTCTCCCTCGATGTCAAGATATTCTACTGAATTAAAATCATAATTCTCCAACTTATATAAAAGTTTTAATGCTTTCTCATAATTCATAAAGCCAGAAACGGTTCGATACAAGGTTTGGGATCTTAACGAAGACCATATTCTGGTTCTCAAGGTGTATTCTGGAGATGAATCTTTGAAGCCAATACAGTAATAAGGTAGATTGTTAATCTCATTTTTTATAAAAGCATCCGAAGTTTCTTTTCTCTCCAATAAGTTTTTTTCGTCTTCATCATCTGGATCTAGAAATTGCATCTGCTGAGATGAAATCAATGTTAATAGTTTAGTATCCTCTACGAATAATTCCCAGTCAGTTTTATGCAATTTCTTCAAATACTCTAACTGTGATACCTTTGATTTCTTGTCTTCTTTTATGATCTCTTTCAAATTTAGTATTATTTTCTCCGAATAATGTGGTATAAGAACCGTAAACGATGGTAATGCCATAATAGGAATTGGTTCTGGTAGCGGGCAAGATAAAGATTGCGCAAAAAATGATATTCGTCTTTCCGCTTCCTTTGAAGTTGTGAAAAATTCATGCATTTTCACCGAGTTGTCATCTTGAAATATGAAAAATAAAGGTGACCTTATAAAAGACTTCTCTCCACCATAATCGTTCCGGGAAGAAATCTGTTGGTAAACCAATTTATTAACTTGCTCAATAGAAAGTAAATGCTCTCTGTACATTGAGAGAATTATACTGTTCCATATTTGGGAGACAATTAACATGGCATCGACCCTTACTTGACTATCCATATATGATATCTTTGTCATTATTCTATCAGGTAGTCTGGCAAATATGTTTCTCCATGGGGTAAAGATTGATATACCTAAGGAGAATGATAGCCCAACAGAGAAGAAGCAATTTATAAGAACATACCACAAATAGGTGTCGAGGAAAAATAAGACGAGATCAGTGATATATAGTAAAACCATCGTAAATCGTGCCTGTTGTCTGCAAAGAAAAGTTCCTAGTAAGACGTCTCCTCGACATCTAGATATCTCCATTATAGAAAGTACCCTAACGGGATCCCTAACAGATAAAGTCAAGAAGAAATAGGATTCAGAAAACTTAGCTAGAAATACGAACGCCCAAAGCAAATAAGAATACACCTGGTTCCTGAGTTCAAGACGCGGAAAGGATGATGTAAACAATTCTGTCTTGATAATTCTTGAATTTTTTCTTATAAGAAAGCTGAATAACTGCTTAGGTGGTGTCATTGCAAAGTATAAAAACGTTAAAATAGAAATGACGAATTGCAAAACGCTGATAATGTAGCCCTCCTTGTTATATTCATCTAATGGTAAGAAATAAAAAATAAACACCGAAGGTGCTACATTGATAACCACTATCACCAACGAAATCAACACTTTCAAAACAGCATGATGTGAGTCTGGCCAACGTTTTGGGATAAAAAAACACTCTCCGATCGCCGCCAAAATAGCCAAAACACATGCAACAGCACCACCTAGTGAAACAGCAGAAAGTTGCACCTGTGCTGGAGGCTTATTATCAAGTAGCTGGTTGTAGTTTTTGGTGTAAAGTGTTGGAGAATTAAAACACGTATAGTACCAAAACATAGTTATGTGAATGATCCACACTCTACTAAAATTCGTAAAGAGATGTAGCCAGGTTCTCCTTTCTCGATAAGTCTTGTAAAATAGACTTGACCAATTTACATTTTTTAGTTTTGCATAGCGTTGGGTCTTAGGAAGATCATATAAAAGTGAGTTATCGTCAAGTCTTATATTTTTCAAGTTATCCAGGAACCAGAAAAACTGATTAACGTCGTCATATCCAATAACATCACTATGGTCTTTCTCTTTTTTTTTCCAGCCATTGTCAGTAGACTCATATTGCTGGTCCCTTATGTAACAATATAAGGGGGTAATAACGTGGTTTAAGAATTCATATTCGACTACCTTCACAAATTCACTCTCTATCGCTTGTAAATAATCCAATGCGCACTTGAATATAAAACAAAGACATTCTGGCATAAACCGCACATTATTTGCTTCTCCCCAGATTAGCAAATACAACGCGATTTGCTCTATGTATTGTTCGTTAGTGAAACTCTGCATTTTATCTCTCCATCTGTATTCCATTGCCAATAAGCAATGCTGGTTTTCCAAATCACCAATATTATATGGAAGATTCTGTTTCCGTTTGAAATTGGAATATGATTTGAAATACTTCCATTGTTTCCTTCCGACCTTTAGTGATTCATCAAGTTCATAATGGGCAACAAAATACCACTTCTTATAGTTGGCATTTTCTCCTCCTAGGTAGTCTATGTGTAACGATAGAAGTGCCTCTTGACAAGACATGCGGCTCGACCTTGAGTCCAACTGCGTCATCAAAAAATCGAAGATGTTATACAAATTGTCCTTTTGGAACCCAAAGATTTCCCCTAACCTTTCAAATATACTCCATATATCGTCGACTGTAACTGGTGCTTCGTTTTCTGTACACCATGATGGATAGCTTTGATTATTTCCGTATTCAAAATCAGTCGCAGCCGTAGCGCCGGTTGCAATTCCAGTAGCTGTATTGACAGGATAGTCGTAATGTTGATAAATCGCATAATCGTTAATTCTATCCCCATCAGCTGTCCAAGCTGTCATTGTTACTCAAATATTGAAGTCAAAAGCTGAAATGAGGAGCACAATACAACTTAGCGCCATAGGTTGCAAAAGCTAAAAGCCTGAATACAACTGCTCGTGTTGGGACTTCTCTGTGTGGTTCTCACGTGGCATTTTTGTGTAACTAAGCATTTTACCACAAACAGTAAAAAAATGCCTTCAGCCAGATTCGAACTGACGATCTCCTCATTACTAGTGAGGTGCCTTACCAACTTGGCCATAAAGGCTTTGCTTTTTGTTGGCATGCGGAAGCAATTCATTTATATGTAGATCATGAAATTATCAACCCGTTTAATTATCACATTCTTTATTCCTCAATTACCTGACTAACAATTACCTAGCCCGAAAGTTAATGTGCATAAGCTCATCAATTATGTAACACTCTTTTTTTCACATTGAGGTAGAGTAAGGCTACAACGGTTACAGGTTAAACAAGTCGATATACATCAAAGGATTACAAGCAACCAATATTGAAAACATCTTATATATTTAATCATTTGTTGTTTCCGTTGGAAACATGAAATAAGGTAAAAGGTAGAATCATCAACACGCCATATACTTGTATCTCGAAACCTATCCATGGAAAAATGTGTAGGCCAAATTTAAAAAGCCAGTAGCACCTTTCCAGACACTCCAGGCGCAATTAGGGCCTCCAATCTGGACATCTCCTGTGCGCTTGAACCAAACATCACCATTGTAGGCACTAACGGAGCTCTCTATAAGCTTGTCGTTCTTCAATTTGTATGGTGGGTATCTTGAATTCAATGCAAATTCATTGAAGAATTTCTGTTCCATAACAGTTCTTTCATGAGTAAAAGCTTTAAAGGAGTTGAATCCATGATATGAGCCATTGCCTGACTGTCCAATACCTCCGAATGGAGCGCTTGTGACACCAACGTGCATCACCACATCATTCACTATTGTACCCCCTGATCTGATCTTTGCACGGATCCTGTCGACCTTCACATTTTTCTTTCTTGACTGAGCGCCTCCTGTGAAGATATACAAGGCCAATGGAGTATCATGTTGGCGTCTTGCCTCATCAATGGCAGAGTCCAAGTCGGTATACTCTAAAATTGGCAATACAGGCCCGAAAAGTTCGCTCTGCATTGTCAGATCATCCCATGAGACATTATCAATAATGGTTGGTGCAATATATCTGGAAGCTGCATCTCCAGAGCCACCTGTGATGATCTTTCCTTTTGTCAGCTTAATCTTGGACATTAAACCATCGTACGCTCTCGAATGTATCATGTGAGCAAAATTTGCATCATTCTTATCGATACTATGATAGAACTTTTCCTCCACGACCTTCTTGAGAGCATCAACGAGTTTCTGTTTTTTGGATGAGTGTACCAAGACGTAATCCACGGCTACACAAGTCTGTCCAGCATTACAAAATGAACCCCAGGCAATCCTTTGTGCAACAGTCTGAATATCACTATCATTCAAGTCATCGAGCACAAATGCTGGGGACTTGCCGCCGAGCTCGAGAATTACTGGTGTCAAAGTCTCAGCTGCTTTCTTCGCGACTATTTTACCAACAGTGTTGTTACCGGTGTACATGATCTTGTCGAATTTTTGATCGAGCAAGGCTGTCGTCTCTGTAACTGCACCATTCACGGGGAAGAAGATATCATCATCCAACGCGTTGGACAAAATTTCCGAGAACAATTGCGAAAAGTGAGGAGTTGCTTCACTCTGTTTGAGTACCACTGCATTTCCAGCCGCAAGGGCACCAACTACCGCGGAAAACGAGAGGAAAAATGGATAATTGTAAGGGGAGATGACCAACACAACACCCAAGGGGATTCTTTCCACGTATATTGGTGTACCCTTGAACGAGAGAGGCAAGTCGGTTACTGTCAGAGGCTGTGCCCATTTGTGTAAGTTTGCCATAATTTTGACCAACTCGGCAAGTCCCACAGACACCTCCAATGCCTTCGTTTCCGAAGGTGGTCTGTGAAAGTCCTTCTCCAACGCTTCACAGAGATGGTTGATGTTGTCCTTGACGGCAAAATAAACGTTTCTCAACTGATTGAGCCTATACTGAATTGAATGCGTTTTTCCCTTATTGTGGAACGCGAACCTCAAGCGCTCGACACCCTTGGAGATATCATCAATGTCCGTGTACTCAAGCACACTGCTGTTGGACTTGCTCTTAATTGTACTTCCGGTTTCTACCTTCTGCTGCTTGTGAGTCGCCTCACGCTCAGTCTTGTTCACCATCTTGTCAATAACCTAATAATATATTTCTTACGCTACTTCTCGCACCTGATCCTTGGCCTAGATATTGTACTGTCTGTCTGCCTCAGTAATCTCGTGTACGCTGTCCCAGATCTAATATCGAGCCGTCCTCACGTATATATATGGTATACGAAAGCTATTCTCCGCAAGTAGCGTCTATCACGTGCGGCTGGTGAAAGATAGAGGCGACTGTGATAATATACTTCACGTCTGTCCTGTGCCCTCCAAGTGGAGCACGACATTCTTCTATTTGCTAAGTGACTCCATTGAGCTGCATGGTGCATTGTGATAATAAGTTTCAAAGGTACGATAAGCTGTGAATTGTGCAGTTAAGCTAAGTAGGCTTTACAAAGGGCTATCGTGACACACCAGTCTTTGGTACGTGGCTATTACTGGTAACTGGTATATAATGGCTAATGGTAATAAGGTGAAATGTAGGAGTCTGATAATATTATTGACTCTTCAAATCTGCTCTGTGCTTATGGCTGAGGA
This sequence comes from Millerozyma farinosa, assembly GCA_002196765.1. NCBI lineage: Eukaryota > Fungi > Ascomycota > Pichiomycetes > Serinales > Debaryomycetaceae > Millerozyma > Millerozyma farinosa. The sequence continues at coordinate 692,114 of NBND01000003.1, forward strand.
AGTAGTTGTGTCAAGGCACTGGTAGTCGTAGCAGTATTAGAAGTCTTATTGGTGTTCTGCATGTAGTTCAGTTCTGGTGTCATTGGTAGCGAGTACCGAACAAAGCTAAGTGCTAGCGGTTCCCGGCCACTTTGTAGTAGGCTTTTGAGGCAAAATGGCTGATAACGGTAAGAGACAATTCTCTAAGAGTGAGGTATTCATAGGTGGTGTCAAGGCGTATCTCTACAATGGGGTCACGTTGGAGGAGTATGTCAAGAAGCAGGGCGACGTCGCTTCTAAGCAAAGGCCCTCTGCGGAGCCATTCCAAATCCCCCTTAACGTGGCATATTTAGTACACGGAAGAGGTCAGACATACCAATCTACGGAGGGTATTGCCTATAAGTATTTGGAGCAGTACTACGAAAAAACCAACCTGGAAGTGCCGTTTGTATGCGTGACGTTCGACGACCGGAACCACGGGGAGAGAGTAGTAGATGAGACCCGTAATCGCTCGTGGAAATCAGGCAATGCCCATCACGGAATTGACCTTGTGTCGATGGTCCATGGCATTGCATATGATCTCAAATTAATTATAGACTATCTTCCCAGCTACTTGAACTTGGAGTACTTTTTGCCGCCCGGCGCCACGGACCAGCAAAAAGTGGTTTTCAAGTACAGAAACATATTGAGTGGTGTCTCGCTTGGTGGACATACAGTTATCAGATTTGCTCACATGTACCCACAATTGGTAGACGTGCTCAATCCTATTATAGGATGCAGTGCATTATCGTCGCTCTTGATCAACAGGCTCCGCGGAGCTTCGCTGGACCTGGAGGATAAATATAAGAGCTGGTTTTACTACGACTACAGTGAGCTCGGCTTGGATGAAGCTGCAAGAAAAGAGCTTTACCCTGAGGCATTTCACAAGTCTCTTGCCGCCGAAGATGCCAGTATTTTTGAGTCGTTTCCATTTGGTAAGATTAAGATGTTTGCCAGCTTTGGACAAAATGACACTTTGGTTCCTCCTGCTATATCGAAGACCTGGGTTGACCTCTTTTTAAACTCCAACCTTCATTCCGAAGCTTTTGTGCAGAGCGATGCTGGGCATGAGGCGACACCTGAGATGATCGATAATTTCACCACATGGCTAGTAAAGTACATTAATAACTAACGTCTATACCATCGCATGTATGAAACGGGTTCTGCTTATCTCTCTTGGTGCGTGTAGTTTCTGGTGGCCTCATTGATGCTATTACTAAACGTGCTTATTTTACTTTTCTAACGTAACGTGATGCTTATTTTGTGTATGTAAATGGTAAATGAAGGAAAAATATAATCTATGTATTGATAACCTAAACATTGCAAGGAGCGGCCAGTATTTTGGGCAACATAGGCAAAGGGCACAATGATGAAGCACACCGGTAGCGTTCGAGGAGGAAGCTCGTGGGGCTCAATGAGCTTTGGGGATGCCGATAGCTTCAAGGATAAAATACCTTCTGAATCTGTCAACTATATTACATTTAACCAGGATTCAAGCTGCGTCGCAATTGCTTTAAATAATGGATACAAGATCTTTAATTGCAGCCCTTCCTTCAGCAAATGCTGTCAGGTGTATCGTAATGAATCGATCGGTAAAATAGAAATGCTCTATTGCACATCGTTGATAGCTATTGTGGGGCTAGGAGAAGAAGCGGGATCATCACCACGCAAGTTGAAAATAGTAAACACCAAGAGACAGACCACTATTTGTGATCTAGTGTTTCCTTCTTCTATATTGCGAGTTAAACTTACTAAATCAAGGCTTATTGTTTTGTTAGAGGAGCAGATCTATATTTATGACATCACTACAATGAAGCTTTTGCACACTATAGAAACGAGTTTGAACAGCCGCGGACTATGTGCTGTGTCTCCTGGTGATTCCGAAGGTAACAACAAGTATATGGCATACCCTTCCCCTCCGAAAACTATTGCGCATGACTCTTTGTTAGTGAATGGTGTCAACACCAATGGTGGCCAAAAGTCAGTGCAGAACAACGTCCAATCAGTCAGTAACAGTCCTAATAGAATAGGTGACGTGATAGTTTTTGATACGGAGTCATTACAGCCTTTGTGTGTGATTGAAGCCCACAAGGCTGCTTTGGCGGCTTTCGCACTCTCCAACGATGGGACTTTGTTGGCAACGGCCTCAGACAAGGGTACTATAGTCAGAGTCTTTTCTGTGTCCACGGGTGTCAAGTTGTACCAGTTCAGGAGAGGTACATATCCTACTCATATATTCTCTATCAGCTTCAGCTTGGACAACAAGTATGTTGTTGCCACCAGCTCCAGCGGCACGGTGCATATATTTCGCTTGGGCGATGAAGAGGCGCTTAAGACGAAGCAACAGCGAAAAAAGAACTCAAAGCGTTACACAGGGCTTGGAGATGCCATTAAAGAAGAATCTGCTGAAGACGTATCTACAAATCCAGATTTCGATGATGATGAAGAGATCCACGACGACGGTGACAATAGTGATACTGAAAGCAATTACGTTAGCACCAGTAGAAGAAACAGTGCTTCATGTGCTGTGTCGGATACAATCAGTTTGAACTCCACCAACAATAACGACAATGCTAACACTGATGAGCTGAGGACCGGTCAAGATAGGGTTCTTTCCACGTCTAGCAATAATTCCGACACTGTTAGACAGGATGGAAACGAGCATCAAAGTCAAAAGGGGTTTAGTGAACCACTTGTCGACCAAAACAGGCTCTCTGTGGCTCGCTTGATCCGTAAATCCTCGCAAAACCTCGGACGGAAAGCAGCTCGCAAAATGGGAGACTTTTTACCCTCTAGATTTTCATCTATTTTGGAACCTACCCGTCATTTTGCCTCCCTCAAAATTAACTCAGCCTCTAATGACATAAAATCAATTGCCATGATAAACACTGAATTGCTGAAGAGTACAGTACCCCCCTCATACTTCAGCTCGAAGGACCAAGTCAGTTCTCCCAGTGGCGATAGTAACTCTGGAAATCTATTAACCGTGAATTTATTACATATTAATGTTGTTACTTCTGAAGGGTATTTCTACACATATGGTCTTGACCCAGAAAGAGGAGGTGACTGTATTTTACTTCAACAATACTACCTACTCGACTGAACATCTGCATATATTGCTTTTCGATGCATTTTTATAGTATTAAATATTGTATATTAATGAACAACTGCATATGAATTAATTCAACTATTACCTTCAGCCTTTTCATGCAATTTTACACTAGTCAATTCTTTTAGTTACAAATATTGTGAGTTTTCGTATCAAATCGTAAAAAATTGTGAAATAGCAAATTTTGCTGTTTGTTGTAATAGGTAGGACAAGACAATACAAGTTCCTTCTAGCTTATCGAGTCATTAAGCCTACTAGGAATTTAATATTGGCATACCGATGAGAAATCACAAATCAAACCCTAGTTGAATGTGAATAGTTGCAAAACACTTCGAATCATGCTTATAAGTAAATACAGCAACAGACTCGAACCCATGGTGATGAGAAGTGGGATATCGCACTACGAAAATTTGCATTTTATTTTCACAGTAGTAAGATTCAAGTGGAAGCATCTTAAGCTTTTAGAAGACTTTACATACTCGAAGGGGCATTCAGCGAGTCAGAATGGTAAATGATAGAAAAAGGCTAAGTGCCGGACTAGTGGTTACGTCCAAAGTTTTCGTTAGCTCCAAAAATGGAGGAGCTACTAAGATTGTTAGAGAGCACTACTTGAGAGATGACATACCATGCTATTCTAAATGTTGTAATATATGCCAATTAGATGTGAAACCTAATGCTCTCGGGAATATTCCGGAGTTTGTTTTGTCACCGGAGCCTAACAAACTAAGCAATGGTCACCCACACTATGTTATAATTGATACAAACATTGCATTACACGCCATAGATTTGTTGGAAAGCGTCGAGTGTTTCTTTGACGTGATAATTACTCAAACGGTGCTAGATGAAGTTAAAAATGTTTCTTTTCCTATATATGCGAGACTCAGGGCTTTGGTCAAGGCTCAGGAGAAGCGCTTTGTTATTTATCATAATGAATTTAATGAACAAACATACATTGTCAGAGAGAAGAACGAATCCATAAACGACCGGAATGACAGAGCTATAAGGAAATCTGTTGAATGGTATTATAAGCACTTAAATACGAATAATTCGAAGACTAAGGTTGATATCATCTTTGTGACTAACGATAAGGACAACTACAGAAAAGCTAAGAACGACGGTTTAGACGCTAGAACACTTATGGAATATATAAACTCTTTACCAAACGCAGAAGATCTCCAGGATATGATTCCTCAAAGCATTGCCTCAGACGAACAAAATACGCCAGCTGAAACCTCATATCCTGAGTATTACTCCACCGCAAGAATATTGGGAGGCATAAAAAATGGTACTTTGTATCAAGGTATACTAAATATATCCACCTATAACTTTCTCGAAGGATCAGTGAGTGTGCCCGCTTTCAAAAAACCGTTGTTGATTCTAGGCTCTAAGAATTTAAACAGAGCTTTCAATGGTGACTTAGTTGTAGTAGAGCTCTTACCGAAAGAACTATGGAGAGAGCCATCATCTACTATTGTTGAGGAAGAAAACATTGGTGAGGAAGGGAATGTTGATGATGAGAATGAAAATGAATACGAAAATCAAGTCTCAACTAAAATCATATCGGACAAAGAACGTCAGCTTCTTGCCCAGGAAGCAATGAAGTCAACGTCTTCTAAGGAATCGCAACTAGAGAAAAGATTGCAACCTACTGCGAAAGTGGTTGCAATAATGCGGAGATCATGGAGATATTATGTGGGTCAAATATCACCTTCGTCTGTTCAAGATGATTCCTCGAATGTAGCAAGAAATTGCTTTGTGATTCTAATGGATAAACTTTTACCAAGAATAAGAATCAAGACGAGAAAAGCCAGGGAACTCTTGGGCAAAAGAATTGTTGTCGTTGTTGATTCATGGCCGAGTAACTCCAAATTCCCCCAAGGACATTTTGTTCGTTGTTTAGGTGATGTCGAAAGTGCAGAAGCGGAAACTGAAGCATTGTTATTGGAACATGACGTCGAGTATAGACCATTTTCCAAAAGCGTTCTTAGCTGCTTGCCCGAAGACGGTGATAATTGGACAGTAGAGGGCCACTCTAATCCTGAAGATCCGAAATTTGCTAAGAGAGTTGATTTAAGAGATAGGCTAGTGTGTTCTATAGATCCTCCCAATTGTGTTGATATTGATGACGCACTTCATGCCAGGAAACTCCCTAATGGTAACTATGAAGTGGGTGTACATATTGCCGACGTTACCCATTTTGTCAAGGCAAACACAGCATTAGATGCCGAAGCAGCATCAAGGGGAACTTCAGTTTATTTAGTTGAGAAGAGAATTGATATGTTGCCCATGATTTTGGGAACCAACCTATGCTCTTTAAAGCCATATGTTGACAGATTTGCCTTTTCGGTTATTTGGGAAGTCGATGAAGACGCCAACATTGTAAAGGTGGATTTCATGAAATCTATCATAAAATCCAGAAAAGCATTTGCTTATGAGGAAGCACAGATGAGAATAGATGACAAGTCTCAAAATGACGAGCTAACACAGTCGATGCGGATATTGTTGAATTTGTCCAAGAAGTTAAAGACCAAGAGAGTTAAAGCTGGTGCTTTGAACCTTGCTTCGCCTGAAGTGAAGGTACACATGGATAATGAAACTTCTGATCCCGGTGAAGTCGAAATCAAGCAACTATTAGAAACCAATTCGCTTGTCGAGGAATTTATGTTGTTTGCCAATATATCTGTGGCTCGTAAGATATTTGACGCATATCCTCAGACTGCTTTGTTAAGAAGACATGCGGCACCACCAGCGACTAATTTTGAAGAGCTCAATAATATGTTGAGGGCACGAAAGAAGGGCATGGCGCTTTCTTTAGAGTCTTCTAAGGCATTAGCCAATTCCCTAGATCGATGCGTGGACGAAAAAGACCCATATTTCAATACTCTTTTACGTATAATGTCTACTAGATGCATGATGGCTGCTGAGTACTTTCCTTCAGGCTCATACGGGTATCCAGAATTCTGGCACTACGGTCTCGCAGTTGACATATATACACATTTCACATCTCCAATCAGAAGATATTGTGACGTCGTTGTACACAGACAGCTAGCCGGAGCTATAGGTTATGAACAACTCGATTTGAGCCATCGCGATAAAAATAAAATGGAGATTATTGTTAAGAATATTAACAAAAGGCATCGTAATGCACAATTTGCTGGTAGAGCTAGCATCGAATACTATGTGGGTCAGGTCATGAAGAATAATGAATCGGAGCAAGAAGGATACATCATCAAGTGTTTCAACAACGGTGTCGTGGTTCTTGTTCCAACTTTCGGTGTTGAGGGGTTGATCAGGCTTGAGAATATGGGTGACGCTAGCACCTCAACTTTCGATGAAGATAAATTCGAGCTTTCTTTCACTGACTTGAAGGGTAGAGACAGAAAACTTGCAGTATTTGACAAGATCCACGTGCATGTAAGATCCGTTAAAGATGACACCAGTGGAAAGAGAAAGGCTCAACTTGTGCTTGTATAGAGAATGAGATAACTTTTGCCTTACCACTTATATAATTCTTAAATTCACTAATATACTACTTATCGTCTCATAACTACTATTTATACCTTATTTATATGGTCAACGAGCTGTTCTATGGTGATGATTTTGATATTATGGGTTCGAGAAAACTTCACACAGTCATCGAGTCTCATCATGAGACCATCTTCGTCCCTCACCAACTCACAAATAACGGCAGCTGGCTGCATTCCTGCCAATTCGCAAAGATGCACCGACGCCTCGGTGTGTCCCCTTCTCTGTTTGAGTAATCCGGGAACAGCCCTTAAGGGAAGCACATGTCCAGGTCTAATGAAGTCTCCCGGCTTCGATGATGGATCAGCAAGCTTAGTAGTAGTCAAAGCTCTATCGTGGGCTGATATGCCTGTAGTAGTACCATCAGCATAGTCACAAGTGACGGTGTACGCCGTTCCATGTCTATCGGTTTGATTTGCAATCATAGGATGTAATCCCAAAGCATCGGCTCTCTCCGTAGACAATGGCGAACATACATACCCCGAAGAGTACCTGACCAAAAATGCCATTTTCTCCTGAGTCATCTTCTCTGCCGCTATAACCAAGTCTCCCTCATTTTCACGGTCTTCATCGTCCATGACGACCAAGAATTCGCCTCTCTTGTACGCTTCGATGGCTTCCGATATTGGTGTAAAAACTTCACTCATAACGGCCTACTATCAAGATTTTTTGATGTTCTCTTTTCACAGGTGGTATCCCAGGGGTATTTACCTATAACTGGTCTATAGAACTGTCCCTAACTGAAAATCGTTTGATAAATGATCTTAAGAATCGTGGATTATGTATGTCTTAATAACGATTTTTCACCGAGTACTATTCGTGTTGCACACGGAATCACCGTTTTTCGGTTTAGCATCCACCCGAGCCCATAGAAGCACAGTATCTTTATGTGAATTAGTCCATTTCGGCTATACTATTATCATCGGACCTAATTTTAAGTAGTATATAGCCTTCGAAATAGGCCACGTCCTTTATGCTACTTAGTCGTATATCGCACAACCGTTTCAACGGTTATGCTTATTTAAGATCTGTCAGAGACAAAAGACCCGCCAAAGTACCTGGTATCCGGAGCATGGAGCTATTAACGTACTTGTGGTACATGTAATTGAAACCCTCTCTTAGTTTCCTAGAGTGATTTGTCTCTAATGGATATATTACGGTAGCTAGCATAGTAACTATTTCAGTACCAGAAAAAGAGGGAAGAAGGAACAGAAGTAAAGAAGCCGACATGACGAGCTTGCGAACAAGGGTGTCATATTGTATCGGCCTTAGTTGTCTGCTGCAGAAAACACAGTGCTATTAATTCACTCATAATCGGGTATCCTTATTCAATGGCGAAAATAGAGGATTTGGTCCTAGATGTAGAACGATGCGCACGCTGGGTGAAATATGTCTTTCCAGTTAGGAACAAAGCTGACAGGCACATTGATAGCAATGGAGTCACCTCAGTTCAGCAAAACAGTAGTCAGCAAATACGAAGGAGACAATGTTGAGGTGGAGTTTCACAAGATAGAGTTCGAAGATAAAGTACTAATAAATATTAAGATCGACGGTGCGATGGACAGTACATTCGATGTGCCAATGAGTAACAAGGCTTTGATGGCTGTCGGAGATAGCAGGGTCGAGCTGGATTTGGGGATCGAGCCCGTGGTGTTGGTAGGTGATAGTGGAAATATGAAGTTACAAATCGTAGCTACACAAATAGGGAAAGTTGTGGCCACATCGGGCCGTCCAAAGAACACAATATTATCGTTAGGCTCAAGATGGTTTGGAAAGGGAGACGAAAGCTCCGAGGACGATTTTATGAAATTATTATTTGTATTAGAAAACGTGAAAAAGTTATATAGTATATAAGTACGCTAATATAATGCCCGGTAAGTAAGCGAGATCTATTTCTTGGGCTTGACTGGAACAAGCCTTTCCTTAGTACCTGAAACCAACTTGTGAGGGGTCATAAAAGCCTTCAAAGTTTCTTCAGATACGGCTTTTCTTTTGGCCTGATAGCTGGTGATGAACTCCTGCAATACTGTAATGCACTCTTTCTTAAGTTCACCGGATAGGAGCTCACCAGATCTGTAATCTGCAGCTAATTTATCCAACTTGTCATCATCATCGCAAAAGAAAGAGAGATACTGGTATGCAATATCTATGTCGGGGTTTCCTCCAAACTTTCTGTGTTCCTCTACAGACGTCTTTCCACCAGAGAAAGCGTACTTATTGATTTTCTTCTGCACCTGCTTTGCTGTGTCAGTCATAAAAATGGCAGATGTGTCATCTGATGCAGACATCTTAGAGTTATATCCTTGGAGGGCTGGAAAAAATTTGGCGTGAATCAAACTAGGTTTGGTGAATTTCAACTTTTCAGCAACATCCCTGCACACCCTAAAGTATGGATCCTGGTCAATTGCGCATGGAATCAAACAGCGGGTCTTGTCAGGTAGGCCTAGCACATCTGGGAAGGAAGATGGGAAAGCGGTAGCTATTTGGATGCTCGCGAAATGAATCTTACCAACGCAGTCCGAATCTTTAAACCCAAAAACAGCTTTTGCAGTAGAAGTGGTGATCTGTCTCGAAACTCTAACAACGGTTTCATAAAAAGCGGGATTCATGTATTGCAAATCAGAGAAAATGAATGTATTCTCTGGGTTGAAACCAACGGCGATTATATCCTTGGCGTTTTCCTCAGCAAATTTTTTGACGTCCTTGATTGTCAACTTTTGTTTGAATAAAAATTTCTCATCGTCCGTGAGTTCAATGACTAATGGTACGTCGAAAACATCTTGTAGCCATTTCGTGAAAAGAAAAGGAATCATGTGTCCTAAATGCATTGAATCGGACGATGGCCCCCTACCAGTATACAAGAAGAATGACTCTCCGTGTTCATAAAGATCTAAGATTTTGTTCAACTCTCTTTCAGAGAAGAAAACTCCTCTTCTCAAAAACGGATGTGGCCTGTGGCCTGTAACAGCTTCGAATCGACGTAAAAGATCATCAGTTATTTTTCTGGTACCAAATTGTTTAATGAGCTTATCATAATCTATGCTCTGCGCTTCTCCATCCACGACAGCCCCTTCAACTTCCCAAGGAGTTACAATCTGATCGTTGCTCTCTTTTACATTCATTTGCGATATCCCCTCACTCAAGTTACTCTCTACCATGCTGTCTCTTATATTGCCTGGTTTTCTATGATATGGTGAACAAATTTCCTCAATTCTTCAAAATACAAGAGAATCAAAAAAAAAAGTAATCTCATTGACTTACGTGCACCTACGAGGTAGAAATTTAAACGGCTTGCCTGAAGTTAAGAGAGGCAGGTAATGATCAGGGCAATTTAAAATAAGTTGATAATTGTTTATTTGGAAACCCATGCAAGAAAAACAAGACTAATATAACAAATTAAACCCATTTTTTATTATATATTATATATATATGGATAAGATATTTTAAAAATGAAGTTTAGTAAAGAACCACTTGTTCTTTCCTGCTTGGTGCTTCTCTTCCAAAGCCTTCTTAACAACCTTCTTGACTTCTTCTCTCTGAGATGGCTCCTCCAAAGCTTCAGAGGTAACTGCAGACTTAAAGGACTCGACATCCAATGAGTATCTTGTTGGCATCAAGTGGTTGTAGTTGACCAACTTGACGAATGGCTTCACCTTGGTTCTCTTGGCAACCTTCTTAGCACCCAAGTTCTTGGTGACCTTCAATGGGTATCTCTCGATTCCGACAACAATAGCGTGTGGGAATGGGTGAGACTTAGTGCCCTCGTCATGAGGCTTGACTATAACAACCTTCTTACCGGCGAAACGACCACGGACAACAATAGCTAAATTTGTTAGTACTTGTTTTGCATAAATGATACATCTACGGAAGTCTCGTGCGCTTAGTTCTTATTCCACCACAATTCAAGAAAATCTCTTCCTCTTTGAACACATTTCTCCCGGTTTGCTAATCTATCACTGATCATAGGATAGAGAGGGGGCTTACCACTTCTGAAATATAGACCGCTGATTCTTCTTGATGAGGCCATTCACTTCACGAGCTAACCTCAAACCTTTCCTCTGGGTCCAAAACTGTGAACGGACTTTACTTGACATATTCTATCTGCTCATTCAAAACTTCCTTGACAAATACAATCATTTAATTGATACATACCAACTTTTCCAGACTTAATGAACTTAGCCATCTTCAATTAGTGTAGTCTTTTGAAACAGAACAAGAGAAGTGAAAAATTTTAATTAAACTGCCTTAACCCATTTCCGCGCATAGACCTTCATACAGTCGGCCGCTTTACAAAAATCTGACAAGTGAAAATATAACACAAAACCCGAACTAGGAAGGTAATTGAGCGGGTAACTGATCTCTGTAAGTGCGCCACACAGACCAATACATACACGTGTATATCACGAGATATACACGCGGAATCATAGAACAATGTGACTGCTAAATCACAGTAAAGAATACTGGGGAAGCGAGAAGGGTGTAATGATATCGTGAATTGCGTATACAGAGACGTCAAGTATACATAAAGTATGTAAGCCGATGTGTAGAGATCTGAAAGCGCAAATCCCACTCTAGTTGGTTTATTTCTTTCGCTGGCTTCGAGCGAGCAACTTTGAGTTCATAGAAGTAACATGGCCCTTAGACGAAGTGCCTTCCTTTTGCAGACGGTACTTATGCTTCTCGTGGCCGGTTATGGAAGGGTGATGCGAAACTGCTAGCTGTGCTGCATACATGGTGACTTCATCATCAGGCATACCTGCCGTAGCTGAGGTAGGGGAGTTAGGGCGGCTTTTCATGGGCGGAGGAGGTCTCCGCCTAAGGGATTTCTCTCTGGGTGGGACAGAAGGCGAGAACTCTGTCTGGCGTACCTTTGGCAGTCTCCTTGATACGCCCTGGTTGGGCGAGGCCTGTGTGAAATTTGGTGAGCTTGAGACTTTCGGAGACGATGAGATGGCCGGGGAAGGGGGGTTGCTTTTCTGAGATGGCATAACGACATCGCTATTGCTACTCTTTGGTAGATATTCCCTTTCGTCCAAAAAGCCACCTTCTCTTTCGTGTTGATTCAATCTTGCCTTAGCGAGTGACTCGGTCCATACGTTTACGTCAAAGCCATCAACCTGAAAAACGAAAGTAGTCTCGCTCGAAATCACCGCAAATAGTCCCGGACTAACTGATTTCTTATCAGACACTCCACTGACAATTTCCTTGATCTGCAAGAACAGGACATTCAAAAAGATTTCATAAATAAGCTCGAAACTCATGTCATTATTATCTCTGTAAAATAACAATAACCGTCCATGAGTAGTTATCATGACTGTGTACGTATGTCTTCCTTCTGGAGAAGTACTACTGGCTGTTGTTTCGTCATTCATTTCTGCAGAAAATTCGTTTCGAAGAGTTTTGTCAGGATGCATAAAAATCTTCTTCAATATCGAAGATTTCTTCTCCTTCGGGCTGGGTTTGTTACCACTTGCCGACTCACCAGACAGTGGCTTCGTGACTTCTTCAAGGGAACGATGTACTATAATCACATTATGCTCACTGGGCACACCTGCTCCATTGCCTTCATGTACATTTGCTATGCTCCTCAACCCCTTACTATTTCCTTGAACAACTTGGGTTAATAGACTACCATTTTTATTCTTGATCCCGAAAAACTTTTCACTAAAACCCAAAGGAGAATCATGGAGCAAACCTTTGTATTTCCTTTCGAAGTATTCAGTCCTTCGAACGAAGGCATCAAGCTGGCCAATCTTTAGTATCCTTTCGTTTGCATGATTAAAGTATCTGGACCAGGCTCTATCTAAAGATGTCAACGGCTCATCCTCTATTATATCACTTCTACTCTTTTTGGTAAGTGTTTTCCTATGACTTAAAGAGCTCTTCATTACTGCTGGCCTAATATAGGGCCTTAAAATGTTTGTACCTGGAATGAATTCAGACGAAGGTTGCCTGCTTGCACCCCCTCCGCTTGGTGTCTTAAGTAAGGGTGGTGTATCAGTTGTGTAACTTGAGGCATCGTCATTTGATTCACCATCCGATATGTCTTTCTTATTTAAAACAAAAGCAGCAACCGAAGCAGGGTTGACGGACTTCAGCTCTGATACCAGCAGTTTTTGCTCATTGTCTGCACTGGCGAGGTTAACTGAGCTCTTCTGGCCATTCGACTTGGTAGAGATTTGAGCCAGCGAACTAGATTTTGCTAATTGTGGTATAGTTGTCATGGATTTAGCAGTCATTTTATAAGGACCTATTTCTGGGAGAGGACTCTCCCATATACTGGAGTACGACCAGTCTTTAGACAGGAAGAAGTAATGCTCTTGTATCTGTGATGCTGTGTATCTCTTTGATGGTTGTAAAACTAGTATCTTTTTTATCAAATCTCTAAGAACCAGGGGAAAGCCGGCACTGAATGCATATTGGAGCTTGGTTATTTTTTGAAATGTTAAATACTCGTTGGGCGCCTTAAATGGCGGTCTTCCTGCTATCATCTGGTAAAGGATACACCCATAGGCCCATATGTCGCCTCCCTTGCCACAGTATTTATTCTCCAAGAGTTCCGGCGATACATATTCTGCTGTTCCGACAAATGATTTTGCTCTCACATCTGAAGGATATTCACCAGTTTCCTCGGACTTTTCTAAAAGCTTGGCCGTGCCGAAATCAGTAATTTGAACTTTCATCTTATCGTCGAGCAAGATATTTTCGGGCTTGATATCCCTATGGATAACACCATGAAGGTGCATATATCTAATAGCATCTAAAATTTGAGCACCCCAATGCTTCACACAATCTTCGTTAAGGGTATTGTACTTTTTTATTAGAGTTAAAAGCTCTCCATTTGCAGCATAGTCAAGCACAAAGTATAAGGAATCTTTGTCTTGAAAAGTAAAGTACAAGGAAATAATTCCCGCTCTACTACTAAGGCGGTTTAATGCATGTTTCTCGATATTAACATACTTAACTTTTTTCTCCTTGATTATGTGCCTTTTATCTAATATTTTGACAGCATATTGCTTCGAAGTGTGTTTATCTGTGGCAAGAACAACTGTCGAGTACGAGCCCTCACCTAAAGAGCCTCCAAACTCAAAATCTCTTACGCCTCGTTTGATATATTTCACTGGCTGACCAGTTTCCGCCACCTTTCTCACAGCAGCTCCTCGGTCATTCCAACTTTCATTTTCATTTGCGCTTTCATTTGCATTTTCATTTTCATTTTCATTCTCGTTGTCCTCAGAGTAGCTGATGGATTTATCCGATATATCGCTGCTTGTTTCTAAGGGTCCAGGTGTCGATAACTGCAATTCCTTGAAGTTTGTTTCACTTTCTGGAGAGTTCAATATGTTTAATGATGACGTTGTCATTGCCTGATGGTTACGTGTAATGAAATCAAAAGAAGATGAGGAATTGGAGGTTTGCGGGGCACTTTTTGTCTCGTCCGGAGAATCATTCGAACCCATTGTAGAGATGTGAGTTGAAGGATACACGTTGGAACCCTTTTTATGATAGCTAGTTATCCGCTTTACTCTGAAGACCCTCTCCCTTTCCTCCTGATCATTATTGGAGTCCAAAGAATCGAAACTTCCATGACTATTTCTTGTGTACGTCTCATATATTCGATCTAAATCTTCTTGGAGACTATTTTGGTAGCTCAATCTTTTTTCATTTGAATCCATATCGACCAATATGCGTCTATAAGGGTTAAAGTTGTATTGATTTGTTTTGCTTGCTTGTATATCAAGGGGTATGAAACTGTGAAAAAAAAAAACTTTTTAAACGCTCTAGTTATTTCATTACTTGGCAAAATCTTATGTATTCAAAGGTATAATTTTCCAAGGTCTGAGATATCGAAGAACCAATTTATTGGATGATATATATCATGAAATTCCTTTATATCTCTGTTATAATGAGCCAAGTAATCTACGCTTTGACCGTCAAAATGTAGTCACGTGCCAGAAAGTGGAGCGAGATAAAGTTTACAGCATTGATTTCTACTTAGACGCTGCACTGTTGTACTGAATTTATGCCCGATTCACTGCCGAGAGTCTACTAGATAGAGATGGCATTCTCTTCAGATACAGATACCATAATTGCAAGGTTGCGAATTACATGTTTGTCATCCCTAGGAGATGATGATAATATTAAAAGGACGGTCCAACCAAATTCGGTGAGATATGGCATGTACCCCCAGTCTGATTTTAAATCGATGATAAACTTATCGGAGTCACCTCCAATATCATTAGATAGTATGAATAATGCGGTAAAAGAAATACAGAGGCACCATGAGGATGATCGCAAAGAATCGGGATATTTGGAAGGAAATATGAAAATCAGACAAATGAAGCATGAGCTGACTCCAGAGAGTGCGGCGGATAATAGTGGCACCAGCACTCTCGACAAAAGCCATGTAGATACAGGGGTGAGGAATGAAGCACCAGGACTTTCTTATACTACCACCATCAGAGGTAAAGACAGGAAAACGAAGCCAAGTGCAGCTCAACAATACAACGGGGGTCGAAGTTTGTCCAACGATAGCATTAAAAGCTATGACAATGACACCTCAATGACAAGGCGGAGGACTCTAGGATTAATAGAAGAAAGGGCTGACGAGAGCGATAGCGCGGATTCTCGAGATACTTTTGCTCAGATACGACCAGACAGAAGCCCGAAAAGTCATGTCTTCAGTATATCTACATCAGCAAACAATGACAATGATCTAAGTGGTTCCTTTGTAACGGATGGAGAAGATATAACAGATCAGTCAGAGGGCTCAAAAAAGACACTTCAAGAAGAGGTCACGAGCAAACCCGTTAAAAAGACCAATAATACCAATGATTCCACAAAAAGCACAACATATACCAGTGATGGGAACAACTACAATAATAGTGATGAAGATGACTATGATGATGATGATTATGACGACGAAGAAAGCTCAAGCTTAGACTCCGCTTTTACTGATATAGAAACCGATTCAATGCTAGACTCATCTGTCCTCTTGGAATCATATGAATACGGTTTATATTCTTTCCCTAATAAGGAATCTAGCAGAATAGGCCTTCGTTCAGAAACAAAGAAGAATAGGAGAAAGAAGGCTAAAAGCGGATCACTTGATAGAAGCCACCTCAAATCACCTATACCTACTGATCCACAGAGTAAAGTACTTAAAGAATTGACCCCGGTATTTCAACAAGTACTGGATATAGGATTTAACAAACAGACTCTAGGTGATACAGACTTGACATTTCCTAAAGTTGCAAGTTTTGTTAATAATAAAACCAATAGAATGCCGCAAAAATCAAACTTAAGTGCTTTGATAGACCTGAAATTCAAAAATACAGACAAAAACCCCCTCGAATATTTTGCCTTCGCTGCTTCCGATGGTAGCAATCACAAAACCGAAATTGACATTTTTGTGCCTCCCAGCAACAAGCCAATAAGGAAGGTGACTGTCAATGACAATATAGTGATATCGTCATGTATTGGTTATATTTTACTAAGCTTGTACCAGATTCCACAATTCAAGGATGAGTATGGAATTAAATACATGAACCCTAATTTTTGGAGGCTCGAACTTGTTGACGAGGATGGTGAGAACTATGGATCTTTTGGGATTTTGGATAGAACCAGAATTTTAAGAACATACAACAATCCAAAAGAACTTGCTTTGTGCCAGGTCACCGACAAGCAGGAAATACTAAGGAATGAAAAGCAATCAGCCCTTCCATTAGAATTTAAAGAAGCGCTCATTGATCTCGAGAAATCATCCAAGAGTGATGAAAATGCATCAGCCCATAGTTTTGAGCTATCAAAATCTGAAATTGACAATAAGGTTGAGCTTAAAATCATATTCAATTTACTGGGTGCCAATTTTACGTCACATATCAACCGCATTATAGAATTTTTCATACCAATTCAAGCAACCATAGGTGACCTATTACGAGATATTTGCAGCGAACACAGATTGGATCCTACGAAGTTCTGCTTTAGGGAAGTTCAGTTTCAGGAAAGAGGAAAGGATAAACTTTCAAATATTCAATTGGGAGGTCTGAAGATGATGAACAGCCTTTCTACTAACCTAAACCAAGGCATTCTACTGGTGACAAAAAACTTGAAAGAGTCTGATAGCATTCTTGATCTCACAAGTAACACACTTGAGTTAATATCCAAGAACAACCCCGATATACAAAGCAATGTGGTTTCTTTGTCAGATCCATCGCATTTAGGTATCACGCCGTCCGAACTTACATTAACTACCCCGGCTATGATACTGCCAGCTAAACAGCTAGAAGAAAAAGCCAACAAAACTGTCAAGAAGGATAAAAAGAATAACGGTAACATTTCAAAGTCAAAGTCGACCGCTCGATCTATAAAAAATACAATCAGGTCTAATAATTATCTTGATAACATATTAGCAGGAAAGAACCCAGAACTTCCCACAAACATTAATACAATCTACTTCAAATGGACAGTTTGGAGGCGTAAGCATACTCTCATAAATAAAATTGAAAAAAGCTTGATCATTGATGGTGATTACATCCATTTAGCTCCGTCGGATATCATAGTATCTAACAAAAATCAAATGGATAACCCTTTCTTGAACAATCTGAGCCAAACAAACGCCCATCTTCACCATTTACACCATTATAACTACTCGAACTATTACACAAGCCTGATGATGAAGACTAGCTCTTTTCATGTCACACAAATAATCAAATTGAAGAGATACGTAAACTCCAAGAACCCCAATCATTTCAAGATAGTGATAAATAAGCATTTGGATGATCCCAACCCCAACACCAAGGGTTCAAAGATAAAAAAGAAATACGATCTAGAGGCAGTAAATTCAAGCGAGTGTGAAGAAATAATTCAGAAGATAAAATGGGTTTCACAGGTTTATAAAATGTCTTATAATAATGGTAGTAATAATCTGTTATAAGTATGTCCTTTATAGAAAAAATGCGACCTAAATAATACTCATCAGATGAGATGCTATAAAAAAGACTACGTATTTCTTCGTTTTTTGTATTAGTGAAGTGCTATGTCGAGCTTGACACTGAACTGGAACCGTCTAAGTGCCAAAATCAAATCAAGCAAGAAAGAAAGACAAGATCGACATTCAGTTACCCTCGGGAAGATAAAAAAACCTAAGAAAGTGCCGAAGAATGAAACTTCACGTCATACAGAAATAGTTGAAAAAGCCATAGATAACGTTGTTAAAGAAGAGTCATTACTTTTCCTGATATTATGGGCAAACGAAGGATTTATCACTGAAAAAGATTTGCAAAATAGAACTATTATGTTACCGTCAGGTCTGCACTTAAGCGATTCACGTAAAACTGCTCCTGGAAAGTATCTAGCAGTGGATTGTGAATTCGTTGGCATAGGTCCAGAAGGAGCTGAGAGTTGTCTAGCCCGAATATCTGTGGTCAATTATTATGGATATATAATATACGACAAATTCGTGAAACCCACGGAAAAGGTGACTGACTGGAGAACGTGGGTGAGTGGAGTTACTCTGAAGCATATGAAGGACGCTGTCACATTTCGAGAGGCGCAGGAAGAAGCATCTAAGCTTTTTGATAATAAGATAGTCATAGGACATGCTGTTCATCATGATTTGGAAGCCTTATTTTTGTCCCACCCTAAGCATGCCATTCGAGACACATCTAAGTTTTCAGAGTTTCGAAAAATTTCCAAAGGAAAGACGCCCAGTTTGAAGAAGCTAGCAGATCATTTCTTGAATATAAAGATTCAGAGCGGGGAACATTCTTCAATTGATGACGCCAGGGCATCTATGCTACTCTACAGGTTGTATCGTAAAGAAATCGAACAGCAATATAAATCAAAGCGATAAAATCAACTACTTTAGGCTGCATTAGACAATAGTAAACTTGTGATATGCGATTAATATGATACAACATAACAACGATACAATAAAAGACTAATCTATAACATATAAGCGAGAACCCGTTTTCAATCTTAAATCTTCTAAGATAAAAAAATAAATTAATCCTCTAGCCTTTCTCCTTCGACATAAGAACATGCACCTCTATATAATAACTCCAGTAATGTTCTTGAATCTTCTTTCATTTCATTGTTGACAACTTTATCGAAACTATTTTGATCTCTAACGCTTAGAACTTTAAAATCACGAATTACTGAAACGTGATTTTCATCCAATACCTTGTCAATAGCCGCTGCCGCAGCCTCTATAGAATATTTCTTGTCTTCAACAGCATAATTCAGTATCTCTGAAATTATATAGACAACTTCAGCTGATGTTGACTTTATTAACAAATTTTCAAGTTCGGCTTTCACAATATGGAATACAGAACGTCCCAAGCCTCTGTTTTCTGACATCAAATAGTAGTAAAAATACAAAAAGCGAACTTTGAACTCGTTATTTATGGTATCCGAGCTGAAATAATAGGAACAATGAATTAAGGTGTAAATGGAATTCTCTGATCCTGAAAGCATGTAATCAGTGACGATCTTCGGGATTTTCACTGAATCAAGAATCTCAAAAGATTCAGAATTGATATGGTTCCTCGTTAAAAGGTTTGTTAATAAATCGTCGTCACCTGAGAGGTATATTAAACACAAGTAGGAGATGTATATGCTTTCAAATCCATATTGTTTCGCAGTATTCTTCATGGGATACCTAAGATCGAAATAGGTTTCCATGCATTGGAGAGATATATTCCTAAACTGAGAAACACGTAAACCTTGACTGAAGATTAAGAATACGTATATCTCAAATTTCTCATGAGTAAAGCGTAAATTGTGTTTCTTTTCGAAAAATGAAATACAATTATCAAAGTGCATTCTGCTCTTATTAATTTCTTCAGAGACATCAGACCCTTTATCGATCTGCTTTTGCATCAATGTTAGGAAGCATTGAATTGAAGATTGATAAAAGGAGGAAAACCGAAGAAAGTTGACACACAAATGATACCATTGAAGGAAAGAGAGTAAAGACGAATTTGAGTTAAGACCTTCACAAATTCTTGCTAAGCTAACTGACAAGGTAGCAAATGACTCCAAATCAAGGGAATAAATTGGAGAAGATAGCCTGATCAATTTTGATGCAACAAAATCGCTGATACCATTTCTTGACAAACAGCCAACCATTAACATCGCCCTCATATTGAAAATTGATTCCCTATCATAGGCAACGTCAAGTGCCAAAGACGCCCACCTCGATCTCCAACCAGACCTGTCGCCAGCTGTACCAATGCTGGAGACTAACTTGATCAAATTATTGCACAATACTTCAAAGCCCGTGATACGAATATATATTTGTCCCAAATCTGAAGTACTGCTCTTTTCCCTAGTGATACCAAAAAGTAGTTTAGCCCTCAGCCCACAGAAATAATCCAATACCTCTTCTATGACCTTCGCTTCATCTTCTAAAAGGTTAGGTTTGTGCATAAATGACTGGACAGTATAAACAAACAATTTCTGTAAATCAGTTCCCACATTGTCAATAAAATTATTGATAAGCATGGTGCAGATGAAAAATATTTCGGGTAGATACAACTGTGCAAACTCGTACGAGTTAAAGAAAAGATATGTACATATCCTTATTAAAACCTTGATCTCGAAAAGTTTGCTTTCAAAAACAACGGCTGAGTCCGACTTCTGCACCTTGTGTATGTACGTAATCAATCTAGTTGTAACTTCAGAACATACCTCAACAGAAGGACTTATGAATGAAATAATAAAGTACCAATCAGCTCCCTCGTTTTTATTGTCAATAGTAAAAGCAATCATCTCATCTATAAGCAAAGGAACAAGCCAACTATCGGATAATAATTTTTTCCAAACATATTCATTGATGCAGGCGAAATGATCTTTGCTCAGAGCCGAAAGCCTGCAAAATTGACGTATTATATCAGCAATCTTGTCAGCACCATCAGTTTCACGCATGTGTTTACTGATATTAGACACCCAGGGCGATATATACAAAATAGCACTTAACCGGTTTTCCTTAGGAAGCCTTTCATAATACTCAAAGAATGCCTTTAAGAATCTATATGTCATGAAAGGCATGTTATCAGCCAAGTACTGAGATGTGGAAATTATAAAATCTGTGATATTAGAAGGAAATGCGATCTCATTTGATCCCTTGCTGGATATATTCAAATTGAGATCGTAATAGGTCGCGAGTGAAGAAAAAAGCATCGCAGAAGCTGATCTGACTTCTTCGTCCTTACTTAACAAGCTCTGGAAGGTCAAGTTGTAAAGCCTACCAAACCATAGATACGAGATCTGTTCACCTTCATCTGAATAGCTTTCATCATTTAAGAATTGTTTTGGAATCCTTGACGTAGCAAAGTACAAAAACTTCAAAATTTCTTGCCGCTCATGCGACTTGAATGTTGCTTGTGTACCGCCGTTCCAGTAAATTGTGAATTCATTCTTATCACCACTAAATTTGGATGCCTCACATTTAGCAATGTTGGCTAATCTGAATACTTCAACAGGCCTATATCCTGCAGCACCTCTCAAGGGGGTCTTGAAGTATGTATAATCATAACATATTTGTAACCACTGTCTACCAAATTTGAGTGTGACGTGTGAGAATCTACCAGTTTCTGGATCAAATATCTGAACATTGTCGAACGTTATCCTTGAGTCTCTAGATATTGATACTGTAGTCTCATTCAAACACAAATGGCTTATGATTTCCAAACTGTCTGTTTGTGAATAAGTGAATATTTTCAAGTTTGGATGATCATAAGCTCTTCCAACAACTAACTTTTCTAGAATTTTGGCAATGTGGTCGTTAGGAATATTGAAATAATATATTCTTACGCAATTCTTGAATAATTGAGGTGGTGCATATGTTCGCAAAAGTGAGATGTAACTTTTAGCCATCTCCAGGTCGAAATACCCTGCTGTAAAGTCAATCACGAGATAAAATCTATTATCCCAAATATGACTTGCTAGTTCTAGGTACTTGTAAACAAGCATCTGCACATCAAAGTTAGTCACACGGAAGAAGCCAAAGTTCAAAACGATCACAGGAGTACCATCATGAAAAATAGAATTATGCACAATAGGGCAATCTACTGCCGAATCAAAGTAGCTATTTGACATCTTGTTCATAAATTCGGTGAAATTATTCGTCGAATTTATTGCTTTAAGATGTGTATCCTGCAGTGAAGTAATTAACGCTTTAGGCTGACCTAATTGCGTCAATAGTTCGTCAAATTTAGTAAATCTCTGAACACGTTCTTCTACGCTCAGAGTGCAAACGGACCCTTCTAAAATGTATTTGCTTCTGATATTGTCATAGTAAGTATGCGTAAACTTATGCAAGTACCTAAGTTCACGAATAGGCTTGTAATCTAAGCTTTGGAATTGATAACCCTGAGGCATCGACTGTTTGAGTGTAGTCAAAAAGTTAAATATTTGCTGGTTTAGTTCTCCCAATGTTTGCATATTTGAAGACAACCCAGGCCATTTGACTAGATGAAGAGAGTTATTAGCCATATTTTGCAATAACTTAACCAACTGCATCAAGGTTCTCTTGACCTTCATATCTTCAATTGAAATGTCAAACAATCCCTCATAGTTTAAAAGCGAAGGACAGATAAACCTTAAAAATATGAAAGAACCAACGGCTATCATTGCGGATTCTTCGAATTTCGCTTTAACTGAGAAATATATCTCAGAGCATATAAATTTGAATGAATCAGGCACAATGTTCACAGACCCTATTATAATATCTACTAGCCTGGTCAAATATTGCACAAAGGTAGTTGCATCATTCTCAGATACTTCTCCTTTTTCAACCTCCAAGATGACGTTGTTCAGAACTATGTCAACCAAGAATGGCTTTATAGTTTCATTTAAATATTGAAAGCCGTAGTCTTTAGCAAATTTTGAAAGAAGTTTGGTCAAGAGCGTATTTCCTCTAAATATATCACTAGATCTTGACACCTTACTTATTTCTATTTTCAACAATGATTGTAATAATTTATCTACCTTTTTCGTGTAGGCAAAAAATAAAAAAAGGGAAGAAGCCAAAGAATTATGCTCAGTAAGAGCAGCAACTTCACCCGCAGTACTAAAGATGTCATCAAGATCAGACAATTCGTCTAGCGTAGTTTCAGGTAATTCTTCTTTGGAAATGTTTTTCTTTCTCGCAATTAATAAATTGGCGAAGACATTTAAGAATATAGATCTGATTTTACTATTATCATGAAAACCTAGGGGTAGTACAAACTGGATACCAACATCAGTGTCGTATTGCAAAATATTTGATATCGATTTCAAGACGTTTTCTGTTATTAAATTGAGCTTGTACTTTGACTTGATAACATTGGTGTTCAAATCGGATGAAGTGTATTTTTGTAATATTCTATAGAACAACGATAAATAGCTCACAAATGCCACATCTTTGTTCTTCTTAATGTCCTTGTCTTTTATTCCTTCTGGAATTTCTAGTAACAACTCTTCAAGCTCAGCGGCTAATACCCTAGAGCATTCCGTAGCAACATCTATGTACAAATATGCGACGTCTGAGTCTTTAGATGATGTAGCCGAAGAACGTGTTAGAGACAAGGGTGAGCTTATGTCTGAATCTGATCCCTCTTCTTCATTAAAGATTGAGTGTTCCAACCAATCAGCGCTCAATTTAGCAAAATAATTTCTCGTTTTGAAAGCACCATTTATAGCAAGCTTCTTTCTCGATGCTTCAATCGTGTAGCATAATTTACAAAATCTCAACTTCAATCTAAGAGAATCAGCTAAATTATCAATGTTGCTGATATAATCACTCGTCTTCTTCAGGAAGCTGGATAAATAGGACATCAATATGAATGAATCAAGGGTATCCATCCCGATCATGCTTGTTAAAATGATAATAGTTTGTTCAATGAAAAGGATGGTCTCCTCACGACTGACAGGACTATCCATATATGATTGAGCAACTTTCATTATTCTGCTGCTAATTTCGTAGAACGACTTACCATGTGAATCCATTGACAAAGCGTCCTTCAACACAACTCTTACGACGAGATCATCGGAAGTCAAAAGTTCAATACTCCTATCTATGAACTCTAAAATCTTCGAGCACATGGTCTCCCTAACCCCAGGGTCATCTTTGCAAAAGCCCGACTTTAGAAAGCAGCCAGAAGTAGATACTAGAAATCCAGTAAAATGGCGAAAAATGAGACGGCGTTCGTTCGTATTCCAACCTTGCTGCAACAAAATGTTCCATCTGGCATATATAATAAGCCAGCTTTCATACAAAGATCTAGTTGGATGTGATTCCCGTAAAATTAATTTGAACTTCTTATGAAGTGAAACAAATCCTGTAAAAATAGTGACATTATTGATCACCTTTTCAAAAGTTTCCTTCAAATGCTCGTGGGTACAGTGACGAGAATGTGTCACAGATTCGACATCTTTACAATAAAACTTCATTGACAGCTTTGCAATATTGTAGAATTGGACATCATGGGTGCATAATGACAAGAGTAATACTTCTTCAAAAGACGTAAAG
Organism: Millerozyma farinosa; assembly: GCA_002196765.1. Taxonomy (NCBI): domain Eukaryota; kingdom Fungi; phylum Ascomycota; class Pichiomycetes; order Serinales; family Debaryomycetaceae; genus Millerozyma; species Millerozyma farinosa. Next base: position 716,281 of record NBND01000003.1, read on the forward strand.
GTATCGAGGCAGCTGTCAGGATCTAAGAATTGCGTCCAAGAATGTTTGTCAGAGGCCAGTCCGAAATAATCATCCTTAACCTTCAAAAAATTTGTTCATAAAAACAAAACAGTACTTAAATTTTGGATCAGTCAAAGGAAGCAGCAAGCATACCTCACACATCGAGTTCAAGACATACATCGCCAATATGTACGTTGTATAAATTTCAGCCGCACTTTGAAATTCTAGCTTTTCCTTATTGAATAATGACATAATTAACGAACAAGATGAATCAAATAGAGCAGGTTCTACCGAATCACTTAAATAGAAGGAATATTTTAGGGGAAGCGTTGCTTCATAGGCGTGCTCCTTAACAAATGCTCTCATATTTGAAACGTCTTCGGGGCTTGGGCGTTTAGTCAAATGAACGCCCTTATAGAAAAACTCCGGTGCTGCAGTGAATATGGAGAGGAGATCTGCCAATATATTTTTTAGGTTTTTCATAGATCCTTGGTTTTTGAAAATATCTATTGAAGCTACCTTGTATTTCGAACCCTTCATCGCGTCGATGACATTGTCTATTGCCTTTAACTCGTCCAGATACTGTGTCAAAGAAGAGCTCAGTATTTTTGAAGCGCTAGTGCGTGGTATTCGATCCTTCGAATCTGCTGAATCAGTCAGTTCCATTTGGACGCTGCTAAGTTCTGTAGCTAATTTGTCAATCACGTCATAACTGAATTTTCGTCCCTCTTCATGCAGCATTATATATTTAGTGAGTTGGAAAACCATAGACTTCAAAAACATACAGACTCTTCGCATTAATAAGCCGAATACTGTTCTCGTTATTTCAAACTCAGATAAACCTTTAGTAACTTTTATGAGTATCGTCACATTTTGGTAATCACTTTCGGAGTTATTAACCTGTTTCACCAACAAGTCGATATACTTGTCTGGCTTAATCATTATAGCAGATATGAAAAAGTTTATGGTCAAGTTATCGCACATTTCTTTCGTCTGGTCATCCTTCACCTTTGACGAATGCCGTAAAATGTTTTCGTAAGTCTCATCTAGATATTCTAAACTGAACGTGTAAATTGGATGAGTTCTCGAAACCCTCATTAATGCAGCACCAAAGTAAAATATCGTTATAAGCGAGTCGAAGCATTCCAAACTGGTGCCGTTTGCTGCATCTTTAAGAATTCCCATTAAAAATCTTAGCCTTCTATTGAATGTAACCCTGAGTTTATTAGGTCGATTTTCGAGTTCTATAAAGTCCCCTAGGCACAAAGCTGATAGCAAGCTCAATATCATAGCATTGCAGGTAGAGTTCGGAGCTTCCTCGACCAAGGAATGAACGTAATCAAACAAGTTCCTATTAGCCACTTCCGCGTCCATATTGTTACCTATTATCTTGTAGTAGTCTTCCGGCCTTGAGAAACACTGGTCTTTGACACTAGTAGCATAAAATACGATCAATGAAAGCTTCCAACTAGCAGAGCGTACATATGGCAAAAGGACATAAAGGTCACCTACTACTCTTTGACCAATGGGCCCGTCATAAAAGAAATATTTGATGAGAGGGGAATATTTCTGCAAAATATGAAAAGGTACTATTTCTCCATGGTAGGCGTATTGAAAAAGTTTTGCATCAACATAGTCATAGTAGGACTCTGGATTGGATGCGGCCACGAATCTTAGTGTGATTTCGATGTAACTGTCTATCTCATTGATATAATATAGCCAATAATCACCGGATGATGTTCCTGTTGAGGATAGCTGGTCTGGATCATCATTTCCCATCAGAGAAAGAGTATTTGCTGAAACTGATTGTGCTGTGTAGTTGTGGTGATGCGATAAATTATTGTTCTGTAGCTTGAATGCTTGATTTAAATCCAACCCTTCTCTTTGACTTTTACGGAGCAACACCAATACTTTTCGTACTATCTGTGGCGACAAAAGAGAGAGAAGAGTGTCAATCACCGTGTGAATGTTCAGTGGGTCCAAGGGTGGAGGTGGCTTATAATGGTAGTATATAGAATTGTGTGAGGGAGCCTCGCAGTTAGACGAAAAAACTTCATACTTGAAGTCATTGAGCGACCTGCGCAGCTTCCATCGACATCTGAGGATCTCTGAGAGAAGTTTGAGCACAATAAGCGTGGAAGATAGCGACTTTTCGTTACGGTCCTTGAGTTTCATTAGCTTAGATTCGTAATTGATGTCATCCAAAATTGAGCAAAACCCGCTGACAATAAGCGATGTTACCCGCGTGTCCTCGTACGAGCTGCTGCTCTCCTTGTTCAAAAGTATCTGCTTGGTGACCACGTAGTGCGGGTTCAATTCCACCTCTGCGATCGTCAACCCTGTACGGTTCGGCAAAAGCGACTGAATACGCTTACATATCGCTGCAATGTAGTCCGCCTGGAGTGTATCCTTTCCAGATACTCCGCTGGACATCCTGCACTATATTACTTTTCTTCTATGGCCGTGTAACTGTGTGTGCTCTCGACTGACCGATATCTCAACCTTATCTGGGAAGGGTCTTCACGGTTTTTCCAAGGGATAAAAAAAAATCGTCGTTCTATATGCTTCTGTCGAGCAAATGAAAATGTTCTTATGGTACAACAGCCGCCGTAACTAGCCTTCTACTCAACAACCTTAATATCAGAAGTATTCCCAAGTCTAGTTACAATTAAATTGACAGTTATTTTTTAATTTAGTTCTATTTCGCTAACTAATTGATTACATAATACATCTTCGATAAATCGGAGATGTATTCGACTGGAACAAGGCGAATACTTTCACCCGAAGCCATATCCAAGCATAACTCCAAATGCTGCTATTGTGCGAATATGCCAATTCAATAATGCACAACACTGCATAGATATCTAATTGGCTAAAGAAGATAACGTGTGACAGTAGAAGATGCGCTCGAGGCGGAAGGATTTGTATCAACATGAGGCGCTCGGGCGAGAAAAAGCGAGGCTGGTAGCTGATGTCGAGCCCGAGTGTACTTTATATTAATTATATTATTATCAGAATTTGGACGAAGGCAAGAAAGTATTATGGAACAGGTAAAAATGAAGCAGCAGAACACAGAAAAACCAGAAAACGGAAGTAACGAATCGTTTAGATAGTGGAAACGACTCACCGGGAGTTGGGTCAGCAGATATGGTATCGGCTAAGTTGAGTCTGCCAGGGCTGCGAAGGGTGTTTCATGACGATGGGTGACACAGAACTGTGTTCTGTGCCGACTGCGTAATGACATGCACTGTGGTAAGCGTTGCATACAAGCTTGGGGTACTGTAGGTGCACGCTGTACTTCTAGGCAGCGAGGCTCAGTATCTTGGAAATAATAAGAGCGAAGAATGCCTTGCGTTGTGAACGCAGCGGTTCAACGCAGCGGTGATCAGCAAGCCAAAGGGTTTTCTCGCGAAAAGAAAGGATGCAACCGTATTTTCTTCGCAACTTGTACGGCGTTGAAGGCCGTTTCGCATTACGAGCCGCGGTGTCCCGTGCTCATTACTTTACGGAACACGGAACTGCATTCTCGTCTTCCGTGGTGGGGAACATTGCGCCAAAGGGGTGGTAATAACGCTTCATTGCCCGGTAGCCCGGTACCTGTGTCGTGGAAGGGCAGCGATGTTCTCTCCGCTACTTGCCAGAGCTCTATGCGTCCCAGATCCTCACCTCAGTGCCTAGGGACTCTCCTCCATTCCAGGATGTGCCTGCACACCAGTCGATACACCCGGTATATCCTTCGTTCATAGTGCGAGTGTAGCCTCGCCTCGGATACATCCTTCAATCCTTCAAAGCATCCTTGCGATTCACAGTACTCTGTTTCCGGAGGGGACCTGCAACCCAACGGGACCGTTATTCCCTGTAGGCTATCATACACCAACTCTGACAAATCTTGCCGAATAGTGCTGCACTCTATGCCATACAATGTCCCATGCAAGCTCGACATTGGTCCATGCGGCAGCTGTAGGTGATTGTAGAGAAGCTCGTTATAGGGAGACAGCAAATATGATAATGTCTGCTCCACAAGCAGAGGCTGCAACTGGTTCCTGAGAGGAAGTGCGTGAAACAAAAAAACGACTCGGTGAAAGTTACACAAACCTGCTGGGAGTCGTCCAATGGAAACGTACAAAAAAATCTAGGAAACACCGATCATAGCGTGAAAAGTATAGGCTTCAACAACCAGAGGCAAGAATAGTATTTATTGATAGAAAACGTACAAAATGGGATCAGCATACCACATTCTTGGAAGATCAGTTCCTTCTCACCAATTGGCCATCGGTGTTTTAGGTGCTGTTGTGTTAGTCGCATTGCCCAAGCCCTGGGGAGCCCCTGCTCCAAAGCATCCTCCTATCAACGCTGGATCAAAGGAGGAAGAAGACTTTATCAAGCAATGGTTGGCTAAACACTCCGATGAAAAGAAGCACTAGATTGCTGGTCTCGGCGGAAGTCAAGCAACAACAAATTTGCCTGGAAGGACGCTAGAAGAAGAATAAAAAAAGACACTGATCACCAAATTCATCACTTTGAAAGTACTTGGGTACACAGTAACGTATCCTATCATTGTTAATCTAGAAAATGGCTCTTTTATAGCTAGTTTCTACACACTTGTTTTCTGAGGAAGTACCCGGAAGCGAGAAATAAAAGTTTTGAGTATATACCATGCATCTACGTAGTATGATACGTTCTACTATCTTCTGGGAATCTGGAGTGGAATCTACAGCTTTCCAGCTCTTGTATTCAATGGTTCATTAATGGTCCGTGTCTACCAGGAACCACTTGTGGGATGATATGCATGGCCGGGTAATACATTTCATTATGTCTTCTAAAATCTAGCGATGAGAAGATGGTCTTTTTCAAGAGAATTGCTAGCTTGGAGATAGACGGAACAAAAAGACAAACCTGGGAACATGTCCGCCATATACAAGGCACTTCAGTCTAAGCCGTCCAAAGAGGCTTCCGAAAAATCAAAGCATATAAATAGACAGAGGCTTTTGGTAATCTCATCTCGTGGAGTTACATATAGACATCGTCATTTGATCAACGATTTATCTTCTCTTTTGCCACATGCCAGGAAAGAGCCTAAGTTTGACTCCAAGAAGAACTTGTTTTTGTTGAATGAAGTAGCAGAGCTTTACAATTGTAACAACATCTTTTTTTTTGAGGCCAGGAAACACCAAGACTTGTACTTGTGGATCTCCAAGCCGCCCAACGGCCCCACTCTCAAATTCCACGTTCAGAATATGCACACGCTTGATGAGTTGAACTTTACCGGAAATTGTTTGAAGGGATCTAGACCAATTTTGAGTTTCGACAGAGCCTTCGATTCCAGTGAGCACAACAGACTCTTGAAAGAGCTCTTCATCCATACTTTTGGAGTGCCCCCTAACGCAAGAAAGTCTAAGCCTTTTATCGATCATGTCATGTCATTCTCCATAGTCGACAATAAGGTCTGGATCCGTAACTACCAGATCAACGAGACCGCTGACGCTCATAGCTCCGAAAAAAACTCAGAAAGTGACGATATATCACTCGTAGAGATCGGACCAAGGTTTGTCTTGACATTGATAACAATCTTGGAAGGTTCCTTTGGAGGCCCAAAGATCTACGAGAACAAAGAGTACGTCTCTCCTAACTTTGTAAGAGCACAAATTAAACAACAGGCTGCAGAGGCTGCTAGAGCCAGAGTGGATGCGGCAAAGGAAAGAAAACTCAAAAAGAGAAACCAAGTTTTGCAGAAAGATCCATTATCTAATGAGTCTTTGTTCAAGGAGTAGTATAGGGGTTGTAGCTTCATTTCACGTACGTTTTATATATTTAGAATAAAATAACCTTATACATTTATTCAGTAAATAAGATTATATGCAGTCTCGATTCTACAGGCTATGTTCTCGCGGATTATACTATACTACTCATAGCCGTAAACTATATTCATGTCCCCTTATCCGTTATATCTATAGATATAATTCAGGGACCAGGGTACAGAGAGATAAAGGAGCCTTGCATAATGAGAAATGATCTGAATGACTTTCGATACTTTCAGGAGTCAGAATCCGGTATGAGGAACCAGTTTGTAACCAGCGCTAACGAACGAACAACGAGAAACGGAAGCGTATTTGAAGATTACACACGCAGTTATCAGGTGGATTCAGAAATAGAAAACAGATATAATGACTCAGTTCTCCGACCTAGCGATTGGGGGAAGAATGAGAAGGGGAGTAAGAGTGATGTTGGTGTAAATGACTACGAATTGCAAACTTGGGGGCCATATTCAAGTAGAGACACCAACCCTTTTAGATCAGAGCACGATGACTCGCTACATACCCAGTATGACAACCCATTCAGTGATAGAGATTTGCCACCTCTACCTTCACGAAGATACCGACCGCTAGATGTCGATGATCCCATGAAGGGAGGTGATAGTGAATACCACAAGATGAGAAAAAACGAAAAGGCCAGGATCAAGCAACTCAACCGAAAGCCAAGATTTCACTATACTCGGCTCCCTTATTTCACAATGTTAGTAACAATAATACAGATCATCGTTTTTATAGTGGAATTAGCCAAGATGGGCAAATACACTGGTTCTCCTATCCAGACAAAGCCTTACTTCAATCCTATGATCGGTCCTTCGACCTATGTAATGATAAATATGGGCGCTCGGTATGCTCCCTGTATGCATCAGATTAAGAATGTCACAGATGATACTTCCATACAATTTCCATGTCCCAACTCCACGGATGTTAAGTCAAATGTGTGCTCTTTGAGTCAACTTTGCGGGTTGAGTGGGGTTCCAGAAGATGGCAGCAAATACAAGCCTCATCAGTGGTATCGGATAGTCACGCCAATTTTTTTGCATGCTGGTTTTATTCATATTATTTTCAACCTATTGCTACAGACAACTATGGGCGCTACAATAGAAAGGCATATTGGCTTCATTAAATATTTCCTCATTTACATGCCCAGTGGTATAGCGGGATTCTTGCTAGGTTCCAACTTTTCTCCTGATGGCGTTGCATCGACTGGTGCATCGGGTGCATTATTCGGTATTTTGGCTACCGATCTTATTATGTTTATATATTGTGGTCGAAAAAATACAAACATTTACGGAACCAAGAAGTTTGGACTTTTCTTGACGTTCTTGGTAGCAGAGATAGTCATTTCTTTCGTCTTAGGCCTTCTTCCTGGTATGGACAATTTTAGTCACATTGGTGGATTTGCGATGGGAATCTTGACTTCAGTTGTATTAATTCCCGATCCATTTTTTATTTATGTTGATGGCATTATCACTTATAATGCCCACGATAACACTGCACAACAATTTTTAAATAATTGGAACCCATTTTATCATTATGAGGACAAAATTCCCTATAGGTTGTACTTATGGTGTGTTGTTCGAATAGTATGCTTGGTTTTAGCGATACTTTTTATTGCATTGTTAGTTAAGAATTTTTATTCCTCAGACTCACCAAATCAGCATTGTTCGTGGTGTAAATATATCAACTGCATCCCAGTTCATGGATGGTGCGATATGGGACAGGTCAGTGTTCAATCTAATAGCTCTCATTAGCATCCTGCTCATCTTCTACGCTGAAGTAACGTGATGATCATCGTTTCTCAGCCAAATCAGCTAGAATCCTCCCTTTATACATCACAAAGCATTAGATGACTGCCTTTTTCTACGTTCAAGACATTTCAAAAAAATTCTGCCTTTATATGGTAAAATGGTTGCTACATTGTATAACTGTAGAGTTAGACTAAACATCCAGTAATCTCACAAATCCGATAAGTTAAACACACAATTCCGGGTAAATCTCAAACTAAAAAATTTGTGTCATTAATTTTTCAACTTTTAGACTCAGACACCGGGCAAAATGTACAAAATAGGGATGAATATCAATGCGGCAAGGCTTGGAAAGCCGTTGATCAACAACTCCAGGTGCTTTTCATACTCACACAGAAGGAACTTTCTTGGTAATTTGTTCGGAAGAAAAACTTTGAAAGATAGAGAAGAAATAATCAAGAAACAAGATGATTTCGAAATAGACCCTAATGCTAAGATAGTGATATTAAACGAAGAAAATTCCCCTAATAAGAAACCGTTCAGTTTGGAGGAAGACATGCCGGGTTTCGAAATAGCACAGTGGAAGAGTAAGGTTGTTAGAAACCGTGACATAGAGCATTCATACACTCTAGAGAATTTACAGGATATAATCAAAAAGACTTACGAGGACATTACAGGTGCTCAGTTAACTCAGGATTTTAACTCAGTGGATTTAAAGGATTTGGATTTCAGGTTCAAGTTTTCCAAAGAATTACAACTGAATTTGGGTTTCGACATCAATGATTACGTTTTAACAAATGCTCATACGTTAAATTATCTCTATGAAAGCTTGTGTGGAACAATATCTAAAAGATGGACCAGTGAAAGAAACCCCAATGCCATTGTTCTTCGCCCCGAAGACTTTTCATCTCCTAACATCTATCTTAACGAAGAATTAAATGAGTCTCAGAAACACAAACGTTACAATGATTTGCTCGAGAAGGCCAGAAAGGAAGCTTTTGTCGAAGCAACTGAATAGAATACCTGACTCCTTGTATATAACGAAATCATTCTGTATATTGATACATCTTATTTTCTGCTTAACGTAATTCCAATTAAAATCGAAGTCGCTAAGACAGTAAGAGCTCCTGGTAATATGAATTCTTGAGGAATACCTAGACCGTTGTTTCTGGATTCTTTGGTAATTTCTCTTTTTTCTTGTGGTATTATTGCAGGTTCGTTGGGATTGTGAATGTAGATCTCAACTTTATTCTTCGAAAGGTTTTCATGAATTTTCACGCAGTCAATCAAATCCACATCTGACGTGATCGGCACAACGTCCCCTTCATCGTCAACAAAGCTTATAGCATATGTCTCTTTCTCAGATTCGTTCAAATTCAAAACTTCTCTATCCTTCCAGTGTAGCTTGGCATCTATCAAATTTCGTAACGCGCCAATCCCTTCTTCTGGATTGAACGTTACTCTATTCATGCGACCGCTAATTCCTGGTGACTTGAATTTGAAAACAAAGCCTGAAGAAGACGCTTTGAACGAAGATTCACTTCTGAGGGGTGTCGTTATATGTGAGATAGAATCAAAAGGTGCTAACTCAGTACTAAAGGTTTGTAGATCTGGTGTATTCAATGCATGCAACCTAGACCCTTGAAACGAGTCTGAATGGGCTGAATCTGTTTCCTCATTATCCAAAGATGTCCAGAATTTATTCCATGCGGGACCTTCTCCCTGACTTGTGGCACAAGTTTCATTATTAGCGTTATCACTTTCTGGGTGTTCTAACTGCTTTATTTGATTCAAAACTGCATATGTCAACTTCAAGACATCCACGATACCAATTATTTCGCCCTCATCATTTGTTACAGGAAGGTTCAAATAATGTCCATTGAACATTTTTCTCAATGCCTCTTGAATCGAGACACTATAATTTGCAACATCCGGCTGAGGTGTCATTACCCTAACAATCGAACAATTTTTTGGATCCAACCCCGACGCGATAACTCTCAATACAACATCCTTAGATGTGAATATACCCGCTACTTCGTCATTTGTGTCCTTCACTAGCACAGCGGTTGTGTTGTTCTCTTTCATTAATACAGTCGCATCATATACTGAAGTTTTGATAGTAGCATATATAGGAGCTGTACTGTTATCAAGCATTGTCTCGAGTCTGGGACCGCTAATTTTATCCTTAAGATGCTCAAAGTACTCAGCGATATGAGACGAGTGTTCAATATAACCTATCTGAGAATGAACATTATCCAAGGCTTCATATAACTTTCTCGAAGAAAGATACATCCTTTCTAACCGCTCCATTTGTTGTGAATAGCACTTGGTAATGTCTAGAATACCAACTATTTGGTTCAGGTCGTCCAATACAGGTAAATGTCTGAATTTCTTGTGAACCATTAGATTCAAAGCTTCCGAAGCCGGAGTATTTGAATTTGCACACATTGGGTTTGGCGTCATTATCTGGTCAATCGTAACAGCATTTGCATTCAATCCAGAGCCGACAATACGAAAAGCCAAATCCTTGGCAGTAAATATTCCCATCAATTCGCCCGCATCATTGACAACCAACAAGCAGTTTTCTCTCTTTGTTGACATCAATTGGGCTGCCTCGTAGACTGTACTTGTTGTACGACATATTATCAGTTCTGAGGGCTTTAATGCGAGGACTGAGCCTGGCGTCCCCTTTTTGAATCTGGTACTTTTAGCGTTATTCCTTTTCTTCTTACTCAAGTCCTTCTCTATCTTTTTTCTTATGGCTTCGTCTTTTTTGGATTGTCTTTTCCGAGGTTCAGAAATCTCATTGCTGTCTTCTTGAATGAATGGGCTCCCTGTTAGTCTACTCTTCTTAGTAGATACCATATTATTCAACTTTAGTTGGGAGGAGAGGAACTTAGATAAGATTATATATACGCGACATTAATGTGAGTTCTCATTTGTGTTCACAGAAATAATTAAGGCTGCTACACAAATTGTAGTTTGACAGCCATAAAACTTCCTTGAAAACCCAGTACTGATTCCCTGTTCTGCCCAGGTGTATTATGTTTTAGATTCATCTTTTAAGTAAATCATTGTGATAATCAACGCTTTAGCCGCCCATTTCCTAGGAGAAAGCCACAGGGACTCACGGAGTAACCACATCTGTCTAGTCACTCTGTCCATATATGAAAGCTTTTAAAGCAAGAAAAGGGAATTCGTATTACCACTCAGTAGTGAGTTATTCTTTGGTACTTTGGAACATCTGTAGACGGCTTACATGTTAGCAGACTAAGGGCCGCTTACTTCTCAAACCCCTTCTCCGGAAATCTTCTGCTGTAGTTGATGTAGCACAATGAGGAAACTTCCGGTCTAGCAGTGAACAATCCAGACTTACTGGAAATAAAGAATTCTGTCGATGTTGGCCATGTTGGTGTACGTATATAAAATATTTTATTATGAACAAAAAGCGGTTGTTGCAAAACTCGATATTTGCAGCAATATAAATATTCCGGAGAAGCACTGTTTCTCCAATATTCATTTTCTTTTAATATAAATCAACTTAAAGTATATCAGCTGATTGGAGACACCATGGCAGGACAAGGCAAAAACAATTTAATTTCATTAAATGGTATCTTGGGGTTGATTTCCAACTTTCCTCTAATCACTTATATTTTAGAGTTTTTGAAAGATTTAGTAATAAACATGATGAAAACGGCGCCCGTTCCCAAACATATAGCGTTGATTATGGATGGCAACAGAAGATACGCCAAATCAAAGAAAATGGCATTGAGCGAGGGACATAGCGCTGGTGCAGATTCGTTGATTCAGGTAAGTATTCTACATTCACGGTGGAAGTGTCAATTGGTTGCAAATAATAACATTTAGGTTTTGAATACATGCTACAAACTTGGAGTAGCGCATGTCACCATCTATGCATTCTCTATTGAAAACTTTAACAGGTCTCAGGAAGAAGTTGAGACTCTCTTTGGGTTACTCAGAAATAGGTTATCGCTCTTGGCTGACAACGAGGATTCATACGCAAGAATCAATAAAATCAAAGTACGCATTGTCGGGAACAAATCTCTCATTCCGGAAGATATTCTTCAGGACTTGGAAGCCATCGAGGCAAAGACGAATAATCTAGAAAGTAACCGTGTTCTTAACGTATGTTTCCCTTACACTTCTAGAGACGATATCGCACATTCTGTTAGAACAATCTCTGACAAGGTCGCGCATGACATTGTACGTACCAGTGATATAACATTAGAAACCCTCAACGAAAATATGTACATGGGCGCTGATACACCTCCACTTGATATTTTAGTCCGAACAAGTGGTCACACTCGCTTGAGCGATTTCATGTTATGGCAAGCGAACGATAGGTGCGTCATAGAATTTGTCGACGTCTTGTGGCCCGATTTCAAGTTCTTCAATATAATTTCGGTAATCTTAAAGTGGAGCTACTACAAAACTCTAGAAATGGAAGAAGGGTATCATGCCACTTCCGGAGAAAAGGATAAGAAAGTTTTCTCGTCTGACATATATACAAATCTTCCGCCTCCACCTCCCTTGGCGTCTGTTACCCAACGCTGAAGGTGGTCCTATATACATTTCAAAGCTTTTCAAAACTCTTGACCACTTTCTTGATTTCTTTTTTGCTTCTCTCTTTAATCTTTGCTTCCTCGACTTTGTTCAAATAACTCATGTAGACGACTACTTCGGCAATTAACACTAGAAGTCCAAAAAAAAGACAAAGTAGAATTCTGTAGGCATCGCTCAACCGCATAGAACTGTAGGTCCAATACCATACCGCATAAGTGACACTAGCTACACTTATGAATATGTTGAAAATCGTAGTTATCTGTGACTTAACTTGCTTGTGCTCCTGCAGTGGTGTCAATGAATCTTTAGACAGGTGATTATAGAGTGTTTGAAACTCGCTTGTTTTATTCACCAACCGGTCATATTCCTTGGCCTTCTCTTCCATCTTGAGCTTATTCATATACTGAATATACTCCTTTGACTTGGGCCTCCTGCGAGTGCATTCATCAGGTATGTAATCTCCAACGTATAATTTACATTGCAGAACCAAGCCAAGGAACAGTTTAGTGGGTTGGTAATCCAAATAAAATTGTAATAAGTTCTCATGACTTATATATGAGGTTCTTATTAGTTCTTGTTTCAATGACTCATCGACCGGCGACGAAGATATAATACGTCTGAGACTTTCCGTTACTTCAAAATACACCATTTAATAATGATAATATAGAATGTTAAATCATCTCGCGAGAAACTGATGACGAGTGAATCAATATTAAAACAAGCGTAAATCATGACAATCAGTTCAACTATTGTTGGCAACTTGGCTTGCCAGAGAAACTCTTTCGAAAAGACATTACAGGCGAGTGTTGTATCCTGTATTCCCTATGATACTGGAAAACTGAAAGGTAAGACTAAAGGCTCGACTAGAGATAAGAACAAATATGTTCTAGAGTTGTCTGATACAGTTTTATTTCCTGAAGGTGGTGGCCAACCTTCAGACATGGGACTGATGCAGCTTCCAGATGGTACGAAGGTAGAAGTTGAAGAGGTTTTTAGGGACAAACTAACTGCTTTTCATGTCACTTCCAAATACGTGGAGCCGGAAACAGAAGTACATTTGGAGGTAAACTGGAAAAGACGATTTGATATTATGCAACAGCACACAGGACAGCATTTGTTATCAGCTGTTCTTGACAAATATGGACTCAATACGCTAGGCTGGTCTATGGGTGAGTTAATAAACTATATTGAACTAGGTAAGCAGATAAGCGAAGAAATGGTGGCTGAAGTAGCTGACAAGGTCAATTCTTTGATACAAGAGAGTTTGCCTGTCACGGTTATACAGGGAGACCCTGTCAAGGATAAGGAGAAGTTGAAAATTCCTGAAGATTACGACATTAATCAAGGAATAATTCGCATAGTCAAGATAGGTGAACTAGATCATAATCCTTGTTGTGGAACACACTTGCAGTCTACTTCCCAATTACAGTCAATAGTGCTTCTTCATCAGACTAGAGTTCGAGGGGGTAATTCTCGCCTACACTTTGTGTGTGGTTCAAGGGTCTACAAATACTCTAATCACATGTTCCATACCTTGAAAACCCTTGGTAGTCAACTTTCATGCCCTCAGGAAGAGTTATCAGAAAAAGTGAGCCAGCTTAGTGCAAATTATAAAAAATCCTTGGCCAAAGAGCAAGCGTTGCTCAAGGAGATTAGCTCGATCCATGCTGAGGAGGTGTATAAGTTTCTAGAGACGAGCCCAGTAGACTTTGTTCATCGAGAGGAAAATGATGCAGAATACATGAATCAATTTCAAAAGGCGTTGTTCACTCTCATTAATGGTAAAGAAGGGGGGCCAGTCAATTTGGAAACCAAGACAGTGGCCATAATTGTAGGGTCTAGTGGGAAAGGTGGCTCCATCAAAATATTAGGTCCCTTGGCACAAGAAATTCTGAACCATTTAAAGAAATTAATTACGACCTTGAAGGGAGGAGGTAAAGGTGACTTTTTCCAAGGAAAGGTAATGAAGTATGAAAAGAACGAGTTGCCAGAGGTATTAGACTATTTGAAGCTGTTGAAAGAAAAAAAAGAAGCTTGACTTACAGCGGCTGTTATTTATGGTTATATAGTATTTATGATAAATAAGTAATTATGTACACGTAAAATGAAATTATAAAGTTAACGCTTGACCCATGTAGGTGACTTTCTGGCCTTAACTTTACCAGGCTTCTTTCTTTCGACCTTTCTACTATCACTAGTCATCAAGCCAGCCTTATACAACCTGGACTTGAAAAGAGGATTGAAGATCACCAAACACTTGGCAATTGCATACATCGTAGCATCCGCTTGACCCGTGCTTCCACCTCCACTAACATGAGAAAAAAAGTTAAAATTACCTTCCTGGCAAACAACTTGAAATGGATAAACCACGCGACGGCGGTCTGAGTCCTTCGGGAAGTATTCGACCAAACTTTTACCGTTAATGAGTGCCTCACCTTCACCCCTTACTAAATAAACTTTAGCAGACGATGCCTTTCTCTTCGCAGACGCTATAGCTCTTCCAAAGTTGTCCAACGTCTTTGTTTTCTCCGCAACCTTTACTGCTTCTTTGTTGACAGTCATGAATTCCTTTAAGGCATCTGTAACTTCTTTTGGCATGAGCTGGGGATCTATGCTTCTCAAACGGTGTAATAACTGTGTAAGTTCTTTGTGATGAACTGGTTTCAACCTTGTTCCACCTTTGACTTGCTGTCTATATTCTTCAAATGATATGAAACGAGTGGACTGAAGTTCTTTATCATCCACGATCCTGGTGGGAAGATTTATGTGTCTCCTAATAAGCTCGTTCAAAAGATTGATATTTTCTTCATGTATGGGGTTACCTCCATAAAACGTCTTCAACTTTGGTACCACTCTCAATCTCTCTAGCTCATGATTTCTAGGAATTTCCTCGCCCAAGCTCAGGGGAATAAGCCTTCTCGCTGGTAAATTCAGCTTTGATACTGGGATTTGTGGTCTCTCCAAATTCACTTCCGCAAGTCCATCCTGAGGGGTGCCAAGCTCCTGAAATATTGGAGCACTTGTTTTAAGACTCCTAAGGGAGGTAGCACAGACCCTTGCCTTAGATGCTATTCGAAAACACAACATAGTGCTGAAGCTTACAGTGATACAAAAAATTTCAATTTTTGAGCGAACATAAGGTCGTGTGCGCACAAATTGATTTTTTATTTTACTTTTTTCTTTTTGAGATACTGGCTCTCAGTTAAAGGGAGGTTTGATGCAAGAAATAGGGAATATCATTAGTATATAATACTAATGGAAATATATATTATAATACAGTAAAAGAAATGTAAGCTGGATACGGCACAGTGACCTATTCATGAACTTTCCCAGAACCATCGACTGCGGTGTCTGAGTTCATCGCCGAGAGCAAGGCATTCAAACCTGTGCTCTGTTGCGACTTTTCTTTAAAGGTGGTATTAGGCTGATCGTTGAGTAATGATCTGATGTTGTTATTAGTATTTGTTGAAGCGGGAGCAGGTGCATCTGGATTCAAGAGACTCATTATTGAAGTTCTCGCAGGCCTTTCAGAGAATGGAGGCTGTAAGACGGAGACCGGGGAATTTGTCTCTTGCTTAACAGTCTGTACAACAGGAGATGGTTGTGGTTTCTTCTCCATTTCAATTGACTCTGTTTTATTGATTAATGCATCAATTGTAGGATTGAAAGTGGCCTGATCTTTAGGCGCCTGCTCAACTTGAATCAGCTTCAGAACAATATCATGACCAGATGATACTGAAACAGTGGGGGATCTGTTTGGAAAGAGCGTACGTTAAGCATTGACTCAGATGTGGTATTCATAATGGCATCAAATTTTTCTTTCAATCTTGCATCAGCTTCTTCTGCAATCTTATTCCAACCGTACTTCTCTGAATTGCGAATAAAATAATTACGAACCATAGTAGCTGATTTTGTTGTTAGTCTGTCAGCAATTGAGGTCCACTTAGTCCCATATTCTTTCAAAAGTCCTGGAAACATATTTGATTCAGTTATACTCCAGTAGCTAGTAATAGCTTTTCTACGCTTTCCTTCAGCTTCTGTAATTTCAGATATCGGGACATCTGTCTTGCTGCCAGTAACTCCTGATTCTAGGTCAAGTACAGCAGGGGCACTAGCGGGAATGAGACTAGTACTAGTTTCTGAATTGACCTCAGGATTTTTTGCTTCATCCTTCTTAATCTTCTTAGTCTTTTTCTTTTGTACAGGAGAACTAGGCAGATCCGCAGTTTCCAGTTTCCTTTTAACAGCTTCTGGACGGTCGGATTTCAGAGTCTTCTTCACTTTCGCGGCATCAGGAGCTTCATCCGTGAAATAACCATTCATAGCAATATCTTCAGAAACTGAGTTTGGGCTTCCCGAAAAATGTTCCAAAGCATTTTCAGTAGCAGGGGTAGAAACAGGGGTGCTGGCTTGAGACACATTTCTGGATCTACTTGCTTTCCGCTTAACTTGTTTTCTTCCCGACTTCTTTTTGAAATTTTGTAGCAATTGCTTGTAGTTGACTATTCTCTTTGTGCAGTAATAATGCACAACACAATCTTCCTGAGTCCTCAAGCCTCCCATATGCTTTGAAATGGCTCCGAACCTCTTTGGGTATAGACAAAATCCCTCACAGTATAGATTATGTTCTTCTTCGCTGAAATTATCCACAAAGTCATACTTGTATCTGTCACCCCATTCAGTTTTATTTGTAATCATGTTATTCGAGTCGTAAAATTTCATATACTTTCTTTCAAAAACATCAATCTTGAAGTCAGGAACCGTTGCTGCTACTTTCTTAGCTCTATAAATAGGATCTTCCTCTTGTTCCTTCCCTAAAGACTTGAGAATCTCTTGAAATTCAGCTTCCGTTGTCACTAAATCACCATGTCTTCTACTACGACGATTGGAAGATTTCTGCAAGCTAACAATTTCGTCAGCCTGGTTAGCTTCAGGTTTCCTAACTTCTGCTTTAGCCGCATTAGCAAAAGTCAATTCTTTTTTCAATTCATCTTCAGGTGGATGTATAATTTTTAGCTGTTCATCCATAAAGCTTCTTTTTTTCTCATATTCCTGGAACATCTGCTTATATTGTTGCCACAAGAAAAGCTTCTTCTTTAGAAGTGAAGTTCTCCTATATTGGAAGTCCCCTAAAATCTTCTTTTTATTGTTGAAGAAATCCTTGATGACTTTCATATAAAATGGGTATTGATTCAATTCTTTTATCGGTGTATCTGTAGTATACTTCAAATGGCCACTCTCCTTAACGTGCTCAGCAAATTCAGTAGATAAAAGCTCATACAAAGTTTCCAATCTTGTTTTCGGATACGTGCACCCCTCCTGATATACTATATCGTTGGATTCATTACCTTCTCTCTGCAATCCTTCGGCAAGTATCTTATGAGGTTCATTCTCTACTTTTGTTGGTACTATGTGGCTCATTTCGGTACCCGAAGATTGAGGTATGTCACCTACTTTATTCGAGCTATCAATCGCTGATGCATTATCCAGCTCTTTGACATCTTTCTCTTCGTCTTGGTACGATACCTCGTTGGTTGTCCGACCTTCCTCATTCTCTACGTATTTATACTGTTCGTTACTACTATTATTAGTGAACGAAATTTCATCCTCAGTATTATCATAAGACTTCCAAGAACTTGACTCGTTAGATTCTAGCTTGTCATTATTTGTAGCCCTTTCTGCGCCCAGCTTTGCGCGCTCTTTTGAAACATGTAAGGGTGACCCAGTAGAGCTGTTACTAAAAGGGGTCTCACTGCCACCACTCTCTGGTTGTCTGTAATATCCATTCGCATTTTCATCTCCTACTGGTGTTTCCTCACGAGAAAGAACTTCCGATCTATCATCAGCTACATAATCTCGAGAAGAGTATCGCTCTGAATGCTTATCATAATCATCTTCATCCCTAAAGTCAGCCCTCTCGTTGTATCTATCTCTCGAATCTGGTCTATCACCTGCCCTAGAGTTATAATCGTCGCCTTGGTAGTATCCTTTAGGTTTGTCATAAGAACCGTATCCAGAATGCATAGTATTAGAATAGTATCTTCCTCCATAATAATTGGATCTCCTGCCTGGAATACCGGAAGATGAGAGCATATTTTTGGGTCTTTCCTTAGGCATATATCCTCTTGAGTTATTCGACGGATAAGGCGCTTTGTTCATAGGACCGAACGGTTTTCTTCCCATAGGTTCATGATACAGGTCATATTTTTCTATTCTATAATCACCAGCGGACCCATTGGAACTACGCTGATTGTATGACGGAGCAGAAGATGAGCTGGACGAAGGCCGTATGTCACTCAGAGACCTTCCCCTATCGCTTCTCCATGATCCACCCCTTGACCCAAAGTATCCACCTGAGCCATTCTGCGAGTAATCTGGCTTCGTCCCAAAACTATTGTAGTTTTCATAACTAGGGTAATGCGAACCAGGACCAGACGAGTAGTATGTGTTTTTATGGGGGCCTTTGTTACTGTAAGGTCCTTTGTTGTCCTTATTCAATGATTCATATCTGCCTGTTGGATACGTCGAACTTGATGCGGACCCATACCTGGACCAGCGGCTTCCGCTGAACCCACCTTCAGAGGTAGGCGCCCCTTCGCCACCTCTACTACCAATCTTGGAGTTACTGAGTGACGATGACCCTGGTCCTCCCCGTCGAGGTCCATTATAAAATGGTTTCCTTCTTTGCTTAGAATAATCATAGTCCGACCTCTCGCCAAACCTATTCAAAGGCGGGCCTCTCGACCCAGACGATGACATTTTATAGCAAGATATTATCTATTAAATTGGTTTAGTGTCTCCACTCTCCAGGAAGTGTTAACTCGAAACGTATTTTGCACTCAATCAAACGTGTATTAGAATAAATGTAGCAGTGTTTGTTGATTTATTGCCTATCTTCTTCTCCTAAATGATAACCACCATACCTGAATGGATTCACCAAATTGTATATAATATTGTTATGTATAATTCGTATGGATTAAAAGGTTTGTGTGCGCTTCTATGTTCTTTTGAAGATTTTTCTTCCTGTTATCTCTATGTACAGGATACCAAAGTCCATAGAATGCTTGAGCTACTTGCCATGGAAGGATATATTATTGGTAGAAATGCATTAGTTACATATGAGGTAAGCTATAAATACAGTATTAACGAAGTAGTTCTGGTCAATGTGCCAGAGAATGCAATAAATTTTTTAATATGCCAATATCGTTGGTACTTCTAAGCAAGGCATCGAAAGATATGTTTGCTTTCACAAATTTCCCTCCCAAATCCATTGTATCGTTTCTAGAGTGCTTTGTAGCCAGTATCACAACAGCAGATGAGGCTTCCAATGTGCTTATTATTTCTAAAAACTCACTTTTCTTGACCACTCCTAAGAGGCCGGCGAAGTGGTCCTTGGATATCTTTACGTAGACGTCATAAAAGAAATTAACAGTGAGTTCGACTCTATTAAATATGGAGGCAGAATTGTTGCGTTCGTGGACCACTAAGCAGCATAGCACTGTTTTCTGTAATAAATTGAGGTTGTCGAGCTGCATATTCATATTATTAGCAAAGGAACTTTGACATACTTTGGCGATATGCGATATTTGAACTTTGGGGGCAGTTTCGAGTGTGTACTGAGCAGCTTCTTTCTGGCTCATGAGCGACATCTCTACCATTTCGATACTTTTGTAGCAAATATCAAACGCCTTTCTAAGGTCACCTGTGACCGACCCAGACTTACGG
This sequence comes from Millerozyma farinosa, assembly GCA_002196765.1. Taxonomy (NCBI): domain Eukaryota; kingdom Fungi; phylum Ascomycota; class Pichiomycetes; order Serinales; family Debaryomycetaceae; genus Millerozyma; species Millerozyma farinosa. Next base: position 736,148 of record NBND01000003.1, read on the forward strand.
CAGCATAATTGAACAGCAGCCGGATGCATTATTGGAGGCACCATAGCAGGAGGGATATTTTCCTTGTCTCGTTCTGATCCTCTAAGCGAATTTAATTTAGACACGATGATTCTTTTGATTTGATCCGCCGCATACGGTAAAAAATGTAATGCTTGTGGACTCAACGCATTCCGCTTGAGAATGGGAAGAAATTTGTCCATAAGATCAAGTGCATTGGAAATGCAGACTAGTATTATATTTGTCTTGAACAGAGAGGTTTTCTTCTCAGACGCAAGATTGAAGAGCCGAAAAAGTACCTGCTGGTCACGCGTTATCAAACAGTCCATTTCGTCTAGCAAAATCACAGCACTATCGACATCCGACCCTTGAGACAAAAGGTGGAATAGGTCGCTTTCTGTTTTCCGCTTTGTATATGAAACAGATAGCCTATCACTGGGGGTTAACGCACAGTAGATTTCATGAAAAATGCTCTCTGGTTTCGAGATAGGCATGCAATTGACGCGTATGAACTTCACCTTCTTACCTTCTACAATAGCGGTATGGGAGTTCTGGGCCCGGCCTACAGAGTGCAGCAAGTATTGGAAAGACACGTCTACCTGAGCACTCTTCCCCGTGCCTGGGGGTCCACATATGTACAAGCTGTTTGACACGCCCTTTCGAATATTCAGAAGGCAGAATTCATTCAATATCTTGGCCTCAGACTCACGTCCTACCAAGTGCAGCGATTCCGTGCTTCCTGTGTGATTCGAACCGCGCTGGAAGAGCGCTTTCGCTTTTGAGTAAACCGACGTCTCACGACACTTCTGAGGAGTTGTGGGAGGAGTGATGAAGCTTAGTTTTTTCTTTGCACTTTCTTTGCTTTCAGAATCATCCCTTATGTCAACAAACCGTCTCTTCTCGGGAGTGACTGGTGGTGAGTTAAGCATTATATTCGAACAATCTGCGAGCATACTTCCTTTTCTACCACATATTTCGTCATTATTCTTTGGCTTCTTATTCACTGGCAGAAGCGAATTCTCAAACCTGCGCTTCATCTTGTGGCACTATCCTTTCTTCAACTTTTTGAACTAATGGCTACTTTTTTCAGTTAGCTATCTTCCATTCTTATACTATCTCTTCACACCTATAACGCGACCGCACTAAATTTTCCCTTTAGGGAATCCTAATTGGCAATACGCGACGCCCCCTAGACTACCGTTTTCGGCATTGTGTGAGAGAATCACCGGATTCTTACACAAAAGCAACATGCGGGCTTCTTCGGTTCACCATTCCAGTAACCTCCTCCAGTGTATATGGGAGGAAAAATAGCTTTCACTTATTTCCACACGCTATACTGGATATGTCTTGGAAAATGAGTGGCTAACCGCTTCTGTAAAGGTCTGTTTCTTAAGCAACTAAGAAACAAGATACCAGAGCGGTTAGTTCTTCAGTTTTTCATACGCCTTCAACGCCTCCGTAAGAGAACTATTCCTCCTAGTGACCATATACATGTCGGAAGGGTCTATAATGGTCCGTCCTGCGTGATGTGCAAACAGTTCGAGATCTTCACCTAGATTAATGAGCTGATTGTAAACAAGGTCGACGAGAGCGGCGACAAACGTAGGAGTAGCAGAAACATTTCCATCCAAGGACAGAATCTCTTCCTCGACTATCTTAGATACCAGGAGATAGACAGCAGATTTGAGTTGAGACTCAATTTGAGGTTCGCCTAATCTATTGTTCATTTTCTTGTTTACGAATATAACTGATTGTATTTCGTAGGATCAATTTATGGGGTCCGACATTTCTTATGTCGGAGAAATGTTCCGCAAAGCTATCAAGCCCCAACAAAAGCCTATCTTTAGTGAAGAAGTACGTTGCTCCAGGATTTGGATATAGCTACGTTCGGGAGCAAAGTGTAACTTCTAAGCTGATAGAATTAAAAGACAAATTAGCTTGAGTCCGTCTCCTTTACTTTTTCTTTCCTTTGGAGCTGCGACGCTCAATACTTATTACCACTTGAGCTGAAAGATTACGGCATTTTGATATTTGATATAGATTCAGTGGTTGCACCCACAAAACAAAAAGTGACAGTTTCAAGGATACCCGTTTCTACCAAGCTTAGTGAGTTTGGTATATTGAAATTGAGCAATACTGTGGTTATTTCGAAGAGCAAATTATTCTTCTGAGAAAGGTGAAGTAGACATCAAAATGGCTGGCAAGACAAGGAAAGGCTTGTCTTATATGCTTGGTGATTCAAATGAAAAAGAAAACCATATATTGCCGATCAATGCCATACAATTCTCGTCCATTACTAAGCAGTTTTACACTGGCGGTAGAGATGGAACCGTAAAAACATGGAGCTGCGAGAGTAGCTGGAATGCTTCCAACAGGACATCCATGAATGACTTTGATTTCAAGAATCCTGATAAATCTAGCGAATATGCATATACCGATGAAAAACCAGATCCTAGCGAAGAGATTTTGAAGTTGGAGACTTCGATTTCATCCAACTCCCTACTGTATCTGAGTAGCCGAGAGAAATACTCTATAACGAATAATTACAACATCCATTTTGATTGGGTAAATGACTTGATATTGATAAATAATGACCGAGATTTAGTGTCTTGCTCATCTGACCTTGCCATTAAGTTGATTAATTTGCATTATCCAGGGTATTCTGAAGGTTGTCATATTCATAAATTTCCAAACTTACATACTGACTATATTAAGAAATTAACATTTATAAGCCCGAAAAGTACCTTGGTAAGTGGGGGTCTTGATGGGAAAATAGTCTTATGGGATGTCAACACTTTAACAGCAAACCAGGTAATAAATATGACGAATTTGAATTCCTCGGCTCCCTGCTCCATATATTCCTTAGCCACTAATGGGACACATATGGTGGGTGCCGGTGGACCCAGTAATACCATCAATCTATATGACACAAGGCAAAATTCTGATCACATTTTAAAGAAGCTTATAGGCCACCAGGACAACATAAGGTCTCTTATTATGAACGATAAATTCCTATTGAGTGGATCTTCTGATTCAACAATCAAATTATGGGACTTGAGAAACTTTAAAGTTAGTAAGACATTTGAAGTACACGAGGATGCAGTCTGGTGTCTAGCAACGTACCAATCCTCTTCGCCAGGTATTAGCGGCCAAGGCTACTCACCTGATTATGATTTTAAGGTGTTTTTTTCTGGAGACAGGTGTGGTAACATTATCAAAACTGACCTCTCAGAACTATATCTGCATTCCACGTCGCGTGTAAATCCTGAATTTGATAACTTGACAGAGTCAGATGAGTATAACATAGATGAAAAATTGGGCGTATGTACTCTCATGGCTAAAGAATCGTCGCCCGTCTTAAATATATGCTGTGAGGTTGATACCTCTCATAGCTCTGGACTTCGAGGATCTTCCTTAATAGCATCCACAGAAGTTGCATTAAACAGGTATTTTGTGCCGAATACTGCAGAATTGTCTCGGTACCAGTACCTCAGGACAAGTATAGACTATTTCAATAGTGAGAATCAAGCAAATGATAACTTTCCTGTTGGATTAGGCGAAGTTCCTAGTGACCAAAACGATATCAATTCAGATATATATGATATCGCGAGTCAGCTTACAGTAGAGTCAAATAATTATGACTTGCAATCTTCCATTTCAGGAGTAAACTACCCTCGCTCCATCCAAAATGCGGATTGTCAGTTTGGCGAGCCGGCTATAAACAAAAAGTACTTATCCTTGTTCTTAGACATTGGAGGAGGTGCCTCCACGGAATTTGTCAACACTACCGAGAACGCAATATATGAAGAGCGTCAGACTAATAGTGACAAAAGTGCAATAATATCTAACCTACCGGTTGAAATTCTCTTAAACCCTATTCCTGAAGAATGTATCACAGTGGTTCCGTTCAATAAAAAACCGTTTGAGACTCATCACTTGGTGCCAAAAAGTATCATTGCCAAGCGACTTTTCAATAATAAACGACACATGCTTGTGCTTTATTTGAATGGAGATATTAAGATCTGGGATCTATTCATATTCAAGGTAATCAAGTCATTTCCTGTGACGGAAAATAAGCACGAATCTAGGAGTGATCTCATTGAACGAAGAACCAAAGACATGGAAAATTTATTTCTTGACTTCCAAACACATGATACGTTGAGTAACTGGTGCGATGTTGAAATCAAGTCGGGGAAGTTGTTAATAACACTTAAAGAAACCTCATTCAACAACGTTGAGATTTATTATGATGATCTCATTGCCAGCTATCCATTTTTATCACAAGCCAACTCTCCATTCAAAGATTCAGAAATTAAAATGGGAAGTGATGATAGGGTTATGCTTTCTAGAATTATTGTGAACTCGTTGTTTCGCGAGTACGTCCTATATGAGTGTGAGTTTGATAAACAATTACGCAATGCACTTAGAGTTCAAAAGCTACAAAATAGAAAAACTGTGAATTCTAAAACGAACGACAATGATCTTTCTGGGCTCTCGAATTCTTCTCACTCTAGCAATTCACCCATCTCTGGAGAAGTATCCAGTTTGAACAATGCAATGAAGAAAGTCAAGATGTTTAGTCGCAAGTCCTCCAGAAATAATGTTAATACGCAGCCTCAAGAACAACTGATCATGACGGATAATACTAATGAATCAATACAGAGTACAGCGTCCATTGCATCGGAAGTATCCAGATTTATTCGAGCTGAGAGCGGCTCGGAGGAAAATACTGAAGACTCCATTTACAACTTGTTACATTTCAATAAAGAAGATATAACGATAGATACAACTCTTTGGGTCTCAACACACCCGTGAAATCACTTTTGAAGATATATTCTAACGATCCTAAATACGCACAGCATGAACCCGACAAAGTTTTCAAACCTTTGATACCCTCAAATCGAATACCCCCGAACTTATTGGTAATTATTTTCGAGCATTCGCCTGAACTAGGCACCTTAAGGGATATATGCAGCTTTCATTACGAGGAGATACTTCATATAAATGATATTCAGAATGAACACTTGGTGAGCGACTTAAGACAACATCTTCCCTCTTGGGTAGGAAAGTTGATTCTCTATGACTCGTACCCTATGAAAGAGTACCCAAAAATTGAATTCCAACTCTCTGAATGTAATTATGCTTTATTACCTCCTGGGAAAAAGATTGGTGGAAAGTCTGACAAAAAGATCAAAAAGCTTCCTGTAACTGAAGGTCCCATTAAATTAAGTTCACATAGTATGCTACGAGTGCTGAAAATACTTAACTACTTGGTGGAACGTTTTGACGGAAAGACCCCAGAGATGAAAATGGGCAAGCCTGTATCAGAGTGGTTGGTTTTAGAATGTAAAGGAGAAGAATTAGACACTTCCCTAACCTTACAAGCAATCAAGACAAAAATATGGAAGAAAAATTCAGAGATAGAAATGACCTTCAGGAGAAGGTTCGATCCATAGATATTTATACAGTAGTTCGCTGTACATAGGTAAGGAAACGATTCATCATAAACTCTAGGAAGCATCTACCTCCATTTTCACGTGATGTAATAATGAGCTCGATGAATAAAAATTTCAGTATTATCCTTCTGAACCTTGTAAAAACTAATAGAAGTGCCATAAATACAAACATGGATGATAACGATAGAACAGTGTCTCGTTTATGGAGAACATTCAAGACCGTTAAGGAAATGGTTAGGGATCGAGTAAGTATTATTTGTTTCCATCCTATTATTTCTGTTTCTTTTCGTAGTAGAAGATATCTCAAGGTGATGAAAGTTCAATATTAACAATACTAGGGGTATTATATTACTCAGGAGGAGATAGAAATGTCCTTAGATGAATTCAGGGCACATGTATGTGACAGTATGGGTATACCTCAAAGACGATTAATGTGCTTTCAAGCCAATCCTACTGCGGAAGCCTTGGAAAAATTTCCGAGTCTTGGTTCATTATGGGTCGAGTTCTGTGATGAAGCATCTGTTGGTATCAAGACCATGAGGAACTTCTGTATCCACATAAGTGAGAAAAACTTTAGTACTGGTATCTTTATCTATCAGGCATCGATCACTCCAAGTGCTACCAAATTGATTCCTACGGTTTCACCAGCCTCGATTGAGACATTCCAAGAAAGCGATCTTGTTGTTAACATAACACATCATGAATTAGTTCCCAAGCACATCAAACTCTCAAAAGACGAGAAGAAAGAATTGTTGGACAGATATAGATTGAAGGAGTCGCAGCTTCCCAGAATTCAAAGGGACGACCCTGTCGCCAGATATCTAGGCTTGAAAAGAGGTGAGGTGGTTAAAATTATAAGGAGATCAGAAACCTCGGGACGTTATGCCTCATACAGAATATGTTTATAGGCATGCCTATGCTTGCTGTTTGCAATTATTCACAATAAAAAGGACTTCCTAATGTTTACTGGTGTTAAAAAATATTAAAGCGTTATCTATTAAATATAATAACTAAATAGATGTGTAGAATAAGTTCAATCTAGCACAAAGAACCACGTCCTGCGTACCTTGCCACCACCTTGTTTCTTTCAACGAAACCTGGGATATGGGGCTCACTTCAACACCTTCTTTACCCAAGAATGTCGGACCTATGGTTATAATCAAGCTATCGACAAGTTTTGGAGCAGTCAATAAATCATTGATTACGCTAGCACCCCCTTCTATCATGACGGATCCAATTCCTAGGTCATTGAGCTTGTGAAATATCAAGTCCCAATTCTTTACAGGGCTGTCTTTATTATCAAAGAAAGGAAGCTTGACAAATTTACCACCCTGACTGTCAAGAGTCAGCTGCTCCCCGGCATCTATAGTGGTAGTACTATCTATCAATATGAATGGTGCCTTCCCTTGGTTTTTATCCGCAATTTTCCTCAACTGGGACTCGGAGTACGTCCATTTGCTCTGTGGATCTATAATGATAGGTCTAGGATGGGAAGCTGGCTCACCAGCAACACGGAACCTACAATTTAATTTAGGGTCATCTGCTAATACTGTTCCCACGCCAACAAGTATAGCATCATGCTTAGATCGGATGTAATGGGTCATGGTCTTCGTTTCGATATGTGAAATTTTGGTCTGTTCTCCTTTCATAGCTGCTATCCTCGAATCGAGTGACTGGGCGTACGTCAATGTGACAAACGGCCTATCAGGTACATCTTTCGGCAAGTAGTCCTGAAGGAAGGGAATCAAGGACTGGGGAATTTCTGGCAAGGACATATTGGGCTGGCTTTATTCACTTTGTTAGATCCGAATTCGCAATGAGTATAATGTGCGACTATCACTGCAGCAAAGCAGCGACCATCTCCAAACTTTAAATGCATTGTCTCCGCTGCCAAGTAGAGGTCTACGCGATGCAATGAGCGTGCAGCTCCCATACTGGTTTATCGTAAAGCATTACTCGTCAAAAGCTCTATATATGCGCCATGCTACTCTATTTAATTTTATATTTTCTAGGTCTGGAGTGATCGACGTCGTTCTCCGTCTCAGAATGTACTCGCTTGAGAAACTTGCTCATCTCTTCATCGGAATGGTAGAATACCGCTTTGGGGTGCTTGCCCGGTGCCAGGCTGCTGCTTGGTTCACCGGACAGAAGCTCGTGTCCGTTCATTCTTTGTAGCTCTGATTTTCGCAAAAATGCATCCTGTCTCTCGTTTTCGCTGAATAACTGTAGCCTGATGGCCTCATCCTTGGCATTTTCCTCCTCCTCAAGTTCGCGTCGGTCCCTTTCAGCCCGACTTCTTTCTCTTTCTTCCCACGCTCGAAGCTCTCCTTCTATATCTAAACCATCCGTGTCGTCCACGTCATCGTAACTCGTGAAGCGTGTTTCAGTCTCCTCCAGGCAATCCACCTGCTTTAGTATTGACTCTTTCTTTTGCGACTTGTCACTATCCCTTGTGCTTCCACCTGTTTGATCATTTCGATCGGCAGCTGATTGCGGTCCCTGCCTCTGCTTTTTATTTAAAAAAATAGGCTTGAGCATTGGCTCTTCCTCAGAAGAACTCTCGTACGAGCTGCTGTTCTCATCATCATTGCTACTCGGAGACTCTCTATCCGACATAGTCTTCCATCTACTATAAAACAGGCGAGGGGTTAATCTCTTGCTAAAAAGCAGCATTGAAAATTGGACACAAAATGAAAATTAGAAAAAAAAAAAAATATTATCAGCTTGTGAGAAAAGTTCATAATAAACTTAAACACGGTCAACAGCTTTTATTTATAAGAGAACTTTTGTGAACAAAGTTTCTGAACTACGTGAACTTAGGATAGAATTTTTGCAGAAGTTATGGAAAGATTCAGCTTGCCGAGTTTTGACGTTCCTTTTGGAATCAAATTATGGCCTATATTCGATCAGGTCGTCAGCCATATAAGCGGGGATCGAATTGTGCCATCTAAATTCAAATTTGTTGAAGGAGAACTTCCTCTTTCTACACTACCTCCAGTAGCTGCGCTTATTGGTACGTACTATGTTGTTATTTTTGGGGGTGATTACATTTTTAAGAAGTTCAAAATCAAAGGGTTTGTTTTGAACGGACTTTTTCAGCTTCATAATTTGTTCTTAACAACGTTGTCGCTCACTATTTTGACATTGTTGGCTGAGCAATTGATACCTATTATCTACCACCACGGTCTTTTTTACGCAATCTGCAATACCAACGCATGGACTCAGGAAATTGTCTTTTTATACTACATGAACTACATCACCAAGTTTATTGAATTTATAGATACCGTGTTTTTGGTCCTCAAACAAAAGAGGTTGACATTCTTGCACACGTATCACCACGGTGCTACTGCGCTCTTGTGCTACACTCAACTCGTGGGCCAAACATCGATCTCGTGGGTCCCAATCAGTCTTAATCTTGGTGTTCACGTTGTCATGTACTGGTACTATTTCCTTGCCGCAAGAGGAATTAGAGTGTGGTGGAAGGAATGGGTCACTAGATTCCAAATCCTTCAATTTATCCTTGACTTGGGATTCGTCTACTTCGCTACTTATCAGAAGGTCGTATTTACTTACTTTTCCAAGTACTCTAAGATATTACCAGTTTGTGACGACTGTGCTGGAACCATGTTAGCTGCTGCATCTGGGTGTGCCATTCTTTCGTCGTACTTGGTATTATTTATCTCCTTTTACATCGAGGTCTACAGAAAGAAGTCTTCGAGAAGAGCAAAAAGAGTTAAGTCTGTTAGCGGTGGTGTTGCAGCTCAGGTTAACGAGTACGTTCACACAACCGCTACGTCTGAAAGTGCAGCTGAAGCTTCGGCAGAATCTTCAAACATTGCTTCAAAGAAAACTAAAGTTCGTTCTAGAAAGCATTGATCCACGGTGTCAACACATCCTCTAAGCATTGTTAAAAAATGCAATATAATGCTTAAACTGAGATGCTAATGGCATCAAGTGAAATTGTATATATTCGAATATACACTTATTTATCTAAAAGACTATCCACGGTCTTTTTCTCAGGAATGCTCTCTACTGCGCCTTTCTTTTGAATAACTAGTCCGCTCGCCTTAGTAGCAAATTTCACCGCATCCTCTAGTTTAAACCTACCCGCGAGCTGCAGAATCAACGCACCAAAGAACGTATCTCCAGCTCCAGTAGTATCTACAACGTTAGAAACCTTAAAAGCTGGGACAAATGTAGGTCCACTTTGGGATGAGGCAAAAATTGATCCCTTCGACCCCAATGTTATAACTACAATCTGCAAATTAGAAGGCCGCAATAACAGTTGGAGCTTCTTCGAGAGATCGGAGCACCCGGATATCAAGTCCTGCTTTATCACATTTTCGAATCCCTTGAGCTCCTCCTCATCTAAAAGACTAGATGCAACGCTGAGAGCTTCACCTTCGTTCACGATCAAAAGATCTAGCTTCCTCAAAATCTCTCCAGTTATGAGTTCTTTCTTAAAAGGAGAGGGGTTGTAAGTTATCTTAACGTCTGGACGGTTCTTATGGAGCCACTCAATGGTTTCCAAAGTGTCTGGATATTCGTTTTGCAACATAACAAAATGAGGAGTATCACTGTCTCCGAAGTACCTCTCGTAGTCATCTTTTGATGGCTTCAATTCACCGTTGGCGCCAGGTGTAATTAAAATTCTATTTTCACCGCTCTCTTGCTCCACTATAATGACAGCAACGCCCGATGATTTATTTGCTATAACCTTGACATAACTGCTATCAACCCCCGATTCTTTCAATGCTTTACTAAGCTCTTTCCCGAATGAATCATCTCCTACGTTTCCAATCATTCTTATTTTGATATCGGGGTTGTCGCCTGTTAATCTGGCGGTTGCGATAGCTTCATTTAAACCCTTTCCGCCAAGGTGGCTTTCAAAATTATTTCCTTCGTAGGTCTCTCCTCCTTGCGGAATAGAGTCTGTGAACGTTACAAGATCATAATTCAACGAGCCGACGATAGAGATGATACTCTTAACCATTTCTTTTCTCTGAGTCTTGTAGATTTCGAGGCCTCAATAAATGTATTACAATGAAATTATAGCGTAAATCATAAGAAAAATCCAATCACCATATATAAAAAGCAAAACACCATACATGTCGAGCCAAGGACTGTACGGAGACCACGGCACCAGAATAATTCAAAAACTACACTGAAAAAAGCATATGTTTCACTAAATATATTTAACATGAGTGCTATCTTACTAGAATGACTAGGTAAATATTAAGATACAAAAGATAAAAAAATCTTGATGGATAACCTGTTTACTGACCTCCGTTTCTTGCTAATCTCTTCAATCTCAATTTCTCCGCGTAAGTCAAAGGTGCACCAGAAGGCTTTGTCTCAGGAACAGCAGGGGATGGAGAAGGAGAGGCTCTAGCAGGAGCAGGGGCAGCAGGTCTTGGGGAAGCGGCAGAAGGAGCAGCGTTAGCCTTCATTGCAGCAGCCTCTTCGGCCATCTTTTGTCTTCTTGCGGCCAATTCTTCATCCTTCTCCTTTTGACGCTTAAGTTCTTCCTTGAACCTAATCAACTCCTCCTCTCTTGCCTTCTTCCTTTCTTCCTCCTCTCTGGCTCTCTTTTCTTGTTCACGTTGAATCAATAAATCTTCAATACGTTGTCTCTTCACCTCCTCTAAGCGCTCTTTCTTAGCCTTCTCCAAGGCTGCAGCAGCCTCCTCCTTCAACTTCTGGACATGAGAAGCATTCTTCTCATCAATAGTCTTCTTGAAATCCATATAGCTGTCTACCAAACGCTGGAAGCGCTGTTTCAAGGCCAATGCCTGCTCAAATTCTTTCTTGGCTTTTTCGATCTTAGCTGCCTTCCACGCCTCGTAGTTTTTGATGTCTCTTTCTTTTTGAGCTTCCGCATCTTTTTCCAAATATTGAATCTCGTAACGTCTGAAAGCACGCTCAGTATGATCGACCTTTTTCGACAAAACAGCCAAACGCTCCTCCAAATTCTTCTTGTCCTTGTTCAATTGCTCGATCTGCATCATTCTCAATTTATCAGTATCCAAGTCGTCCAACTTATCTAGATCAAGCTTAATGATACCCTTCTCATTAATTTCCTCGGCAATCTTTCTCTTTTCCTTTTCTTTAATTAATTGCTTCTCTCTCTCTAATTTCTCTAAGCTTCTTCTCTCCTGTTCTGCAATTAATCTCTCCTGTTCTGCCTTCTGCTCGGCTATCATAGCCTCTTGTCTTAAGCGAGCGGCCTCTTCTTCTTGTTCACGCTTGATCTTTTCAGCGATACGCTTACGCTCATCCAACACCTTAACACGAAGAGCGATTTCCTCCTGTTCTCTAGAGATATCAGCAATTGCATCTCTCAAAGCCTTCTTTTGAGCATTCTCTCTGCGTACTTGATATTCGGGATCGATAATCTTAGTCGATTCGGATAATGTCTTAGCTAATTTAACCAATTGGTTTCTAACTAATTCTGCAGGAGAAAGCTGCAACTTGCTTTTTAATGAATCAGTGTAGGATTCTTCAAATGGCTTTGATTTGAATGTAACAACACCAGCTTCGTGGTCAATTGTCAACGACAAGTGTCCCTCCTTGGTCGCAGTTACAATCAACTCTTCAACTTCAATCTGGTTTAAGGCGTATTCAGTCCCTTCAAAAATACCTAATGATACCAAAAAATCTTGTTTGACTGCCTCGTACACTTGAGAAACTTGTTGGAACAATTTTATCAAAATCACCTCCGTCAAAGTTGGAATGTATTTTTTATAATCCTTGTCAGTCTCAATAACCTTGAAAACTTCCGAAACCTTTTCCTTGATTGTCAATGGATGAAATTCTTCCTCCTCCAAGACGGTAAATAATTTCTTGACATTGGGATCAACGTATTTCAAGATCGACTTGCTAACAATCGACTTCAACAAGCCATCCTTTGTAGGAACATGGTGCAAATTTAATAAAGAAGTTAATTTAGCATTCTTTGCTCTATGCTCATCAACAATTGTTTCGTTGTTAAGTGATTTCCTAGGGATAGCCAAAGTCGACAAGACTAACAAAGACGCATAACGGCTCAATTCTTCTTGAGTAGCATTAGGAGATTGAGAGTATAGATTGAAAAATTTGTTCCAGGCTGCGGCGTGGAACAACAGGTTATCAGACACAGAGAATATTCTTGCCAAATTCTCGTAATAGTTAGCCATCATGACTGGTCTAGGGGCCTTCTTAGAAGCAGTGATCAATGTGTGAACATCATCCACAGAACGGAAAGATTCTTGCCATAATTCCAACTTTACAGAAATATTCAACTGGGCGAAGCGTTGGTCCAAGTAACGTTGAACAGTTTCTGAGTCAGACAAATCTATCGCATTGGTATTACTTTGAGTCTTTGTTTGAGTAGTTACGGATTGCATGTGTGCTCTCAATAATTCACACAATCTTCTGAACTCTGCCTTTCTACCAAAACGCAAGCAAAACTGGAAGGCCTGGTTGACTATGGCAGAATAAGTGACCTCAAGCTTCGAGTTGTTACGCAAAATATCCAAAACCGCTCTGAACGCCTCCCACAAGAACCTCAACCATGGTGTGACAAGTTCTCTTTCAGTACGATCCGCAGAATCGGCATTTGAAACAGCAGAAAGCAAAATGCTCTCAGGAGTCTCTGAAGCCTCTAAGTCATCATCCTCTTCCTGATCAATCTTGGTGTCCGCCTTGGCCTGGGCCTCGTCGAGTTTCTTCTCGGCCAATTCGATAAACTTCCGTACAATAACCTGTACCGACTCTAATCCGTTCTCTGATAACTGCACATTCTTCTTATACTGGTGTAAAGCATCCTTCGCCAATTTCCCTTTCCTTAAATCAACAGCCAACTCGATCAAGAGAAGAGCAATAGGCTCCAAATCCTCAACTGCCAAGTACCTGATCCTTTTAGATGTAATCAAATCGTAAAGTGTCTCTAATGCCGCGTTAGGCTGTCCGACGGATATTAAATCCTCGGCCCTCTTCAAAACATTCTCGGGACGGAAATTGTGGTTTTTATGAGGTGGCACCATCTTATGTTGTGTCCCTTTAACTAATAGTCCTCAAATGAAGCTCGACAACGAAATTCACTAGTTAGAAAAATTTTGTGTTTAGGTGAAAAATTTGATTTTAGGCACGTGACTTAAGTTTTCACCTGTCCAGTCCAAGTCGAAGGAGCCAGGAAGTTAGGAGCTTTGAATAGTCAAGGATGACAGTAGAGTTGAGAACGCATTCGAGCACGGAGTTTATAGTGGAACTATGACATCGCTACGGTAAGTTGGTGATAAATATATAAACGTAAGATTTAAAAAAAATTCATGAGACAGCTCATCAGCTAAAATGGAGGGAACATCTCTTCCATCTCTGCGATCGACCTCTTCATGGCATTCTTGTCTAATAGTATAACACTGAGTTTGGGGATGATGCCATATTCTGTGAACACTCTCCTAGAGTCTGGTTCTTGCCTGGTATCGGTGTAGTTGTAGTAAGCAAACTTCCTAGCGTGCTTCTCGAACACAAGGTCTTCGTAGTGGAAGTAGTCTAATTCAACGGGAGGCACCTCACCCTCTGGGAGCTTCTTTTTCTTTGATTTACTCTGTTCCTCCAGCTCAACAGTGGGAGCCACGAGCTGGTACACCTTCGACAACACAAGAAAGTGGTCAAACTCGTAGCGTTCATGTGCCAGTTCGTGTTTCTCCATCTCTTCGGCAAGCATCTTGTACATAGGGGGGACTACTTCCACCGGCATGTTAAGCATTCTTTCGCTAACTATGAGGCCCACTTTTTGCTTGCGGTCGTCAGACTTTCTCAAGAGCTTGGAAAGCATAATGTTGAACTCTGTGTCCTTCTTGGTCTTGTCGAGCACATATTCAACAACTGTCTTTACCGATGCCTTGTCTATGTTCTCGTGTATGTTGAGCACCGATAAAATCGCAAACGGGTCACTCTCTTTACCGTCTGTCTTTATAGTGGTTCCGACAGAGTTCTCCTTCAAGATCAAATCAGCCAACGATGATACGTCAAATCTGTTGCAATCATCTCCGAAAAGTTGCTTTAGGAATGTCTTGATTGCGTGAAAGTCGACATCAGGATTAAGGTCAAAGTAGTCAAAATCGACATTCACTATTTCTTCTTCTTCTCCTTCTTCAACTTCTCCTTCAGACTCCGTAGAACTGACATCTATATCCGATTCTTCCTCTTCTTGTACTCTTCGTTTTCCCATGTTAATTCTTGCGACGCTATATCTTATGAAGTAGTCCTAAACTTTTTTTTCAGACTTTCCATAGTTATCGATGCGATGCGATTCTTCGTCTGCTCAGAAAGACGTAGTAATCGACAATCGGAAACGAAGGCAGTTTAATGGAATGGCTACCGTACAAGGATACTCTTCTGATACTTCGTCGGACGCTGATATCAGTTACACGAAAAAGTCAGATACCTTCATAAATCGACATCAATATCGGCTTGACCCAAAGCCAGAAGTGGATTCCGTTGTTGGTACACATGATTCATTTCAATTGCTAGAGGATGAAGCAGAGCAAGTTCAAAGCTATGGTGCAGTTATAGAGAAACAACAGGTTGACCCATATACATTAAAGCAAAAATTGAAGCAGCCGAAAAGAGCCACTTATACATCATCGAAGAAGAAAAAAAAAAGAAAGACTAACGATGCAACGAGCTTAGACTACAGGGGACCTTGGCAATCCTCATCAGAGTCTTTATCAGATAAGTCTGATGATAACTCAAAAGGTATAAACGAGGCTGGTGCAGACGATAAAGAATACGAGCTGGAGTCTGCCTCTGAAGCAACAGAAATACAGCTGGCTGGAAAGAAAGTTACAGAGTTATTTGCAGATATCGAAACTATATATCCTGGTGGGACATATATGCATGTTCCTGTAGATTGTGGTATTAACTTAAGCAAGAACGTTGGGTCCTGGGAATGCTTTTCACCCAGAAAAGTGGTGTATTCTTTTGATGCACACAAGAAAGGTGTGAATAAACTAGAGTTTTTCCCGGGATCGGGACATTTACTTCTATCTTGTGGTAATGACGGAGAGATCAAGCTATGGGACGTATACCACAAGAGGAAGCTTTTAAGGGCATTTTATGGCCACTCGCGTGCTGTCAAAGATGTACAGTTTAACAGCTCGGGAACAGAATTTTTGAGCTGTTCTTATGATAGAAAGGTCATACTCTGGTGTACAGAATCAGGGTCCATTAAAAAGACCATCCAGGTAAACGCTATACCTAATGCTGTCAAATTCAACCCAAATAATGAGAATGAGATAATCGTCGGTTTGTCGAACCACAAGATATTCCACTATGACTTGAGCTCTCCTAACCTCAATAATCCCATCCAAATATACAGCCACCATCTTGGAGCAATAAACTCTCTTCTTGTGGTTGATGATAGCAAAAGGTTCTTATCTACTTCAGATGACAAGAGCGTTCGTATATGGGATTGGCAAATAGATAGCCCTGTAAAAGTTATATCAGATCCTACACAGCACTCTATGCCAGTAGCAGCACTTCACCCCGATCAAGACTTCATTGCACTTCAAAGCATGGACAATACAGTTCAAGTGGTTCATGGCCACGGAAAGTTCAAGTTTAGTAAGAAAAAAGTATTCAAGGGCCATAATGTAGCAGGCTACGGTATTGAAGTATGCTTTTCTCCTGATGGTAGGATTTTGATGAGCGGTGATACAAGAGGTGTGGCCATTTTCTGGGATTGGAAGACTTGCAAAGTTGTTAGAAAGATTAAACTCTGTGATAATCCAATTACGTGCATAAAATCACATCCTCAAGAAGTTAGCAAAGTGGCTCTAGCTGGATTGGATGGGAAGATATTCTTTTGTGCGTAGATAAGTTTTCTATAAAGCTATGATGACATTTATTGATCTATGTAATTATGCATTTTTCCTTCTTGTAATCGTCCCTCTTTCTTTTCCACTTTTTATATGATAACTTGTAATCATCCCCTGTTCCATATGTTTGGCATTTGTATAACTCATTTGTACGAGAACGGTGAAGTTTGCCTTTGTGTTCGTGTCGTATGTTGCTCTCGATAGGAGTTGGCCTTTGTTCAGCACTCATTTCATTGGTCAAATTCTCTAGCGTAGCACTTTCCGTGTTGCCCTTAGAAGCCGGTTCAGTACTACCGGAACCAGAGGAAAGTTTGACCTTGTGTTTCAATTCTTTGATTATGTGCTCAATGTCAGAAGTCCCGTTTGCATCAAAGCTCCACTGGCTATTCTTTCTGAACAATTGCCCTGTCGTTATGCTTTTGTTTCTAGACACGGAACAATGCTCTGTATTTGGGGAGACTAGCTCTTTGTAATAATTCTTGTCCTCGTCCACTGCGTACCAATAATATTTGTTTCTGATATCAATAAACTCTGCATCGTATGGACTAATATGAGGAAGCGGTTCGCTAGTAGCACCTGTCAGACTAACCTTCTGGTCTATTTTATTTGCCATACGAGGTGACCCTGATAAGCTTGGCGTTTCTGATGTCTGACTTGGCGTCAAAGTGCTATCTGACCAATAACTTTGCTTTGCACCCTGTTGAATTATTATAGGCCCCAAGTCTGGTTGTAAGTTTTTTGATTTGAAACTTCCAACATCTGATCCGGTCATAGTACTGTCAGAATCCACACTTGAAATAAGCCTATAGAATAACATGTACGGCCACTCGGTGTTAAAGATCTCGTTGAATGTTTTCTCTGCTACCCTACCGCTCTTTTTCATGTCATCGTATATATACCATGTTGCATTGAGGGCATCTTCTTCAGTTTCGCCCGAATTAAAACTATATTTGCGACTTGCTGCAACAAAATGACCCAGTGTTATAGTGGTTCCTCTGTGGCAGAGAGCACTTTCAAGTACTAATTTGTAGTCCTCTGGGGATTCATCAACGTCATCTGCAACAAATTGAGGTAAGTCGATGATAGGCGGTATTATAATTCTTTTAAGCGATCTTTGGGCTCGTGCTTTCGACAGATCATAAGAATATCTCTTCAAACAGATCGGAAGAACGGGTCGTCTTGTTACGAATTCTTTGGATGTTTTTGCAAAGCTCTCCAGATTCCCATTTCGATAATGTATATCATTATCGTCAGTGTAAAACGGCAAGAGACGTAGGAACATCCAAGCGGGTAGGCTGACTTCCTTAGAGGAATTTTCTTGGCCATTTTCATTAATAGACCAGATAGACAAGGTTGATGAATGCTTTCTTGAAGAAAATGAACGGCCTTTATTCCTCGTATGGGTATGTGTTCTTGATATTGCAGTGCTTATCGAAGTCTCATTACTATAGCTATCTCCTTCTTCGGGCACAACTTCCTGGCTAACAATGACATTATTCTTAAGACTAGCTTCTGTAGAATGCACCAGCGCAGTTCCTTGCTCAGATTTGTAGTTAACAGTGGATGGGCTACTGTCACCATGAAATGCATTACTCAAATTATCCAACGTGGCACGTCTTTCTAACTCTCTTTTAACTTGTATCGAGTTATTGAAATATCTCTCAAGGCATTGCTCTAGTAAAATTTCATTCTCTGCATTCGGATTAAAGGGGTCTTCGTCGTCGGGAATACTCACAAATAGGATCCTTTCCTTTGTATACTTTTCATCGTCTTTGTCGACCTTTCCACCATGCTGAATATCAATACGGAATGTCAAAAGAGGCATCGACAAGATTTCAGTGAGAAACTCAAACAAAAAGGCGGAATCTTGCTGTCTATGAGACATTGCTTCCGCAAACCCAAGTTTCATTAAGACCTCGCATAGGCGAATAGTTAAGTCTATAGTAATGAGGTTCCCAGACCGTAACAAGCTCACATAGAGACGTAATAGAGCGCTCAACTGATGAACGAGGTGGTTTTCATGTTGGTTTGATATGAATAGCATGGGCTCGAAGCTTTCGAGATTCGCAAACATGGAAAACAATAATGCGTCCAAGTAGCACATCACATTTTCCCAGTTTTCTGCTCCCAAAAAGTGTATCTGCTTCCCTAGTTTGTCTCTTGCTCCATTTGTCACAAATAATCCTTCACTGCTGAGTTGAAAAAACCTTATCAAATGGTAAGTCTTGACCTGGCTACCTTGTGTGAATGGCGATCGCAATAAAGCAATGATCTGTTCGTTAGAAGGAACTTTTAGATTGTTCTTAGCAAAGAATCCCTTTACTTGTGTAACTGCCATATCATTAGCACTGTACTTCTTAGTACTGGCGGGAATAACTGGCTTCTTATTTTTATTTAGCATTTCATATCCAGCATTATACCATTGCCAAAAAGCTTCATCAAAAACATCTTCCTCCTCTTTCCTCTCACCCTTCGTATGATGGCCTCTCTTCTTTCGTTTGAACATACTCATCACTTCGAAATCGGATGTGTTTTATCTACAAAATAATCAATCCTGGAGGAGGAAGGAGTACTAGCTTTTAAAAGAGGTCTGGGCGCTATCTACAAGGCGCGATCACAAAAAATACCATTAGCTTTAACATTATAGATAACTTAATTTACATAGACTTAAGTAGCACCAGTTATATTTAACTCCTTCATCTTAATAAGTACACTGTCAATTTTTTCATCCAAAGATCCGTTGATATAGTCCTCTCTTGATTTTGCATCTAACTTTGTTTGCAAGTTGTTTAGCTGATTATAGTTGTCGTTGAAGAAACGGAGTTGTAGCTTTACAAAGGCTTCGAAGGACGGATCGAGGAACGGTGTACGCAAGTCCAATAGTTTCGGAAGCTCATGTTTGAGTTGGTCGTTCAATGAGTCGTAGCTTTGCTGCAAGGTGGTAAGCTGAGCCTGGCTCTGGCTGAGCTTGCTGTCGTACAGCAGGTCTGTGGATGGCTTCTCGATCATCCTCCGTACCTTGCTTTTCATGGCGTCATAATCTATCTTTTTATGGTTTCGTTTCTTGATGGCGTCATTGATCTCAATGTAGTAGGAGTTAAACTTAGAAATAGGATTCAACACGGTTTGGGTGTAAGGTCGCTCGAGGTCCGCCAACGACTTGGTGTTGATGGAGTTCATTATCTGGTGGTACTCTTGACTTACACTCCTATACTTGTGACTATAATCGTTTTTCGCTTCGCTGCCGTAGAATTGGCTCAATACCTCACTCACGCTGACCTGTGCATTAGTAAGAATTCTTAATGACTCCAAGTAGTGCTTGAGCTCCTTTTGAAGTTGTGTCGATGTTTTCTCCATCTGCCGGTACCGCTTCTCCTCAAATTCATACTCCTTATCCACAGTTTCTTCTATGTGCCCTGTCTTAAGCATAACTTGTGCCCCGGCCCTGTTAACAGCTTTCTTTATCCCCGACCAAGACATTTCACAAACAGTTCTATATAATACTACCTCTGTTTAGGTATTCCAGATTGCTATTAGTTTCGGTATCTACAGCCCGTTATAAATGTTTATCTCTGGTACCACAATGTTTCAGGTTTGTTCCATTCAATCGGGTTATAAGGAAGCGGTAATTTCGCAGCACCACAAAAAGGCTGTTATGGTCATCATCTATTTTTACGTATTGCCCTCAATACTTGTAATCATTGAATATTCAGAGCTGAACACTGGCGTTATATTGGGGTAATAGTGAATACCTAGCTAAACATGAATACTACCTAGAATACAAAAGATTCCGACTGGGAGGCATATAATGCGCAACTTTCTTTATATGACTTGTAGCTAGCCATTATCTATTAAAGCGTAATAAAGCTTTTATCATGTGTTCGCCGGTGAATGCATTATCTGGGTCACAAATTTTCCGGAGTACCTTGTAATGCATGCCACTGTCAAGACGTCATTTTTGATCGAAGTTGTCATTAAATGGTTCAAAATTACATGGTTCGGAATGGAGAGATGGTAACTCTCCCGGTTAGAGGCATAGTAGGAGCTGTCGGCTCTTCTCAATGTGGGTCTGTTGCTCGAGACTGAGTTATTCAGACCGGATTGTATAATGGGGGGCGGCTGCAAATGATTGTACTGAAAGTTGCTCCCATCGTACTGCTGGACTTGTTGGAAATTTTGGTGTTGAGTGATGGTCGCCGGGATGTGTTGCTGGGTCTGCTGCGATGGAAGTTTGTTCAATAAAACATTGTTGAGGTATGCTGGTAATTGCGGAGGTTCTGGAAGCTCATGATTGGAGCCTTTATTTTTCTTGAAATAATCATAGTTTACAAACATCTGGGGAACCTCATTTGAGTATTCTACCTTTCCTTGTTCATTGCTGTCAAAAAACAGCGATGAGGTGTTGTTGTACGTGGTAAATCTGTTGTATTCTGTTGTATTTGAGTCCTCGGACATCATATAGGTGGTATTCGGGCCTTGCTCGGTCTCTGGCGTGTGATCGTCTACCATGTACTCAACATGTTCCACATCTGCTCCAAGCTCTTCCTTACTTATTCGTGTTAAGAAACTATTCAGTTTCTGTTTTATTCTATCAACCTCGTATTTACCAGCAGTGCGTGGTTCGTTTGCAGTCGGAGGAGGGATTATATTGGCATCATAATCAGTAGACGCACCTACGTGATTTGGTTGATTATAAGAGTGGTTGAAAAGATGTGCTTCATCCAAGACCTCGAACCAGTTGAACAATATACCCTCCTGATCAGTGGCGGTGGGAAGCTGCTCACTGATCCTATATTCATTATTGACAATGTATAGCAACTTATGCACGCCAAGCGGGAGTTTTATTGTAGTGCTGTACTCGTTGGGATGGGTGGTTGAGGATTCAAGCCTTATAACATCTCTCCAGTTTGAAAACGAACCTATAATCGATATCTTCAGAATGGGCTCCTTCGTGGAGTTAACCCACTTAATCTCAACTGGGATTAATTTATTTCCATTTGGCTTTCTGTTAATTTGTGAAATATTTCTCATAAACTCTTCCCGCCCTTCTATATCTTTATTATCGGGCTTCGGAGGAACAACGACTTTCGTGAAATCTACCTTACTCAAGTCTGGCGAGGGAGATTCAACTGCAGCATCCTGCCGCTCTAACGGAGGCATCTGATCAATAAGTGTGTCATCTATTTGCATCAAATCATTACTATCTTCCTCGTTAGGAATTATATTTCTAGTCAATTCTGGTGCTTCTGTTTCTAATAACCCGTCATTAAGTTCGTTAAATTCATCTTCGATTAAATCATTAGTAAATTGCTTGTACTGGTCTGAAAGAGCCCGACTTCTCTGGCTATGGATTTCTTCACCTGAATCTCTAGAGCCAGAATTCTTCTTCTGCTTTGATGCCTCCTCCGATGAACCTATCGAAGGATTATTCACATTCTTCAAATGATGCAACCCCAGATTTACTCCTTGTTTCGCATCTCCATGTCCCAGCCTCACTTCATGCAAAATCAAGTCACTAAATTCTTCATCTAAATTGGTATGGTTGCGTGCGGAGATCGACGACTTCCTTACTGTCTCCTTTCCTGAACGTCCTCCCGACGCCTGTCTTTTCAAGTTTGATGCATTGTTACCCATCGTAACTCAATATTCTTTCCTTCTCTTTTCTCAATTCACCGCGTTTTAATAATATCCCCTTTACCAAAACTATCTGCGTGGTCTTCTATCAACCTATTCTTTGTGCGAAATGTGATAAATATCTTGATAACTGTAGTTGGAATATTCCTTTCAATTAAAATTACCTGTGCTACTTTACTTTCTATCACAACTATAAATAGTGTGCAGGATCGTTCGATCGAGGTTAAGTGCATTTCGTATTAGAACTGAAAAGAATCACACACGCTGAAGATGTAACAATACGCAATATAGCGTCGCGTTAAATGCAGTAATAGAGATGTAATCTCGCTTGATTACACTATTTATCCTACCAGCATTCTGATAGCTAAGCATGAAAAATATATGTCCCATATGTTGATCTTTGCTATTAAAATCAGCGAGATTATGACAACTAAGAAGTAGATGGGATAATCAATCCAGTCAAAGTAAAATGAACATTATGAATCATTTTGCCGGTGTTAAAATATGGGGTTTCTGTACGTGCAGGTATAGCAATTTGAACCAGGTGACACAGGAAGAGCTAGTGGGGGAGTGAAATGTAGCATGCAGAGCACTGTCCCTGTAGTGCAGTAACACTATTTCTTTACTGTCGATAGCCTCAATATCTTTGGTGGCATTTATACATCGTATCTCGCGTAAGCCGTTTGGTTATCAAAACTCACTTTTTCAACGTACAGCTTCAACAGCTAATACGCAGTTCGTACGTGCCTTTAAGGATTCGATCGTGGCAGGAAGTAGCATCCCATGGCATACGTATTCAAACTTGTCTCTTTTTTCTTACATCTGAGCCTAAAAATATACAGTATACCGTCAACTTTATATAGCTTTGGCTAGATCGCTTGATTCATGCCCTTCTGCGAAGAAGTCTACGCTCCTTTCTTAATCTACGCTGCATGAGACTATAGCTTCCCCTCCTAATGATCACCTCCAACTTAAACTTTGTTAATTCCGGATACCATGTCGAAATGTAAGAATGGAGGCGACTGATCAATTCATTTCGTTCTGCTTTAGTAGTGTCCCTGATCCATGTTTTGTATCCGAGTCTGAAGTTGCAATAGTGGCGGAACACGTTTAGGACATTGTACTCGAGGTCCTGAGTTAAAGTGATATCAAAGTTATCTAGTTCCAAAATCTGAGATAACTCGCGGATGTTGATGCGAGAGAAATACCGGTCATTATTTATCTTATTAATCTTGTTTATCTTATCGGTGTATGAAATCACAACTGGTTTGGGGGGCGTTGTTAATTTGTACTTTGGATCCTTCTTCATTCCTTGCAAAGGGATTAAATTGAACCAGTTGGGGCAATGTGTAGCGGGTCTCTCAGCTGGCATGTGTTGTGGTGCAACAACTACTTCGGGCCTATCAGAATGATTATCCACGATCATCTTCTCCTCCATGTCCCTGGGATCCTGCAACATCTGATATGCCTCTAGTGCCACGGAGTGGTCCATATCTTGGAAGGAGGGTAATCCTTCGAAAAAAGAGGTGGTGTATGAAAGTTGCTGCGAAAGTATTTTCGCTAGCTTGTTTTTGCAGCAATAGAATTTGATTATCACTTTCCAGCGCTTCGTGCTTCTACGATGCACAACTGTGGACTGATGCTTCTGATTGTGACTCTTATGCTCTTCTGTTTCTTTTGCTGAAGCTGGTATGTCTTTGCTGTCTGTTGATGCTTTTTTTGCCAAAGGCGCCAAAGATAATGCATCCGTACTCGGGTTGTAGTCGGAAAGGCCATCGCGCGAGCTTCTACTGCCGCCTGTCAACTCAAAGCTGCCTTCAATGCCGAGCCCAAAGTCAAGCCCTAGGTCTCCATTGATCAAACTGTCCTTAGGCGAAATGCTGTACACAGAGCACATGGATTCCTCGCTCCATACTGCTCGTTCTCCAAGTCCCATACTATCGATACTATCCAAGCTATCGAGGCTACCGACGCTGTCGATTCTTCTGGTTTCTTCCATTACAAAGCTCTCCATTATCACTGTGTTGGCGTATTCATAATCGTCTTTCGTACTGCTGCCGCCATGGGCAATCTCTTTACTGTTTTGCAGCTCCTCATTCTGAGTTGCGTATTCCTCTACCTCGCTGATTTCGCTCAAGGTCTCAAGCCCTTTTAAAAACTCGATCATTGTCTTTATATACGCCTTTAAGCTCTTACTGTTCTTAGTTTTTTCTTTGCTAGTTTGGTCCCTATTCTAACTTTAAATAAAAGTGGCCAAAATATATCTCTGGCGCCTTTACTAGTATTGCGCGCGTAAGTGGTGTATCATTTTGGTATAGCACCTCAAAGACGCCCAGGCATGTGTTCTATAACAATTTTGATCCAGCGTAGCTTTGAACAAAACAGCGCTGTAAATTGCTAACCAGTGTATTATACTAAAATGTACCAACGTGATGCTAGGCGTCAGCCCATTTGGTAGATTACTGAAGAATCTTTGAATGGAATTTGTTGCAAATCCATGTTTGGCAACCATTCGGTCAACTTGGTATACGTTACATCTTGTCGGTATGAAGAATGGCAAAGGAAACATAAAGTCAGATGGGTTTTGAAAAGAGTATAAATGCTCAATGCTATGCCCTACGTGTCGATCGCTTACGGATATGGCAGGCACAAACGTATGGGAAAGTGTTTGAAAATACTTACAGTGCGCGCACGTTGCTACACACTTGATAGTAAAGGCAAGTTTAAGTGATCATTAACGGCGGAACGAACCTAATATCTATAGACTAATCAAGAAAGGTGAGCTTCAACAATATTCTCAACCACGCTGTCAACATTGGCATTAAGATACCTTGAATTCATGAGTACTTGTAATAGTTTTTTGATGCCAATAGCCAACGTGTGACCCATGTCGTCCAATTGCGAAACTATCGCCTCACGGTCGTTCTGAGACATAAAGCCTATCTTGGTCATAATTTTCAAGAGCTCTTCGGTGGTCGATACTTGTGGGATACCAATTGTTTTAGTGAAACAGTCTACCAAATTCATGTGTTTAAGAACGGAATATTGGGACGTGGTACCAATTATAAGTAATCTTCTGCCATTTGGTGGTTTTTTGTTTAAATTGACCATCAATACCTGGAGGATATCGTTGGAAAATCTGGGACCGATAGGTACGTAGTTGATAAGTGTCTCGATCTTGTCAATCACCAAGATATTGAGAGGTGACCTGTACACGTCTCTGAAAATGTTGTCAATGGCAGAAATTTTCTGTCCCTCAGACATTCCCACTAAGCTTTCTGCTGAAAGCATTTTCACAAAGGGAAAGTCGGAATTGAGAGCTAAACTGCAAGCAATTGCGGTCTTACCTGATCCTGGAGGACCATGCAATAATATACTAATGAGTCTTTCAGTCTCAGAGCTTCTGACCTCATCGATAAATGATTGCCCTTTTTCGAAAAGCACATTTATACGAGGTGAGTAAGGGATTATTCCATGTGGGGCTGCATCTGTCAAATCTTCCTCGTTAACACCAAATGCTGGCTTAACTTCGTTTAAAGCCAACAAGAAATCATTGCGGCATAACTGCATCTTTGCAATGCTGTCATCAACCTGCGCAAGAGACTCTTTCTTCGTAAATTTACTGATGGCAAATGAAGTAGCGGAGTTACATAAACCTTCCAATTCTGCACCTGTAAAGTTCTTAGTTAATGAGGCAAGCTCGTCGAAATCCACATCTTTATCTAATAAATTATTCTCTCTCATTTTCTTGGTGTGAATGAGCAAGATATCCTTACGACCCTTTTCATCTGGCAAAGATATCTCGATCTGTATCTCAAATCTACCTGGTCTTAAT
Organism: Millerozyma farinosa; assembly: GCA_002196765.1. NCBI lineage: Eukaryota > Fungi > Ascomycota > Pichiomycetes > Serinales > Debaryomycetaceae > Millerozyma > Millerozyma farinosa. Next base: position 761,932 of record NBND01000003.1, read on the forward strand.
AATGCGTTATCAATCAAATCCAATCTATTTGTCATTCCAATGATTAAAATGTTATTCAATTGATCTACACCATCCATTTTAGCTAACAATTGATTGACAACATTATCACCCACACCAGTTCCATCCGAGCGAGCTGAACCTCTCTGCTTGAAAACAGAATCTAATTCATCGAATATAATAATATGTAACTGAGAGTTATCTCCTTTTTGTTTGTACTCAGTCTCGGCATCTTTGAAGAGTTTTCTGATATTTTCTTCTGAAGCACCCACATATTTCGAAAGCATCTCCGGACCGTTAACGACCTTAGGCTCTTTTACGTTCAACATCTTGCCAATCTGTCTAGCAATCAATGTTTTACCAGTACCAGGGGGACCGTATAAGAGCAAACCTTTGACATGTCTTAATGCAAGCTTGCTAACCAAATCTGGAGATATGATTCTACTAGCAAATGCTCTTCTGAAAATTTGAGAAAACTCCTCATCCAATCCTCCAATTCCAAGCTGATCTAGCTTAAAATCTGGATTGATTATTGGCTTCGCCTGAGGATGTTTAGGATGTCTTGTGCCTCCAGAGGAAGAAATGTTGATTATTGAACCTTCGTGAGGATAAAAGTTAACCTGTGTCTGATTGATAAGTATACCCTTCGCACTAATATCTGTCTGGGGTTTCACAGAATCTGTCTTGCCAACTTTACCAAGGTCAATTACTTGGACAGACACCACGAGAATTTGAAAAATATTGCCACGAAACTCCATAACTATAGATTGCGTCGGTTGAAGGATCTGGTTTTCGTACATGTTCATAAATTGCTCCACTAGGTCCTCGTGTTTAACTGGATTAGCGTGCGAAGATGACTTCTTCCTGAAATCAATCATCAAGTCCAAAGCGCCCAAGTATGTTTGGTTTCCGTTGGAGAACACGTCATATGCCTCTACCAATACCAGCTGTTTAAGAGACCACTTTCCCCAAAGTCTCATATTTCCGGCAAGACCCACTGTTCCTGGTTTGACGTTATCGTTCTTGCTTATGGAATATACAAACTGCCCGTCAAGTAACACTGGCGACTTGTCCGGTATGTCAAAATCGCCCGGTGATACAGCCACGCAGTTAGACAAAGCAATCGCATTAGAGGGACAGTTGTCTACTTCCAACCTCTTTTGAAACTTCACCGGCGCGGGCCTGTTATGGCTAATTGTAGCGTTCCCAGGACTGGGGTGGTTGCTCACCTTATGAAACCCAAACTTTTCCATGATGGCGTAATATCAATTTCTGTCTTGTATTTCCTAGCACTCTACCGTGGATAAGCTTCTACTTCTAGAAAGTTGGCTCGCGCTTAATCTTCTGTATATTGTATGCCGCTGATGTGTTCAATCAACTCGGTGTCTTTGCAATACTGCTGCTACACCTTAATCTGCGCTATACTAATTGCCTGTCTTTATTCTCTGGTAATGCCACTACTAAGCATTGTCGTGGTTTAACCGTGATATCGTTCAGTGTCCACTGGCGACCCCAACACATATCGCTACTGCTCCACAAGACCGCATTAACCAATTGCCCATTACAAGTTCATCTGATACCACTTGCAATGAGGCAATGATACAATTACCCACACTGCCCTACTGTCCAGTATGCTTAATACAGTCTCCCTAGTCTGCACTGTTTAAATCAAATGTCATATCAATCCATCAGTAGGAAACGTGGCTAATGAGTTGCTGATTTTGTGTATATGTGGCTAGTATATATGCGGGCTAAGTACACCAAATCGGCCACTGTTAGAGAGCAAGGGATATCATTTCCATTTTAAGATGTAGCGCGAAGCCACAGTTTTTTGAAGTCTTTCAGAGGTAGTGCTGACTAGTTGTCCAAATATCTACGGGTCATTTTAGGTCCATTGAGTACTAGTGGGATACCCTTTGGGGCAACCAGGTCTAGGTTTGGGCTTGATTTGTAACAACAGTGTTGTTGGAAGTCGAATGTGGCTCGAAGCTGATCGGCCCATGGTTATCAGATACTTGTAGTTACCCGGTTCTTTGCCGGAATTAGTAATTCGTCGGGTCTTCTAGAATCTGAGCTAGGGTAATATATAAGTAGAGGTGCAAAGTATCCAAGGGGTTATCCATTCTTCAGCACAGAATATTTTTACATTCAAGCTGATACAATTATAACATACAATTGATACAAAACAAAATGGTAGCATTGATTCAACACCCAGCTCCAAAGTTCAAGAAGACCGCTGTTGTCGACGGAGTTTTCGAGGAGGTCTCTTTAGACCAATACAAGGGTAAGTGGGTTTTGTTGGCCTTCATTCCATTGGCCTTCACCTTCGTTTGCCCAACTGAAATCATTGCTTATTCTGAGGCTGTCAAGAAGTTCAAGGAAAGAAACGTGGAGGTATTGTTCGCCTCCACTGATTCCGAATATTCGTTGTTGGCCTGGACCAACGTCGCCAGAAAAGACGGTGGTTTGGGACCAGTCAACATCCCATTGCTTGCTGACACCAACCACACCTTGTCCAGGGACTATGGTGTCTTGTTGGAAGATGAGGGTGTTGCATTGAGAGGTATCTTCTTGATTGATCCAAAGGGTACCTTGAGACAAATCACTATCAACGACTTGCCAGTTGGTAGATCTGTTGAGGAGTCTCTCAGATTGGTTGATGCTTTCCAATTCACCGAGAAGTACGGTGAAGTTTGCCCTGCTAACTGGCAACCAGGTTCTGAGACCATCAAGCCAGGTGTCGAGTCTTCCAAGGAGTACTTCAGCAAGGTTAACAAATAAGCACTTAACGGTACAGTAATGCTTTGATTTATATACGTTTTTACAAAATCTCTAGATGTAATAAATGATTTCTAGTATATGTGCTACGTATTTTTCAATCAGTGCTTATACTTCTATGGTATCGCTGTTGCGCCTTGCGCGGTGACGGAAATGTCACTGGGAGGTTAACAGCGTGCGCTTTCTTTTAGTCCCATCAACCCTCTGTTATGACCATGTCCAAGACAGATATTTATTTTTATAAGTTCCTAGTGAACAATCAAGTTTTTTACAAATCCAAGTATACGTATGCTTTAGTCAATATCAAGCCTTTGGTTCCTGGCCATGTTCTTGTTGTACCTTATCGTACGGAAATAAAACGTTTTGCTGATTTGACACCAGAAGAGTCCCAAGATTACATGCAAACACTCCAGTTGGTACACAGGTTTATTATCCATGTATACAAGGCTGATTCACTCAATATAGCGATACAGGATGGTCCTGAGGCAGGCCAGTCCATCCCTCACCTTCATACGCATTTGATTCCTCGCTACGCAATTGATGGCTTTGGCGACGGTATATACGAAAAGTTGGAAAAGCTAGACATGTTTGACACTCTTACTGACTTCTTTCAGAGAAGAGAAGCATTCAAGGAGGGTGGTAAATTCGAGAAGGTAGCTGATGAAGATAGAAACCCTAGATCTCAGGATGAGATGCTTGCAGAAGCAAATTGGCTCAAATCAGAGCTTGCCAAGTACCAACATCTCTAGTCTTCATTATGGTTTGACATGGTGTCAACCTCAATTCAATATATATAATCGATAGAATGAATATATTAAAGCTCCTTATAAGCTTTATATCTTCGCTGTTTCTATGTCAAAGGTTCGCGATATAAAGTAACGTAGCCAAAAATATGATAGCTTAACTATATCCACTGTACCCTGTGCGAAAACAGCATAGAACATCATGTCAAAGGATCCTCTTGACGAGATTCAGTGGAAGAGTCCTGAGTGGATTCAGCAGTTCGGTTTACATACTGCAAATGTGTTAGACTACTTTAGTGAATCCCCTTTCTATGATAGAACATCTAATAATCAAGTGCTAAGAATGCAATATCAGTTCCAGAATATGCCACCTAATATCCATCCAGCTACGTACCTTCAGCTGAAGCTCACAGAAATGACCGGTGTAGAGTTTGTGATTGTTTACTCTCGAGAACCTGATTTTTGGATTATAAGAAAACAAGACAGATCTGGGCCACACAGCACAACTACTCTTCAAGACTATTATATAATAGGAGCAAACGTATACCAGGCTCCAAAGATACATGACATTATCTCATCCAGGTTGCTTGCGACAGTGAACTCTCTCAGGAACTCGATGGACCTAATTACTTCGATGAGTAAGTTCGATGTTCAAGATGGAGGGCATTTATATACTAACATCGCTGAGAAGGATGCTACGTCTAATGCTGCTGTTTCAACAGGAGTATCTCTTAATAACACACCGGCAATAAACACAAACTCCATGAACACGAACTCTATGAACACGAGTACTGCTACACATGCCACAGAGCAGGCGTCATCACTGGCAAACGCCAATACAGAAATACCAAACGCTGTTTTCGATAGCTTACTCAGCGATGTCATTACTTCGAACAAAGAAGGTACATATCTAGATGATATTCCTCTCTACGGAAAAGGAAGTACGGTAGAATCTCTAAATTTGGCAGTGAATATAGATGATATATAGTTTCGTATTCAGAGTTTATCTTTCGAGTTGCTCTCATCCACTGGGATTTCGCCTGTTGCAACGATCTTCAATTCCTTTCTTGGGCGATCTCCACTAGAAGTAGGAACGTCTTCCATGTATTTAACGACATCAAAACCATCAATTACCTCGCCAAAAACAACATGTCTCCCGTCGAGCCAGCTCGTGACTACGGTGGTGATAAAGAACTGAGAGCCATTGGTGTCTTTGCCGGCATTGGCCATTGAAAGACGATATGGCCTATCATGGCGGAGCTGAAAGTTCTCATCGGCAAATTTGTTACCATAGATGGATTTGCCTCCAAATCCTCTTCCAGTTTCAAAATCACCACCTTGGATCATAAAGTCCTTGATAATTCTGTGGAAAATAGAATTCTTGTAACCAAACTTGGGGTCATCAGATAAAGTAAGCTGTCTGAAGTTCTCTGCTGTCTTGGGTACAATAGTACCAAACAATCCAAATGTCACACTGCCAATAACTTTGTCGTCTTCTGCGATATCAAAGTAAACCTTATGAGTTATCGGAGGATTTTCGGGCACATCTTTGGCAGCACTTACCACATTTGATGTGAACAAAAGTAAACTACACAAGATAAAAACGAAAGAAAAGGCTGTCTTCATTTTCAATGTCTGCGATTAGCGTGGTGTCTCCGAATAGATTAAGCTGAAATTTCTCATACGACAGGAGGAACATGGTCCCAAACTAACTTCAAGTTACACAAAATCGGTTTTCATAAGTACTGGTGTAATTATACGTCTTATAATAAGTCTATTTACAATGTACATTTTCCAGGATTTCTAGGTGTTTGCCTAATGCTAATGACTTCTGGGAGCGATTTTCTTGATCGTTGCAGTAATTATTGACTTCCACGCAGAGTCAACAAGAACAAGTCTTTGCGACTAGCTTGTAACACGAAGGCTGAAGGGGCCGTCAAACGGAAGGAAGAATCGATGCACACATTTTCTGAAATGGTATGTTCCCTCTTTGAAATAGTAGGTTGCTTAGAAAACTCTCTCTCCCTTCTTTTCTGCCTCTAATTCGTTTTCCTGAAATTTCTGCTTCTCCTCCAATCTCTCCAATGCCTTCCTCTTGGCTATGACTGTCTTGGCCTTTCTCTCACCACCATTCTTCTTCTTTCCCTTCTTGTGTTCTCTTAATGGTTCCAAATCATTTTGGAACTTATGGATCCATCTCAACATATAGCGTCTTGTCGTCGCATCTATGCCCATGTTCTTCATTTCCTTTGATGAAGTTCCCAAGAACTTATTCAAATCGTTCTCAAACGTATCTAGATGTTCGATACATCCTCTTCCAATAAGTTTGAAAAAAGTCTCTAGATCGTTGACGTTTTCTTTCGTCCAGGTTGATGTATTTGTCCTCCACAAGTTATTTGAATATGTGAAAAATCTGGTCTGGTTGATACATTTGTTTCGTATCAAGGCTAAATTACGAAATCCTAAGAAATATTGCGTTGGAAGTTTCATATCAAGATCAAAAATGCTGTTACGTGATAGAAACAAGATCCGCTAGGTATTAAGTGTGTGGTAAAATTTTCGCTTCTACAGTCCGTAAGATTGTTACGTGGACGACCCTTAATCTTCTGTATAGTGAAATTTGGTGAGGTTGGAATTTTTCACACTAAGACCAAAATCGAAAGGAATCGCAATACACAATGGATCGTACAATCACGACAAGTCAATATATTGTAAACTGAACCATAAGTTAAAACTATAACAGCTCTTAATAATTCATAGCGTAGTTCTATTTATTTACAACAAGCCCTTGTTCTTGAACTCTTGCAACAAAGAGTTACCCAACCTTGCGGGGGAAGGCTCGACAACAACACCGGCACCTTGCAAGGCAGCGATCTTGGACTTAGCGTCACCCTTACCACCAGCGACAATCGCACCTGCATGACCCATTCTTCTACCTGGTGGGGCAGAAACACCGGCAATGAAGGAAACAATTGGCTTTGGACCTTCAGGTCTGGTCAAGTTGTGTTGCTTCAAGAATTCTGAGGCGTCTTCCTCAGCGGTACCACCGATCTCACCAATCAAGATAATACCTTCTGTCTCTGGGTCATTCAAGAACAATGTCAATGCGTCGATGAAGTTGGTACCTGGGAATGGATCACCACCCATACCAATGACTAAGGATTGACCCAACCCCACTTGAGTTGTTTGAGAGACGGCTTCGTAAGTCAAAGTACCAGACTTAGAGATGACACCGACCTTACCTCTCTTGTGGATGTGGGAAGGCATGATACCAATCTTACATTGCTCTGGGGCAATCAAACCAGGACAGTTAGGACCAACCAATCTGGTCTTGGATTGGGTCTTCAACATTTGAGCAATTCTCAACATGTCGTGTTGAGGGATACCCTCAGTGATGGCGACTGCAAGAGGAATCTCGGCCTCAATGGCCTCCTCGATAGACAGCGCAGCTATTGATGGAGGTACAAAGATACCGGTGGCAGTAGCTCCGGTCTCCTTGACAGCCTCTCTCACGTTCTTGAACACGGGTCTATCCAAGTGCGAGGTACCAGCTTTCTTGGGGTTGGTACCACCAACAACCTTGGTGCCGTAGGCGATGGCCTGTTCGGCGTGGAAGGTGGCTTGCTTACCTGTGAACCCCTGGTAGATCACCTTAGTGTCTGCGTTGACCTTCAAGTTCTTGATGGTCGACGCATAGTTTCCGCTGACCTTGCTGCTGGCAAAACCACGAATAAATTGTCTGTTCATCATCTTAGCTATCTACTAGTCTTCAATTTTCCTGTCGTATCTTCTATGTCCAACTTAAATAGACTTTCTCTTTTTTTCCGTTGACAATTCCTAGTCCTTTTCTACTTTTATTTCCTACACCTGTATTCTTTGATTTTACGATATTCCGACCACCCTTTCTCGGTCAGGGTGGCCCCGGAATTTTTTGACTTGGTCGCTTGGGCTCCCGAACTGACTTTGTGTAACAATGCTCTTATGTCCTGCACCCATAGCAAATAATATGCAGTTACAAAGTCCACTCACGGCGACGGTCGTTCTGCCCGTGCACAGGCAGTCTCTTATATAGCTCCTTTACGGCGGGGCAAAATGGAGGGGGCGCTACGGTATTTGCAACCACTAGGTTATGTATAACATTAGCAACTCTATATAAGGAGGAGATCTTCCTCCTCGGCAGTAAGACCAGCGCTATACGGAAAAATAATCTAGCGGTGACGTTCAAGCGACAGCAAGACACAAGTAGGACAGTTCGAGCGTAGTGCCGGCTGCTACGCACAAAGACTGAAAATGAAAAATCCCGTACGAGCGAGAACAAGAGACTGAGGGAGAGAGTCAGAATCTCGACAGTAAATGTAATTGGATGGTGCCTCCAGAACAGAGTTAGGTGGCTGCAGAACAGTGTTACTGTACTGCATGTATTGGCGAACGTTCCAGAGAGCAGCAGGAGAGCGGATAAGCGTAGCGGGCCAACAGGCTGGGGACATAGCGCGAAAACTGGGGGAGTGTATGGGGTTGGGCGAGAACGGATATTTTGCGGGCAAGGGCGCGGCGCCAGAGCAAGAGATCAGTAACGGCGGGCGAAGCCGGCGAGACGTGCTGAAAAGTGCTGCAAGCCCAGCGCGTCGGGTTACCGAATTGGTGGTAAATTCCGGGGAAAACGCTTTGTTCTAGTTTCTCTAGCAAAAGCGTCAGAGTCTGGGGATACGGAGCAGCGGGAGTTTGATCTGTTGTAGATGAAACGAAGTCATACGTTTAAGGGCCCCCGGAATGGCTGGTGGCCGGTATCACTACGCGATAGACAGCCAATGGCAGTACGTTCTTTTGAAAAATCTACGACGGGTACCTATGTAGCTATACATTTTGTGGAGATTAGGACCTGTGACTGCACCCAGAAGACCAACTTAATGTAGCAGAAAACCTGGGGCAATCGAGAGTCGTTCTCACATAGGCCTAATAGGTGAACAATGTCTTATAATAAAGGCTTCGGCTCTGCAAAAGGTTCCAGTCATCACTGCTGATCCACATCTCGCTGGCAACCTTAATTCTGCCATACACACTACCACCTTTCCAAGTAAGCATTGCGGGATCAAACTCCCGTGGTGGTGGGAGAATAGTGACCGGAAGCAAAAGTCCGTTATCACACACCGAATCTAGATGGTCCAAGTCGAGAAGGAGCTGTGTTTCTTCTTCGATGTGCTCCAATTCACTGTCGTCGAGCTCCACTTCCTCGAGGGGCTGGTCTTTCTGCTGCTTGCGTGTCTTGTGCTCTTCTATCAAATTCTGGCGCTTTTGCTCGCACGCGGCTCGTTCTTTAGACACATACTCCAAGATTTCGTCAATGGTCGATGTTGACAAGTACTTGGGGCGCCATATGTTGATTCTGTCTGTAAGCAAAAGGTCGTACCCAGGAATTTTGGCCAACCCGCCTCCCACTATGATTATGTTATCATAAAGCTTCTTGGCCTTGCTAAAGTCTGTACTCAAACAAGCGTTGGTTATGGATTCAATGATTGCCTTCTCCAATGGCATGGTGCAGTTTGTATAGAACTGGCGAAGATCTGCAGCGTCGGTAGACTTTACTTTTGATATAGCATTGCTTGTCTTCTTGCTCCTTTCTTCTTGCAAACGCGCTAAAAGATCACCATCGGCCAAATCAGAGAATGACATCTTCTCTATGCCATTTTCCTGTGATCGAGAGCTTGGGTTGTTGCTGAGACCTGTATACTGATCTTCTGATGGGCTGAATAACAACTTTTTCTTCTCGCGCTTCTCCTTCACCTCAAAAAGCTCGGGGTAAAATAATCCCAAGGGGGCGAGCATCACCTCATCAAATACTTTGAATTCATATTTCTCTGTCCTCTCAGATGGCTTACTTTTATAGAAGTGATAGTGCTGGACAGATACATCAGCATCTTGGAGAGTAACATAATTATGTTTTAAGGTTTGAGCCAATTCCCAGTCATCGTTTCTATTATTCAAGTTGATCTCTTTATACGGGAAATGGCTCTGAAGAAGAATCTTAATGAAGGTCTCTGTAATATTATCACCGCCATAATCCAATAATATCCGGGAATCATTTATAACCATACCTTCTTCGACGCATGTAACGCTGGTTGTTTGAGCACCAACGTCAACTATACATGCGCTTGAGGACCCCGCTCCAAAAGTTGCCAGAACTGCTTCCTGGATGACGCTTACTTTCCCAAAACCAACATGTTTCAAAAGTAGTTCACACCAATTTTCAACATACATTTTGTCGTATAAATCTGGGATGATCAAAATTGCTTTGAGACCAGGAGTTTGCAGTAACTTTATATCCAATAATTTGAGAGCTTCTGTTAGAATATTACACAAGTCACCCAAAATCTCTTGTGGCGAAGAGTAATCGTCTGAAAACTCATTAAACTTTCCGGCGACAATTGGATATCTTAACTTCCAGTCCCTAAATTTATCGGATATCGGTAAATTGAACGCATCTTCACCAACAAAAAACTTTTGGTTCTTATTCTTATCAGATGACAAGTCCAACCAGTCTTTCTTCATAGGATCATTATGATCAGGAATTTTTTCTGGTTCCTGTCTCCTATTAAAATTTATTGCGGCTTCTCTAGAATTTGGAAGTATTCTTCTTTTATAGTACTTCATTCTGGCCTTGAAGTCCTTTGTTACGAGTTCCTTTGCCTCTTTGAACTGTTCAGAGAAAATAACATCTCCATCCTCATTATATGACCTCTCAGGGCTCAAAGGTATGTCTTCATCCTTATTAACATTAGGCACGGCAATAACGGTTGGAATCGTTTTAGGATAAGCATTGGTAGCCCTCCCTATTCTGATATTTTCGGATCCGGGCTGTATAACAATAGTATCATATCCGAGTTTAGCTTTCTCTTCGCTCAACTCTTCGTTGTCATTCTCGTCCTCCTCTTCCTCCTCTTCGTCTTCTTCCACAACAGCCTTCTTCTCATTTGTTTCATTCTCTATGTCTTTCAAGCTCAACGACTCCGCCCTGGAGTCGCTTCCTGTGCCCTCGCTTTCTTCCTTTTTCAAGTCGTCCTTCTTGAGATTCTTAATCTTTTGCTGCAATAACTTCTCCATTCTCCAATTCCGTATAAATGACACCTGCTCATCCTTCTTCAAGTAATCAGTATAGTAGTTTTTCTGGTTAATCAAGGGAATCTGCTTGACACTAGTCAACCTGAACCCATTTTCCTCCTCAAATCGACCAATACCCGTTTTCTTCAAATTATTCGCTATAGTAGCAGCGGCCTTCATTCGTCCTTCCTTGCGTCGCTGTAACGCTTCTGCTGAAGGTTTCTTACCCAGTACTGGTGCCTTCTTACGCTTTTTGGCCGCTGTATTATCCGTGTCTTTACTTTCGCCATCTTCATTTATAGGTTCTTGCTTGGGCTCTTCTATCGGAGGATCTGATTTGAGCATATCATCACCATCCACTTCCCTCACTAAATTATCATCGCTATTCATGTTAGATACAAGGTTTAGGTCTTAATCCTTGGTTTATAGACTATTCAACAATAAGACCCTCTTTCAGTTTCTAGTAAATATAAATATGGACTGCTGTCTCCTCGCGTTATACCTAAAAAATGGAAAAAATTGTACCTTTGAGAAATTAAGGGCTGATACATAATGGGTGAGGAGGATAATTCGATTGCGGCGTAATCTTCCATCTGGTTATATGGGAGATTTATTGGTGAAAGGCGATTCTACTGGTAACATTTCCCGTCTAAGAGTTTAAGACTTCACCATTTATGTACACACACATATAAACTATTCTCTGAAGACTATATAATTAAGAATCTACTTATAGAAAGACTGACTTAAACATGGCTAAATGACAAGTAATCCCCGAACGCAACGAAAGAGAACAAGGGAGAAGCTAGGTAATTGAAAATTTGCTCTCTGTGATGAGCGAACCGGTAAGAAGCGTGAAAAACACCCCTAATAGTTTAAAGACAATCTAGGCGTAGGGTTCATTGTCATGGGCGACGATCTTTCCCATCGCGAGCTGGAGATCGATCCGGCAGTCAAATTTTCATCTTGCTTGGACTTGTGAGCTGGCTGGCTCTTCTCGTATACCAGGATAGAAGGGTCGGACGCATTCTTTTTATGCTTGGACAACGTCATTACGTCAAACTTATGTTTTGTCTCGTTATCAAAGTCCCAAAGCTTCCTCTTCCATTCAGAAAGGGTATTGTGAAGCTCGAGAAGCTTCATCAATTCTTTCTTGGAACCGGGGCTATCCTTAGGGCTTCTTTGGAGGCTATGGTACAAATCTTCGTATTCTCTATATTTTTGCTTGAACTTGACAGCCAAGCTACTATAGTACTGAAAACGTTTCAGTTTAATGCTGGTGTCTTCTTCGACAACTGTCTGTGTATCGGCCTTAGAAGGAGTAATCTCACTGCTAGGTTCATTGTGATCAAGGATCTTTGGAGAAAAACTGGTTTCCTTGGATAACTTCCTTTTCTTTGAACCCTTCTCTTTATCTGATGTTATGCTTTGTTTGCGCTTAGTTGTATTTCCCGCTGTACTAGCAGTATGCTGATTGGTTTTGGTTTCTGTCTTTCCATCCCCCGCCGAAGAAAAGATAGAACTATTACTACCAGCAGAAGAGCTAGATCTATTAATTGATGAGCTGTTATTCATAGGAGAGTGACTCCTCTCGTGAGATGTCGACGCCAATAATCTAGGAGATTCTGTAACAGCTTTTTTGTATGGCATCTTACTTTTTTTACTGACTAAAAAACCACCACCTAATATAGATCTCTTGGTGGTGTTAGCATTGGTTGCCTCTGCTTCGTCACAGATCTTCCTTCTAAGAGGATGGGTCTCCAGATACCCGAGGCGGGTGAGAGCATTATGTATGTTGTTAATTATCATGCAGCGTTGTTTGTTCGTGTATCCCAGAAATTTCCATGGTGAAAGCTCCTTATATGACTTATCCTTCAAGACATAATATAATTGATCCCTATCAAGTTCCGGAAACACTGGATATCTATCCTCACTGATAAATGTGTCGTTATCTTTATATACTTGCAAATAAGTATGTATCATGTCGTCCAAGTCATCTCCTTTGATTTGTGTGCTTTCAGAAATGGAGTCCTTAGTAATCGGTCCTAACGAAACCAAGGCAAGAAACTTAGCTACCGCCTCTTGTTTGCTGTCTTTAATTGATACAGCAAAAGCACTTCGGTTCATCGGAGACGACGGTGTAGACCTGACGTGGTGAGGGGCATTCTTCAGATCAAAGTTACCCAAGGGCGAAGGGTCAAGCATGGCCCCTGTATTGGGCACTACAGCCTGCTCACTAGTGTTATCACTACCCTGTACGTCTTGCGGCTCATGGTCTTGCCTTCTATGCTGTCGTTGTGATAACCCCCTCTGGTACTCTTTGATATGCTTGGGATCGGTAATTACACTTAACAGCGTACTCAAGTTGCCACAGTGTGTGAAGCGGTCTCTGCTGCCGGTGTAGATGTCTACATTCGAGCGATCTTGAGCTATACTGCAGGGGAACTCTAGTCCATCGCTTATTCGTAAAGACTGACTTGTTAGTAATCCTATTGCCATAAATGATCCTAGCCAAAAGGCATCTTATCTGATCCACCTATGCCCCGCTGGAAGGAAAAAAGTTGCGCTATACGTACAAATTGGCCATCCTTCACCACAAGCTTGGGCCTGGTGCTCCTCTTGAGACATTCCTGGAAATGTCTAAGAAGTACCCCATTCAATTTTATTGCAATTGGGTCCAAAGATGGCTCATTCGTCCCCGGTCTAAGAACTTTCACGCTAGTCACCATAGGACTATCTAACCCTCTGTCTCTTGCGTTCTATTCCACGCACTTTCTTTCTCACTAGGTATACCGTGCTCTAATTCTATCGACTTTTCCAATAGAATATTACTGAGAAGTGTTCCGGTAATTGTGCTCGTTTCCGGATCTCTCGTTAGACACTGATTTTTCAAGTCTTGGACTTCACAGAAAAAACTTTCTATATTGACTCCTAGGCTCTCCCCGGTTGGTATATCTCCTCTTGCTTCTCTTTCTTAGCTTCCTGGTAGTCTCAGCTTACTTTTATTACTCTATAATTATGCCGTCTCCTTCAAGTTACGACAGACCTGCAAGTAACTCCAGCCCTACTTTGTATCCTGATATGGCAAAAGCTATACAAGTACTACGTACCTCAATACCCGCTTGACACAGGAACTTTACTCGAAAATGCATTTCGGCTCGCACTTACATGATTTACCTCTGCTAACGGTTCCGGCAGCTGGGCTACCGAAGCCCCTTTAGCTACACCCTGAAGTCCCTTGCAATGGCTACATATCAGTCTGATCATCTCCGTGCATGTAACCTGGAAAATGCATTCAGTGCCTAGTTGTGTAGCGCACATATTAGTATGGTAAGGAAACTATGTTTTGCTGATTGGTACGTTGATCCGTACATGGCTCCATCTGTGGTAGCCTCACCACTCGCCTTATCAAGCTTTATGCGGATCCAAGTTTCCTCATGGCTGAAAAAGTTGGGCCATTCCTTCTGGGCCGTTTATGTGTGTCCTGCGTATACTTTGTGTCGTGTTCTTCCTAATTGTGTATTTCGTAATATCTTATGTAACGGTTTTTTTTTTTTGTTCTTCTTTGAGATTGTTTTTACCCTCCTATCGAAGGAAGCAACACTAAGTAGACATTCTTTTTAGTGACAGACAGGTAACTAGGAGTAACTTGTTCTTACTTGGAGGTAAGCCGAAATTCAGGAAAAAAAAACAGTGTATTCAAGATGATGAGATGGGTACAATCAGGACTTTCCGCCGTCGCTGGGACGGCGGAGCCTGAGTATGGGAAATCAGCAATCCATCCCGTTACGGATAGTATTGAGGAAGGGACACCAGCCTATAGAGAAACCACGAAGGAGGACTTTGGGTGGCTCAAACCCTCATACACCAACGTGGAGACACAGACGTTCTATTTTACTTGTTTCAAGACAGGTTATGTTGGTTTTGCTCAGGTGATTCATTCGAATGTGATGGGTGTTCATACCACGGCGCAATTTACTTTCAGATTTTACAACTCTAAGGGGCCCGAGGAGAACAATATCTGGACTTCTACTAAGTTAGAGGACTTCAGGACTGACGGATCCAACTTTTACGCCAAAAACCTCAGTATTGAAATTAGCGACGACAACACTGAGTACGTGTTGAAGTCTGGTGTCAATGAGAATTCTGTTGTTGAAATGAAATTCAAGAGACTTGTTCCTGGTGTCATTTTTGGTAAAGATGGTACCACATTGTACGGAGATGACATACAAAATCCATGGGGTTCGATGCGCCATGTATTCTGGCCAAGATGTTCGGTTGAAGGAATAGTGAAGTCGCAAGATAAAACTTATAGTGTTGAAGGTTACACGATGTTCGTCATGGCTATGCAAGGTATGAAGCCACATCACGCTGCTAAGGCTTGGAATTTTCTAAACTTCCAGTCTGAAAACTTTAGTGCTGTTCAGATGGAATTCACTACACCTAAGTCTTACGCGAACACAAAGGTCAACGTAGCGATTTTGACATCTAATGATAAAATTTTAGTTGCCTCCATCAACAATTCGGTGGTTCACAAAGATTCCACAGTAGATGAGGTAGGCTGGCCTGTTCCCAAGAGTATAGTATTCAACTATGACGGTGTAAACTCTAACCTTAAAGCCAGTGTAAGCGGTGAATTAAATCACTTGGTTGAACGTGTCGATGTCATGGCCGAAATCCCTCAGTTTGTGAAGACCATTGTCAGTGGTGTAGCTGGCGCTAGGCCCTACATTTATCAGTATTGTGATGAAATGGAGGCTGATGTCGAAGGGTACGAGAAAGAAAAGGGTGTCGGCTACATTGAGGTCACCTTTATCTCAGATTAAATGGCATATAGATTCCTATTTTACTTAAGGAACATCAAGTATGTTGCTTTCATTGAAGCTTCAAATCGACGATCATGAGCTCCGATACATGAAATGCTGCTTAACTCATTTAACTTTGCAGTTCGATAATTTAACTTTCATTTGCTAATCTTCTGTTTTAGTTCACGTGCTTCATACAAACGGACTACAGTTGTAACTTAATTTTTAATGATTTGCACTTCATTTTTATCATAATTTAATAGCTTTTTTCTAGCACGAATACATATCCCACATTACTATACATCGACATACCACCACGATAGAATCTTGATTGACTGCTTAGAAGTAAGCAACGAGGCAGAACGTCTTATATGTTGATGACAATAGGGCAAAATGTATCATAATAAGGTCGGCTGTGCCAGGCATGTATGCTTCCGAGTTACACGACATATATAGACGTTTATGAATGCGTTCGTTACATGTTGAATGTACTTTGTAACATATTATATTGTAATCGAGAACGCTGCTTCTCTGAAAACTAATCCTAAATAACAAACATCCTATCATATCAAACACTATATATCATATTAATACCATAGCACATAATTGTAATCCCTAGCTACGAGGGACATCCAGTTGAATGGTGTTGCCAGAGCTCCAGATATTCAAAGGAAACACGCAAAGTGGAGCACAGAATAGCAGGAAGGAAGAATAGGACCAGCCTTGCTCCAAATGATACCTGTTTTCTATCACAATCATATAGCATGCACTTTCCCCCATTTAACTCTTTCCATCCCTCTTGCATCTGTTTCAGGAAAGCGAATAGCGAGTATCCCATATCCATCGTGGTATTGCGACCATCACATAATAACACAATAATGAGGAACACTTCCATTTCCAACAGACCATCTTTGATCCTTCTTTCCAGACTTTCTTGACTCTTCGTTTCTACGTTGTGCGGCCATTTTACTTGTCGTAGTTGTAAAGCTTATTAGATTTGTAATGCTCGATATCTTGATGAATTCGATTCCAAAGGCCAATTTTTGGTCCTTATATACTCTCACATTTATAACACACTTCAAACTGAAGTACAAGTAACCACCACTTAAACGTTTCTGAAGAAACCTTCTTGATATTGCTGTAGTAAGGTCTACAATTATGAGTATCAGGAACGTACAACTCTAGGCAGTTTGCGACCAACCTTCCAAAATAGGCAATGACAATTATCATTATGAATCCACCAAATCAGTAAAATCCTAAGAAGTATACTTATTACAGGGCCAGCAATACACAATGCCAGGACTTTTTCCGAGATTGAATGCTTGCTGTGGCATATGATTTTCTGGTGACTATTACCTCGAAGTCGAAGGGATGAAATAAAGGGATATGAAATAAAGGGATATGCAATTAAAAGAGGCATGTAAGTACCGGACTAATCAATAATATTTCCATTTCCAATAAATGAGAGGCGTTTTTGAGGTATTTGTGTTACTAGGCTGGTGGTCCCCATCATGCATAAAGGCTTTGATGTAGGATTTTGCGGCCATCATAAGTAGCATTTGGGATCCTACCATTATGATTGATGCGGAATAATGAGAGAAAACCAGACATGCAAAATACTAAGTTAGACACCATATCACTTCCCACGGTTAATCGCTTTTATTTTCATAAATATGTTAAGTGTAGTAATCCTGAATGCTAGAAAGCATGAGATCCACCCTACAAGGATATAGCGGGTTCTTTCCCTTGTTTATAGGATAAGAAATATGTTACAGTTGAGCAAGCCAACGGCACTCTGGTTACTTACCATGCTGCGCTGTTATAAGTAGCGACAATAAAAGATGCGTTGGGAAAATTATATGAAGACCAACATAATGTGTATTGTTCGTTATCCCAATAGTCCTCACTTTCAGTTAGTATAAATTGTATAAAATAGAAAATATCACGGTTTTTTAAAAAAACGTCCCTTTATCTAACATACGCAAAAAGCTTCAGAGTACATATCAGGATACCACCGGGGACTCTAGATTACATCGCCTTATGTTTCTCTTATCTTACCTGCTGTAGTTTACCCGTTGACAGTGAAAATAAAAAAAAAAAGGAAAATAGCTCCTCATCAGGGGCTCGAACCCTGGACATTTCGGTCGACTTCTGGTTTCAGCGTAAAAGCCGAACGCTCTACCAACTGAGCTAATGAGGATCTTTCCGGCAGCGTCTTCCAGACTAAATCTTATCAACAATATGCTTTTTGCAGTTGCTATTATTCTTACTATTTGGGTATTACGTATGATAAACTGTCACCAATTGTGATTATGAAGCTTGTTGATTCACAACTATAGACCTCATGTATTTCTGTATATCTGTTTTCTAATGACTCCTTGACTCTCTTTTATGGCAAGTGAAACAAGGTTGACCGGCTCTAGTGACAGTGTTTTCGTAAAAGTTATTCGACTATAACATTAAGCTAAAGCGTCAATCTGGTACTAGATGATTTCTGTACTGTCGTTGCGTATAGTTATGGTATCCCTTTTATCGTTAGATTCATATCACGATTTTGTAATCCCATACTCATTTACCAGCACGCCAATAAGTAGACTAATTAACTATCTACATCAGGGTAAGAACGATTTCTATTTCATTTCATTTTCGATTGAATCTAGTTCATAGTCTAAATATGATGAGTCGCAAGACTCCTAGCGCTTTTCAACGGCTAGATAGTGTAAGAAGATATACCCCAAAGTTAAGAACAAACCTATGGAGATAGCTAAGTAAGAAATATCTTTCCATAAAGCAGTGACATCAAATCCAAAGGTATCAAGGATTACCGCACCTGGTACTTCTATAGATAAACCATACTTTTTTTCTTTCAAAATCAAGTCCTTTACCTCGTTAATTGCAAGCGCTTCGTATGCATAGTGGAATGTAGAAATCCACTGTAGCCATCTAATCTGTACAGCTACGTCCTCGCTGTTAATGAAAAGACCAGCGAATAATAGCGAGAAAAGCAATATCAAAACGCTAGCCATTGTAGAAGTTCCTGGCTCCTTCAAAAGAATTCCAACTACTAATATGATAGCAGCAATGGATAAGTTAAATAGAACAAGAATTAAATTTGTTTTCAAAAAACCATTGCGTTCCATGGTAAGTCCAACCAAAGGATATACTATACTAATAAGAATTATTGGAGGAAATACTCTCAATGGAACTATATCGCAAAATATCTTGCTCAAGTAATAACTTGCTGGGTGATAATAGTTGTTAGCTCTTTCTCTGATGAAAATGATTCTCTCACTGGAGAACAGATGTAAACTACTGAGGGCAGAAAATCCGAACAAGGCCAAAATGAAAAAGAATAGACCTAATCTGTTTTGAAAGCCGCTTATATCGTTCTTCACATCGTAGTACAAATAACCGCAAAATAAACCCATTGCTAAAGATAGTATGTAATGGCTTAATAATAACTTGGGATTTCGATATGAATTTTTGAATGTACGAGAGGATAAAATCAAAACCTGGTCAAAAAACGAACTGGCCTTATATTTTCTTCTGAATTCCAAAGCAGTAGGGTCATTTTTCAAGTAATCTATCTCCTGCTTTGTCTCAGCAGCTATAACAGATTCAGAAAATATCCTTGTAAGCTTATTTTCCATTTTAACATACTGTACACTCTCAGAGCCTTCAGGCCTGCTTGTGCCTAGTTTAGTGTAGTTATATTCGTCTCTATGAACTGCATAGTGTTCCCATTCCCGTGTGGTATCCACCTCAGTAGCATTTGTGTCTAAAAATTCATCATGAATATCAGGAGAGCCTTCAGAGAAGATATCCGAGCTAACTGTTTCTGCTGCATCTGTGTTTTTCAATTTCAATATCTTTTTATGATCAACAGTAATATCAATAAGGTAATCAGCAATATTGTAACCCAAGGGGCATTTAAAACCATTGCTAGTGAAAAAGTCATTACACTTAATCATATCCCCGGAATAAATTAAATCGCCTTCACTCAAAAGTACGAGTTTGTCGAAAAGAGAAACAATATTACTCCTTGGCTGGTGAATTGTGAAAACTATGGTACGTTGGTAGTCTCTAGAAAGTTTTACCAAAGATTCCACAACATTCCTAGCGTTATAAGCATCCAAGCCCGATGTTGGTTCATCCAAAAATAAAATTGATGGAGAAGTCACCAACTCACATGCTATCGTGACTCTTCTTTTTTCACCTCCCGATATACCACGATTGAAATCAGAGCCGATAACTCTATCTTTTATAGACAATATTCTCAATTCGTCTAGGACTTCGATAACTTTGCTCTGTTTAGCTCTGAAACTCATATTACGAGGAAGTCTCAAAAGAGCACTATTCAAAACCGTTTCGTAGACTGTCAAAGTTGATATCAAGTTATCCTCTTGATCAACAAAACCAATAAGCTTTCTATAGTCAGTTTTGTTTAGTATGTTCCCGTTGACATAGATTTCGCCACTGACCTTTCCTCCTTTATTTTTAGCAGCTAAGATATCCAAGAGTGTTGTTTTGCCGGCACCTGAACCACCCATAATAGCCATGCACTCTCCTGGTTTTACCAAACCAAATACGTTATCAAGCACCTTTTGACCATTATTCACATTGTACCCAATATTATTGAAAGCTAAGGTGGATGGTACAGAGTTCAAGCCTAATAAATCAGCATCTTCCTGGGAGATATCAAATGTTGTGTTTCCTGGATTTTTGAAAAGAGGAGACCTCTTGATATTATATAGAGACGTCAGGATGATTAAGAAACATACGGTGACGACCCCCACAATGATAATCATATTACCTAAACTCATTCTTTTTTTTGGAGGTAAGGAATAGTTTGGGATTTCACTTTTATGTATACATTCACCAGATTCACACATCAAAGTAATATGCCTATCACCAAATACCGAAGAAATAAGGTCATTCATACTGGGCTCAGAAAACTGGCATTCATCTGTGCGCATGTCACAGCTGAAGTCACCAGGCCCACGTATGGTCTCCGTCAAAAAGTCAGATATGTCAATAGAACCAGCCTCACCACAGAGCATGGTACCTGGTAGACATTTACAGGCGACCCCGCCGCACTTATAGTGAGTAGTATTAGCATTCAAGTCATACTCAAAGCCACATTCTTCAAGCTCACAGAAGAAGGATTCTTTCTGATCAATCCAAAATTGAAAATCACAGGTTCCATTGGCCTTACTGCAACTAAATGTGACTTGTGGCTTTTTACCCTTCAAGATTTCGATGATCTTCTTGTTGGTTACATCGCACATCAGGTGAAACTTGTTGACGACAATACCACTCTTGTAGCATATACCAGTCAACCCCTCAGGAGTAAATGCATCACATACACTATCATCGGTACAGAGGTTGCAGTTAATGCCCAGCCAACCACTCTTACATTGACATGTTTGGTTCTTCTCTCGCACTGGCCGTTTCGAGTTCCCATCGGAAAGTGCCCCACAGAGAGGCTCTGAGCAATCCATTCCCCCGAACCCGTCTCTACACTCACACATCCCCGTAAAGGGATTGCAGGTGGAAAACTGTTCACAGTTGAAGTTTGGGAGGTTGCAGTTGAAGCATGGAGGGCATTTGCCTTCTTCCCTGCCATTATCATCATTATTGCTACCTCCATGAAAAAAATCCCCACTGACCTCAAAAATATCGTTAATCACAGCATTTGTCTTGATTTTATCGAATGTCTCAAGTGATGGCACTATATCTTGCCCTTTGACTCCTGATATCAAAGCAAGTCTACCAAATATAATGGCCACGCCCAAGAAAGATCTAGTCTTCATATTGAAATATATTAGGCTCCTCGATATCTCCGATTGACTATCTCGGTAGTCCTGTACTAGCGAGGTGAATAAATTGATTTATGCCTAACTTTCAATAAGATATTATGGTTAGTTATCTTGTTATCAGGTCAAGTGCTTTAATATATAAATTTTTGAAACATTAATCGTGCTGCGTATCTAATCGAGCAACTGATAGTACTAAAAAAGTCTATAAACATTACAAATATTCATATACACTAAATGCTGCTTTCATGATAAAATATATAGGAATAGCCTATTAATCAGATCCTTACTTATCAATGATTCTTTTCAAAGGCTGAATGTAATCTTGCTGTAAAGCATCCTTAACGTATACTATATAGTATGGAGTAGCAGTATTCTCAGAAGTGAAATTTATGACTTCTGATAAAGGGACTTCGGAAACAATTTCATCATTGTACTTTCTGAATATGTTCTTTTGAGGGTCTTTTATGTACACCCAGTAATGGCCATAGCTCGCCTCTCCTCTGTGGATGAATACAGCAAAAATAGAGTAGCCGACTTTTTTGTACGAGGTGAACTGATTGACCACCAACTTATCTAAAGTATTCAACCTGGAAGATATCTGCTGCAACTGATCTCTCAAGTTTGCGATCTCCTCGTCGATTGTCTGAATAGTGGAAGGCTGTACAGAAAGAGTCTTGTCCTCGAAAAGGCTGCTTTGAAGGAATTTCTTGGTGGCTATAAGAGAGTCAATAATTGTGAGATTCGTGGACTCATTAACTCTCAATATTTCGTCTCTTCTTCTTCTGAGTTCAGCGATTTCCGACTTCCACTGGAATAGTTGGTTTCTTTTGTGCAAGATTTCAGGGTCATTGGTGTCTAAATACCGGTCAAGATAAATTGTCTCGTCGAAAGGAATTTGCTCTAGTGATTTATAGGCCATAAGCTTTTCTCTATCGAAAAGAACTCTTTGAACATGGAATTGAAGGATATCGGGAAGCTTGCTGATCGTTAAAGTTTTTTTGACATAGCCTTCCTCAAGTTTCACAACATCCTCGCTGAAATAATTGTCTAGAGAATCGTAAATGTCTCTGGGGTGATCGCTAATGTTGATAATTAGACTGAAGAACCGTTCTGTCGAGACACGAGGTTGCACGTTAGAGTCGAGGGGCTGTATCACTTGCTTAGTCATTCCATAAAACAATTTTTTTATAATGTCATACTGTTCGTTGTCTTCTTCTAGGTATTCAGGCTCCAACACTGTCTCAATTTGAAAAGTCACATTCTCAATACATTCAGTTACATCTTGTTGCCTACCAAGTTCAATAGTACTTTCCATTTGATCTGTACTTATGGGCAATATTTGCGGCCTATCATCTGTAGCGAACGTTTGGTTTCTAGCTACCTTCCCAGGTGCCTCAATCTCCTCTACTGAGCTGGAATTACTTTGGTTTTTTCCTTTAAGTACCTCCAGATCGGTCATTTCAACATCATTGCTACGCAGAGCATACGAAGATGCGGATACAGGTGACTCGTGTTCACACTTTTTTGCATCGCTGTCTTCTAACGTATCTGCGGTACTATGAGAAAGCAGTCGCACAGATTCACTCAGCTTAAAAGGATTTGGATAGATCCTCCTGTCGGTGTTCTCATCATAATTTGCTTTAATGCTATTATCATCATCGCTATCAAGTTCTATCAAATTATGTGTTTCTGGGTATTTGAACTCTACTGGTTGAGACAAAGGAAGAAAGGATAAGTATGCCAAGTCTTTACTTGGCTGAACACACCGTTTAGTAGTTGTTATCATTTCTTCGAATAAGTTTCTTAAATGATATATAAACTGATTAGACCTCAAAATCTCCGCATCTTCCACATCCCTACCCCCAATTTTACGGAATCTCTGTTTAGATCGGTTAACTTTTCTCTCATCGAAATTCAAAACCAACTCCCTCAATGGCTTGATGCAGAAATAGTACTGTAATAAAGAGTTCAAATAGCAAGTGTTGCCAATATTGTCCAAACCTGCAGGCCAGTTATCAGCTGGTAGTAAGGATGCATCAACCTTACCCGAGCTCAAGAAACTCAATAAGACCTTCGAATCTCTCCGCCCAACAACAACTCTGAGACAATGCCTTAAGACTTTAACCTCATAAGTATCTGTTGTGGACATTGCTTTTTCTTGAAACTTAGAGATGATTTCAAAGTCACTTGTACTTTCTGTTGATTCTAGTTTTTTCAAAGCATCGGTATAAGAATAGGTCTCGTCAAGTGCCATATAGTCTGGTAACTTTAACTCTATGTAGTTCAACAAAAGATAGCTTTTGCGAAATAATGCAACCGAAAGAAGAGACTTGTTCAAATACTGAACTTCTCCGGCATCTGCATTGAAACCGTTTGAAGTCAATATATCGTCCAACTTGAACTCATAAGCTGTGATAACGACCTCATCTTCAGTTATTTCTTCAATACCCAACTCTTCAATGGCTAAGTTTACTGGAATGACTTCTTTTTTCAAGTAGTCATCCAAGACATCACTGTTTCGAACTTTCGCTATTAACTTGAAGAGTCTATTTAGATACACGTAGTTTCTGGGATCATTATTGAAAGCTGTCTGGTACATTGCAATCAAATAGTCATCATCTAACTGAGTAGGGTCAACATTGCTTATATCGATATCAAGTGCTTTCAATGCAGCTTCGTAGTCACTCGCACCTATTAGATCACCTTTTTGGGAAGCATTCGCATAGTAGGTTCTGAGTTTTCCATTTGAGGCCTGATTAGATTTATACTTGATCACATTTTTCAAAGAGTCGACATAGTGGAGCTTATTCGCCGGGTCTGACTTGACGGTGTTTTCAAAACACCTTATGGTTAGCTCATCCTGAAAGAAGGTGCACACACTTAAATTCACAAGAAAGGGTAGTTCATTTGATTTATGTGTTCGGCTGTAAGTTTGGCAAAGATGCTTATCGAATTCGTTAAACGTACGATACACTAAGCTCAAGCTATCATCATAGGAATATACGACATTGAACTGGTTTGTTGATGGACCCTTCCTTCTGGCAACATAGATTATCTCAAGTATCTTTCTAATATAGCTCTCTAGTAAATATCTATTCGTCTTGAGGTCAGGGGGAATAAGCTCTTCATCCTTCATGGTAAATGCAAGCTTATCAAATAGAAGTTGAATCTCAAGCAGAGTATTGAGAGATATGTTTTTAGAGTTAATAGTTTTGATTGTTTCCCCTGCTGGAAGTTGTATCGGACCCTTCAACACCTTGATTAAAGTCTTAAAACAATGATCTGAAGTCGGGGTCATATCATCGGAAAGATTCGAATTTGGATTGCTTTCAATGGTCTTCAAGTACCTTTGCCTTATCAATGAGGGATTGTATAGAGGCTCAAGATCTTGCGTATCGAACTCCGCCGAAAAGATGGTTACTCTAAGCGTGTGGTTTCTCTGTCCGGTAGGACTTACGAAGAATGCATCATCTAAAATGTTAGTCGCATCGTTCGGTACTCCGGTGTACTTATTGAGCGTATTGAAGGTGTTTGGCTTCTTTGCAGCGAGAAGCGAGGACGGAACAACATGGTATTCATGTTTGTCTATTACTGTAGTGGTGACATTCGACGTATTATCTTCCAAAATTGCCAACCGGAAATGACTAATATCATCCAGATTAACGAGTAAGCCTCTGACAATGGTCAATACCTGTTGGCCGTCCCCCACGCTTAGCTGCACGGCCGAAGGAGCGTAGTTTAAGTGGTTGTTGAGAATTATCATATCATATCTGGCTCTCAAGTTACCTGAACCCGCCACTCGCGCAAGTTCTGTCGAGTAATCAATCGGTTTGCTATTAAGCAAACTGTCTGGGCCTCTTTCTTTAAAGAGCTTGAATGGGATCGTGAAGCGTATGTCGTCCAAAATTCTGTTTAGCGTTTTGAAGGGCAACTGCTCAAGCGGAAGCGTCAATGATTCCTCCGACAGAAGTGCATTATCCCGTGTTTCACTGCGGTACCCGTCCGAAAAGGGATTTGTGTCCATTTCTGCCTCTGCCTTTGAGTTTGTATCTACCTGTGACACCAGTTGCTCGTTTAAGAAGCTCTTTGCAATTCTTGCTTTCTTCTTTTCATTGTCCGTATCACTTGTTGTATGTCCTCCCGAGTGCTCCTTGAGCTCCATAGTTATTCCTACGTCTTGATTCGACTCTAATCCTGTAGAAACCTTTCGAGAATTTACAGTAAGGTATTAAGAATCGTAGTGTAATTCAATGTAGTACAAAATCGTGCACATATATTTAAAGCCAGTATGGTGAAAAATGACACCAACCAGAGAAAACCATCGACCAACCAAAAAATAGCATCTCGGGAAAGGCCACTCGAAAGAGAGTACATAAGTGATGTCACAAACAAGTGGAAATGGGGTTGGAGCAATCGACTTGGAGAGAATACAGAAAAACTCGGACGGTAGCATAACAGGCATCGTCAAACTGGCATTCAACGAAGTAGTGGTTAATAACCCTTACTTTGCTGCCGGTGGTGGATTGATGCTCTTGGGTACGACTTTGGCGGTTGCTAGGCATGGAATTGTGAAGTCGTCTGGGTTTTTCTATCGACAGCTCTTGGTGGACTTGGAGATTCCTTCGAAAGATAAATCGTACCTCTGGTTCTTGGAGTGGATGTCTCAGTATAAACATAGGTCATCGAGGCACTTATCAGTGGAAACCAACTACGTCCAGCATGACAACGGAGCCATAACAACCAAGTTTTCGCTAGTTCCAGGTCCGGGGAAGCACTTGATCAAGTACAAAGGTGCGTACATGTTGATTAATCGCGAGCGTTCGGGAAAGCTCATCGACATGACCAATGGGTCGCCGTTCGAGACTGTGACACTCACGACGCTCTACAGGGACCGGTTCCTCTTTCAGTCTCTTCTTGACGAGGCTAAGAAGTTGGCTTTGAAGGCTCGAGAGGGAAAAACGGTGCTTTTCACTTCATGGGGACCTGAGTGGCGACCCTTTGGCCAGCCAAGGAAGAAGAGAATGTTTGGGTCCGTCATACTCGACGAGGGGGTTGGTGAGGCGATTTTAAACGACGTCAAAGACTTTTTGCAGAGCGGTGACTGGTACCACCGCCGGGGCATACCTTACAGGAGAGGATACCTATTGTATGGTCCACCGGGAAGTGGTAAGACCTCATATATTCAGGCTCTTGCCGGAGAGTTGGACTACAATATTTGCATACTTAATCTCTCAGAGAACAATTTGACTGACGACAGGTTGAACCATTTGATGAATCATATACCGGAGCGGTCGATTCTTTTATTGGAGGATGTCGATGCAGCATTCAATAAACGAGAGCAGTCGAAAGAGAAAGGCTTCACGTCGGGAGTTACATTTTCTGGGTTGTTGAATGCGTTAGATGGCGTTACGAGTGCCGAGGAGTGCATTACGTTCATGACGACAAACCACCCAGAAAAATTGGATCCTGCTCTAATGCGTCCAGGACGAGTGGACTTCAAGGTGCTTATCAACAACGCCACCGAGTACCAGGTGAGGAAGATGTTCTTGAGGTTCTACGAGAACGAAGACAAGCTCTGCGATGAGTTCATGCGCAAGTACAAAGACCTAGGTATCAACGGCGTCAGCACCGCTCAGCTCCAAGGTCTCTTTATATACAACAAAAGAAACCCGCAAGGCGCAATCGATATGGTCGAAACGTTACGGAGCCCCAACACAGTCTTCTAATGGGACTATGAGGTATGACGGTTGGCGTTCCTCGCGCAGATCTGCCGCCGTTATCCCCTGTAGCGCCGCATCACCTTTTCGTTTGCCTCTAGGAGGTGCTCCGTGTATATATCCGAGCTGCTTCTGCTCTCCAGAATTCGCCGACCTTCTCTGAGGAGCGTGTCGATATAGTCAATGTATATAAGATAAATCAACAAGTCGCTACCATCGTTTCTAAACCCTCTCCGCGTGTACGCCCGAAGCATCCGCCTGAACCTCGCCCTCAGGTATGCTGCCCGAGCCATAGTGCTGATGTTGTCGTGCTACTGCTCGTGGCTCTCTTGTCGGCGTGCTACCACCGCTGTTCTTTCCTGTTAAACTTTTGCTCCTCAAACCGTACGAACGAACTCGATCCGTCGTCTGCTCTTTATTCTGCGCGGATACTAAAACACACCCGTGTCCAATCAGCCTCCGTTAACAACAGTGCTGTAGCATCTGTAAACAACGCTAGACACTTTTTACCATAGAGCGGACCTCCTGTATATGTGCAGGCGAGCACACCGCAATCAGCCAGATGGTCCTTGCTGCGAGCAGGTCCTCTGGCGGGTTGGCATGCGAGCCAAGCAGCAGCGCAGGCAAGGCGCCTCTATAGCACCGCTCGTTTGTCACGCCTATTGGCAGAATCGGCAGATCGTCGCCGTATGCTCGTCGGTAACTGCTGGTAAAAAAGGGGCACCTCGCTGCATCGTGGCCCATACAGGCATTAACACTCTTCGCTGCTGCAGCCGCCATGCCGCCTCGTGGCGTGAGGGTATCGCCGCAGCAGAGTGCACTAGCAGGCATCTACGGGAAGCGCCAAGGACGCGGGCCAGTATATTGCATTGTACAACAAGCAGATTCGGCCGCCGTCCATGCACCCAAACCTCGCAACTGAAACTACTATGCAACGAACCATGCACAGTAGCGACGTAAAATACTATCTGTGTCTGAATGCATGATAGGCTTTTTTTGGGGAGTAACAGGGTCCAACCTTGAGCCTTGCTTGCCTGTTTTGTTATGTATCATTATCGTTTGGGACTTTCTGGCTGCGGCTTCTTCCAGCGTAACTTCGGGATGTTTAGCAGTATATCTGACGATACGAATCGAGGTACGCATAGTCAAGCTGCTTCTGATTATCCAGCGTGCGTACCGTAGGCGTACCCACATCGTCCAGCAGGGATTGAAACCGGCTGGACGCTTATGCTATCGGCCCGCGTCACTGGACAAACACTACGGTACGATGATTTGAGCCGCTAAGGTTCGATTACGTTTATTCCCAGCCTCACAATACAGCTGGGGTAATCAAGACTAAATATACATACATTGTCTAGCGGGCGAGCGAGCAAAAGTTGCTGCGTAGCGCGCGGTAGACGGGGTTGCACACGCCCAGCGGGGCCTTAGCGCTAACCGTGGAAGTAGCCGATAGTGGGGGGGAGCCGAGCAATTTTTTTCCTACCAGTAACGTGGTCCGCACGGGAAGGCTACAGAACCGGGTAGAGGATGCGTGGCAGCGAATCTCGGTCGTAGGGCTAGCGGCGCACTAAAAGCGTTCCTAGGGCGTCTGTGCTGAACCTCTTTTGGGCAGTCCCATTTTGGTTGCGTATGACTTGAAGTGAGTCAAACATACGGCAATTTCTCTATTTTGGTGTGATGCCAGATGAGATCGTCAAATGTTCAGGCCCGATTCCCTTACTGCTACTGGTTGCCCGGGGACAGGCTGTCTGGTGGTCTCGAATCCCGGTCGCCTGAGTGCGAGGAACCCTGGGAGTGTGCACTTCTCGCCGAATTGTAAGGCGTTAGTAAGCTGTAAATGGTAGAGTTTTTCAGCTTAATCAGCTTGTCCAACTCCGACACAGAAGGGAGCTGGTTGGTTTTGCTCTGCTCCGGGTTTGTTGCTGTAGGCAGCACTGTTGCAGTGGGATCGACAGGATGACTTATAGGTCTCGGGGGGCCAACCTGAGCCAGCGACACTACTGGCTTGGGCGACAACACGGTCAAGGGGGTTGGAAGTGGGTGTTTGTCGAACGGATTAGAGGTGTAGGAGTGGCGTTGTTTCATAGAATTTCCGTTGGTATGGTTCATAGGCGAGTCAGGCAAACTGGCGTCGCCAGACAGCATAGATGGGAACGGAAACAGATGGCTGCCTGTCTGTGGCTTCAAGTCCTTAGTGTCTGCTGAGGCCTGTGGCAGTGACAGCGATCCCAAGCCCGACGGCACCCGACTCTGGTGTGATTCTCGAGTGGGTGCCTTGCGGACAGGCTGAGCATTCCATTCCGAGTTACTACCTTTCCTCTCGTGGTCGTTATGATCGTGGGCATCCACAGGCAAGCGTCTGTCTGGCGTCGCTGACGGCTGAGGAGCGTTGGTCACGGGCGTGGACCCCTGAGGAGCACCACCGGAAGAAACATCCTGGGACTTATTTGTGTACTCTGGTGGACGGGGCCCGCCGTACAGATTGCTACCAACAGGATATGATCCAGCATGTCCAGAGTGCGATGCGTTGTGAATCGGGTAAAGCTGTGGGCCTCCCGAGAGCGACAGCGAGGCATTAGGATTAGCACTGGCATTTCCTACCGGAAAGGCATTAGAAGTTTGGAAGTAGAATCCAGTGCTAGTGGCCTCAAAATGGTGCAAGTTATTTAGAATGGCGTTCTTGAAGTTGGCGATCTCCTTCGTCAACTCCTGGGTCTCTCCCTGCTCGTAGGCACTAGGCACAGCACCACCAGCAGCGTGATGCATCTGGGCGAGCCGTTGGACAATGCTAAGCATGTGGACAGCGTCTAGCTGGCTTTGGCGGTATGTCTGGGAGAGCTTGTCCAACTGCGCTATCGCGAGAATGTAGTCTTGTCTAAGCTGATTGTAGGATTCTGTAAGTTCCATCATGCGGACGCTGACGGGCTGCTCAAACGAATGGTGGTGTGCTATGCGAGGCTGCTTTGTTCGAGGGAGGGAGTGAGGTGAAACCGAACGATGTTCCATCACGTCCTTGCCCATGTATGGCGGTACATTGAAGATCTGGCGCAGCTGCTGTTCCTGGAGAGACTGGTGATACTGCTGCTGCAGCACCACAGGGTCTGGCTGGTGGTGCGATGAAGGAATTCCGATGGCGCTCATGCTTCCCATTGCATTCATGCCCGGCATGGTTCCCATTGCAGCCATCGAACCCATGGGCATACCTGAGGCAGCATGCGGGCCCACATGCTCCAGCAGTTGGGAAAGCCGCTGTGATTGAGGCGGATGTTGACGATGCTGCACCTGCTGCATGCCTAGTGACTCCTCAGTGACTGTCGGAATGACCTTCAAGTTGGAAACCTCCTTCTGTGGGTTGACATTTTTGGACGACCGGCGCTTGATAAGCTTGAGACTCTCTATATCGCCCTTGCGGAACTGGTTGGCCAGGTGGCGAAATTCCCACCTTGTTGTGTTGCCGTCCCCCTGAAACAGGTCGTTGACCTTATGAAATCCATACATGTTCAATTGCCGTATGAAAGATGCAATGTTGGTGTGCTTAAAGTACTGCGACAACACCTTGGCTAGCTCCTCACAGGGAAGCAAGTAGAATGACTCGTTGCTCTCTGCCCACCATATAAGGTGCGAGATATTTTTGTCCTCAAGCATATCGTAGAGCTTGTGGATGAAAACGGTTTGCGTCTTGCCATATGCGTTCACGGCTGACCCAGTCGTACTGGAGCCGCCGTTCGTACTGGGTGTACTAGGCTGCCCATGCCCACCGTTCGAAGAACGATGATGGACAATCTTGTCATCCTCTGTTTCACTCGCCTTCATCTCGCCATCTCCGTCATTTATATCTTTGGCTTTAACCATGCTGTCGTTCCTTGTATCGGTGCATTCACGTTAGGCTGGAAAACGCTCTGCGTTGCTGGTTGCGCTCTGCGGTAGCCCAATTAACGGCAAGGGTCCGGAAATTCCTGATGTCCCTACAATACCGTGGGCTATCGTGAAAGTACAACGGCAAAGACAAGGGTCACCAAAAAATCTGATGTTCCGTATCTGGCCGAGGGAGTTGATGCTGTCGACGATGGTTGAATGCGACAGCAATACTGAAAAGACTAGGAGGAGGAGACGTCAGGCCGTTAGCGAGCCTCACGTATGGGTATCTGTCTTAGCGATTTCCCCTGCGAAAAAGTCCGTCAAGATGACTCTTCGTTGCAATCTGGTGGACTTTACGGTTCACAGGCGCTAGCTTTTGGCGGATTCCCTGTTTTTTTTCGGCAATCCAACACTCGCTCAAGTGGAATTTTTCAGTATGTTCACTTATCGTGCTGTAGTATGCTCGAGTGTGGGAACTATGTGGAGCACGAACGTAGCCGTGAAATTTTTATGCTGGATGGTCCTCTTGACGCTTGTGCTTTTCTATTCCCCGGTACTGTTGGCCGGTTATACCGTTTTCTTGTACTGTCTTTTTGTATGGTGTACTATCGTTGCACTTTTAAGTCTTGATGCCATGGGAAACATATAAAAAAAAAAAAAACTAATTCCAAAAAAAGAGCAAAAAAAAGTACTGTCCCAAATTGGCAACCCGGAAGTGGCTAGCTTGAAGCCTCTTTTCACGTGCTACCTGACCGGCTTCCCTATCGGAAAATGTGGGTCTGAGTTTTTCCGTCTCACCAGATGTTTCACAGCACCTAGTGGTGGCTAATGTCAGGACGGGACGGAGCAGAAGCCAGGGTGGACAAGAGACAATGATGGACAGAGTTTAAGCATGTCGCCGTAGCGCTTTACAATAATGAAGTGTGTGTATTGCTGGAGTGAGAGAATGGGGTCTTTAGCAACATGTTCTACTAGTGCCTCTGTAAGCAGCCGATGACGCTCTCTGCGATTGTGTGTGCATGCGATACGTCAGTGACGACATACCTCATTCACACTCGACAGCAATGGTGTCTTTCTCGATTTAGAGGGGCGCCATTGGAGTAGCTATGGGTGCTGGGAAGGGTCGCGCTCGCCAGGTCGATTGTGGGCAACAGCAACATGGAAGCTTGGGGGGTTTGGTGCGCTATGCCAGGTCGGCCCACAGCACGGCCCGCCGTATTCGGGTAAGTGAAAGATGTGATCGATCTGTCTTGCTCGATCGCTGTCAGGCACCAAGAAGGAGCCAGCGAGGCCCAGAACCGGTGCACACACCCCAGTCCACTAGCGAGGGACGTCCAACGTCTGTCCACGGTATGCTTGTAGGTGATCTGCAAGCGGTGGGCGGTTATCTTGCAAGCATGCAAGAGGCAGCAATCCAGATGAAAAATGGCTCTTGTCGATCCGTGGGGGGCAGCCGGTAGCGAGTTTGTTGTAATTTTGCGGCGGGCGACCCGCGAGAGAGCCCTCGCCCCTAGGCGATGGCTTTGTGCCTCGTAGACTGTAGCTCGGCCGAAATACTGCTAGCGTGCTGTATGTCTTGAAGTGGTGCCAACCTGTGGTATGGTGTCAACCCTGTGGGCGAAGGTGGCAACTACGTTAGAAGTTTCGCTGGAAGGGGGGGTGAGGGCGGCGGGGGAGCGGCTATTCTTTATTCGGGATGGGGTGGTAAACGAGGCGTAACGGCAGCGAAACCCCCTCTGAGTGAAGCAATTCGCCAAGGTCGACCCTAAGCCAGCCAAATTTTGTACACCTCATAAGATAGCCTGACTCAAGACACACGAAGAATCAGATACGAGAAATCAGATACAAAGTAGGAAGTAAATGTAAAGATCTTCAGATTTCATCGCCGCTGCGATACGAGAAACGGGCGGGCACTCCTACAGTGGCTTCCAGTAGCGACGCATTGGTGATGCCGCTACTGCCTTAGCCGCTTTCAGGCCGAATACCCGCGCGCACCTTTCTTTCAGCGTCCTCTTCATCATTGAATGATGCCTCAATCGCTGCTCACTGTTTGGAATATGCGACCACCAATCGTGAATCAGATATAAATATCGTGAGAACTGCAAATACGCAACCTGCAAAACGAATATGCACATCGAGCAGCCAAAGCTAGCTAGGGTGCGTTGGTAGTGAGCGTGACACATGCAAGCATCTCGTCGCTTACTTAGCCGCTGTATCCCTATGTAGCGGTTGCCGCCCGCGTTTTGACTTTACTTTAACACTACTCTGTAAGCGCTTACCGCTTACCGCTTACCGCTTAGCATTTAGCGCTTACCGCTGAGTGCTTGGTAACCTGCACCCTGTCCTGTCAGGAGAAACATAAATAGAAAGCGTCAGAGTAGATTAAGTCACCGGTGACTCGCCAACCGAACCCCGCCACTTACGATGGCCTCGGATCTCGGAGCTGCCACCCTCGAATAGATCCTGGACTAGTGTCCGTCACCTCCTCTTTTCAGGAATAATTTTTTTGCTACGCACTCCTCTACTTGCTAAGTGGCCCCGCCGCTGCCCACTCTTACAATCTCTTGGCTCGCTCTCTGCAAAGCGCAATTGACGGGAAGGGTCGAATTGCGTGCCTTGAACAAACCAAATGAATCCACCCTTCCTGACCGCTAGCATCAAGTGAAATAGGTCCTCTCGTACACTCACGGTGTCTGCCTTATGGCCTGGTCGTCGAGACTACTGGTCCTCTTGCTTCGTGTGCCTGTTGGCCCCGTATTTCTTTCTTTCCCATTCGCGCCCTGTGCATCGTAATGACTTCGTATTACTCCGACCTTTGTGTATGTTGCCAAAGTAGTGCTGTTGGGTCTCCAGTTCCTGCACATACATTGAAGCCTATCACCGGTTTCGCATTACGTTTCTGCGCGGGAAAATTGGCCGATAATAGGTCCTATACCGGTCTTTCGCCAAGCGGAAGCACTTGAAACATTATCTGCAAAAGACCCTTCACCAAACCTCTGACTTCGATGTGCCCAGTACACACACATAAATCAGCCTCTGTCTCTAGAGCCCCCCATCCTGTCTTGCTTCCAGGCCAGGGGTCCCTGCACGCTGTATATGCCAATGGGGCGCCTTCGGCCCATCATGCATTCTCAGACATCGTTTCTCATACTCTACGAGCTATGCAAGCACCATGCCATGCACCGAAAGAAGCTGGTCCCGACACCCATTAAAGAAAAAGAACTTCAATGGAAAACACAGTGAATGGGATTGCTGCAAGTGCGCTTCTCATCCCAGAATGCTGTGATGTTCAATCAACCGTAGCAATGAAAAACTAGCACACAATAGTTCTCTTCCTTTGTACTGTTGCGTCTGCTCCATACCCCTATAACCCTATCCTCAGACACTCTCCAGGTTGCGAGGCCAGCAGAAAGCTGCCCAACCAAAGAACATCTCAGCCATCATTGCTGTCTCTCGGGCCTCTGGGCCCGCAAGGCATCCACTTATCGTCTAAGGGTCGTCCACTCGTCTCCGGCTGCAAACCACAGGTTTCTGCTACATTTTTTACATAGACCTTTCGCTCGTCCTAAACCCGTCTAAATACACCACACGGCTGTGGCCAAGCACAAACTATCTGTGCGGCGCCTACCTGTCCTACTCATCACTAAACAAACGGTTTCAACGTGGGTATTCAGTGTGACACAACAGCCTTGGCTTCGTTACACACAAGCTGTCTGGTCAGACAGCCTCTTCTACAACGTCCTGTACTGAAACGCCACTCGGCTGGGCTTCGCAGCTTGACTTCCAGAACACATTCATAGTCTGGTGTCTGGACTGCACCCACTCTACGCAACCCACACATCAGTCATAGTCTTCTCGATGAGCAAGTCGTACCTGGATTACTAGGCATCGAACAATCCGTGACATCGCGGAAAAGAAACTGACCTAAACTGCAAAAATGACCATTTGCAGATTAGTCACATTTTCTTTTATTTTAGAAAAAAATTTCAGATAAAGGGAGAAGAAACTACATAATATAATTTAGTGACTCGTAAAGAAAGCAGAGGATATAAAGGGAATAGAGTATTTGTTTTATCGAAAAGAGATTAATATAACTAGCAAATTCTAGATACTTAACCACAACAAGTCTTCGTCATATCTTTAATATTTTTATCTGAAGATTGTGTGGAAGTTTGTATTTAGTCCTTTGAGAGAAGTTTAAGGAGAGCATAGTTTACTGGTTGAATTAAAGAACAGTAACAAAAAAAATAAGGGTAATAGTTCAAGTATAGAAGACAGCTTACACAAGTGAAGTTGCTCTCTACTGTCAGGTGGCATATTCTTCAGCTTACTTTTTTTTTGTTATCGCCGGCTGCTTTAGATATTGTTTGATAGCGCTCAGACCGTGGCCAGGTAAATTTTACAGCAGATAGGCTCGCTCCGTACACTGGACAAAAGGTTATAGAGTCCAAGCGTACACATTACTAAGGGTAACGAGATTCCGCGCCAGCATTCAAGTTGAATTAAACGTTATATAAAACCCGGGGGCAACTACAGCAAACGTAGGTTTACGTGCTTACCAGGGAAAGGTAAACAGAATTTTTACACAAGAAACGGCATTTACGGCTATAGACTAACGATTCCTTCTGTATTGCACTGAAGGGCAGTTTAGAGTTTGAAGCTCGATCGCAATAATGGACTCTCGAGTAAACAATCAAAATGACAACCAGGAGGTGTTCAAAGAAGAACAATTTAGAACCGTTTTCTTTGAAAGCACGGGGGCACAGGCGAGCAAGAACTCGGCGCAGGACAAGGACCTGCGCGTGAGGCTTGAAGCAGGCATAAAGGATGAGAGCGAGAGCATTTCTCCAACCACAAAACAGATTCCAGTGATGAGCCTTAATAACGGCTCACAGCTTCACCATCAGTCCCGCTCGTCCCCTCATGCCCAGCACGTCAATGTCAACGTCAACGTTAACGTTGGCCACACCCATGGATCACATTCCCACAAGAAACGAAAGGCTCCCAAGTTCATCCGTAAGTTTAGGTCTCGGTCCTTGCCCATTATCAACTACACAAAAACTTCGCATCTTCTGTCTTTCCCTAAGATCAGTCCCGCTGTACCTCCTCTTCCTCCAATCAACATCCAGTCCCTCAAAGAAATCGATTTGCACGAGATCTTAAAGAACCCTCAACTCCGTCACGACATTCTTTTTGATCCTCAGCTCCAGTTCAGACCAAATCTCGATGGAGAACGCGGGAAACGCAAGAAGACAATCATCGATAAATACTGGAACGAAATCGAACGTGAATGCAGCCAATTCTTCTTCCCTCCCCAGGCCCAGCCAAATTCACCTGTTTCCCACAATCGGAATCAATCTCCCACATCATCATATCTACCCGCATCTGCATCTTCATCTTCATCAATAATATCATCCGCATCTCCTTCTCATAATACTACTGCACCGACTAGCGCTTCTTCAGTCCAGACGAGTCAGGCCGACTCTGTGAAGATAGCGCGCTTACCCATCCTTTTCACGTCCTTACGTGACATATTACTTTCCTTGCTTCCTTACAAGGACAGAGCATCTGTCACTGAAATTATGGATATCGATCTACTTATTCAACAATTATCACATGGGTCTTTTGACTTTGTATCTTTGGCTGAGTGGCTTGGAGAGGTTTTCAAGAGTCACTGTGCTCCAATGCGAGACCAATGGGTGTCTGATATGATCGAGAAATTCAGAGTAGCATATTACGAAAATTCAGTCTCGAAACTTGTTCAGGGCTTACGTATGATCTTCCTGATTTTGGAAGCAATGAAGTTGGATGTGGCTAACCATCAAATAAGGATATTACGTCCTGTTCTTACTGAGACAGCTGTGGATTTTGAAAAGGATTATTTCAGTCAGCTCATTGCAAATAAAAAAATTGATATAACGGATTCTTTGAATTGGTTTTATAAGCTGTATTATAAAAAGATTGACAAGTTGGCCACCTTTTTGCAGCAAGGTAATAGTTCCCGAAACGCTGATGCTGGAATTAATAAGATTAGTGATAGCATCGCATCTGATCCCTTCTCGGAAAAATCATTGCAGGTTTCCTTGATGGTTGCCATCATTGATCTTCTTTCTTGTCGAAACATGGTAACAGAGTTTCCTTCTTCACTCGCCTTTGATCACACAAGACTTGTGCTTCTCAGGGCTGATGTAAGACAATTGGTTTGCGTTCAACTTTGCATTGTATTATACAAGCAACTTTTGATGAACCACGCACCTGCATCTGCTTATAGAACTCAGTCTTTCATGCCTTCAAACATCAATAAGGTACAAGAAGAGATATTGGCGATTGTCACCGACGACAATGGGAATGTTAAATGGACAAGAAATGTTCAATCTATTGCTTTGCAACTAGTCAAGAACGTCGTTACCAACCCTAATGATGGCGTTTCGTCAGATTTGCCTCAAAGTATGGTGGATTTTGCAAACAATTGGTTGGTTAAGCAAATACAGCCTGTATCTGATGTGTATGGTTTAATGGAAGAGAAAATATTCAAGGAGTTGTTAGCTGAGGTTTTGTCTGTGATAGACAAGAATAATAATCATTTAGCAAACTCCAATTCTACCTCACAACAAACTTCCGAGATGACGAATATCGCTAGCAGGATTGCTACTTTGGTGAAGTTTCATTGGAGTGTTTTTGGTAGTTACTACAGTAGCCATTTGACAAGAAATAGTTAATGAGGATGATTAGATGACATACATCAGTACAGATCTCGTGCTTCAGATTGGGAGTAATAACAATTTTTGCGAGGGAGAACTGCCATTTGATGATTTTTTTTCTTCTATGCTACCTTTTTTAAAACAGTTGGGATTTATTACAATAAGCCTTTTGTTCTTAATTTGAGGTATTTATATTTTGATTCATTTATCCGTTATATCATACCTATATATGTACATACATATATACCTACTCTTGCTTTAATCGAATTTATCGTTGACGTCTTTCCTCAAGTGTAGCCATGACGTAGATAAGTTTCGACTTAAAATTCAGCCTATTTTTCATTGGGTATAGAGCCTGATGATTTATCAATATCGCCACCCAGGACAGTTCCCGTTTCTGATGTTAGAACGTCAGAGGCAATCGTATTGAACGTATTGAGATCACCCTCTCTCTCAAGAGTGGAGAATAACTCATTTTTCGTTGCCGTACTCTCCAGATCTGTCTCGCTGGCGATAGAAACTTCTTGTTTGAGCAGCCTCTTTTCATCCTTGTTCTTCTTAGAGATGCTTGAAACAGGCACGGCAGCTACATTTGATCCACTGACATTTTGGTCAGACTCTTTTAGTGTAGTACTCCTTTTGTGCTCTTTATTTTCCTTTTCTTCCATGATAGGGCTGCTTGGAATACTATGCAACAAATCTCTCTTCAGCTTTCGCTTGCGTAAATAGCCAAGATCGTCCTTTCTCTCTAGAAAGTCATTTAAGCGGTCTTGGTCAAGGAGATACTTTTTTTCCATAGAAGCTGTGTTCATGACTGAACTATTTCTCTGTGCCAGCAGAGACCGCATACCTCCTTCCAAGTTTCTGGATATGTTTTCTACAGGGCTCTGCGCATGATCGTCATGCGCATTGGAAGTAAGATTCTCTTCATCAGCAATCAGTAAAGACGCTTTAGCGGTAGATGTATTCTCTGAATCGTCAGCGATGGAGCTCAAGTTGCTAGCGAAGTTTTCTTCCGAATCGCTACGTATTCTGATAGGCCTTACAGGCCGTCTGGGCAACTTCCGAGGACTCGTTTCATACTCAACGGGAACATCATGCGTCAAAAACGATCCCTTGTGCCTGGGGTGGGTGGGGACCTTGGATAATTGGGAAGAGACCTTTGACGAGCGGCTGGGAGTTAAAATATAATGAACGAAACGGAGATTGTAGCCCGTAACAACACCTACAATGGCACCAAATATGAAAGCAACCACGAAGTAGTGTGTTAGCTGTGTGACGAAAAACTGCACATGTACGGCCATCTCGATGATATTGTTCAATGAGGTTGGCTGCTTCACATCCAACAAATACAAAAAGGGCCGTGATGGCACCAAAACCACACTCACCCACATAATATACATCGCCAGCACTATAGGAACAATAATTGTATGCTTCAACACGGTGTAGCACGCCAAAAGCGACGCTGTCAACGTGTATTTCGCTATTCTCGTGAGCATGCCTGCTATCAGCATCATCATAGCAATAACATGGGGAATAGTTTTGGAAACCTTATCTAGTACATAGTTGTGCTCTATTAAGGTACCATCCTCCCGTAGTACACCTCCTGTCATTCTGCGGAGATTCTATCTGAGATTATTTCGCCTTGTTTTACTAATTATTGCGTCAGTAGCTATTCTGAAACATAGCTATTAACTATCGCGCAGGTGTACCTAATTCCCTAGCCACTTAACGCATTCTACACCAAAAATCTCTAGGCCATTTATCTGACTAGATTGCTTAATGGATTAATTCAGAAGCAAGCATAGTATAATCCAAAGCACATATTTGACTGCTTCTTCGCCGTTTGTCCTGCTTAAAGGTGCAATCTTCTCTCATCTCAACCCGATGAGCATAATTAACAAAAACGAGCACATGCTCATAAACCCACAAAGCATAAGTCATGCACTACAGGAACAAAAATCAAGGCGAATTAGGCGGTAAAGAAAGACGATACGAACACATCACACATGCCAAGGTATAATGGGGACGAGGGCCGCCCAGGAGGAAGATGAAATGAGCTTTCAAGAGTGCTGCGGTTTCGGTTTTAATTGCCGCATTGGGGCAAGTAGAATTGACCCTAAAGCTGGGCTCTTCTTTCGCAATACCTACTTGGCCCTACAGTATAACTTACGTTGTGTGAGCTAGCACTGAACATAGCGGATCTAGGCGAGAGGCGAGCAGCAGTAGTGCTAACATGTTTCTCTTGGGCTTCGCAAGATGCGTAATAAGGCTCAGTCCTGCAAGTCTAGCCTTTATAATATAGTAGTAAAAAGTCACAAACTTGCTGAGACAGTAGTACTCGGCTCAACTCCGAGTGAATATGCTACGAGCGCCAATCTTAGAATGACCACCCGCCGTATGAGTAATCAGCCATAGGGGCGAAGCAAGCATTATCTCTGAGAAGCGGAATGAAAGGATATCGCAGAGAAGGGCGTCGAAAAACATTCATAGTACTGTCATGAGTTAAATAACTATGGTCATGCTGGGACTACCAGACCACAATGTCGTTTAGACATTGTGGTAAATGTCGCTAGTCTAAAATTTTTCCCACTCTCTTAAATAGTATAGTGTGGATGTAATTTATAGAACATAGTAAAACATATAAAAAAAGGGTCGTACGAAAGAAGCCAGAAAAATAGGAAGAGGAGCTTTTTGGGGCAAGAGTGTACACACACACAAGTCTAGGTATTCAAAGAACACCGTCTATGGGTGACTCTAAGTCTAAGAAAACGTTCACCAAGCTTGGTAAGCTTTTTGGAGTCTCGTCTAGCAACCTAGAACAGCTCCATAGCAGCCATGTGAACAGCGGTGAAGGCACTCCTATCGGAGGAGTCGAAAATGAGGCGTTGAGTGAAGCATCCAGATTAAAAAGGGCGCCAGCGAAGGCCCAAGGCAGCATGGGAGAGGAAGATCAAGAGAACGATGAGGTGTCGCCATTGCCGACAGACCACATTTCCAGGCTGGAAAATGGAGGTGTGTCTTCAGACGGGCTTGCGTTGCACTTTGCTGCGCAGAAGCGGCTTCAGGGTACCTCCGGTGGAACTTTACCGGGGGCTCTTAGTGGGTCTGCCGCAGCAGAGGCTCTTTCTGCATCTGGCGGCTCGCAAGCCGGCATTTCTGGTCAGCATATTTCTCCCCTGCCAACGATTAGGTCGAACTCGTCTACTCCAGTGAACAACGGCGGTCATATTGAATCGACACTGCGCTCTCTGGTGTCCTCGAACGAGAACGAGCTAGTTCACCCACAACCAAAGCTTCCAACATCAACCCCAAACTACGAGACAGGGATTTCTGCGGCAAATACATCTGGGACACCTGTTTACTCTCCCTTGATATCTTCACGACCCTCTTCTAGTACGGGACATGCCCAGAGGAAGTCTACGTCCATCAATTTTAATGCTCCTGCGGTTAGTGCAAGCACTAACACATCAAAACCTGGTTCGAAATCGGTATCCAGATCATCTTCGGTTAATACGAAACCTCTCCTGGGAAAAGAAAGAGATGCTGCGCTGAGATCCACTAGTCCATCAGCAGCCGCAAAACCTCGTTTCCGCATGCTTGATAATGGACTCCATGAGCACAACTTAAAGTCTGCAAAAAGACAAGAAAAGCTTTCCAATATGATCAAGGATTTACTCGGTGCAAAAAAGTTGAGGGATGAGGCGAAATCAGCCGTTCCAAATATACTCCAGAACAACCATGGTTCAGCTAAACAGCAGGAAAAGCCACCCACGCTTTTTGCGGGATTGGTAACTCAGTTGAAAAATGGAAACTCTTTCTACAATGATCCAATCATGGGGCCATCAGAGCAACAGGACTGTAGGTCTTTCGTGGAAAAGTATGGTCGCTGTCAGGAAGTTGTTGGTAGAGGTTCTTTTGGAGTTGTAAGGGTTTCGCATAAGAAAGTTGGATTGGGTGGTAACACATCTGATGAGATGTTGTATGCTGTGAAGGAGTTCAAAAGACGCCCTAACGAATCAGAAAAGAAATACAACCGGAGACTAACTT
This sequence comes from Millerozyma farinosa, assembly GCA_002196765.1. NCBI lineage: Eukaryota > Fungi > Ascomycota > Pichiomycetes > Serinales > Debaryomycetaceae > Millerozyma > Millerozyma farinosa. The sequence continues at coordinate 803,492 of NBND01000003.1, forward strand.
CTGAGTTTTGTATTTCCTCTTCGTTGAAGCATTTAAACATTATAGATACACTTGATCTTTTGAAGGATGCAAAGGGAGACTACTGTGAAGTCATGGAGTATTGTTCCGGAGGAGATTTGTACACGTTAATTATTGCGCTGGGTAAGCTTGAGTACGCAGAGGCCGATTGTTTTTTCAAACAACTAATTAGAGGAGTAAATTACATGCATAATATGGGCGTTTCGCACCGAGATTTGAAGCCGGAAAACCTTTTGCTCACGCAGAACGGGGTGTTGAAAATCACGGATTTCGGCAATGGTGAGTGCTTCAAAATGGCTTGGGAGTCTGACATTCAGCTCAGCGAAGGTATCTGCGGATCCTCACCCTATATCGCTCCCGAGGAGTTCACTCAGGAATCATTCGACCCTCGTGGCGTAGACATATGGGCCTGTGGTGTAATATACATGGCTATGAGAACCGGAAGACAGCTATGGAAGCTTGCAGACGGCAAAAAGGATGATTTTTTCAAAGAGTATCTCGCGAAAAGGAAAGATGCTTCCGGATACGAGCCCATCGAGTCCTTGAAAAGGGCAAGATGCAGAAATGTCATATATTCTATACTAGATCCAAAACCTGAAAGACGAATAAACGGCAAACAGATCTTAAATAGTGAGTGGGGCCGTGAAATAAAGCTTTGTGAAGCTGCTGAAATACGATCTACTAATTCTTCTCATCAACAACTGCATGCCTCTGACTAGGTCTTTATATCCATAACGTTCTAAAGTGGACACGATTTCATTTTATATGTTATTTAATACACGCAATCGAACTTCTAATCCCTCTTAATCCTAACTCTTATGTTTTCGCTACAGCCTTGGAGAACGGTGTCCGTTCTTCAGAAGTCTTTTTTTTTTTTCTTTTTTTGTTATAATTATTTCCTTTTTTCTGGAAACGCGGTCGGTTGTTGATTCCAGGATAACATTTCTCGCTAATTGAATACTTCCAAAGACAAGATTGAAGGGAAGAAGGATAGGATTATCATTGATTCCTTGTCTTAAATAAAACGAAATCTCAAGCAACTGTACTCATTATGGTCGAGTTAGCAGATTTCCAGCGCCAGGAGAAAGTTGGGGAAGGTAAGTTGCCATGATTGTGTTTTTTTACACGTAGATTATTAAGGGCTGCCTGAACGAAGCTAGAAGCTTGTCCTGGTGATCTGACATATGCAGTTGCCTGAGACTGCAGCGTCTAGAGGGAACATTGGAGTACTAACATTTCACAGGGACGTACGGTGTTGTTTACAAGGCATTGGACACCAAGCACAACAATCGAGTTGTCGCTTTGAAAAAAATCCGACTTGAATCTGAGGATGAAGGGGTTCCTTCGACAGCGATTAGAGAGATTTCTCTCTTGAAAGAAATGCGAGACGATAATATAGTAAGGTTGTACGATATAATCCACTCAGACTCTCACAAATTGTACTTGGTGTTTGAGTTTCTTGACCTAGACTTGAAAAAATATATGGAGTCTATTCCTCAAGGAGTTGGATTGGGTGCGGATATGGTCAAGCGATTCATGAATCAACTCATCAAGGGCATCAAGCATTGTCATAGCCACCGTGTCTTGCACCGTGATTTGAAGCCGCAAAATTTATTAATAGACAAAGAAGGTAATTTGAAGTTGGCTGATTTTGGGTTGGCAAGGGCGTTTGGTGTACCTTTGAGAGCTTATACCCATGAGGTTGTCACATTGTGGTATAGAGCACCCGAAATTTTACTTGGAGGTAAGCAATACTCCACCGGTGTCGACATGTGGTCAGTTGGTTGCATATTCGCAGAGATGTGCAACCGTAAGCCCTTGTTTCCTGGTGACTCGGAAATTGATGAAATTTTTCGAATTTTCCGTGTTTTAGGTACTCCTACAGAAGAGACATGGCCAGATGTTATATACCTCCCTGATTTCAAGACCACGTTTCCAAAATGGTCGAAAAAGAATCTTGCCGAGTTTGTTCCTTCTTTAGATCCCGATGGAGTTGATTTACTCGAGAAGATGTTGGTTTATGACCCAAGTCATAGAATCAGTGCAAAAAGAGCATTGATCCACCCTTATTTTCTGGAAGATACAGAAAATCCTGATAGCTTTCCTAGATCCGTAATCATGAGCTAAAAAGTTTTTTCATAATACTAAACTATACCATTACTGCTGCATAATATATATAATCACTCAATGAATAAAGCATTCTATCAACATCATCGTGGACGGCAGTAGTACGTAAAATACGAAACCGCTGTTGCAGTCGAAGCATCACGTTCGTTTTATTTCACAGTACAAGCAATAAAGTATAATTAACGAGTTTTACTCTATCAGTAGTAGCTATTATGTATTAATCATAATGGTACAAACCACACAAGCTACCTGACTGTTAGAGAAGAAGATACCAATAAAATGCTATTATAAAAAGTAAGGTAAATAACCTGTATCGGCAAGCTTCTTTTCTTCCTGCTTCCAGAGCATCAGAAGAATCCCTCACTGTGGTATCAGTCGCCATGGCCACGACAATTGCTGGGTGGAGCTCACTCAATGGCCTACCCCCCATATTGTTGGTATGATCGTCCTCGTGTTCGTTAAGTTCTTTAAAGAAACGTTTTAGCCTGGTTATATCTTCTATCATAGACATCACACGATCACTAGTCTTGTCGCTTTTGTCACTTAAGTTCAGCAAGGCCTCAAAACTATTTTCATTAAAGTATGTCAAATCTTGTATCTGTCTGTCTATCCATTCATAGCGTAAATTGATGCTGCAGTGAATACCCTGTATCTTCTTCAATTGTTCAGAAGCAAAGCTGCTTTTTGCATTTCTATCAAGGTTGAAATCGTCAGTTTCGTATACACTGGTTGTTGTAGAATTCGGCGGCTCAGTATGCAAGTCCAAGTTAGATTCTTTGTCACTATTTGAGTCAAGATCGGATACAAATAAGTACTCTTCGTCTTCTAATACAGTCGAAGGCCCCAAAAGTGGTGATATTCCTTGCTCCTTGCTTCTTTTAAGCACATCCTCCAGTATTATTGCACGCGTTATTGTATTTGCTTCTTCCGCTGGGTAGTCCCAATTAATCTTGGTACTGTTTTCACGAGCCAGCGCACTGACCTTGATGCCATTTCTTTTCCTATCTAAAAACAGTCTCACTGTACTGCCACGATACCTTTCTTTTCTCGTCTGAGTTTCACGGCACTCGAGAAGCTTTGTCATACCTTTCAACCGTGTATTATCATTGATAGTTCTATATCTTTGACAATTACTAACAAAAAAAAAACCTATTTCTTCAGGTAAGTTCCCACTTCAACGTCTAATCTAAGCTTCAAAAATGCCAAGAAGACCCTTTCAGAAGAAGAACGCTTAACACTCTTATTGCAAGTATCTGATGAGAAAAATTGTGAGTATGATATAGGTTTAGACTTGTGCCAAAATAGGAAACCAAATGATCTGCGAGCTTTTGCCTTTTCGCGAGTTTTACAGTTTACTGTGTTTGCTAATTTTACAGTTTATTTTAGATGAAAAACTAACGCTAATTCTATTTGAAAGATAGTAATCATATAATACTTTCAAAGCGCTAGCTATTTTGCACTGCAGAAGCTCTCATTATTGATTTCACTTGCTGGAAAAGAGTTTAATATGGGACCCCGCTACTCTTCTGGAAGCAGTGGAGGGAGTGATGGCTACTACGACAGTTACTACGATAGTTACTACGATGGGTACTATGACGGCTACGGCGATGAAGGATATGATTATAGAGGATCATACAGAGGCAACCACCGGCCTCGAGGAAGGGGATCGTATAGAGGAGGACGAGGTTTCCTGCGTGGTAATGGCTCTTATACAAGCAGAGGTGGATATCTGAGTAGGTATGGTGGATACCCGTCTGCAAGCAGAGGCAGAGGACATGGATACTACGGGAATGATAGACCTCGAGATAGCCCGGACTCAAATGCCCATGAGTCTGCAAGCTTACATGACGATAGTTATAGCAGTAATATGTCAGAAGACAGCACACATGGCTCGTATGCGGGCCATCTGTATGGACGTGGAGGCGGCTATCGCGGAAGTCACAAATACTCATCGAAGCCAAGAGCCTCTTTCTTCAAACCTAGGGATGGTGGCGGGTCTCCCATTGTAAAAAACAAGGAATCTGGAGCTTACTCATCCTCGCACTCTGCTTCTGAGACCCCCGGCCAATGGCCACTGCATGAATCTCGGACCTATTCGTGTCCGTGGATCTCCATTCTTCAAATTGATGACCCTGACTCAAAAGCCAGATTAGAGCAGTACCAAGAAGAACAAGATAAGATAGACAAAAACATCCTCGATTTGCAGCATTCTCGTTGGAAGCTCGAGGTTTCCCTAGCAAATTTGAACAGGCATGCTAGAAAGGAAGAATTGATGGTTCAATTAACAAATGAGAAACTAGAAGAATTCACATTTATATAATCATATTGTATCATAGCTTAGTGTAGTTTAATCCAGTAAATGTTATAATTTTCGCCTGTCCATTGATCTTGAGCGGTAGTTAATCCATCGCATTTTCTAAATACGACATTAGATAATGTGAGTACCAGTTTTTTTTTTCTCAAGGTACTTTTCCAGCAAACTAATATAATCTATTTTATTATTACAACTGAAACCATTATGGGACTCTGTCAGATCACTTCGCAGCTTGCGGATTGTAAAGTAGTCCAAGGCTTGATTTATGTTGCCTTGGGAGTTGGAATTTTGAAGCTCACAACTTTAGGCTTGAGCACAGCGGCGTTGATTCTTGATCTATTTCTTCTCCCTGCAAAGGACTTAAAAACGTATGGAGCCAAGAAAGATACTTGGGCGGTCGTAACAGGTGCTTCTGATGGTATAGGAAAAGAATACTCATTGCAATTGGCTTCAAAGGGCTTCAATATATTGTTAGTGTCAAGAACTCAATCCAAGTTGGAATTGCTTGCCACTGACATTGAAACCAAGTACAAAGTGAAAACAAAGGTGATTGCTTTTGACGTTTCCACTGACGAAGAAGCTAACTACACTCATATCAAAAAAGTCGTTGGTGAGTTGCCTGTAACTGTCCTCATTAATAATGTTGGTAGATCACACTCGATTCCCGTCCCATTCTTGGAAACAGAGGATAGCGAATTGAGGAACATCATCACCATTAACAACACTGCCACCTTGAAAATTACCCAGGCCGTTGCTCCTGCTATCCTCGAGACAGTGAAAGCGAAAAAGGGAATTCGTGGGTTGATCGTAACCATGGGCTCCTTCGGAGGATTGTTCCCAACACCATACTTGGCAACCTATTCCGGATCCAAAGCTTTCTTGCAGTCATGGTCTGCCGGTTTGGCTGGTGAATTAGGTCCTCAGGGCGTGGATGTGGAACTCGTCTTGTCCTATCTTGTTACATCTGCCATGTCTAAGATCAGACGTACATCCGCCACAATTCCTGATCCACGCAGTTTTGTCGCCTCCACTTTGAAGTCATTGGGTCGTCGCGGTGGTGCTCAGGATAGATTTGCTACCTCGACACCTTACTGGACGCATGCTTTGATGCACTTTGCAGTCGAGAACACTGTCGGGGTCTACTCTAAAGTTGCAAACTCGATCAACTTGAGTATGCACCGCTCTATTCGCACCAGAGCATTGAAGAAAGCTGCTCGTAACACAAAATCTGACTAGCTACGTATACTTCTAGAGTTCAATATGTTATGTCACCTTACAGTAGCTCATTGACATCTGTAGATACTTACACTCTGCCACTGTGTGGAACTAATCGTAGATGGTGTCATGTGATATATAATCACGTGCTTGTTCCTTCTAGAAACTTCTCGAAGCGGCAGTATAGCGTCCAAGTATAACAGGTTAGTAGGATGAACGCTGGAATAATATTTAAAGCAATCAATAGTTAGCCAATCAGTAGTTTAACGATAAAGGCTACTAGTTAAAGTGGATAAAGAAAAATCAAGTATTAGGTAAACATGGTAAAGGAAACTAAGCTCTACGACTTGTTGGGCGTACTGCCCTCGGCCAGCGAACAAGAGTTGAAGAAAGCATATAGAAAGCAGGCATTGAAATATCATCCTGACAAGCCTACAGGAGATACAGAAAAGTTTAAAGAGATATCAGAGGCATTCGATATTTTGTCCAATGCAGATAAGAGACAGGTGTATGATGATTATGGATTGGAGGCTGCCAGAGGTAATGCACCTGCGGGTGGTAACCCATTTGCTAACGGAGGTACAAGCTCTGGTGGTGCTAGTCCATTTGGATTCAGCACAGGTGGATCTGGGTTTTCACAGGCAGATGCCTTCAACATATTCTCCCAAATGGGAGGTTTCGGCATGAGTGACGATGGATTTGGATTTAGCAGCTTTGGGGGTAATGGCTTTGGAGGCGGTGGTTTTAGCAAATCAAGTGGTTTCGGTGGCATGCCAGGTGGCTTCGGCGGCGGGCACTCATCTAGGTCGCGCCCTGAGCCTGATACAGTCACGATTTCATTGCCAGTGTCATTAGAAGATCTCTTTAATGGAGGTGTTAAGAAGATGAAGTTGAATAGAAAGGGCATTAATGGCACTAAGGAAAGCAAAGTTATGAGCATCAACATCAAGCCAGGTTGGAAAGCTGGTACGAAAATCAACTTCACCAACGAAGGTGACTACCAGCCTGAGTGCCAGGCCAGGCAAACTGTTCAGTTTGTCCTTGAGGAAAAGCCACATCCAGTGTTTAAGAGAGAGGGCAACGACTTGAAAATGACTTTGCCCCTCTCTTTCAAAGAATCCTTATGTGGTTTCAACAAGGAAATTAATACTATCGACGGCAGAAAAATCTCCCTTTCTAGATCGAGCCCTGTCCAGCCAAATACTTCAACAACATACCCAGGATTAGGTATGCCTATAAGCAAGCTGCCGGGCTCCAGAGGAGACTTGCATGTCACTTTCAAAGTGGACTATCCCTTGTCTCTCACTCCAGAGCAAAAGCAGATCATAAACCAATACTTTTAAACAAAAACGAGATACCTAGGATCCACATTTCAATTAATTTAAAGTCAAGTTATATCAAACACTTATAGAGATGCATTTTTAATTTTTATCTTTTCTAAAGTCCAATCTTCATGATTGCTATCAACCATTACAAATCTACAATAAAGTCCAGAGAGATGCCGAGTTTGTATTTCATATATGTGTATAATCGTACTTAAATCCTCATAAATCAATCAATAATTTCATGAACAGTGAATTTCTAGTTAGTGTAGTGTCGGTACGAATTTGTGATTCGAAGTATTAAGTCAATCATTTATAAATAAGGCGATAGAACAAGAACAACAATGTCGGTCATCTTGGCATCTGCTGGGTATGACCATACTATTAGATTCTGGGATGCACTTACAGGTGTATGCTCAAGAACTATACAACATACCGACTCACAAGTCAATAGATTAGAAATTACGTCGGACAAAAGATATTTAGCAGCAGCAGGTAATCTTTACGTTAGATTATATGATATTAAACACGTTGATAATTCTGGTGTATCAAAGGACGATAGCTCTTCTCGAGCCAATAATTCCAACCCTGTATTGACTTTCGAAGGCCATACTAATAATGTAACATCATTAGCTTTTCAGATAGAAAACAAGTGGATGGTGACGTCCCTGGAGGATGGAACGGTTAAAGTATGGGATACAAGGGCTCCTTCAGTACAGCGAAACTTCAAGCATAACTGCCCGGTTAATGAGGTTGTGATACATCCCAATCAGGGAGAATTGATCAGCTGTGACCAGGATGGAAACGTCAGAGTGTGGGACTTGGGGGAAAACCGATGCACGCATCATTTAGTGCCTGAAGATGACGTGCCAATAAACTCGTTGTCCGTTGCTAGTGACGGTTCTATGCTAGTCGCTGGAAATAATAAAGGTAACTGCTACGTGTGGCAAATGCAAAATCAAAGAGATACAACATCTTTAACGCCCGCTACGAAGTTCAGGTCGCACCTGAAATACATTACTAGGGTTGTTCTTTCTATTGACCTGAAGCATTTAGCAACCTGTTCAGCCGATCATACTGCGAGGATTTGGTCTACAGAGCAAAACTTCAATTTGGAAACTACTTTACATGGGCATCAACGATGGGTTTGGGATTGCGCCTTTAGTGCCGACAGTGCTTATTTGGTTACTGCTTGCTCCGACCACTATGTAAGATTGTGGGATCTTTCCAATAGTGAGACTGTGAGACAATATAATGGACACCACAAAGGTGCTGTTTGTGTTGCATTAAACGATGTATAAAGTACAGTTATGATAATTCTGAGGTTCTTTTCTGTTTGAGTTCACTACAATTACCAGCAACTCTTTTTGCATTACACTTTTTCCAAATTCTCAATTGAACAACTTTTCTAAGTATAGTCGAAATTATAGACAAGTTCAATGGCATGTTCATCCTAACCACTAGGTACATTAAAAAAACACTTTTGGTAGATTTGAGCTATATATTTTACACATAACGACTTCATCTATTATTACAATATTCAAAGAAGTCCAATTCCTTGTAAATCTTTTCTTCTGCCATTATTGCATGTTATTTCCGCCTTATACTTTAGAGTATCTTACCGTGTGCTATAAGTTGGTTATCAGAATGGTGTTGATTTGTTCTATTAGAGAGGCCTAGCATTATTTACCAATAGGAATCAAGCTTCACGTTATATTTTACAAAAGCTCTAGTGTACAACACTGTGCCATTAATGATTGTTGTATCTTTAGTGAAAGTACATTGACCATCTCATTCATGTGACATTCTCAGGAATAAATGCTCCAAGGGTTTCACAAGGCGTTGAATGGCTTCGAAGACAATAGATGGGGTTTGGCTGTAAATCTTGTAAATAGTAACATTTCATAAAAACATAAAATTCTCTTCCCGTCTTCTGAAAAGGATTGGAAGGATATGCGACACTCCGGTACCTATTATGACTTCTAGTTTGGAAGATCTAAAGTCTTACTGCAAGAGAAAACCTCTATAGATTCTCAAATAACACGAATGTGTGAGTTATGTATGAAATGCACGAATATAACCTAGTAAACTACTTAAAAGAATCTTGTGATGTGAATACCGTTTTTCCGTAACCTGATACGCTCCTACTGGGAATACTGTGACTCTATAAAACATTTGCTTATCCGGAAAGTGCAACACTCTTTTAGTAAAAAAAATCGACATTGTGGGACACTATGAGAGGATATCATTACCTTTTCCTAAGATGCTTTCAAAACTGGCGCTATCATAGTTCAATGCCATATTATCATTATTACCGTCTCTTCCAGATAGATTACCATAAGCGCCATCCAACAAATCAACAAAAGATGTATTTGAATCAGCCTGAGATACATCTTGATGTATCTCCCTCTGTTCTAGTATTTTGGAATTGTCTTTGGTATCCTTAAGCTCTTTGTTTTCAAATTCCTCCAGCATCATACCTCCAACTTCAAAGCACCAATTAATATATTCATCCACCCAGCATCTTAGCATCCACCAAGCACCAAAACTTTGACCACCTCTCAAGCTTATTTCTCTAAGGCATGCAGTGAAAAAGTTACTTAAAACGAGTGTAAAGAGCCTGGGGTTCACCTTTGCAAATTTTGAAGGTAGATCGGCCAAGAAGTTCGAGCACCTGATAAGCGAAGGTTGCAAAGATTCTTGGGATGAATCATTGAAAAGATCCAAGAAGTCGGAATTTAAAACCTTTAATAGTGTCTCAACATTTTCCTTGGAACAGGGGACTTCTCGTAAAACTATCTCCTTGATATCTAGCTTCATCCAATCGTTTACCATGTTTTGTTTCTCTGCTGAATTATTGAATATTTTTGATACGACAGCACCGGTCTCTATCACTTTAATCAACCTATTAAGTATAGAGAGAAATGACTTAGCAAGGTTGAGTTTCATTTTCATGAACTCCCTTGGAACCTTATTCTGTAAGGAGGAGGACAATCTATCCAAGTAATTAGAAGAAATATACTTCAATTGTAATAAAACTTCAGATGGAACGGTTTGGTGCTGTAATTTGGTAATCAACTTAGTCATGGCTCTATACATGATTGAATCACATTGTACCACCCAAGGTAACATCGACTCGTGAGTATATAGTTTGAATACCGGAACCGTTAATATGCCACTGAACCCATTAAAAGAAGAAAATAATTCATTAACTCTCATAAACCTTAGGAATTCAAAAACGGAAGTACAATGTATTTTCTTTAGCGAATAAAGAGTATCCGCGATGTCATAGTCAGTGTCTTTAGGCAAGTAAGGATAAATAGAAGGTAAGCTTAAAGGTGCTCCATTATCACTCTTCAAAGAGATATCTATTGAGTTGAATAAACCTGAAATATATTTCAAGTTTAGATGCTGAAATTCAGATGGAATCTGCAACTCCATTGGAGATGAGACGTTAGATAAATATGCAGAAGTCATGCCGGGGCTATTTGACAAAGTTGGAGTGTTAGGGTTATTCTGCAACGGAGAATCAGTTCTCCCTGGTGTTGATGCTTCCATTGGTGAGTCTGCAGACTGGGTGGACTGTTCACCAATAAGTTTAATGCCACAGTAATGATACTTAGATTGCCCTCTCATTCCTAATCGTCTAGTAGTCAAGTTAGGGAAAGATATTCTGACCAACTTACCGAAACTAGCGGGTGACAATGGCTTTAAGCTGTGTTCGGCGCAAACTTGAACATACCTTGCGTATATCCTATTCCTGGGAACAACAGCTGTAGGAGATGACTCGCAAGAATTTAATAACCAAACCATACCAAAAATTTGACGCTGTCTTTCCTTGCTCGTATCCTTTCCTAACAGGGTAGTTTTAGTTTCAGGAACGGACGAATCATTCTCGATAGACTTTATTCTCTTCGCCAATTCGGACAATGGCAATCTAAAATAACTCAACGCAATCTGCTTAAGTTCGTTATCTCCCTCATCACCTGGGGCCCCATAGTCTGACCTTCTTGATCTCTTGCGAGACAAGTAAGGAGACTCGCCTCCCAGATTTGCTGAAACATTGTCAACCGGAGTGACTGCCCTGTTTGGAATTGCTGTCTTGTTCCCATCTATAACATTGGCCTGCATAATAGGATCAACAGGACTGGATTGGGCATTCTGTCCAAGTCGACCCTGGTACTGAGCATGAAAGCTGTATGACGGAGATTGATCTTGAGTAAAATTCGGATGCGAGTACATTGGCAGCTGATTCTGATACGGCATTGGCGCCATGTATTGCCTCCCCATGTCAAACTCTCCGGTAGGCATGTTGTAATGCAGCACCAACTGACCGTCCTGAGTATTGCTTGTGTTCAAAAATTCTTGCTCAGAGCGCTGGAGATGTGGGTGCATCTTGTAGGACTGGAAGCTCGGGTGGTTTATGGGCAGCCCTAAAAATTCCTCCTCTTGCTTGACCTTAGTATGCGGCAAGAATGCACTCGAGATGTGTGGGCCTTCTTTTAGAGGAGGGCATATTGTTCCCATTTCTCCATCTCCCTGTCCGTGCCCTGGAAACATGTAATGTTGGTTTTCCGATTTATTGTTCATATATTACTCCTGTTACTTTTTACCATCCAATTCGTCAATTCTATTGCTTTAAACCTCTACCCTACCAATATGGACTTCTGTATATATGCTTTCCTACTCGATTTTTTTTTCGTTTCACGAAAAATGCCGATGCCCTAAACCAGGAAAAATCTTCCTTCTACCAGCTCTCCAACTCCTATGTTTGGCTTAGTTCCGTCCTACTTAGCTAACAAAGAGAAAAGGAGAACAAAAAACTAGTAATGTTATAAAGTTCTGAGGGAGAATTTTTGAAATTAGAAGAAATTTAAACAATATAAACACCCATGTTCCAGCACACTACCTCCCTTACAATGATATTCAGAGCGCTGCGTTAAAAATTACCAAACTCTGACTACACTAAGAGCAACGTAATGTCCCCAATGGAGGGTTACTATGGTTTCTCTTTATTATTATCTTCGCTGAAGACTTACTGCAAACTAAAAGCATCAAAAGAGCTTTGAGGTGTCGAGATTAAAAGCAAAAGTTCTACTCTCATCGTGGTCTATTCTGCAATTAAGTACGAGCGGCATCAGAGCGCCGAAACGAGTGGCTAGTTTGCAAAGCGTATCAGGAGTTGGTCGAAGCAAGCGTAAGTGTAGATATGATTGTACATGAATCATAGCATCTTGTAGGCTACGACGCAAAGCCTCACAAGACCCAGGCAACATATTGCCCGGATTGCTAATATATCTCGTGCGATGGTTGCAGAGGCATCCAGGTGGTTCATAATCGTATGTGTTCATTCTCCCATGCAAGATACTACTAGGGGCCTGAAGGCGCACCCTGTGGTGGTAAAAATTTGAGCAAATCGGGAAGCGTTCCTGCCCACATAAGGCTGCTTTCACCTTACCCCATGGAATGTACACACGGTGCTGTGTACTCTGTTTATCAATCTGTTGTATGCATCAAGGATCCCCCTGGAATGCGATCTTGAGGGCTTGCTGGTATATTTATATCACACTTACGTTGCTTCTTATCACCCACATTAGTGTCAGTGTCAGGAAAACAGCCTGCATTACCCTTTGTATCTGCGCATTACCCCTACACTTGGTGGTTGGTGGTATTTTACCTGTGCGAGTTCCTGGAACCAAACATTTTGCACCTTTTTTGATTTTACCACTCGTGGCGCATCTAATCATGCTCCGTGGCTCTATTGGCGTAATGCCATGCACCCAATGTAGTTCAGCTTAACTTCCAGCCAGAGTGTGTATGTGTAACTCACTTGTGTGTGTGTTGCGAAATGGCAGCCGATGTCAATTATCGAATATGTCGTGATGTCGCAATGTCGCTTGTATGGCCTGCAAAAAATGATTTAACCTCATCTCATCAGGATGATATACTTTTCAGCGGCACTTGTCAAGACTACATTGTTATCATCACTAACAAAGATGGCAGTGTTAAATTCCAATCCAGAAGTTCTTTTACGCAAGAGAAAAAATAATGAGAGGAAAAAATTAGAGAAGCAAGAGGAGGCCAGAAAGCGTCAGTTGGAACAGCAAAGGAGAAAAAATAAGGCAAGGGCCAACAAGTTTATTCGGGCAGAAACATTGGTCTCTAACCACAAATCAAATTTCTTGGAAAGAAAGAGAATCAAAAACATTGCAAAATATGAACAGAAAGAAAGAAAATTGAACAAAGATATTACTGCTAGTGGTGAAGCAAAGCTTTTATTTGTTATTCGTCTCCCCGACCACACCAAGGGCTTAAAAATCCCATACAAGGCTGCTAAGGTCTTGGAGGTTCTCCGTTTAAAGAAAAACAATACAGGTGTTTTTGTTAAAGTTACACCCACCGTAGAGTCATTGCTAAAGTTAATGTCTCCTTATGTTGTTGCCGGAAAACCATCATTAACCTCGATCAGAAAGCTTTTCCAAAAAAGGGCCAGTGTATCTGTTATTGATGAAGAGACTAAGGCACCCAAAGTCATAAAACTAGACAACAATGCCGTGGTTGAAGAGAAGTTTGGCGATGACTTGGGTTTAATCTGTATAGAAGATATCATTCACGAAATCGCCAGTCTTGGAGAAAACTTCAAAGCTGTCAGCTTATGGCTTAATCCTTTTGTTATGAACACTCCTGCTAATGGCTGGGGTCCCCAAGCTAAGCTAGCAAGAATACAATACTCGAATGAACGCAAAAGAAAAATAAGTTTGGCTGGTAGTACGTCATTACAAGAAATAGATATAGACCAGTTCATTGATGAACAAAATTGATTGCATGTTTTCCTTCTTTTTGATTTATAGGACCATGAAAAATAGTATTGTCATAAAGTGATTCACTCTAAATAATAATAATAATGTCTATAGTGTAGAAGGTTTCAATTTTTTTTCCGTCATTTTAGCTATACGCGTAAACTGAATTATATCAAACGTTAACACAACATGACATCATTCGAGTTCTTTCAACAGATCGAAACCAGCCCAACCCATAAATACAAACTTCTTCAGTTGAATGATGATCTATTAAAGTACATGAGCAAAAATGAGGGAAAACTCCATATCAAATCTTCAGATGAAGAGTCGCATCATCTTGTACTATGTACATCAGACAAGACCTGGAAAGTACGACAGATGAATCACTCCAATGATGTGATACTTGCCAATGACATGAGAAGAAATGAGCTGGGTTTCCAGGTCGGTCATCGTGCCCAAGAAGATAATGGGTACCCTATTCTCGTCGGCTTTAGTAAGTTTACGTACGAGTACGAGCTTTCACGAACTCAAGGCTCAATAAGTACGACCGGGGTTCCAACATTTAATGGCAATATCAACTCACATGAATTACGCGAAGTACATGGATTGACCGTGGATGATGTCAGACAGAATCTGCCCATATCTGATGGCGAATTTAGCGATTCTTGGTTCAAAATCGGGGGCTGCGAAGTCGCCAATAAAGCAGTAATACTCTCTGAAGACTTCATAACTACATGTCTAAACGTTCTAATCGGCCTTCTTATTGCGAAGAATGTTGAGCTCGACTCTAGCATACCTAATATAGACATAGACACAATATCGAAACTAATGGGTCAGGAAGATGATAGAATACTGAAGCAAGTATGCATGACTATAATTTACAAATTTGGCAATGTCGATCCACAAGCATCCAAGTTTGCACTATGTAACAGGGAGGTAGCTCGATGGTATGGAATCTTAACTTTGAAAAATACTATGTCGCAGCTCATAAGTCCCAATGAATTTCTTATAAAATGGAAGTCAGCATTACCTTTGTTTTATAATACTCCCATAGATCTCTCCTATCTCATCGGATTTTACTGCTCCCCGTCTCCTGGTATGTTGCAATATCTCGATCCAAATTCGCTCAGTCGAGGCGACCTTCATTTACGTATAAAAGAGTTATTCTCCATTACCAAAGAGTGGGACTATGATGAGTTTCTTCCTCTAGTGTTGGATTTCATACCAGAGGGGAAAAAACCTGAAGCCATAATATTGAAATATGCTCGAAGAAGGCGTGTTTCAAAAAACAAGTTCATTGTGAACCCTAGGTAACGATTAATCATGGTGTGTATATAATCTCAGTGATTCCGTAGTCATTTCGAAAGCCGATGCAACAACTTTCCAACGTTTATAAATTATCTAGTCAATCATTTTACGCTAGTGGTGACCCAAACCAAATGGATAAAACTTTGTTTTTCATATCCCTTGTCGTACGAATTCCATTCCTAGTATCATAACTATCAATCACATTACTAACTAACGTAGAGCGGTGGATGCGCTGGAACTGCGACGGATCTAGCATTTTTCCCAATAGACACGATTAAGACTAGACTTCAAGCTCGAGGAGGTTTCTTCGCCAATGGAGGCTGGCGAGGTATCTACAAAGGATTGGGATCATGTGTCGTCGCCTCTGCACCATCAGCATCTTTATTTTTCATTACTTACGATTCCCTCAAAAGATATTCAGCGCCGTATATTCAGCTGGATGTGTCAAGACATATGATGGCAGCTTCTTGTGGTGAAGTAACTGCTTGCTTAGTTCGTGTTCCTGCCGACGTCATAAAGCAAAGAACACAAGCTGGTTTTAAGGGAGCAGGGTTGAAAGCCTCATCCTGGTCAAATTTCCTATACTTGCTTCAAAACAGATCGGGCGAGGGTTTGATCCGTGGACTTTACCGTGGTTGGAATACCACTATTATGAGAGAAATACCGTTCACTATCATCCAGTTTCCTTTGTATGAGAGACTCAAGAAAGAATGGTCCCTTTACGAAAATTCGAGCATATCTTTAGCTAAAGGTGCAGTATGTGGATCGATTGCAGGAGGAATTGCTGCGGCTTCTACAACACCTCTTGACGTTTTGAAGACCCGTATAATGCTCCATGAGAGCAGAGTTCCCGTTTTCACCTTGGCCAAAACTATACTTCGAGAAGAAGGTTACACAGCATTTTTTAAAGGCATGGGACCAAGAACTTGCTGGATTGGCGCTGGTGGTGCTGTCTTTTTGGGCTGCTATGAACTAGTTAGTTCGACTCTAGAGCCATACTTTGCTGCTCCTACACTCCACTAGTTATACTTAGCATATATATTCCTACATATAATTACTGTTGACACAAAATTATCATGATAGAGTATTTTTTCCTGTGGTGGCGAACATCGGAAATCGTTTATGATACATAAAGTAGGCCATGATGTTCAGTAAAAGCATAAAAGCTACACCCTTTTTAAAGAATGCCGGCTTTGCTAGAGCATTTGCCGAGAATATTCGGCAATTTTCTCACGGCTTCCCTTCACGGATGGCTCTGAAAGGAAAGGATATACATACTTCCACCATAGTGGAACCTCCGAAAGTTCAACCACCAGAAGGATCTACTATCAGCTTGAAAAGCTCGACCAGAGATGATTCAATGTTTGGTACAAGACCTATTTATTTGGACGTTCAAGCTACAACTCCTACAGACCCCAGAGTATTGGATAAGATGTTGACCTTCTACACAGGTTTATATGGTAATCCCCACTCCTCGACTCACGCTTACGGATGGGAAACTGAAAAAGAGGTAGAGAAAGCCAGAGCATATGTTGCTGAAGTAATAGGAGCAGCTCCAAAAGAAATCATTTTCACTTCCGGTGCCACGGAGACAAATAATATGGTGATCAAAGGTGTCCCTCGGTTTTACAAGAAGACCAAAAGGCATATTATAACAACACAAACTGAACACAAATGTGTGTTGGACTCAGCAAGACATATGCAAGACGAAGGTTATGATGTAACATATTTGCCTGTAAACAGCGAAGGCCTTATCAGTTTGGATGATTTGAGAAAAGCCATCCGCAAAGATACATGCTTGGTGTCAATTATGGCTGTTAATAACGAAATCGGTGTGATCCAGCCGTTGAAAGAGATCGGTGAAATATGTCGAGAGCATAAGGTGTTTTTCCACACCGATGCAGCACAAGCCTACGGTAAGATTGATATTGACGTTAACGATATGAAGATCGATTTGTTGTCGATCTCTTCGCATAAGATTTACGGGCCTAAGGGTGTAGGTGCCTGTTATATAAGAAGACGTCCTAGAGTCAGGTTGGAGCCTATCATTACTGGTGGAGGACAAGAAAGAGGTTTGAGATCAGGAACATTAGCTCCTCCCTTAGTTTGCGGTTTCGGAGAAGCTGCAAGATTGATGAAAGAAGAGCTGAAGTATGACAGAGCATATATAGACAGGCTCTCTGAGAAGTTGAAGAAGGGATTGTTATCTATACCTTCAACCCAATTCAATGGAAGCACCGATCCTAAGTATCAGTACCCCGGTTGTATCAATGTGTCCTTTGCTTATATTGAAGGGGAGTCACTATTAATGGCCTTGAAAGATATTGCTTTGTCATCAGGCTCTGCTTGTACCTCCGCATCTTTGGAACCATCATATGTATTACACGCATTGGGTGCTGACGATGCATTAGCTCACTCATCTATAAGATTTGGTATTGGCAGATTTACTACGGAGGCGGAGATAGATTATGTCATTAACGCAATTAATGAGAGAGTTGAGTTTTTAAGAAAGATGTCACCATTATGGGAGATGGTACAAGAAGGTATTGATTTGAATTCTATTGAATGGAGTGGGCATTAATGCATTTATACGTCGCTAGTATATATGAGTAGTTGTATATTGTTTTATTTATTCCGATAACGGCATTTTTTATGCGAAACCGGTATTTTTGTGGTAGTATTTTCGAGCTTGGGCGCACTGTACATCTGGTAGCTGTGTCGGTACCTCCAGATTTTCCAAACTATACTAGAAGACAATTAAGAATAACAAATGAGTCAACCAGAACAAAAGAAGCCCAAGGTAGAGATCACTAAGACCATTACCGTCTTACCTGGAGATCATGTCGGTACTGAAATTTGCAATCAAGCCATCAAGGTATTTAAGGCTATAGAAGAAAATACCCCATACAAGAACATTCACTTCGATTTTAAGGAGCACCTTATAGGAGGTGCGGCCATTGATGCTACTGGTAATCCATTGCCGGATGAAACTCTTGCAGCTGCTAAGAAGTCGGATGCTGTGCTTCTTGGTGCGGTTGGAGGTCCAAAATGGGGCACTGGTTCCGTCAGACCTGAGCAAGGTTTATTGAAGATCAGAAAGGAATTGAACTTGTACGCCAACTTGAGACCTTGTAACTTTGCTTCTGACTCTTTACTTGAGTTATCACCTTTAAAACCAGAGTTAGTTAAAGGAACTAATTTCACTGTCGTCCGTGAATTGGTAGGAGGTATTTACTTTGGTGAGAGACAAGAACAGGAAGAATCTGATGACAAAAAGAGCGCATGGGACACTGAAAAGTACACCGTTGACGAGGTTGCCAGGATCACTAGAATGGCAGCTTTTATGGCTTTGCAGCACAATCCACCTTTGCCTATCTGGTCGCTTGATAAAGCGAATGTATTAGCTTCTTCTAGGTTATGGAGAAAGACTGTTGACGAAATTATCTCAAAGGAATTTCCTCAGTTGACAGTGCAGCATCAGTTGATCGACTCTGCTGCTATGATTTTAGTGAAAAGTCCCACCAAATTGAATGGTATTATAATCACCTCTAACATGTTCGGTGATATCATTTCTGATGAAGCCTCGGTTATTCCTGGCTCCTTGGGTCTTCTTCCCTCTGCCTCTTTGGCCTCCTTGCCTGATTCCAATACTGCATTTGGTTTGTACGAACCTTGCCATGGTTCTGCTCCAGATTTACCAAAAGATAAGGTTAACCCTATTGCCACAATTTTGTCAGTAGTAATGATGCTAAGATTATCTTTGGATTGTCTTAAGGAGGCTGAGGCACTTGAAAAGGCAGTTGAAAAGGTATTAGATTCGGGTATAAGAACAGCCGATTTACGTGGTAACAGTTCAACTACGGAAGTTGGTGACGCCATCGCAAAAGCTGTTTCTGAGATTTTGAAAAGCTCTTCTTCGGCATAGTATCGTAGTCGTTTCTCGTAATGTATCATATATATCTATGTAAAATTTTCAAACGAAAGATCAGGATTGTTTTCGATCATTTGACCAGACTGAAACACTGTAATTTCCACGCACATTAGAGCTATTTCTGCTAGAAAGCTTTTCTTCCTTCTGTTCTCCAAGGCGTGTGTGCACAGCAAGCAGCGGTGCTTGAGAATGCTATTTTTCCTTTTCTTCATATATGGTTTTCTCCGAATCTAAACTATCTTGAAGCTCTGAACAAGAAGAATACATACTTGGTGCATCTCTAACGGAATAAAATTCTTCTTCTGTGCTACAGGAATTTAAACGTACTATGCTGAAATTTGATGTATCTTTCAGCATCCAATTTTTGGACGCTGACCTCTGCAAGTCAAGCTTCACTTGCAGCGCAATACGCTCTTCTTGCAAAGCTTCCATGTCTCTTGATCCATCCTCAGTCTGATCACGATTGATATCAGCTGCTTCGGGCAATGCTGTGTTATGCAATTCGTACGGAACCGTATTTAGCTCAGGAATATTTCGCGTCAAAGACTCGGGGTAAGTATTACCTTTTTGTATCCCTTGGGCTCTTGGCGTCCCTAAAATCATAACAGCATTGAATTTTTGACTGCCAAAAATTATCTTGTCTTCATTATCGTGGTGATTCTGTTCTATTTTATCTTCTTTCACTTCTATCCAATTCCTGTCACTGTCCACAGAATCGGCGCGTTTCATTAAAATCTGATTATTATTCTGTTCCGTCTTAGTTAGTTTCCAGTCGCCTCTTTCTTGCTCAGATGAAGTCATCATAACCTCTTTCCTGAGAAAATCTGAACTCACTACTTTATTATCGATCTCCTCCTCGTCACTGTCAATAAGCGCTATTGTTGGGGAGAATGATCCAGACTCTACTAAGCCTTTAATTCTGGGAAATTGGAAATTAGAATGAACTAAAATAGAATTTGTTGTTGTTACTGAACTTACATCGGTAATATCGGCGGCTCCAAATTCATTTTGTTCTCCAGGAATATGGCAATTGTTATCTTGATTATATTGGGCATTATCATTCTTATCAGCATTACGTGAAGCGTTTTCTTCCTTCGAAAGATTCGCTTTTGATTTTATGCTACCTGTCTTCAGTTTTTTCTTTGAAGAGTTACGCGTTGAGTTTGAAAAAAGTTCAAAGCTATCAAGCGAACATCTCATCGAATTCCTAATCTTTCCAACAAGAGATTTTTGTTTCAATGTCCCTAACAGCCTCGAAGAGGATTTGGTATCGATTTTATTAGACATTTCAGGGTTATATTCATTATGAACCGTAGTCACTTGACTCTGAGCTGGTTCAAATGATTCTCCTACTCCATTTGCTGCTAAACTATGCTTAGCTTCAACAAACTCAGGAATAGTAGTTTGTTTATTTTCCTCGTTCGTACTCTTGTGATCGATAAGATCTCGTATCATCATTTTGAAATTTGAATACACTTTGCTAGCAAAGTCTGTATCATTTGAACCAGTCAATTCAAGATAATGGGCAATAATCTTAACTATTTGCCTCCTCAACTCCTTCGCTGAAATAATTTTATCAATCTGTATACAACCTTCACGGCTGTAAGCAATGGTTCGTATTTGATAGTTGTCCAGTATGCATGCTACAATAAGCAAAGAGACTTCATCATACTCTTTGAATATTGTGTAAGGATCATTCACTGTTTTATTCATTAGTAACAACACAGAAGATTTTCCTCTCTCTTCATCGTAAGATTCCCTTTTATAAACTGCCGAATACAAATTCGATATCGATTTTGTAGATTTGAATAGATGAAACGGTCTAGTCTTATGGAGTATTTTAGCCTTTACTATTAGTTCTGTGATTTCGTTTCCAATCGTACTGCCTCCTCCATCAGACTGAACTTCATAATTTCTACTAAAAACATTTTCAAAACTGTTGCTTCTGAACCCATCTTTCAGTGTGCTGGTAAAGGTAAGGAAAGAACCCGGCTCTAATGTATGCAGAGATACGCTCTGATAGCTGGATACTAGAACTTCATTTAAATCTTCCCAGAAAAGAACTTCCATTGAAGGTAAAAGTGAGAGTTTTGGCAAAGGCTTACCATTTACCAATGAATGCATTAAAATGTCTGAAACAGATAATTCATTTGATACAAGTTTTCTTTGATCATAATTTTCATCAATAATGTTAATGAAAAGTAGTCTATCAGAAAAGATAACAAGAACTTCTGTTCTAAACTTATCGGATCTTAATGGCTGTAATGCTTGAATTTCAAATATACCAACCACTTTCCGTGAGAGCCATCCAGTATAAAGATCTGAAGGCCAGTTCAGTGCAATTTCTGACAATATCTTACCAGCAGGAGTAAATACTCTTCCTTTGACATCTCCTTCATCATTAACTGAAGCTAAAGGATCATTATGGCCAAACGCATCTACTACTTGTATCACACTATCATAATATTCCTGCAAAAGAAGAAATTCATTACTATCAGGAGACTCAAAATTCATTAGTTTCAACATTTCTGACTCTAAAACATGGTGAAGGCGATTCACAATAAGCTTTATCTTAGGCAAGTGTACAAGAGATTCGCACATAATAGAATCTATCTCTCGTAGGGTAAAATTCTTCTTGTTTATAGCTTGATTATCAAAAAAATCTGACCCATTAGTCATACAAAACTTTTTTAATCTGTGGCTGTATTCTTTCATATTTGCCTCATGGCGAATGTATGGTTTGTAAAAGTAAGGTAAAATGGTCTTTAGTGCTTTCATGACTTCTAGATAGCCGTAAGGGAAAGCCTTTGATAGTGCTTCTAATAGAATACAGTTTATTCTTGTTATCTCATCAATTGTTGGAGGGAATATCCGGTTTATTTTGGAAAGCCCTCTAGAACGCTTTGAATCCAACACCATAACCCGCAACGGAATTATTAAGTTTTGTAAAATGTTAATCAATCTCAGGGTATAACTTCTTTGGACATCCAAAAGTTCTTTTAAGACCTTCTTGGCAATATCTTCAGACCCTAACTGTAATTTGGTTGGGTGTTCAGGTTCCCGGTAGCTTTTCTCAATTAGTTGAGGAGAGTATTCTAGTAAAGGGTCAAAAAGTTGTTCTAGTTGATCTCCTAGTAAACAAGCCAACATGTTATTTCGCTCCATAAGATCTCTTCCTTCCTTATCTTTTTCTTCATAGACAACATCTATCAAGACCGAGGAGATCATATGTCGTTGCAAAAACCCTTGTTCAAGTAGATACGAGCCTATGTACTTTGGTGTGTGATTTTCAATCAATGTCATTGACCCAGCGAGATATCCAGCACAGGTTTCATCCCATCTCTTCATCAACTTGTCAGGCTTCAAGTGGTGAGAAATCTGACTATAGTTTTTCAAAAGTGAAATTGCAAGAGCTTTTCTTACTTCAGACTTTTTATGCTGAGGAGGTAAATTCTCACAGCTAGGCCAAAACCGAGATTTGTTATCAAGTCTTAAATTCTCAAACACAGAAACACCAAACTTGGTGAAAGATATCGTACAAAGCCTACTGGTGCTCGGATTTGCATAGACCATGATTATGAATTTATCGAAAAACAAATCATCATATCCTTTGAAGTAAACGGCATTACTCAGCAAGGATTCCCAGTCATGTATTTTCCTATTTATCTTTTCAAGTGCGTGCTTGTTCGAAGGTCCAAAATACTTTATGTAAGGGAAGAAAAGTAACGTTTCATTCTCTTGAATGGAAATTAACTTCTTTCTTTTAAAGAACTCTTCATCTTGTTCTCCTGATGCGTATCTTTCATAAAGACCCATTTGAATACAATATTAATTTCCACGATGCATTCAACTTTCCATTATCATCAGGTGTCAAAAATCACAAATCAAAACATCAAAATAAATTGAAATGTAAATAAATTTATCACGTGCTCACTCTCGTGAGTCACTAAATGTTACCGCCCGTGGATCTAAAGGTACACCATTACTACCAATACTGTTACTTTTCATTTGTTTCCTAGTGTATATCAACCGTGCCTCATCAAATCCAATATTGTGTTGTACCATAATTTTTTTAATTTCAGTTTTTGCATTCGATTCCAAACCAGCTCTACTATCCTGGTTCGTAATATTCTCACGTAAATCAAAGTTGTTACTACTTAGACCATTTTCTAAATCTTCCTCAAACCCTGTTGATTCTGGAATCCCACTATATCTTAATCTTCGTCTACTTCTGAACCTGTCATGAGCGGCGGCAATCTTATTTCGGAAGTGGAAACCTACGAGAATAATGATTACCACAGCAAAAAAACAGGCGTCACGAACACTCAATCTCTCTAGAAGCATAATATTTTCAGCAAGTAAGAAAGTATATTCGAGATAAAGTTGGAAGGTGTTTACTTTTATTGCACTAATACAATCGTCTATATTTTGCACTCTCAAATCCATAGCATTAATTCCTCGAAATAATATTAAACTGGTGTGATTACGTAATATGATTCTACAAAATGCTAACGTAGCTTGCAACTTTATAACTTTCTAGCATAGGTAATTTTTAGGTCTCGACCACCATAGTTGTAGTTGTCTAGATTAGCTATCGCTATATCAGCATTTCCCTCTTGTTCGAATTGAATGACAGCGTTACCAGATGGTCTTCCTTTTTCGTTTAACTGGAGCTCTGCCCTGCTAACTTTGCCGATTGTCTCAAAAAGCTCATATAAGTCGTTCTCATTCGTTGCCCAAGGTAAATTTGAAGCGAAGATGGTATTAGACCTTTCTCCTTCGCCCACAACATTATCGGTAAAATCGGTATTCGAAGGTAATGCTTTTTGAGAGTCGCTTTTGTCATCCACATAGTTAGATCTTCTTCCCGGCCGGGTATCCAACCTTCTTCCTTCGATTTCATAACCTTGAAAATACTCAACGGCTCTGGCAGCCTCTTCTTCCGTATTGAATACTACAGTACCAAACCCTCTGGATTTACCCCAATTATCGGTCCTCACGTCAGCCCTAACTACTTCTCCCACTTCACGCATTAAATCTTTTAAAGCTTGCCAGTTTATTGAGAAGGGTAAATTACCTACAAATATCTCTGTACCTGGCTTTGGAGCGAGCAGTTGGTCTCTTGTAGAAGTAGTTTGGCGAGAGTTCCTTTCGTTGTAGCCTTTTGAAAAAGTATCAATGCGGGGAGATTCATCCTTTCTTTTGTCGGAAGGAGGAGGATAATCCTGTCTCACAAAAATTTCACGTCCTAAGAAATCATAATGGTCAAACTTAGATATAGCCTTGGCCACATCCTCTTTATTTGAAAACTCTACGGTTGCCATACCGCGTGATCTACCTCTGCTGGTGACGATATCGGCTTTGATAAGTTGGAAATCGTCCTTGAAAAGTTCTTTTATCTCCTTTGATGTACAACTAAAAGGAATATTTCCAATAAAAATCGAATTATCATAATTTCTTTCAGATTTGGAACGATGTTCATCTGGATTCGTCGAGTAATTAAAATCTCTTCGAGCAATAAAATCTCTACCTCTATATCCACCACGTTTATAGCCTCTTCTGTTCGCGTCCAGTCTTCTATCAGTAGAATATCGGCCTCTCAAATAACCGTTGTCTCTTCGTTCATTCTTTTCTCTCTTCTCATGACCTTCATCTATGCCTCTTCTTTCTGAAGGAGAGCGTGATCTGTATCTTACTGGAGAACGAGATCGATCCTAAGAATTTTATTAGCATCCATCATATGCAAACTAAACTGTTAACCGATACGAATGAATATTGTGCACATATATAAAGGAATCTCATACCCTTTACTAGTATCAGAGCATCCTCGTTCCTTTCCGCTAAAGAATTTAACGACTGAAATAAAGCGATTTATCGTGTCCAAATATTGAATGGAAAAAGCAAAGCTGACCATGGCAATATAAATTCTATCAGTCACACAGTAAAATATGAATTTTTACATACTCTTGAGTAATCATCAATATCCATCTCCTCCATTCTATGGTTTTTTAGTATATATGTCCACGCCGATTGAAAAAAAAACTACTTATGTAAATCATTTTGTATTGTTTACACGACCTTTGTCATCCTATCTGCACCTCATTTTCGGACGTTTATTCATTATACAAATTACTTTTCAGGAAAAGGGAGGACTAATCTCCTCTCAGATTCAATCTCTTTGTTAACCTCTTCCTCACCGTCAAACTTTAATCTGACATAACCTCTCTTGTGCCCTACAACTATTGCAGGATAAAATGTGGTAGTTTCGGGATACCTAGCTAAAACTTTCGTCCCTTCAGGATACATTGGAAGGTTAGGCGCATCTTCTTCAGTCGGTATGAGTATAATCTCTTTATAGTTCGCTTTAAATGTCTGACCGGGATTGTTGTTTTCATCGGGTTCCGGATCTCTTATCTCAAATCTTACGCCCTCTCCGATCACCTTCATCACTTCGCATTGAATCCATTCCTCGAAATGACGATTTTTCAACCTATATGCTACTTCTGAGCCGATGTATATAGGTTCCAGAGGATTATATTTTGAGCTGTAAAACAGTCGTCCCATTTTCTTTCCGTTTCCCCGTTTACTCGCTCGCCCGCCATTAGCTAATGGATGGACCCCCTTTTGGCTGCGTGAAGGCGTTTGCAGATTATTAGAATTCTTCTGCAAATTGGATATTAAAGTTTGCAAATGGTTTTGTGCTGTAGATGCCAATCTTTTAGATGTTTCGATATTCAGTTTATGTTCTATAACCTCTTTCCTTAATTCCTCAATCTCGTTATCATTAAGTTGCGACAATGACTTTTTCACGTATTCTTTATATGAGTTATCGAAAGAGCTCGATTCATTTGCGTTGCATATATCTTGAAGTGATGTTATGACGACATCCCAATGTCCCTCTGTTTCAGATGTTGACATCACTACGTAGCTTTATAGTTTTAATTTTTCAAGTTTGCGAAGCGTGCGCTTATTTTCTACAAATCCTTAGCTTACCAAAAACTGTGCAAATCACCCGGAATGCTATGTTGTCTCCAGAGATACCATGGCTTGTCTCATCACATATCTTAGAATTCAAACTATATTTTGATCAATTGCAATACAATAAGAAAAAGAAGTCTGTTTATGGCTTGTCGTATGACTTTATCATACTTTCATGGTGCAGCACTTTCTTATCAGTGACTACAAGTTTGAACTACGGCCTAAACCAGACTATCTTAGACCAGTATCACAGACGCTATCCAACTTTACCCACTGTCAGAATATCATATCTTATTACCATTCTAGAGGTTTGCAAGCTATTCATCACTAGCGGATTAGTGATTCAAATACTATTCTTGTATAAGCGAACAAAGCATGATTCACAGGGCATAAGCGGAACTTTGCTATCATCTGGAGTATTTGCTTCAATTATAGCTCTTTGGGTGGCAAAATGCTGTATAAAGAAGGAAGCTACATTGCTCTATTTAGAT
This sequence comes from Millerozyma farinosa, assembly GCA_002196765.1. Taxonomy (NCBI): domain Eukaryota; kingdom Fungi; phylum Ascomycota; class Pichiomycetes; order Serinales; family Debaryomycetaceae; genus Millerozyma; species Millerozyma farinosa. The sequence continues at coordinate 829,996 of NBND01000003.1, forward strand.
TTGGTGGATTTAGTATGGTTTACGGGCAAGATCGCAGAAGCCTTTACTTTAGTACCACAAGTAAATTTAAATTTCATTGGAAGAAATGTGGTTGGAACCTGCCAAAGCTTTTTGTTACTCTCTTGGTTGTCTTGTGTCATGATATTCATAGGCATAATGACAGTTTACTACAAGAACAGCGCTTATTACGAAATTCCAATCAACTATACTAACTGGACATCTTTATTCATAAGATTGATATCTTTGATCTTGTTTACTTTACAACACAAGTTGATATACAGAGATGCAAATATTTCTTCGAAAGAAATATATTCTATCAATGCTACGTCTCAGGTGTGAGATTATGTCAAACTCACAAAGAACCCCCGAGTATTTTTAGGGCAAATTGCGCTCGTCTGCTTATCTTATAATGCTTATCATTTGCATCCAGCAATATTTTAGCGCTTGCGGTTTCATCACTTCCATCCGCAATTGCTAGATTTTCGGCGGGCTTTTTTGGTTCGAAGTCACTAAGTTCTAATCTTTCGACATTTCTCAATAAATTATGTATTTCGTTCTTCATCTGCTTTTTTAACAATGCATCTTTTGTTATTATAATAGCATTTGCTTCTAAGTCAAGCAGATATGCTCTCTTGGTATAGTTCGAAGAGCCTATCACGGTAATCGTAGGTTCTTCTTCATTGGGAGAAGTAATCCATAACCCTTTTGCATGAAACGACCATCCTCCTTCCTTATTTACAATTCCTTTCTTCCACTCATATAATCTGATTTGTGAATCTTTTCCTTTAACTTTCACCTCTTCCAAAAATTTCTTAGCACAAAGTAAATAAAGCTCTGGCACATAATAAGAGAGACCGGGTGATTCGTAAAAAGAGTTCGCTTGCGGTGCCGCCGTTATAACACATCCTTTTGCTTTCCCATTAATGAGCCTATCTTGTATCTGCTGAAGCATATTGAAATACCCTGCCGTAAACCACCATTTAACTTTAGGTGTATCTAAGCACGCAAGCAATCTCAAAATGGAAGGCTTTTCCGTCGAAATGTCATTGTTTTGATGGAAGAGTGGAGTCAACTGAGATATAGGATATACTATTGTATCAAACTTATCTGTATCATCGTATTCTTCGAATGCATTCAAGGAATGCTGTTTCAAAAGAGGTTCTAACAAGTACGATGAATCACTCAAGAACCTATGTAAATTCATATGTGGTTCACAGCTGGCATTAGATGTTGGCCATGTGAGACGAAATCCTTCAGGTTTTGACGAGGATGGCAAAAGTTGATAGGATAATGAAGACACGGCATCATGAATGTTGAAGAAGTAATCTGTTATGGGCTTGTTCTTGAAAATATAATATCGATCCTGCCTATCGGTGAAATAATCATGCGAAAGGTTGGCACCTGAGAGTATTATTTCGTCATCAAATCCATATAGTTTCATATGTTGAACACCCCAGCTTTCATTGTACCTCTTCGGATACCACCATTTCGCTAATCCTTTCAAATGTGGTGTATGGTACATTCTGATATCTATTCTATGCTTTCCAAATTTTTCAACTAATGGATATAAAAGACTAGCTGAGCATGGACTATTGGGTGCTTCCCTAGTACCACGTAAGGCATCAACCAAGATACTCACCTTGAGATTCTCGTTGTCTGCTAACAGTTGTTCTATACATTCTGCTAGCTCGTATTGACTCTTTCCAATATAAAGAGAAGATAGAAATACACGTTCCTTTGCCTGGCGGATTTTCAGTTTCAATGTTTCGTAGAAGTCCGCAGGGTGTGTAAGAATCTGTATATCATCTTTTCTCATAACAAATCGAGGTGAAATACCATCAAGTTGATGAATTATACTTTTCACTTTAGGGTCAAAATCATTTATCTGCTCTTCCTTAAATTCCTTGTTATTGGTGCTGTATTTCCGTCTAGATGGCTCTACTACCTGTGGGCGCATATAATTCCATATCGTCTGAATCATCCTTCTGTTATAGCTAGAAATTATAACTCTCTTCGCTGCTATGCGTAACATCTAATCACCCTTATCTAAGCTGATTTAAGTGCCTTTTATATAAATATGCCAAGCTATGTAATTATTATCAACACCATGGACTAATCGAGTTATGGAGAGAAAAATTTGGTACGTTATGTGTGTCGTGTGGTTATCATTATTACACCAAAGGCAAAATTTGATGCAGATAAAAGAACGATAAGAGCAACAGAGCTTGTGAAATTCCCCACTGCGATAACAAAAGTCAATTCGTCCTGCGTAATTGCTCAAAATCTATAGTTTTTTCCTAATTATATACGATATGTACAGCTAGATTGATTGTACATAGGATGCTATATTTGACTAACATTAACGTTTAAGTGCGCTACCGGCTTTTATAAATATGACATCACCGTTTTCAACCACATAATTTTTACCGCATTTGTGTTGCTTAACATTAGCCTTCAACCAAGACTCATCAATAGGTGGCAGCATGTTGGCCAAGTCAGCGTACTTGTAAATCAAAGATGATATGAAAGTTCTCTGTAAATCAGAGTGTATAATGCCAGCTGCTTCGTCCACTGTGGAGCCTTGCCTAAGATTCCATTCGTGCACTTCATTTGAACTGCAAGTATAGAAAGAGATAAGGTGTAATTGTTCTCTCATAGCTTGCACGATTCCTTGCAAGGCGCTTCGTGCTTCTTCACCATCTTCCTCTACAGTACCGTTACGACCCTCCTCAAGAAGACGTGCTTCAAGTTTTGCAGAAAACATCAAAACAGCCTCCCCTAGTGAATTCTTTCGCACCCACTTTTCTAGATCAGCAATGTATTCATTCTGGCCAGATAAATAATCATCTTCACTAACATTCAAAAGATAGACTGTGGGTTTAGCTGTCAAGAAGTTATACTTGTTTATGATAGCTATTTCACTGCTATGCCACTTTTTCGAAGATATCTTCGTGCTTTCATATAATAAATCCCGAATAGTATTGAGTAATTCTACCTCAGCGGAGATTTGCCTTTTGTCAACATGCGGCTTTTTCAAATCTTTAGATAGGCTTTCCAATCCAGATTCTATATATTCCAAATCTTTAAGAATAAGTTCTTCCGTAACTATTTCGGCATCTCTAATAGGATCAACCTTGGTACCTTCCATATGAATCACTTCCTCGTCTTTAAACCCTCTTATTAGATGAAAGATACCGTCAACCTGGCGGATATCTGATAAAAACTTGTTTCCAAGCCCTTCGCCACTAGAAGCGTTTCTTGTTAGACCAGCGATGTCATAAATGGTAAATGTAGATGGGACTTTCTTCTGAGATTGGTATATATGAGCAAGACGTTCTAACTCAGGGCTTTCTACAACTATCCTAGACTTCTCAGCGTCTATGGTTGCAAAGGGGTAGTTCGCTGGTTTGCCAAGAGCGCTTCTAGTAATTGCCTGAAAAAATGTGGACTTTCCGACATTGGCCAACCCAACTACACCCAGAGACAAACTATTACTATCTCTTCCCAAATATTTAGTGGCTTTACCTCCTTGCTTTGAGCTCTGAACTTTCTTTTTTAATGAAGCACTCGTTAAAAATCCCCTGAGGGACTGGATTGTATTTTTCATTATTTACAGAATGTATCACACCTACTATAATAATTACAAATAGCATGTTGACGCTTAAAATCATACTGAGATCTTTTTTTTTTTTTTTTAACTTTTTTAACTTGAATGTAACCTTAAAAGCAGCAGAACTACCAATACTATTTTGCTAGACCAGACCCTATAAATAAACACGAGGCCCATCATCTTTTGAGGAGTCTGAGGTATTCGCTATTTCCTACTGGTGAAGGTAAAACGAGAGAGTTTAGTCGTATGATCTATCTCACTCAAGTATTTTATACCGTTCTACTAAAAATCATGTTCCAATAGTCCGCGTTGAAGAGATTATTGAGAGTCTGAATTCCGGTCCTCCTGGTACTATAGTATACGATGTAGTGAAACTATATCACAATTGTAGAATTTGGTCGGGAAGATAAGTTTTGAAAATTTTATCCAAAAGTTTTACTAAAAGCTGCAGGTTTTCTAATATGTTGCAAAATCAATAAAATTAGTTTATCACTGTTCTACACTTGATCGGTAATAAACAGATAACAAACCCCTTACTTAGCAAAGCATATTATCATAACGCACAAAAATCATGGTACCAATAAGAATATACAACCTCTTATCGATAAATTTGCAGTAGCTGAATATTGAACTATCTAGTAAGCTGGAAAGGGTGGAGTTAGAATGTAATTTTAAATTACAAGCTAATGTTTTAGTTCTTTCAGTCTATGTCATACCATATGGCATATCTGAAAAATACTGCTGGTTGATATACTCACACAAAGTACATGTTGGTACGTGATTTTCAAACAAACATCTATTAAAAACTTCTGATAGTCGTATACATATAGTTTAATTCATTCGAAATCGAGTAGAAGTGATCCGTGATAGTTTAGTGGCTAGAATTACCGTTTGTCGCATGGTAGACCGGGGTTCAATTCCCCGTCGCGGAGCATTGTTGCGCAAATGGTTTAGTGGTAAAATCCAACGTTGCCATCGTTGGGCCCCCGGTTCGATTCCGGGTTTGCGCATTTTTTTGAAAATCATTTAACTAATGTATTACCCGCACCTTCTATTCAGCAAAATGAAAATTGAAGATAATCTTTTCACATCGACGATATATAATGCTTAATAGATGTCAAGGCGGTATGCAACGTCTTTGTGAAGAGGGGTTAAAGCGTTTGGGCTCTGTAAAATCTGTAACACAGATCCGTACGGCAACAAAGAGAACTTCAGGTTCAAAAACCAATAAAAATGACTCTGCAGGTAGAAGATTAGGACCAAAGGCATATGAGGGTCATTTTGTAAATCCGGGTCAGATCATCATGAGACAGAGAGGAACTGTTGTTCACCCAGGTGAAAATGTTGGCATAGGAAAAGATCATACAATATTCGCTTTAGAACCTGGTTATGTTAGATTTTATTACAACCCTTTTCATCCATTGAGAAAATATGTGGGTGTAGCGTTGAAAAAGAGTTTAACCCTTCCAACTCCACACTTTGCTCCTAGGGTAAGAAGATTTGGATATGAAGAGATTCTTGATTCATATGAAGCTGAAAAGGAAGAAAGCAGAATGAGTAGAAAAGAATACTTGCAGAGACCAAAATTAGAAAAAGCAAGACAAGAAAGTGAATACCAAGACGAGCAAACAATTAACAAACTAGTAGAAACTTTCAAAGAAAAATTTGACTTGGGACTTTCTGAATCAGAGCTCAGTACTGTAAGTCATAGGTTCCTAAAGATTTCTAAGCTTTTTTCAGTCGGCTCTAGTGTCGAGGAAGCAGCTGATCAAGTAACTTCCGATCACATTTTAAGCTTAAGACTTCAGCATACGAATGGATCCTTGTCAAAAGAAAATATGGAAAAGCAGATAGATGCTTACCTAAAATTAATCAACAAATTCGATAGTAATGTAAGTGTTGATGCAAACGGCAATCCTTGCGATAAATTGTCTTCGAGTGAAAAACAAAATAGATACAATGAAGTACTCAAAACATTGAAGGAGAAATACAGCAATCGGGTTTTGTCAGATGAAGAGAAAACTACAGTTTATTCTTTAATTAATAATCCTGTGTTGTTTACTAAAGAAGAACAGGCAACACTTTTAGATAATTATTTGCCTCCAGTGTTACCCATAAGTGTGAAAGACTCAATAGTGGAGAATATAGATTTGGAGAACGTACCTAATGATATCACCATAATCAAGCTTTTTGATGAAAACACTGGAAGTATTAAGACGGTGGGAAGGAAGAAACAAGCTTATTCAGATCTCTCCAAAATAGGTGCATTGTCTCATTAGTAATCTCAATGCAGATCTCTTGTAAATAAACATGTAAGTATATCTTATTAGGATTATCTACGCTTTGTTAAAACCATCGTAGAAGTGCATTGCAAAATCAGAGACTACACGTATTCAAAAAAAGCGCTAAATTTTAAAACCGAGTGAACGAAGTAAAAAAAAAAAAATTAAACATATCCTATAATCAAGATGGCAGGCATGGAAGTCCTAGAGTTTTTAAAACGGTTGAACATCCAAGAGGAGTATAACAAGCTCAAGGTAACTTTCCAGAAATTTATAGATCTGTCTATCCCTTATGCGGAAAGGAGATGGATTGGGTTTGGCGTGTCACTTAGTTTATTTTTGATTAGGATCCTTTATGCACAGGGCTGGTATGTTATATGCTACACATTGGGGATATATTTATTGAGTCAGTTCTTGGGTTTTTTGACACCCAAATTTGATCCTTCTTTAGAACATGAGATGCAAAATGAATCTATTGAAGAAGGAATAACAGAGGAAAACAAACAGGATGAAGAATTCAAGCCCTTCATTAGGAGATTACCTGAATTCAAATTTTGGTACAATGGTATAAGGGCCATATTAGTATCATTATTTATGAGCTTTTTCAACATATTCAACATTCCCGTGTTTTGGCCCATTTTAGTGATTTATTTTATTATCTTATTCGCTTTAACAATGAAGAGACAAATTCAACACATGATAAAGTACAAATACTTGCCATTTGATTTTGGTAAGACAAAATACAGGCCAAATTCTGTTTAACTGCTAAGAAGTCTCTATGTTTACATATACTTTCCATATGGAGCTTTTTAAGGTTTTTTTTTTTGAATTAAGCTCTTTCGTGGATCACGTCCATTCCAGGATGGCCTCTCTGTCATATTACTACCAGACATATTGATATGTAGTTCAATAGCCTTGTAATATAATAAAGTGAAATATTATTGTCAGAGCCTATATAAATGTGTTAATAGCCTAGCTCTTAGTCTAATCTCTACACTCAAAATACCATCTCTGAATGAAGTCAATCACTCCAGAAGAGCATTCAATATAGTATCACCCACCGGTTTACAATGATAATAGTTCGAGGAAGCATGTGGTTCTCTTGTAAGTACCACAGGTGTTCATATAGCGTTACCATAAGCTTTGTATTGTTTCCTCATGAGCCGATATAAAACCCCAGTTTCGGCGAGAAGAAACTAACTTATTTATCACTTTCTCAATATACCTCTCAGCTTTTCTCATTCTTATATTGAGAGCCATGGTGCTACTTCTGCAGCATAGGGCATGCATAAGTTCCATAAGTTTTGTGTCTTTAGTTCTACATGCACACCAATATAACATAAACCAAAAAGCCCCTAAAAATTATGTAGGATATTTTTATAGCGGTGTCAATAATGAGTAGAGCAGAAGTTGATTTGCAAACAAGCGTGAAGAAGGCTTGTAACACGGATGAAGTCCCACCTAAGAGAAAACATGTACGGGCTTGTATTGTCTATACGTGGGACCATAAGAATTCCCGTGCGTTCTGGAATGCTGTCAAAATTCAACCATTGCAGAGTGACCAAGTTCAATTATTCAAGGCTTTGATTATGATCCACAAAGTTTTACAGGAAGGACATCCAAATACTTTGAAAGATGCCTATCGAAACCGAGAGTTTATATCTTCACTAGGCCACGTCTTCCCCCCCCAGGGTAACGCCTATGGGAGGCTAATTAACCAGTATGACAAGTATATTTTACAAAAATTGGATTTCCACAGGAATAATCCAGGATTTAACGGGATGTTTGAGTATGAAGAGTACATATCACTCAGGGCAGTGAATGATCCAAACGAAGGTTATGAATCAATTTTACAATTGATGGACTTGCAGGATCTGATTGATAACTTACAAAAATTAATATTTGCTACCATACATCAAACTCCAAAAAATTTATGTAAAGTGAGCGCACTAGTACCATTGATTGCGGAATCCTATGGAATATACAAATTTTGTACTTCCATGTTACGTGCTATGTACCAGCAATTAGGTGCCGACGATGCTTTGTCGATATTATTCGAGAGATTTGATTCGCAACATTTCATGCTTCGTGACTTTTATACTGATTGTCATGCAATAAAGTTCTTGACAAGCTTGATTACGATTCCCCGTTTATCAAATAACCCACCAAATTTGCAAGTCGGGGATGACGGTGCATCGTTACCTCCTAGACCCAAGTCTGTGACTAACGAGAGCAATCCTAATCTCTCATCTCAGCCTACCTCATCATATGAACCTCCAGTTGAAGCCCCACCTCCAGTAGATCTGATATTTTTACAGCAGACTGGTATCTTTGATCAGCAGCAACAACAGGAGCAACAAAGATTACAACAAGAGCTTGAAATGAAGAGACAGCAGCAGATGCAAGCTCAATTAGAACAACAGCAAATGTTTGAACAGCAACAGCGAGATCAAGAAAGAAGGTTTTTAGAAGAACAGCAACTTTTGCAGCAGCAACAAACGCAGCAACAACAATCCAGAGTATCTGAGCTTGAACATGACTTACTCATGTTTAAGAACCAATACGACAATGATCAAAATCTACTCCAGCAATATGACGCTAGAGTCAAAAGCCTCGAGACTGAATTGTTGAATTTGAACAATACGGCAACTCAACAAGTTGCGGGCAAGGATGAGCTAATCAATAACCTACAAGAACAGATAAATAGTTGGACAAAGAAATATGAATCTTTAGCCAAATTATACTCCCAATTGAGACAAGAGCATTTGGAGTTATTGTCAAAGTTCAAGAAAATTCAACAAAAAATAAATAGCGCTCAAGAATCGATCATGAAAAAAGAAAAGTTAGAGAAAGATTTGAAGGCTAAAAACATTGAACTCGCAGATTTGATCAGAGAGAGAGATCGCTCTAGGTTGGATTTAGATCGAGTTAGAGCACAAAAAGATCAGGAAATAGAGAAGTTAGAGACTCATGTAAGAGATTTGAATGCTCAGTTGAACGAATCGGGAAGAATGCAGTCCTTGAATTTATCCTCTATAATCAGTAAGCATCAAAGTGAATTAAACGATTTAAAAGATCAGCTCGCCAGCAGAGACATGAAATTGAAAGAGCTCGGGGGAGATACAGTACAGAATAAACTCAAGGAGAAGGAAGTAGAGCTTGAAATTGCTCAAGAATCTTTGGATAGTGCCCTTAGAGAATTAGCTATCTCGAAGAATGACCAAGACGACATTGTTAATGAGCAGATAGACCATATTATTATCAACAATATCAAGAAGATAAGAAAGTTGATTGACATATTCTTAAACAGCAATGCGAAGAGAATACAAGACACAAAACACGAGCTTCTGTCTACTATGCAAGCAGGCAATCTTAATGCTACACCTGAGTATTTATTATCCATCATTGAATTGTGCTCAGATATGTCCACAGAATTCGCGTCGACATTCAACTCTTTCATAGTAGACGAAAGACAGAGTTATAATGACGAAGATAGTGGATATTCAAATATTATATTGACAAGCTCTCAGTTAACGTCTATCATGAACGACCTAATGTTAAATGTGAAGGGTGTTACGAGAAATGTTACCAAAGAAGAAGAGGATGCTCTAATCTTCAAGGTTGAACATATTCTAACTAACACAGAAACATTCTTCTTATCTTTGATCTCTCAGTCATTGGATAAGCTAAAAGATGAGGAAGAAAAAATTGATAGAGTTATTGACTGTAATTTGCAAGTTCAAAATGACTTGCAAGATTTAGGAAGGTATCTTGATGAGATCCGAGGAAAAACTGGAAAGGGATTACAAGGCAATTTAGAAGATATGCTAAGAAATGAAATGCAAGAAACAGCAAAGGCGGTTGATAAAGCATCAGATTTTCTTCAAAAGCTCTTGTTAAACCCCAATATCAAAAATGGAAACTTTGAAGTACATGAAGCGCTAGTGAATGCCTCGATAGCAGTTACTAACGCGGTTGCATTGTTGATTACTGCTGCAACGGAGTCTCAGAGAGAGATTGTGAATAAAACAAAAGGTTCTCAGACCAGAACAGAATTCTACAAAAAGAACAATAGATGGACTGAGGGATTGATCAGTGCTTCGAAAGCGGTAGCTGGGGCTACAAATATCTTAATAAAGACAGCTGATGGTGTTCTCAGATCCACCAATTCTCATGAACAATTAATCGTGGCCTCCAACGAAGTTGCTGCATCCACTGCACAATTGGTAGCTGCATCTAGGGTTAAAGCTAACTTTGTATCAAAAACTCAAGATAATTTAGAATCTGCTTCGACTAAAGTTTCCTCGGCTTGCAAAGCTTTAGTTTCTACAGTACAGCAATACCTTTCAAAGGAAAATGCTTCCGAAGATAATATCGATTATAGTAAACTTACGCCTTATGAAGGCAAGACAATTGAAATGGAACAGCAAGTAGAAATTCTCAAATTAGAAAACATGTTGGCTAGTGCCAGGAAAAGATTAGGGGAAATTAGAAAGTTTGGCTATAAGGACGATAACAGTGACGATGATGAGTAATACTGCCGAATGTAATGATATACTTATTAAATAGTTATCGAATAAACAAACTCGTCTTCATTGGACATGTGTACCTCCTGGATTGCGAACAAGACACCTATTGGCTCGTCTAACGAACGAATGATCTAACAAACAGATAACCGAAGATTCCTCAATGAATGAAGTATTATTCAACGATAAGGAAGAAAAAACACAAAAAAAAAAAAACGAAAAAAAAACAAATACATGCAAAGAAACCGGATACAAACATTCACGAATATATGTAGATCTATGTAGTTCGTAAAGAGAATAGTGAACTCTTGACATAACTATTGCACTCCCATAAAACGTTGCTTACTACATTTATATTCCGAAATATTAAACTTACTAACATGAGTCACGTATAATAAACATAATATTAAGCTATCGATGAAGGTAAGACGAGCCTACCACGACAGATGCAGGCAAAACGTAATTATTCTTAGCTACTCACATAGATCAATCTCTCAAGGTAATTTTTCATTCTACATAATTTCATCTATTGTATAATCTGGAAAAGTAAATTCAAGCTGTAACTAAGAAGCACAAGCTGGGTCAAGTCTATGTTCGGAACTTTCACTTGACCAGTTTTTTAACGTAAGTGTGGAATAAATATTGTGCCTTCATCCTTGATGTTGCACATACACTAACCATTGTCTAAATTGTATAAGTTAAAGTACTACTAGCCTTGACCAAGTGGTCTACCTACAAATTGAGGTATAGCATCGAAGCAAAAATAGCATAAGACTACCTAAGACGTTTCTACTAGGTAATAAAATAGAAATATATCTAGGGCGAGCTTAATTTTACGTGAAGTATTACGAGGTGATCACTGCAATTTCTTCCTTATATGAAGTTCAAGCGAATGAGATGTAATTTATCTTATATATATTTGAATTCGTTGAAAGTGTACGAAATATAGACGTTATACTTGTTTACTTATCTGAATGAATAATATAATGAAATCAAATACAATATATGATTTTATTGAACATGAACAGATTCACGAGATGAATAAAATCTAGCTAATAAGCCTACGCGGTAAAGTGATTTCGCTTAAAGGGAGGCGTCCTGCGACACCATTATTCGTATCAGAAAGAATCAAAGTTATTGTGAAAGATATCCCTTATAGATTGAAGCTAGATTGTACTATCATTTTGATATATGGTTAACATTAATCTAATCTAACGTAAATTCAAATGAGATATTGGTTTATTGTATTTTATTTATATTCGCATGAAAAACTCAGCTGTTACATTAATTCGAATGTCTATGGTATCAAACTCTACAGCATCTAGTGGCAAGTAAGTGACCGCAACTTCATGTAGAGGTGGGGAAAAGGACATTGTGATGCTTAATGATAAACAAATTTTTGTATTTTCTCTAATGGAGTTCAATCATTAGCTTTAATAAGATATAAACCGTTTTTATTTATCTACGGTTCATCGAATTATGTAGATAAGATTGCTACAAAGAAAATTATATTACGAGTGGCAATTTTTGTTATGCTGCCTTTGCGATATCTGGATTTGCAGTATACTGATTGTCTGAGATTTTGGTCATTATTATTATGGCGATAATTTGACATTTGCAACTTTGATGCATATTGCTTTGGCTTGGAATTTTAAAATGTGTAGTATAATGCATTGGTAAAGCTTTAAGGCGGTAGATTAGTGGATTGTTTCATTAAGGCAGGAGTATGGTTATGTCGATATGTTATTAATTAAATATTACTAGCTGTATGAGTTTAGGCTCTTAATTGTTGATGGTTTATTCATGTAGTATACAGTAGATGTAGTATGCGTTGTATATGAACGGGAAATTTATTGAGGCAGGAGTTTGGTGTGGATTGACAGGTATAGGCTGATTTTTTCAAGCCGTTGATGTGATTAGCTCACAGTTACCTATATGAATTCTTTGGTATAATATGTAGTAATACGTCGTGGGTGGTTTTGAGGTATTTGTATGATAGATAGTCTTTCTCATAGTGTGATTATTCTATTTGGAGATCTGATTCGAATGAAGTTGGTATATTTGTAGGCTTGTCTGGTGTTTTTTTTTTTAGATTAGTTCACATGGTAAGCTGCGATATATTTTTATAAAAACTTGATTTAGAATTGGATATATCATTAGTAGATTGTCAATAATAATTTCTTTGAGGGCTGACGTATATTCTTAGGATTGTAGGTGATGTCGGTTGATGCTGTTCGATACATGTTTAGTTATATGGTACTTCGTATGAAGTTCTGTGTATATGTTTTGGAGAGGGTGTATTAGACATAACTGATATCTAGGTGACTTGCCGATTGGTCTACGACTGAAAAACTGAATTAATTCGTTTAATGAGATTCGTATTCACATCTATCTAGTATCGCACTTTTGCCTTAAGATGTAATCTAGTATGTGTATGGGTTACGCCTCTGGGTGTTATGTAAGGTTAATGGAGATTTATGTTCTCTACGTTTGAAAAGGCTTGTTAAGATAGTGTGGTACTGTCATATTTTTATTTATATGGTAAGGCTTTTTTCTAGTTGGGATAAATGCGTTTGTAAAAGCACACAGGTGGTAACAGTTAGTTGGCTTGTTGCTGGATATGAACCATATAATATTTGATGAGATGTTCTAATTCGTATGTTATTTAACTACAGTTTTTGATTGAGGAATGTTGGAGTAATCATCATCTAATTCGGATGCTGGATTTCTTACATTTGGTCTTCGTTGTATAATTGTTTTATATATTTGGAATAGTTAGTTATGGATTATAGAGGAAAATTTCTTCTTTATTGTAGGATTGTCTAGGTCGGTTCTTCTTCCTTCGTCCAAGTCAACCGTCTTTAAGTCAACCCAGCTGGTTTTGTTTATGAGCTTAAGGTAGACAAATAGAATTATGAAAAATGGTATTAGTATGTAGGCATCCACAAAGTTTTTCGCATCAAAAGGCTTAAAGTAAGACCATCCTTGTATAAGTCCTAAGAAAATGCACGCCACGAGGCCTATTATTGTTATCCATGGAAATAGTAAAGCTCTATATGGTAAGTCATTGGTAGCCTTTCCTTGAATTTTACAAGCACTTCTAAACCTGATGTGAATGAAACAGATTGATCCCCATACGATAAATACAGCTACTCCAGATAAGTTGACAATATAACTGTAAGCTTTTGCTGCACCTGTACTAATATTCATCAAGGATATTAATCCCAATGCGTTTGTAAATATAACAGCCATGTATGGTACACCCTGCTTGTTAACTTTGCTGAGTACTTTCGGCGCGGCATTTTCTGCGGCTAGATTAACAATTGTTCGTGAGCCGATATAGATGGAGCTGTTAATTGCAGAAATACATGTAATAAGTATGAATGCATTTATTAAATGAGGACCCAGGGCCCAACCTGCTCTAATTAGAGCAATGGACATCGGTGACTGCAACGATTTTGTACCGCTGTTCAATAAGGGGTCATTGTATGGCACTGTTAAACCATAACTGAGTGCAACACCTATGTATATGAATAAAATGCGCCAGAAGGTTTGACGAACAGCAGAAGGCACGGCTTTCGAAGGATTTCTGCTTTCTGCAGCCGTTATTGCAATAGATTCTGTCCCAGAGAAGAATGTTGAAGTGAACACAAAGGTATTTGCTAGTCCTTTGAAGTTGTGATTAAAAGCGCCAATTCTCCAGTAATGAAACCCAAATGCAGGGGTTCCCTTGACTCCACCCGAAATGTAGATAATAGTGAAGATGTAAAATGCCAAGAGCCCAACAATCTTCGTAAGGGCGAGCCAATACTCAGCCTCTCCAAATGTTTTGACACCTAAAAACTGAAAGGCAAGGAAAGCAACCCAAAAGATAAGAAGATACCCATATAAAGGAACCTGAGGACCCCAGAATTGCAAAATGGATGCCACTGAGTTATATTCATTAGCCAACACTGCTATCCAAACTATGACATAGTTCCACCCAACTGTTCCTCCAAAAGCTGGATCGACAAATTTATTACCAAGAGTTGAAAATGCACCCCCAGTGGGATACAACGTTGATAGTTCACCGAGAGCTTGCAACATACAAAATGCCACAAGACCTATAACAACGCAACTAATCAAGAAGCTAGCCGCTCCATTCTGGATAGCTAAAGACGCACCTATTAATATCCCAGGTCCAATTATTCCTGCTAGGGCTATTAATGATATGTGTCTATTTTTTAAATTTCGCTTCAACTCAGGCCCCCCACGCTCGCTGCTACTGTCACCTGTTTCCAATGAAACACCCTCAGTGTTAGAATACTTATTATCATCTATCATTGATGTTCTCTCATTACAAGTCAGACAAAAAGTTCGCTTCGATATCGCTTCGATATACAGCAGTTGCTAGCATTCACGTGAAGTTAGAATTATGAGCCATAGAAGATGATCGTCATACATGAGCGGCAACCTATATAGAATTATTGATGGTTGGGGTCAAGGCGCAATTTTGTATATGCACGAACTCAAATTGGCCAGCTCAGAGAGTGACTAGAAGATGATTTTGAATGTAGTGGCCTTCTATTAGCTATAAACTAAGTTACAACCATGATATAGAAAAGCCACACGATCCTTTTGAAGAGACATCAGCGGCTGTATCAAAATTGCGGATGTTCCTCGCTAGGCTTGATATTCTCCATCACCAGAACCCATAATTCTATGGCTTTTGTCAGAATATGGGGCAGAAATAGGAGGTATAGTACGACTAAATATTGATGAAAAATACATTGTAAATCTAGGCACAAAAAAACATCTATTAAGCTCCTATCTATATTGATATTCCCAATGTAGGAGATGAAGGCATATCTCAGCACCAACTTTTTTTACTTGTTTTCTGTCCTTTAAATAGGAGTATAATTCATTACCCGGATAAACGTTAAGTTATGGCCTAAATTTTGGTATTATGGAACTATAGCAAAAGATATCACAAATACAACTTGCTTATTGTATTACTGAACCAACGTAGGGGTAAATGAAATATTGTTTTATTCAATAACCTCTTTCAATGTAATGTTTTCGATATAATCTACTATCTTATTTGTAATCAAGAATATATCTGTACTACGCTCAAACATACTTCTTGTCATATTGACTATTCTAAAACATTGCTTAAAGAAATAACCACAACCTGGAAATTAAGTGAGCTCTCCATTAAGTAACTAAGAGGCATGATGGAGGTTCCCGCTATTGCATTTTTTTGAACGAGAAATAAAGTCAATGTATGCTAAAGCCACAATCTTGAAGATAATATATGATAAAGGGACTGTTGCTGGAAATGTCTATCTAAAGTATGTCCTCAATTATGAACTATTGCTTTTCTGGTCTCAAGTCGGATCTACGTGGCACCTCTAAAGGATGTAATTGGGAAAGATAGGTAAATGCCCACATCAAGTAACACATGGATAGACCCAAAATCAATGAGGATCTCCAAACTGTCTGATTCCGTTTTGGCGCAAATGTCCAAATCAATCCACTCAAGGCAACAGTGAATATAAGTACTATAACCACGTTGTATCTATTGATAAAAGTTAGCATATAATATTCGAAAAAAATCTTTAACAGCATATGAATGTATCAAAAATAGCCCATCTAATTTAACTGCACTTTAGTGCATTACTTAAGTTAGTTACATACCCACTCATTCTGTTTGATTATAATTTAAGAATGGTAGTATCATGGGTTTTCTTTTTGAGAAAACCACCCTGCAGGCGTTCGGCTACACAAAACAGAAATTAGTTCCCATAACTGAATATTACAGTGGTAATGTCTGGCGTACCACCAGAAGTTGCTAAATGGTTGTATAACGTAATAGAACCACAATATACAAATAAGCAGATTACTTATACCCATTTATACCATTTTTTAGAAGTTCATTTCAACAAAAACTACAGGTTTCGGATAAAAACTAGTATCTTCACGTCGGGACTAACAGGTAAAAGCAGCCTTTTAATAAATTTAGATGGATCAATTCCTACGGAAAATGACACTGAGGTGCCAGTAGTGATATGGGTTCCCCACAATTACCCCTATTCGTCAGAAATAACTCTGGAAGATGATATGGGAGTACCAATTGTATTCGTTAAGAATGATATATCAAAAGGTCTATATGTAAGGCCAGGAAACCATATTGATAGTCAAGGAAAATTCTACCATCCTTATTTGACTTCATGGGGTCGTGATTATCTGACAAATGCATCCTTTTATAACTTGCTAAAGTTGGTTGATATCATGAAAGCATCTTTTCAAAAAGAGTGTCCTATTCTCAGATATACATCGGGGGAATCCGTTTCACGTATATGTGATGATAAGTTTTTTAATATTCCTAAGAAACCTGCGAAGATCCCTTTGATGGGCCATGAAAATATATCAGACAAGCTTATGATAAATGCCAATTCGCCTAAAGCAGAGCCAACAACTTCACGTATAATAGACAATATCCCTGAGAAGTATAAAGCACCCCCTCCTTTGCCAGGCAATACTTCAGAATCTGTAGACCCTGAAGGATCTTCACATGATAGTATCGTAGAGGGATCAAAACTATATACTGACCAGGGAAGCAGTCTGGCTGCGATAGGGCTTGATACTCAAGGAATTGGTCATACGACAAACCAAGTGCACGACATTGATTTACTAGATGAACCTACTGCTGAGTTGGCGAATAAAGTTGACAGTACGTTGAACGTGATTTCGGACGCAGTTGCTGAAGGACTTAACGAGCTCATATATAAAGGAAATAACCTGATCAACACCAAACTTCTGCAGTTAAATGCTGATACGTTAAAGATTGATAGTTTGTATAAACAGCTATCATTTCATAATCATCAAGCTAAAGCAAATGACGAAAATTTGAATAAGCACATCACTTACTTAAAAAACCAAATATCTCGGATAACCTTATTCAACCAAAACTTAGAGAACTTGAAACCTCTCAACTTGAAATCTGATTCCCAAGTGTTCTTGTCGACAGATAATGCCTTGGATTTAGAGAATATTATAATTGCTGACCTGCCCTTGGTTAATCAGGTCTATGAACTTAGTGGAGAAATCAGAGCCATAAGAGATAGTCTCGATTTATTGAGCGGTAAATTTCAAGGAGAAAATGAAGTTATAAACGATTTAACCTTAAATCAGTGTGTCAAGCTAGCTCGGAATTTAGGCAGAGAATTATTTTGGTTACAAATGCTTAAGAATGACATAGCTTATAATCGATTGGGTTTATCTAAGTAAGTAGTATGAATGATTATGTACAGGAAATACAAGTTTTCAACGACTTCTCATCGATGAGAAATTTTTTTACATTAGTTTTTTATCAAAGAATACGACGGTAGTTTTGTACTAATCATGTCTGAAGAACATATCATTAAACCCGAAGCAGTCGCTCCTTCGAACGATACTTCGAGTTGGCCTTTATTGTTGAAAGACTATGATAAGTTATTGGTAAGAAGTGGACATTATACTCCTATCCCGACCGGGTGCTCCCCATTAAAGAGGGACTTGAAATCCTACGTCTCATCCGGTGTCATCAACTTAGATAAACCATCCAACCCTTCATCCCATGAAGTAGTTGCATGGATTAAAAGAATTTTGAGATGTGAGAAAACAGGTCATTCAGGAACCTTGGATCCTAAAGTTACGGGATGCTTAATTGTTTGTGTGGATAGAGCGACTCGTTTAGTTAAGTCTCAACAGGGAGCTGGTAAGGAGTATGTTTGCATTGTCAAGTTACACGATGAACTCAAAGATGCCAAGGATTTGAGCAAATCATTGGAGAATTTAACTGGAGCTTTGTTCCAGAGACCACCTTTGATCTCAGCTGTCAAAAGACAACTCAGAGTGCGTACCATATATGACTCGAAGTTGATTGAGTTTGATAATAAAAGGGGCTTAGGTGTCTTCTGGGCATCTTGTGAAGCTGGAACTTATATGAGAACTTTATGCGTCCACTTGGGTATGCTCTTAGGTGTAGGTGGACATATGCAAGAATTGCGTCGTGTTCGCTCCGGTGCTATGGATGAAAATAATAATTTGGTGACTTTGCATGATGTAATGGATGCTCAGTATATTTACGATAACACAAGGGATGAGTCTTACTTGAGAAAGGTCATTCAACCTTTAGAAACTCTTTTAGTGGGTTATAAGCGTGTTGTGGTCAAAGATTCTGCCGTCAACTCAGTCTGCTATGGTGCCAAATTGATGATACCAGGCTTGTTACGTTATGAAGATGGGATAGAACTTTACGATGAGGTTGTTTTGATCACTACTAAAGGTGAAGCAATTGCTATCGGTATTGCGCAAATGACTACAGTAGACTTGCAAAGCTGTGATCACGGAGTTGTTGCTAAAGTGAAGAGATGTATTATGGAACGCGATACTTACCCAAGAAGATGGGGATTGGGACCAGTCGCCCAAAAGAAAAAACAACTTAAGGCCGATGGTAAATTAGACAAGTATGGTAGAGCTAATGAAAACACTCCTCAATCTTGGAAAGAAGATTATAAGGATCATAACGAAGAGCCTGAACCTCCGGTGCCTGCTTCTAAATTGGCTGTACCAGAAGTACAATTGCCCAAAAAACTGACTGAGAATGTGTCTTCCACACCAGAAGATGGTGTGGAAGATATGAAGGAGGAAAAGAAGGACAAGAAAGAGAAGAAGGAGAAGAAGGACAAGAAGGAGAAGAAGGACAAGAAGGACAAGAAGGACAAGAAAGAGAAGAAAGAGAAGAAAAGAAAGGCTGATGATGAAGAACCTAGTGACAAAAAGAAAGCAAAGAAATAGAGGTCATAAATGATACATATATATCGTTGAGCATAAACTACATTTAATTTAGGTTTTTATGTACTTTATTTTATATCACATTACACTTAATTACTATGGAAGACTATGCACTGAATTTGTACTCAATCCTCTTCTTAACAATATCAAGTTGTGTTTTGGTGAAAGAAGCTTTGTCGAGTTCATTTCTCAGCAAAAGGAGGTTATGATACTCAGACAAGATGAATGTATGCACTATAAGTGAATTGTGGGATGCAGAATTGATCTCAACCTCAGCAAGAGCCTGTTCAAGCCATCTCATTTTTTCCTCTATTGTACTAGAGGTAATATACATAGTGAACTTAATAAGTGCTGACATGAACAGTGGAACTAATTCATCGACATATTGGAGACAATTTTTCAAATTCATTTCATGCATTATTCGATAGTCCAGAGGTGTTCTGAAGTCATTCAGCTGATAATTTTGGATCTGATTTAATATATGATATGTTCCAGAAAAATATGAACTAGTGAAATTCAAGAGAAACTTATTCAGCTGATTTGAATTGTTGTTCATTACAATATAATTCAAGTCGTTATCAATAAGGTCTTTAAGCTCTAAGAGTCTATTTATCAGAGAAGATCCCGCCTTTCTTATTTCTTCAGGAATTCGATAAACTTCAAAATCTATGATCAGTTTCAAATTTATGAGTGAAAATCCATAAATTTCACTATAAAGCCACTTTTTGTTTTGTAGCACTTCGACTTTAGTTGCCTTACTAGGAGAAAGGGCCGCATTTCGTGAGAGCTTTTCAGTTAATACATCGTTGAGAATTTTCAAATAATAATATTTGGCCTTTGATAGTCCACCGTTGTATTGAAAGAATAATGCATAAGCGTAGTGTAATTCCGTATTTTGAATGCTGTAGTTTGATATATATGTGGAAGCAAAGCTTAGATTAAGATCCACATTTCTGAGCTCTTTAGATGGCAAAGAGAACCTGCCCTCCAAGAAATCCATAAATGTTGCATAGAAATTTATCTTGTATCTGACAATATCTAGAAACAAGTTCTTGTCGTGATAATGCCACCTTGACGATGCAACCATCATGGTGTTTTGATGACTGCTTTTGCGGATTTCACTTAATCTATTGGTAATCATTTCTAAGCACTTTTCAAATATTTGTTTAGCTTTTTTCTTCTTATTATTTGTTCTTAATAAAAGAACAGCAGACAACATATAAAATAGAATCACGAATTCGTCAGAATTGATCCAGGGAATACCGTATTTGATAGAGCAAGTACTAGGAGAAGCGATGCAAATAGCTACGTGGATAACACCGTCTTCTTTCCACCATCTCCATCCAGTTTCTTGCTGTTTTTGTATAAAATCACTAATTTTATTTATCATTTCCTTTCCTTGTTTCAAATCACTGTCTTGTATATGGCCACAGAGCTTATGCAATAAACACATAGCCATTAGCTGAGGATAACAATGCAAATATTCGAAAAGACCAAACGCCTCATTACAAAGGGAGATAGCAATGGCTGGTGAGGCATTAGTTAAATGCAAGTTAGCTTGAACTAAAAGATAAAATGTCTTCGTTGCAGGATCAACAACTTCAAGGCTGGACAACGATTGTAAGGATACTAGTCCAGCAGTGTAATCTTCTTGTAGCAAGATCCCCGTTTTCAAGATAGAAAGCAAGTTACCTAAATATTTTAGACCTGAGGAATTGTAGCTTCGTATTTTATCCAGTAAATAATTTAAAGCTAGTCCTGGTCTTGACCTTTCAAGCACCTTTGTCGCCAAGACTTCAGCAGCAAACTTCAAGGTTGAAAAGTTATTTCTTGTTGCGATTGCTATAGCTTTATTCGCGTAGTCATCAGCTCGATTCAAGTTGTCAGTTTCGTCAAAATATATTGATGCTAATTTCAAGTATATCACCAGCTCAAGATACGGGTTTAGGGCTTTGTCATAGCGTCTAATTAAAATAAGAAGTGACTTAATTGATAGTTTTATGAATGTTTGGTAAGTGGAGACTCCTTTTGGCGTATTACTATATGGTACAGTCTGATGAGCTTTTCTCAAGTAAAAATCCGAATTTGCCATCAAGATATTCACGATAATTTCGTTGTTATATCTGTTCTGTACTTCAGGGTAAGGATTCGTCGCTGGATCAAAATTTTGAAGCTTGGTTTCAACCATATTGGAGGTTGTGTAAGTTGAGTCTTCTCGAATTGGAAGATTTCCATGACTTGATAGGTGATCAGTATTAGTACATTCATATACCACATCATCCATAGCCACGTGCGAAATAGGTGATCCTGAATACTTCATTACGAGAGAGTGCTTTCTTCGTTGCGCATTATGTTCCATTACCTTAGGCTAATTTTTAATAAAATAAAAGTGATGCATTCTTTAGGTTTGGAGCGCGTTTTTATTGTAAAACTACACTAAATTATACTACATGTATTTGGAACGGATTAAAACGTACCCTAATCAACAATCGGCTACTAATACATACACAGGAGAACTATAAGTGAGCGTCCATAAAAATCAAGGATTCTCTTTAGGGTGCCTTCAAATTTTCGATTTTTTCTTGTAATTCTTTCCTTTTCAACCTTTCTTCTGCAAGTTCAAGTTCGTATTGATCCTGGACGTCCTCTAGTATCTTCTTGAATTCTTTCTTAAGAATTCCACTGCTTGTATTGTTTATATTATACGATAACCTGGAAGCACCGATCGTGTTCAAAGACCCATCTTCGGATATTGGGGATTTGATTTCCATCGAAGGCTTTTCCAACATCACATTACTAGATCTTTTCAGGTCGGGAGGAGAAAGCTTATTTGGGTTATTGCCAATACCTAGTGTCTCGATTTTCAATGCATGCAACTCTTTTCTCAATTTACATATCTCTTTGTCTTTAGACTCAAGCTCTTCAGTTAACTGTGTGCCTTTGGAAAGACCTGAAACACCAGCTTTTCTTAACAGCTGTATTTCCTTTTCCAAACTGGCATTTTTCTTTCTATAATCTTTGATTAATAGAAGAGCATTTTCTTTAGCAAATTCATATTCTTTTGTCAAATACTGATGAGAAAATCTCAAGTCATTTAGGGCCGTTTTGTATTCCGAAATAAGTTTTTCACTGTTGACATCTTTTGGCGACATTGATAGGACAGAAGATTCAGAAAAGAAGGAATTGTCATTTCTAAAATCATTTTTTGATGAATGTTTGGGGGAATTTTCAACGTGCTTGTCTTTATAGGGAGTATTTTGTGCACCCAAATATTTTGAAGACATTATCGAATTAATACATTCTTTTGCCCATTGAACTCTGGCATCGAAAGCTTCATCTTCAGGTGGCGGAGGTAACGTCGCTTCATTGCGAACTGCGACCGAAGCTATATGGGAAAGTAAGCTTTCAAAAGATGAATAGACTTCTTCGGTATTAACATCATTATCTTTCAACATAGAATAATTTCTTGATGCTGGATATAAGGAATTTTCTTGGGAGGATATAGGTGCACTAATAGAAGAATTGAGTTTTATGTCTTCTATATAGCCCAACGTTAAACATGATAAATTATGATTGTTTAATTTGGATTTAAGTTCGTTCAACTCCTGTAATGATTCATATAGTTGTTTTTGCAATTTGTTCGTAGAACGAATAATCTTAAATAAAAAGGGGACATCCATTTCAAGCTTCTCCAGTCTTTCGGGGCTGTCAATGATTTTGGAGAAGAAGTTTTCTGATATCTGGTATTTAGATATTAGATAGAGCAGTAGTTCTTCTTTCTCTTTTATACTTTGTTTTAAACGGTTCAATGAGTCTAAGGAAAGGATCGAGTCTTTCCCTATATTTCTTATGTCAAAGGCTGAATTCTCAATTAGTATTTTCAAGTTAACGTAGTTGGGCTTGCTTTGGAGACTAGACATAGCACCTTGTGGTGAGTCGTTGGATGACTCATCGCTCGGAATGTCATCTTCAAGGTTAACATGTCCTTGCTCTATGTTCTCTTGAAGATGCTCATCATAGGAGCTCTTCATGAGGTTTTGTTCCAACAAAGCTAAGTTTGGTCTACCGTGCTGATCTTCTTCTATCTCTTTAAGAGTGTTTCGCTGTTGCTCTTGGAGCTGAAATTTCAATAACTCCAGGGTAGTATTATTGAGGTTATAATTTAGACTGCTGTCACCATTATGAATTAAACGAAAGGGTGACTTTTCACTGAAGGTGTCAGTAGAAATCATATTGCAAGTGGTCTTCCTTATCGATTATATGATTACTGTTCCTGAGATAGCTTTTTCTTGATGAACTATGAAATTTCCGCGGTCGCGGTATTTTTTTATATGAGAACGACCTTTTTAGACGCGTACCATTCATTGGAAAATAGCTGAAAAATCTAGACTAAGTAAAACCTGCATATATAAATTTCCATGATAGAAGAACTTGGTCAATAGACAAGCTCTCTTATATGCTCATGCTCGTGCAGATATCATGTAACGCTGTTAGTCTGCAATGTTAAACACGACTTAGTTGAGTGTCATATTCCATGAACTTAGCTACAATTGTTTGATTTCTTCAAAAGATGCTTACGCATACTAAGCCCGATTTGCTCGTACCTATATTTTAGAGAAATTGTCAGGAGGTTACTGGAACCGTTATACGACATAGCAAGTAGTTCTGTTTGACGACAATGTCGATTGATAGTTATTATCTTAATAATGTCAAATGTAAAAGTAGATCATGATGAATGAGAAGAATCATACGCTTACGAAAGATGTACTACCAGCAGTAGAGGATAAGTCACATGGACATATACGGTTTGTGAGTTTTAACGTAAATGGAGTGAAAACCCTCTTCAATTATCATCCGTGGAACTCTTTCCTGCAACAATTCGCCCCAGCATTTGACTTCTTAAAAGCTGATATAATATCACTTCAGGAGCTCAAGCTTTCAAGCACCACATTAAAAGACTTGAAGATAGTTTCACTAAAAAATTATAAAAGCTTCATTTCTTTACCCAGAATAAAGAAAGGATACAGTGGAGTTGGCCTATTTGTTCGAATACCGGATAATGAAGAAGACATTACCGTTAAATCAAGCTTAACGGTAATGAAAGCAGAGGAGGGTGTAAGTGGCTTTCTTAAAAGTCCCGAAAACCCTGAGAGATGCTACCGAGATCTCTCTGAAAGTGACTCTATAGGAGGTTATCCTCGCATTGATAATACTTTAGGAGTCGAATTAGATAAGGAAGGAAGATGTGTATGTATTGAACTAGCATCTAATTTGGTTGTCTTTTCTGTATACTGCCCGGCGAACTCATCACAAACCGAGATTGGTGAAAGATACCGGATGAATTTCTTAAGAGCTTTATTAGAAAGGTGCCACAATTTAAAGTATGTGCTCAAAAAAGAGGTGGTGGTATTAGGTGACATCAATGTATGCATAGATTTGATTGACCATGCAGATGAACTTAACACAAGAGTGAAAAACAATAAGGTTACCAACCCTATATTTTTAGGCTCTCCTAATTCTGGGGATCTTTTTGAGCGAGCTAATATTGAAGAATGTATCAAGTTCAAATCGTCTACGCCAGCAAGGAAATTGCTCAATTCCTACGTTGTTCAGTCAGAAAGCTATAAGGATTTGCTGACGGAGCGAAGCTTTCTTTTCGATTCTACCAGAATCAGACAAGAAAGGCGTATGAATATGTTCACAGTGTGGAACACATTGACAAACGCGAGACAGTCCAATTATGGTTCAAGAATAGATTTGATTTTGGTCAGCTCCGAAGAAATGTGCAACAATATCTCAAGGGCTAATATATTACCACATATTATGGGCTCCGATCACTGTCCGGTTTTTACGGATTTCGACTCCATCCTGATCTCTCAGAATCGTGATATACAACCTTACTTAGCTCCAGTTAAACTAAAGTTCGAAGCTAAGTACTACTACAATCTTTATCGCTATCATGACATTTCTCAAATGTTTAACGTTGGAGCAACAAAACGTAGCAAAAATAAGCGTGATAAGAGCCTGGGCGAACTGCCCAATGTGCAACTGCCTTCTGAAAATATAGAAGCCTCTAAAAAGAGAGTTAAAACGAAGACAATCGGTGATTATTTCTCAAAAAACTAGCTATCGTTCAAACTACATCAGCTAACTAGAAGATTCTTATTTTATTTTCTTATTGGTTTATATTATGGAATGCTATGAAAGATGTTGATCACAAGTCAAAGTGGAACAAAAAAAAATAATGGTTTTTTAAATTAATGATGCTGAAATATAATTGATAGAATACACTGTTCCCTCCAATCACTTTTGGTCAACTCTTATAAAGGTACGACCGCGTTTGCAAGTTATTGATTCGTTAAAATGAACTTCTTCATAAGCAATGCTAAGTTGAACCTGTCACGTCTATTTGCATCAAGATTTACGGAATTCACTCAACACCGGGTATATAGCTTCGAATGCAGCATAGATCTCTTCTCTCTGTTTGGCACCTGTTAAAACGATTTTTCCCGACACAAAAATCAACAATACAATCTTCGGTTTAACCATTCTATAAATCAAACCTGGGAAAAGCTCAGGCTCATAAGAGGAGAAAGTTCCGTGTGAAAACGCCAAACCTTCAAGACGAATAGGAAATTTTACATCACAAGACCCAACAATATTTTGGATCTTGAAATCTGTGAATTTTGCATTGAAACCAAGCTTCTGAATGATCCTAGCATATTTTCTAGAAGCAAGTTTTGAATCATCTTCTGACTTTGCACCGGTAACTACCATCTTACCAGATGCGAAAATCAAAGCAGTAGTCTTCGGTTCTCTAATTCTCATAATCACAGCCGCAAATCTCTTTGGATTATATTCAGCATTACGGGCATGTAGAGCTATTGTTTTCAAATCTAGACGACAGTCTAAGTTAACCGTCGCAACTATATTCTGGAGAGTAGGTACGATACCTGAAGTGGCTCCCTCGTCCTCATTTTGAGCAGGCTCTACCACTGAATCTGATAACTCTTGCTTTGGAGCAACCTGATTAACGTCTATTTTATTTTCCTCATCGATTCCCAGAGGAAATAATAATGAATTTGGTGCTGTGAATGCTTTCGCCTGCGCGGCAGTAGTGGGCAATTTCAATGAGTCCATCTTAATAAGCACTTGTTATGCTTTTCGTATAAGTCTTCTGTTAACCTCAATATGTCCGACTTAATACAGTAAAGGGCGCAAAAAAGTTGAATCCTTATTCTTTTTTTTCTTTTTACAGCTTCAACTATATATGGTTAATTAATAATCCTACCACAGTCTATTCTTAGTCTTACCGGTAGTAGGAAATGATATATAGGTTTTCTGACTAAAGAAAACGAAAATGACACAAAACCGCCACCAAAGCACCTTATCTGCGCTCGATAATTCGCGCACCATGTGAGGATCTGAGGGACTATTTATATTAATGTAAAAATCCGGGTAATGCCATCGAGACCTGGAAATTATCTTCACACGACTTACCAAGCAATTCAAACTCACTTGTGAAGAGGGCTTAAAATCCTGGAGCAACGGTAAGGGCTACAGTAATCTATATGTAGCAACGGTGAAGGCGGTTTCTGCCGACCCAAATAATGCAAGATTGATAACTTCATGACTGCTCAATTAAATATATTGAGCACTGTGAATTTCATACCTAACTATCTTCACAAACAAGATTAACGTTCTTTTAAAAGTTTGTTCCTCTTCTCCTTCCTCTTGAGTCTTTCAACCTTTTTGGCATGCATTTTAAGGGCTATTCTTTCGTACCTTTCCTTCTCTTCTTTGATTTCCCTTCTTCTCTTGAGGTCTTCTATCTTCTGGCTCTGTTCATGTTCCTTTTCACTTCTCAATTCATTCAAACGAGCCTTATACTGCTTCTCTTGCAATGTCTTCTCTTTTCTCTTTTCCCATGAGGAAAGTTTTTTGACACCCAAAGTCTTCACTCTAAATGGATCTTTCTTCATTTTCCATTCTTTTCCACTGACACGAGACCCTTCCCCAAGCTTGTCCTCCGTGTTGCTCATTTGTCGTTTATCAGCATCCTTATTTTTTACTGAACCCATCGAGACGTAAAATTCTTGCAAATACTAATTTATGAAAGAAAAATTAATTTTTTCTCTCTGGGTTTTTTTTTCTCTGCTGTCGCAATCTAGCGAAGATACATACTCCATTCGCTGACGGCTACAACTATTAATATAAATATGAAGCAGTAACATAAAACTCTAAATTCATAATGTCTTGTCATGTATATAAAACCACTTTGTTAACGTCGACTTAACTGGGAAAATGATATCGAGAGTTTCACCTGGAAATCCGCTAATTTTATACACCTTTGAATATGCTAATCAGTCTTGCTTGTGAATGGTAAGTACTGCCTTTCTCATCCATTTTCGAGATCTTGTGAATCTAGTAAATCCATCCTCCGGTGCTGGATTAGACCAGCTGTTATCATAGTAAACCCAACCATCAGAATTCTTTCCCCTATTGAATTCTTCATCAATAGTCCAGTTGGTATCCAACCATTGCCATTTGTAATCATATAAATCACTTGCAAATGTCGGGAATTTGAAATGATCATCATCATTGAAAATAGGAGGTGATTCGTTTTGAGATGACTCGTAGCAATAATATGGTCTATCATTTGGCATCATTACTTTTGACCAACCTACTCCTATCCATCTTCTTTCATTCTCCAATATTTCGAATATTACCGTTTGTTGCAATTCCGTTGCCGAAATCATCTTCTTATTTTCAATTTTGAAATCCGCTAATATAGACGACTTGCTAGATGTATCCAAACCGTCAAAGTCATTTTTGGTCAAATCAATATTGTACGAAGACAATGGTGAAGAACTCAACCGGATGTTCATACCAGTCATACAGAAGGCCAAGAGTCGAATATAGAATGATCTCCACAAAAGCCTTCTAAAGGTGAATGATAATGGTGAATGATAAGTTAGGACAAACGTTCCCCAGAAGCAAATGTAATTATTTGGCGATATTACATATCTCAATAAGGCTACGTGCAATGGAGTTAATAAAGCAGTTATAATTGTCACCTTTATCATACTTCTGGTGCTAAAAGGAATGTTTCGAATGGGGCGTAAAAGCATTTCAACCCTTGCAGTGATGTTATGGAGAGTATGCAATATTTCATCTATCGTTGGTTTTTCGTTCCATGTGGAGTCATAAATCACTGAATTGATGGACCACACTAAGCAAGCAAATACTGTAGCAGTTGTTATCGGAATTAAAATATAGGAAAGATATTTCCAATATAAAACCGCTACCACATAGAAAACAATCAATAAGAAATTTTGATATTTATCTTCATTAGTCCATGTCGTTATTTCGAGAAAATTGTCAATTAGTAATAGATACGGGAATATATTTGACAATGCAGACGATAGAATTGGTGATTCAACCAACAATCGGTTGTTAGTATTCAACGTTAATAGTTCATCATCAGTCGGTTCAAAAGACGCATATGTTATATCCTTTCTGTTTTCCAGCATTCGTGCACTAATATTTTCTATTCTTCGTACCTTGTCCTTATCTTCTCCAGTAAGAAAAAAAACCAATTCCTATCGTTGTAGTGTCTAAATGATTAGAAAGTGACAATTATAGAAAAGGATCATGTGTGGAGAAGTCGCACAAAAGTTAATTTTCAGCTGCTAGTGTTATTCAGATCAAGATGTCGAAATAGCTATATGAAGTAACTATTTTATAGGAAACTACATAGCACCTTTATTCTTTTTTTCTCTTATAGTGAAGCAAGAGGACCTGTAATCTACATTCCGATTACACAAATTTATCTTGATGAGCACCCACCTAAAAACAATTCCCAGGCATTGTTATGGCATATTTCAAAGAAACTGATGTTCATAGAACACAATGTATCATATTCAGTAAAGAGTACTACTTTTTCAAAATACAACAGTATATAACTGCTTTTCATTGATATTCTGTTTTCGTACTTTTTCGAATTTTCGCAATTTGTAGTAATTCATCCTTCCTTGAAAAATACAGCTGAGAACAAAGTAGCATTATGTCAGCTCAACCTGAAGCATATAACAAGCTTTTGTACTGTGTAAGAAAGAAAGTAGGTTTCAATTCATTAGTGGTATTTGAAATTATCTTTACGCGTACATGGTTTTAGATATATGGTCAACTTACTAACCTCTAGTTTGTAGAGATCCTCGTACGATTTTGTCAATTTTAATTTCTAAGAGGAAAAACAAATGAACTCGGCTACTAGTATCTACACTCATATCTCTATGATAGGGATGAAAACTTAAATTGAAAAAGAAATAGTTGAAGCTAGACCAAAGGAAAAAAGCGAAGGGTTCCGTGGTCTAGTTGGTTATGGCATCTGCTTAACACGCAGAACGTCCCCAGTTCGATCCTGGGCGGAATCAGTGTTTTTTTATATCTTTTTTGAAGACATGGTACGTTTGAAGCCGAATGATATACGGCTACAGTAAGAATGGTCCGACATCAAACGAAACGCATACAATAAAATTCAAAAATATGTACAGACTAGAAATGAAATATTTATCATATATAATCTTTATGATGATTTACTCGCTAATTATTTGTTCATTTGCTTGAGGAACTGGTTTTGTTCTTGTTGGCCTGTTCGTCTAAAATCCTCTGCCATTCAGGAATCTCAGCTGGAGCATTCTTCTGGAGTTCCTTCTCGTGCATACTCAACAAGATAGTTCCTAGAAGTAAAACCACGGTGATAGCTTGAGCATAAACTCTCGCCTGCACGGCCTTTTGCGCAGCGGTCATGTACTTGTCTCTGTTTACTAATTTCCAAGATCCGTAAAGAGATGCTGCCCACGCACCAATAATAATCTTATATTTGTTGTCATTAACCTTAACAAACGCCTTGTCATTCCAAGACAACTTATCCCATCTCTCTAATTGTTCCTTTTCCTTTTCTTTAAAATAGTCGGATCTATGTTGCTGTTCATCAAATTTCACTGAGCCATCATCTGCATAGAAAGCACCAAGAGATACTGGTGGCATTGACCACAAACATGCTTTTATTGATGTGTTGAATTGCCCATATCTTATAGGATGCTTCTTCTTTAAGTATGACACTAAACCGTACGACACACCCAATCCTATTAATGTACCTTTAGCACCTTCATACAATACTGCATTCCAGTGAGCGTTTCTCTCCTCATCTGATAATATTTTCATCTCCTACTAACTGTGTAAATAATTGATAAATAAACTAATAAGTAAATTAATAAGATATAATTTGTAGCGGATCCGAATTATAAATATGCTTGGATTCGGGTGTATTCGCGATGATTGCGGGATGTGATCACACATCGAGAATTTATCCGAGTTATTTATAATGTGATTGTATGGTCATGTGACACATAATACAAATTGCGTTAGTTATTCTTATAATATGCTTTATGTATTAATACCTAATACCTTCTATGCTTTCGTCTCTTATTAATGAACAATAATTCGTTGTTCATCTGTGACAGATTGAGGTCAACTGATGAAATATTCAGCAAAATGTCTGGCTCGCAGTAATACATATCATTCTCTATAAGCTTGTCATTGCCAAAATACACAATTTTAAGGGACCTTTCTATTGCAAAAACGAGTGACTTGAAACCAAATTTCGAGGAGCAGTGTATTTTCAAGTCTTTACTTGTATTATCTGTGACTCCTGGGATGTAGTAGTCCGTGATCTCACCAGTAGATAGCGTAATTATGAACCCTTCCGAGGGAATTATCTTTTTCTCTTGCTGTGCTGTCTTTTTTTTTCTAGACCGAATGGATGCCAATCCACCATTTCCAACTAGATCCTGTATATGTCTTCCAGATGTTCGACTATTGCTCTTGGAATGAGTATGATCCACATTCTCGGGTTTTCTAACACCAATAATCATATTTATATCGGTCAACTGCCAAGTTTTAATGTTGTCATACCAATACTGATGTTCAGTGACAGCATTAAAACCCAGACATCTGATTTCTCTGGGATCTCTTTCAACTCTCAAACAGATATTATTTTTTGATCTGAGGTTGTCGATTTTGAAGGTATGGACTATTAAAGTGTTGGTGTCATACTCCTCGTATATTAATGATAATGTCTGTATAGATACACAGCCACAGAACTTACAATGGGTTGGCTCCAGGTGTGATATGCGTAATGTCAGAGTCTTCATGTGTCCAACGTTCACTTCCTTCAAGACAATTCCTGTGTGAGCATCTACCAATTCTGCAACAAGGTTATTTAACCTCACAAACATTCCAACAAATTCTAGGGAGACAATAGTGGACTTGTTGATTTGGTAGGCTGAATTGTTCAAATTAGTGTTTGAAGTTTGCTTTTCATCTGACAGAGATGCTACTGAGGCATAGTCATACATTTCACTAAGTGATGGGTTCTTAGCAAGTAGTTGTGGCGTCATTAGATCAAATTTTTGATTATAATAACCTTCCCGTATTTTAAGCTTTTTGAATCTCCAACGGTTATTGAACACAGTACATACAATAATGTCGAGATTATTGACCTCACATATAATTCTATTATCGACTCTTGGGGTGAAGAGTTTTTTTGCAGCTATTAATTTCTTATTATCTTCATATATGCCCTCGAAGATATTATACATCTTATATTTTCCATCGATACATGATATCAGAACTAACTGACCAGCGTCTGACACTACGATGAAATCATCCTTACTGAATTTCTTTTCAAAGTCTAATGCATTTTTAGCTTCTTCTGAGGCATTTTCATCTTCTTCGACCGAACTACCGAGCAAAGAATTAGACAACATGGGCATCAGGAAATTACCATTGACCACAGTGTTTGAAGAACTAAGTGAGCTTAGAGACACGTCACTACCTTTGCGTAGCCTCGCGGACGCTCTATTTTGTAATATTTTCCTGTTCAAATAGCCAGGGACAGTTCTCTTTCGAAAGAAACATTCTAATATTTTGGAGCGCTCGAGTTCCTTAATTTCACAAGACCAGATATACTTCAATTCTCTCCTGTCGAAACACTTCACTTGAAAGTTATTATAATTTATTATGATCACAAAGTTGCCATCATTTGAGAGCCCAATATGATGAACTGGCCAAAATTCGTCATTCTGATCTATGACACTAGTGGTTGATATATTTATGGGTGCTGAGTTTTCTTGTTTCGACAAGGGGGACCAGATAAGTATCTTGTGATCTAACCCTAGGGATATCAAAAAGGGACAATTCTTATTAGTGCTAATTTTGTAGATGTCGAGATCATGTCCATGAACGCTATCTTGCAAGTCGATTGACTTGAAAGATACTTTCGCATCTTCAAGTTCAAAATCACTGTCTGTTATTTTGCTGCTGATTCCGGTGGACGATGTCTGGGTGATTTTAAAAATTAGTAAAACCATAGCATTGATAAACACGATGATGCAAAAATATTCCAAGTAGTAAATTGAGTCAAATACGAATCTCTCTTTTTTTTGCGGTAAAAGTATCAGACGTAAGTTGAAATCGTTTTCAAGGTCCGATCGTAAGGAAATAGTTAGGCCAAAAAGAAGGAAGAGTAATACTGGAGATATGAAATACCACGAAGCTAGTGACATAGTTGAATGAATACGAATCAAACATGAGTTGATTTTATGATAAAGGGCAGGACAATGTCTTTTCAAGGAATGAGGGGAATAGAACGATTCTCTAAATATACTGTTTCCCAAATCATTTCTATCAACAGCATCAACACCGAAAACTTCATCTTGACTCAAGGCTTTCATGTTCAATAAATCGGTAAAATCATATCTCTTTCTGTCAATAATGATTATGGATATTAGATATGTCAATTGCATCAAGTGATCTATGAATAAACCTATAGCTATTATATCCACAATAATTTGAAACTTAGCCGCTACCATGTCGCCAATCTGTCGTGGAAACGATTTTTTTATGAGTGATGATACCAAGAATCGATTAAGAATAATCTCTACTTCTGCAACCAATAAAACTTTTGAGGTCTTAGGTAGCATAATTCCGTTATAAAATTCTTTAATCCTTCTAAAAATCAAGTAATTATTTCTCGTAATATTCCTGTGTTTTTCATAGGAGAATCCGATGTAAAACTTGAACAATTTCTTGTGCAAATTTTCAGTTTCTTCATGAACGAGAGTGTCATCTGCTAGCTCATCAATAGTTTTCAATAGGTTAACAGAGCTAAATATCAACATCACACAAGTCACCAATAGAAATTCAGAGCCACTTATGCCACTGAAACAATTAAAGGGAAAAAAAAGAGATTTTACCTGGAGCGCAGAGCCAGATGAAATCAAAACCTCTACTAGCCATCCAACAACTAATCCGAAAACCGACCTAATCTTGTGATTGAATGAAACACAGACAGATATGATTAAAGGAAAACAGAAGAATAATAGCCATTCCACTAGGTACCAACAGTAGCGTGATAAAGGCTGAGTGTTATCCAAAAATAGTTTCTTGAACTCTCCAAAGTTGACATCAAGAGCCTGCTCAGACTCGATTTTGAAGCTATTGGCTGCACTATAAAAAGTGCTATTACTTGAAGTCTCGTGGACCTTGTGGTCCCTGCAATGAATAACATATATGTTGATTACTTCAGCACCATTTATAAGTCTGTTGCGGAAATAAATCTTATCGAAATAAATTCGATTCAAGTGATTATATTTTCCACTGTTAATTACATGTAATAGGTAGCTGTTAACTTTGCCCTTAGCCTTACATGTACTTTCAATATCATAATCAAGATTTAGATATAGGTTTGCCGAGGGGTAGAGCACGAGCAGATCTTTTAAATAATCTTGAATTGATTTGCCAAGCCTGCCGACTTCTTGAAGATCTTCAAAAGTGAGAATATTCCGAGGTGAATTCTCTCGCGACACTATACTCAATTTGGTCACTCGATAGTCGACTAAGTTCGAGTGGTTTATTTTCTCGAGGTATTCTAGGTAGCTTTCATGTATAACGTCATCTTGCAAGCCAACAGATACACCCTCTAACTGTGGTGCTGCAATTCTCAAATTCACGGATTTCAAGAGATATTCGTACACAACACCATAGGCTAAGCTGAATATGACAATTGACGGAATCACAATAGAAAGTTTCGGTTTCAGAAGTATGTTTCTTATTAATGCTTTCACCGTCTTGAGATACAAGTCCTTGTAAGTCATTCTCAAGGCTTTCAGTTAAGCTATTCCTAACCTCACGGGTTTTTGGCCGAACAGAATTATTCTCAAATCTATTGGTAAGTACGTTTAAAGAAACTATGACTTTTCCTGACTTATATGTAGTGACCCCACTGGCAAAAAATATACCGAATTTCCCTTCTCTTTTTTGTCTTTATCGAACCACTGCAGAAGACATATTTTAATGTCTCAGATTTATATACAGTATACGTATATACACACAAAATACATTGCACATAATACATTACGCACTTATTTATGGCCTAGAGAAGCTATATTTAAACCATTCATTTGCGTAAGAAGGTCGTCGATCCTCCCATCCAATATACCATTAGCATACTCATCTCTTGAGCTTTGGTCTAGATATTGTTGGAGCTGAGCTAATCTTGAGTACCCTTCGGTAGCGAATCTCATTTGAATTTTTACTAAGCTTTCAAATGAAGGGTCGTAGAACGGTACTCTCAAAGAGATGAGTTGGGGTAATTCCTCCTTTAACTGATTGTTAAGATCATCGTATATGTCCTTCGCGAGCGCCAATTCTCTTTCCGCCTTTGGCAACTTGCCGGCATCCTTGCTTGGCTTGTCGATCAACTTTCTGACCTTGGCCTTGCACATATCGTAGTCCAATTTCTTGTGAGATCTTTTCTTGATCGCCTCGTCGATTTCGTTGAAATAGTTTGAGAACTTAGTTATGGGTTCTAAAATGGTTTCCCTGAAAGGTCCATCTATTTGCTTTACTGTTTCCTCGTCGAATTCCTTAACGCATTGAGTGTAGTAGCTCCCAACATTGGAGTAGATTGATTGGCCTTGCTTTGCTTCCTCATACAAGTTTGCTACAATTTCTGCGATAGTGACTTGTGACGCTGTAACTGCTCTTAAAGAGTCTAAATATCCCCTTGATGCTTTTTGCAAGTTTCTTCCTGCCGTTTTCAAAACATTATATCTCCTTTCCTCGATATCGAAATCCTTATCAATAGTCTTGTCAACATTTTTAACTGCCACAGAGCCACCTGCTCTGTTGATGGCTTTCTTGAAACCTTCCCAAGACATATCGTTATCTCACAAGTCAAAAGGTAATCACCATGCGATTTCAAATCCGTCCTAAATTCTCTTTTCTCGAGCTTGCTTAGGAGATAACCAGGAATTATTTGGGGGTCGTGTGTCATCAAATACATCTTTTGGGAGGTTTATACTACCTTGACAAAGGAAATGATAAAATTGAAGGAAAGAATAGCTAAGTTCACATACTAGGAAAAGATCACTACACTTCCTCTCAATCCAAAATTAGTATGCCTGGTGCTGGTTCTAAATCAGGAAATGCTAACGTGAAAGACGCTAGCTCTTTGCGGGAATACGATATCCCTTCTGACAACAGAAAACAACCAGGAATGAATTTAGAGAGCCAGGTGATGATTTCGGAAATACTTCGATTGAAAAGGGACATCAACACCATGGTGGGAAACATCAGAAATACCAAGTTATTATGTGAAAAATACGAATCTGAGAATCAGTATTTGCAGGATTATGTAGGAAATCTAATGAGAAGTGGAGAAATCAACCGCTAAGTATTCCAGCTATCCAACAATACACTACATGGATAGAGGGGCAACTCAGTATCAGGAACTTTAATCTTGGTGGTTTTTCTTATTCAAAAATTGATGTAACAAGTGTTTGCGAACATTTTGATTGTGGATTATGTCCTCATTTTATTTACAAATTCTACTACGTTTGTTTTCTCAGTTCATTCTTGAATACAGTTTGATGGAAGCAAATAGAGAATCTGAAAAAGATGAACAATGAGAACATACCGTTAAATGATTGGGGAACGGTTAGCCGCCAGCGTCCAAGAAACAAAAGTGTTGCAACGACTAAAAATTATATATCCCATGATCTAGCAACAGATAATAATGCACTGGAGAAAGAAGTCACAGTAGTAACCAACGTAGGTCATACTAATAACTTATTAAATAGAGTGTTACAAAAGCCCTTAGCTCAGGTTGACCCCGAGAAATACTACAATTTGGAGGACAAAGAATATACAGAAAAACACGAAAGCGTGGAACAAGTTAATTTCAATGATGAAGAAGAGACGAGTATTACTAATGTCGATGTAACAAAGTTGTCTGAGCGATGGGTGCCAAAAATAAAACAAGTAAATCTACAGCGAGAACCATCAGACGCGACGACGTCATTATCAGAAAATGACGTGTTTTTCGAAACTTCGCCCATATTGACTTCAGCTCAGCCAATGCCATCCATATATGATCAATTTGAGATGAGGGAGCTTGATGACTTTCTCGATGCAGTGCTGCCAAAATACGACTCGGGAGGTAACTTACTTCCTGTTCAGAAGTTTTATCCCACGCTTCTCAGCGAAAGATTTTATCCTCTTGTGCATGTGGAAATAAGGCCACATATGTCAAAACCATTAGCAAGTGATGATTACCTTTTAGATTTATCGATGTTGGAACGGACCTCAAATGCAGTTTTACATGTCGCTCCTTTTTGTAACATGTATGAAGATTCTGCCGAGAATATCAATGAAGAGCTGGCATTATTGAATATTTTGACATACGAAATTACCCAATTTGAGCCAACAGATAATCTGAATGAACCTTCAAGGTTCAGAAAGATAATCGATAGCTTCAAGCTGCTTTTCAAATCTTCTTTATCCAATGAAGAGTATCACGAAAAATTCCCTTGGGCAAAATTCATACCTCGAGAGGAGCAAGATGAGGCCTCGAACCATAGGAGATCATTGCTTGGTCTTAACACGATAGATGAAGTAGCACGAAAGGCAGATAGTGAATTGCATTTTTGAACGACACTATCGCATAACTTTAGGTGAAATTAACCATTTTGCTACCTGATGAAACGGATATCTGCAAATAATGCGCCATCAGCAGTTCGGGTCTATCTTGCTTCCCTTAAAGCTGAATCTGTAGTTTCGCTTTCACTTATAAATTCTGCTAATTGTAGTTTAGTTACTAAATCACAATATATAGAGCAGCCAGCCCACAGACCAACGCTATTCACACATTTGATATCGTTAGCTTTTTTAGTACTGTCAAACAACTTTCTAAGTTCTTGAAGAACTCGGGCTTTGAAACCAGGAATAAAAGAAAGCCCCCCAGATATAACAACGTTCTTCAACATTACCAGCCTCAAATCGATGGGTAGCTTCTTTAAGTGATTCGATATAAGTCTTGTAATTTTATATCCAAAGTACATATTCTCTATTATTTCACACCTCAATCTATTAGGAACAGTCAC
This sequence comes from Millerozyma farinosa, assembly GCA_002196765.1. NCBI lineage: Eukaryota > Fungi > Ascomycota > Pichiomycetes > Serinales > Debaryomycetaceae > Millerozyma > Millerozyma farinosa. Next base: position 867,740 of record NBND01000003.1, read on the forward strand.
ATTATCAGTCAAAGCAAATAATTTAGTGTCGGTAGTATCTTCGCCTTCAGGTCTGACGTAAAATGTCAGGATAAACTTTTCTATGATGTCAAACCTGCTTTTTGACGCGAGCAACTCGTTGACATTATGATCGTTCATCTCGAGAAGCTTTTCCATGACAAAATAGTGAAATGATAGTTCACTAAATTCATGAAAAGCCTCATTTGACTGTACCTCTCGTAAATCATATACAGATGTCACCGTCAAAGAATTCCATTTTATCTGCACAGATAAAGAATTTCTGGAGGCAGTACCTAGAGACAATAAGATTGACTCACGATACCAAGATACTGATTTCACTCCTAATTCCTTCAATAATACTTTTGTTATCCTGATCCTTTCATTAATTGAAAATCCATTGTCAATTACAACTACTCCTGTCTCGCTCGGCGAAATGCATAAACCCCTTTTGAAGGCTCTTGAAAAAATAGACTTAAGTTCCAAGTCAGATAAGCCATTGAAAGACAACCAGCGATTCCTATCCTGTTGGTAATACTGTAGCACTTTCTCGAGAACTATATTATCCTTGATCCCATTCAATAGTATGTCAAGCTGTTCTCCGCAGGTCGAGTGATCGTTGAGTTCGAAATGTGGAGGAAAGGGATCATGGTGATCGAAATAAGCAGCCGTTAGTCGTTCGATATATACAGGCGATACGTCACCTAAGAAACCTGTTTTTACGAATCTGTCATCAAGTCCTAATAAAACATTCAAACTACTTTGTTTCATTCTATTACAAATAGTAAATAATGGATACAATCTATAAGTGCGAAGATCAAAGTAATGAAAAATCATCGTCATCTATGTCCATAAAATCATCAGCGTTATTACGTTCTTCTTGAGTTTCTTCATTACGATGCACGGAAACGTCCTGAAATTTAGATGTTTGTTCTTGCTGATGCTTCAATAACTGTTCGTAATTCCACACAGACACACCTTCTTGGTCCTTCGGGTTAGTAGGTTGAGCTAGATTTCTAAGAAACTTCTTTGCATTTGCAAGGGCCATATCCGTAGACAAGTTAGTGTCTGAGTCTAACAATGCCTGTGCGATCCACTTAGGAAGTTGTGATTTTTTTCTTGAGAATCTTCTATCCGCTAAAACCATGATACCATAATCGTCTTTTCCTCTTAACACTCGTCCCAAGCATTGAGCAGCATGCCTCATTGCATCGAAAGAAAGGAAGTCATTTTCCCTAATTTGAAAATGATCTCGTAAAAACTCAAGACGAGCCTTGAGTATTCTAGATTCAGTATATTGGAAGGGAATACCAATCATAAGGACAGTTCTTCCATAATGATGATCAAAATCAATACCTTCTGAGACTTTACCTCTAGCCACAGAAAGCAACACTGCACCTCTACCATTAGAACAGGCTTTTCGGAAAGTCTCTAGTGCCAAAGATGTTTCTTGGGCATCTGGCGTTTCAACCAAGATCAACTTATACTTCCAGACCTCGTCAAGCACGCCCATATTTTGCCACATAGAAATGATGGATTCCATATAGAGATACGAAGGAAAAAAGACTACCATTCCGTCTGGAGTAATTTTCGAAAACTCTATAAGTAATGAGCCATAATTTCTGACGACTGAAGGATCATTCCTGATCTCGAAACGAGATGATATTGAAACCTGGTCTGCACCTTTTGTAACGATCATCGGTAAAAAAGATCTTCTTGCTAATGTCATGGTATAAGATTCTTGTATGACCGTCTGAAAGTTCAACATTCTAGGGTACATATCTAAAGGAGAGATGGTGCCAGAAGTTATTATAACGGACGAAAATCTGTCAAAGACGGGCTTGATTGCTATGGAGGCATCTAAGCAAGTGAAATGTAAGATAGGATTGGGGACGCTCGAGCCTTCAGTTTCAAAAGGCTCTAGGATTAGTTGAAAACCAGTTTCATAGGTTGAAACTAACGTAGCAAATGTTGCTATGTCTTTCAATGCAGTGAAATCTTCTATTTCTGTAAGCTCTAAAGTTCTCACTAGAAGTGAAAGTCTCTCAGAGCAGAATCTCAAAGGTTTGCGATCTATGAAAGTTAGATCTTTAAGATGCTGTAAAAAACTAGTCGGAGTTTCGCTTATAACATGTAGAACTTTCATTCTTGTTTTAAGATATTCGATGAATCTTTTCAAAAAGGAAATGAAATGTTCTCCCTTTCTAATGTTGCCTGGTACAGCTTCGTCAAGCAAGTCCTTAGGTAAAATAGGGTTGCTCATGAATAGTTCTTCTTCGCGTTCAATCTCTGATTGGCGTAAACCCTCCACGAGCTTTTCGTACTCATTTTGAAGTTTCTCGCTATCCTGAGACTTCATATCGTCTATTGCATCGCCTAGCTTGGTTGCACCTCTCGTGGCACGCTGAAGAGTGTCGTCTGTAAGATCCAAAGACAAGGACTCTATGCAAACATTATCAATATTGTGAGCCTCATCGAAAATAATTATACTATCTCTGGATATGTCCTTTGATACCCTTTCAGCGATTTTAGGGTCAAGCAAATAATGATATGAATAAATTATGATATTGCAATATGGGATCATTCTTCTCACAGTAAAGTAAGGACAAGTGCCACGAGCTTTGCAATAGTTGATCAAAGCATCAAAAGAGTACACACCAGCCGGTATTAAGTTGTGCTGATCCATTTCATACAACTCTTCATGATAAGAACAGAGTTGTTTGGTTTCAGGGTGTCTTTTCTGATCTTCCCCGCTGACCTTGCCGTTCTCGATCTGCTGCTTTAATTGTCCATTGGTGATTCTTCTACACTTTTCATCGACAACAACTCCCTTTGGCTCCTTCGATATGCTAGGATGAAGGCATAAATTCTTTCTGCTTGTTAATCCCAAGCCTCTGAACTCTTCAACATATCCCAATTGTTCCGCACGATACCTCATCAAATTGTGTAACTCTATCAAAGCCTTTTCGATCTCAGACATAGTACGAGAGCAATAGACTACCTTCCGGTGCTCTGGATAATGCATTTGATAAGCCACTGTGATAGAAAGCAATGAAATAGTTTTACCTGTACCTGAAGGCATTTCTAAGATACAGTTTCCTCCAACATCTAAAGTGCGTTTTATATCACACATATAAGAGTACTGCTCTGGATAAATCTTGGGGTAAGGAAACAATATCGGCAAATCATCGATATAAAACTTCATAGCTTCTCTATTTGAGTGGTATCTTTATAAACTTTTTACTAGAAAGCTGTGAGTTCTGTAGAAAAATGAAGCTTACGTGATATGCACAATATTTCACTATCCCAAGTGCCTTGAAACGTTTTTGAAAATTTTCAGAAGAAAAATTCAATACGAAGATGACAAACGATCATTGATCTATATTATCTAAAGATAGAGTTATGATTAATCAGCGCTTTTGGTTACAATCTAATTCACAGCTATGAAGCAAACTTTTTCAGCAAAAAACGTGATAACTGGGGATAAATTATATCAGACGAATTTCCACTGATTGTATGAAAGATGTTCTTTTGTTTGTAGTAGTCCCTCAACGGACCAATTTCTCTGTTGTATATATCTAAACGCTTCTGGAATGTTTCCGCATTGTCGTCGCTACGCTTCAGCAAGGGTTCACCGGTAACATCATCTTTGAATGGAACCTTAGGAGGATTGTAGTCGAGGTTATAGACTCTACCGCTCGGGAGGTGGATCCAGCGGGCCTCAATTCTCTGTAGTATAACATTTTGATCCACATCTAGCTCTACCACTTGGTTTAAGGTAGCCCCAGATTTTCCCAAGACCTTGTCCAATATGGACGCCTGGTCGTATGTCCTTGGAAAGCCGTCAAGTAACCAGCTAGCGTCCCGATTGAGCCACTATCTTCTCTGAAGCTCGGTCTCGACTAGCCTGGCCATAATTTCATCCGGTACTAGTGATCCACTTTCTATATAACGGGAGAGTTCCCTACCAACAATTGTTTGAGCATTAATTTGTTGTCGTAATATATCTCCGGACGATATTGCTCTTATGTGGGTGAAATCTTTGAGGATCTTTGAGGTTTGAGTGCCTTTTCCAGAACCCGGAGCACCTAGTAGTAGCAATCTCAATGGCTTCATGCTTTATCTAAATTATTACAATTGTCGGTCTCAAATGAAAAAAAAAAGGCATGGAGTCGCATACTCGATAACCATTTTTCATGGAGAAGCGGTCGCACAGTATAAGATGGCGTGGGGTAATACTAGTCCACTTATAAAATAGAATTTGGGGGAAAGTTATATACGTATTTAGAGCTCAACAATTACAGTGGTCTTTATATAATTGAGTATATATTCTTGAACAATTTTGTTTTTACTCTTCATCTTCATCCTCAGAATCAATGATCCGCCTTCTCTTCCTCTGGGTGGCTTGTTCGTCAGATGAAGCAACATCATCATTTTCTTCATCAGATATTTTCTGATATTTCGAAGAACCCTCTTCCTTTACTTTCTGCAATCTTTCGGCACCTCTCTCGAAGTCTTCCTCCTCTTCCTCCGCGCCACCTTGTTCGTCTTCTTCATCCTCTTCGTTGGCTATGAAATCGTCCTCTTCATCATAATCGTCTCCATAGGTTCTCTCAAATCTCTCATAGGAAGGTTCGTAAGAATTTCCGTGATACAGCAGACCAGTGCGCTCCATCTTTTCTTCTTGTAGTCTTCTCTTCATCTCTAGTTGTCTTTTCAACTTCAAAGATTTCTTTTCGTTTTCGTCAGCAATTCTCTGGATCAACATAGGATCTGTGTCTGTCACTGTATTCAAGATTTTATCCTTTCTTTGTATGTTTTTGACAGCTTGAGTGAGCTTCCTATGCGTGTCTGTAAACGTAGATGACGGTATGAGATTGACTTGCAGTTTGATGGTCGAATCGACCTGTAATATTTCATGATCGTCGTGACTCTTTACGAGTAAATTATCATACAATGGGAGCTCTTTGAAATCAAAGAGTTCATTACCAATTTTCAAAGAAAGAGATCCATCATCCCATTGTACGAAATGGGCGTTGGATTGTTTTATAATTTCATCGTCTCCTCTATTAGAGTATCTCCATCTGATTGTGTTTTCGTTCAAAAGTTTCTCAGCAACCAAGTCGTTTTGCATCTGCTTTTCATCCAAATCTCTATTAACTCGCTCAACCGCATTTTTTTTAACAGTTTCTTTGAATTCATTGGCATCAAACGGATGTGCATCTACATTCAAAAACACTGGCATTTTCATGACATAAGAACTGGGCTCAAGGTTAGGTAAAACTGCATGTCTAGGAATTGATATATCTAACTTTTTTACTTTTCTTTCCGAGATAAAGTCAAAGTCCTCTTCTGTGGAGTTTTCGTGCTCTTCTTCGTCCTCGTGTCTATCTCTTGTTTCTTGAGTAGTTAAGCCTTGCTTGTTCTCATCCTCGTTCTCTGACTGCTCGATCCTTTCGTCATCTAATTTTTCTTCCTCACTATCTTCCCCGAACAAATCATCAACCTCTTCATCTTTATTCAATGTATCATCATGGTCTTCCTTATCTGACATGTTTGTAAACGATTGCTGAAAATGTTTTCAAGTATCAATTCCCATTCACGTATTCATCAGTTAGTTTTTCAATTATTCGTTCTCGCACGATTTTTTATAGGTCCTACGATGCTTAATTATGGTCTATGGCATTAGCTACAAGATTGGAGGCGGGCACTAGCATGGGGTATTAGTCTTGCCACTGGTGCTAATATCAGGTATTAGTCATGTAGAGGAAAAAAAAGCGCAGTCGTTAGAAGGAAGAATAGTAATGGTATTCATATATCAAACATCATAGTTTCAGTATAAATTTATGATAATGTGCATATTGCTTTTAAATCAATTGGTATAATACAAATCGGCAATTTCATACAGAAAAGGTATGATAGATTAGTGTCTCTATTAAATATTCTAGTGATTCCACTAGCTTAGTAAGGCGCAAGGGAATTATGCTTGCACTGTTGCAGAAACGCATTTAATATCTCTCGATAAAACTACTGAGGAATTAATGAACTAAGCTCTAAGTTTAATTTCGTAAAATATAATCAACAGAATAAATACAATCTTAAGACATACTTCGTAACTGATGTTATTATACCTTATCTTACGTCTTTCCGTTTTGTATAATTTGCAGCTGTACCCCATTTTTGTTCTCAAGAGACACCTCAGAGTCTCTGAGATCCGTAATTTCCTCCTTCGGCTCATTTATTGCCACTGGACTTATCGCTTGGGGAGGTACGTCCGGCTCTTTCAGTTCAGCAGAGGCGCTATTATGGTCAGGTAATAATTTATAAGCGTATTGAATCAAAAATTCAACAACTGATTGAGATAATGCATATTCAATAGGATCCATATCATGATTTGGATGTGATAATATTGAAGGCTGGAAAATTGCCGCCAAATTGCGAGAAGACATAAGATTTTCCAGAGAATGGTTTTGCACCATCGCTAATAAATCTAATATATAGAATAAAAGCTGCTTGGATAGCTCTGGTAGCTCCTGTACTAGTGTCTGATACTCGTTAATTGCTTCGTGTATGTCACGCGTTAACTTAGCATAGTTTTTTGACTTTTTAGTTTTGGCCTTCTTCTCTTCTGACTTATTCTTATTTTCAGGCTGCGACAAGTCTGAATGAGAGCGTGACCGAGACAGAACGAATTCCGGATTATCAAGTTTATTGGGGGTATGCAAATTAAGCTTCAGATGAGTGGAGTTGTTGAACCTGTAAATGTTGGCCTCAGTGAGTGGTTCAGGATCAGCAGAATCAAGTAACTCGAGAGGCGTAGCTGGAGCGCCCGCTGCCTGTTCATCTTCCGATTCCTTTTCCGTGCTATTACTGGCACCAAACTTTTTCGTGGGATTCTCTGCCTTATACTTCAAAAAATGTATTATCCTCTGTCTACTTCGTAAAGGTTCTCGAAACGCTTCATATAAATTTAACGGTATCAAAGGTTCTGGAAGTGCATTCAAATATCTTCTCAATATCGATGCAGCATCATGGACCGTGTAACCATCCCAACTCAACTTTTTGCCAAATTCTGGAGGTGTATTAAAAATACTTTGTAATTCCTTTAATCTCTTCGAAGAACCACCGACTCTAAAAATTCCTTCGACAGTTAACCCAGTTTTCTTTATATATATTCCACACTTTGCGACAACAATGGGTATCTTTCCGTATTGGAGTACTTCATTTGTATCCTCATCTACCAAGATCGATATCTTTGCCGAAGCCTGCTCTATCGCATCGTCCAAGCTGACTCCAAAATATTTGCTATTCTCATCCACAAGAGCATTAGTCTGGAGGAAAGAATCTCGGTGCTGTCGGAGACTCGAGCTCTTATCTGATTGATTAAAGGAGTTTGAGCGAACGCGACTGACGTTATTCGATGATCTTGACTTCAGTTTATACAAGGGTTTTAAGAACTCCAGCTGGGGCGGGTGAAGGTTCTGAAGGTTGTGAGAGTTTTGAGGCAGCTGCAGGATATCTAATTGTTGATCATTCAGCCCCCAGGCTTGTGAACTTGACAGTGCCTTCACTGGAGACCTCGAGTTCGTGGATCTCTGTTCATTATCCGATGAAACTTCGTTTAGACTATCGTTGGACATCCAGTTACTCTTCTTCAAGTTCTTAACCCATCCGAAAATAGAATTTCGGTTAGTTGGCGACAGAGAATGATTCATCTCCAGCACTTTTTATGGTTTTGAGTTCTAACCGAGTCACCGTGGAAATGAAGATAAAGGGTAAACTTCGAAACAGTGCTTTTGGACCCACAGACCCAGTTAATATGGCCCTATTTCCACAAAGTAAAAAACTATTTAGATTCTGCTCCTTACTTGTTCACGGCGTAGTCGAGCTCGCTTCTTTGTACTTAGTATTTGTGTACCACCTTTACTGTCTTCTTTGATAAAGCTGAGGACGTCTTAAAATACTTTCAAATTTTATTTCCCTTCGCCTTCGTATAAGTGGTCCTTATACTAGTATTGATTATTATGGAATAATGTTTCGTTGGTTCTGAATAGTACTATCTACTAGTAATGTAGCCACTTCACGCTAAATTGTTTTATTTTTAAACTTGAAATTGAGATTTTTTTTTGAAGTTTAGCAACAATCTTTACAGTTTAGATCAGATTTCTTAATCAGAATACCACAGCCACCTGATGACGTGAAGAATAAGTGATATAGCAAGAGATGATAAGATAGCAGTTTCTGGTCTTTTTGTTCCTCTAATCTCTTTAAAAGCCATGACATCTGGCATCAGAGAGGGGATGACCAAAGTTTACATTTTAGTCATCATTGGACTAAATATAGCTAAGAATACAGTTTAGGTTTATTAGCAGATAATTATAAGGCTGTTATCAGGACATTGACAAACCAATACAAAGGATCAACAGGGCATAGTATTAGTGGCCGACATAGATGATACATTGAAAGAAGTATTAGTGAAAACTATAAAGGGATTTCGCAATCACTGGTTGAGTTGAACATAGTTACCGGGGAAGAGACCAGTTTGATTATTGTATTTACCAGTCCACCAGCCATTACCATCAGCCGTGCGGTCCACTATTTCTATTACTGCGCCTGCTGGGAATGATAAATCGCCCTGAGCTTGGGCAGTATAATCGTACAATGCAGTACATGTCTGAGCTGGAGCAGTCGGAGGAGCAGTAGGAAGCACATTATAGCTCTGGGGCGACATTGGAGGAGGACTGAATGTTGGAGACGCCACTGAAATTGGAGAGGTAATCGACTGTGACGTGTTGGCGTAGCCTGTAGACACGGGCGATGGTGCATGGCCATAGGCTGCTGGCTGTTGACCATAGGCTCCCGGCTGTTGACCATATGCTCCCGGCTGTTGACCATAAGCTCCTGGCTGTTGACCATAAGCTCCTGGCTGTTGACCATAAGCTCCTGGCTGTTGACCATAAGCTCCTGGCTGTTGACCATAAGCTCCTGGCTGTTGACCATAAGCCTGGGCCAGCTTCTGATCAGTACCAGTTTGGACATATGCTGGTTGCGATCCTGGCGAGTATGGGGGAAGTTGCTCGCCATTTTGCTGGGTACCCTGGGGTGTATTTTGGCTCGCTAAAGCATGACGTCTCTTTGTAGCTTCCAACTTGGATTTAGCATGGCCCACCTTGAAATGGGTGATTCCTATCGCGTCTGTCCTTTCTTCGATATCTCCCTTCTTGGCAGTATAGCTCTCAACGATGTCAGAGTTCATGTCGAAGTAGGGGATCTTAAGTTCTTGCATTCTGTTGTAGATGGTATAAAAAATGTTCAATTGCATGTAGTAGAAGCTTATGAACAATGGTTTGATGAAGTCGGACTGCATCTGGAATAGAATGGGGAGTTCGCTCTTGAGCATTTCGTTATAGTAGTCATACTCTTCTTGAGCTACCTGGACCTCTGCCTCCGCATTGTACATCTTTTCCTCATCCTTAGGGGTTCTTTCTTTCTTGTCGGCATATTTCTTATATGTCCTCTTATGCCTGTCCAAGTCTAATTGCTTGTGATCTCTTTTCGTTGCCATTTTCCTTATGGCCAGTATTACCTTCAAAAGCTCCTGCGCTGGTGTCACTATACGCTTGTCTATAAGCTCTAAATCAGGCTGTAAAGTTTCCTTGAGCTCCTTGACTACTTCTCTGTACTGCTCCGCCGCTTGAATACCGTCGGGGTTATCTTCGGGAACGGTAGCATTTGGGTCCGACATCCTTCCACTTATTGGTTTATAGATCTCTTCTATAGCTTTTGAAAAATCAATTTGATTATCAAGCATACCATTAACTGCCGAGAAATACCTCTGTGACTCTGTGCTTAATTTCTTCGTCTCGATTTCCAATTCTTTGAAACGTCTTTCGGCGTCTACATAAACAGGGTCCGAAGTTATTTCCCCCATATTCATTTTTTGACGGAATGTCTGGGGTGCCCTGACAATTGTTTTCTTGATACCTTTGAATGACATATCTGACCTTATTTGCTTAAAATGAATAACTTCTTCAATTTAAAAAAACAAGACTCCTTGTATTCTTTCCATGATAATTCGCTTGCCCTGGTAGTGTGCGAAGTACAAACTATGACGACTTGTACTTCCACCTTCATACTTTTTTTTTGCAACCACACGGACATCATACATTCTATATACGTTTCCTCCACATTTAAAGTCATAGGCTGACGGCGAGTCCTTACCTTCTGGACCAAAAATACCTAAACAAGAATGGCTACAGAAAAAAAGAGTAGGGCTTCTAAGAATAATGATGACTCTGGGATAATGTCATTGCTCTTGACGACTAGTGTGTCTACCCTCAAGGTTTTATTCAAGACCTGGTATCACCAATACTTTTAAGTTATTCTGTGCTTTCAATTTACTGGATGTCTTTGCTCTTGCTTATAAAGCTGTCTTCGGTTGTGATTCTTTTCGTATTGTCGCCCAGGAATCTTGTGGATTTCATATCTGACTACCACCATTACAAGAACGAAAAAGTTAACAATGACAGCGATCTGTTGAACATGTGCCAAGGGTTAGAATCCACTAACAATACATCCATAAGCAGCCCAACGGGGAGCCTTATCCCACTGATGCTCCCGCAACGAACTTATGACCTTGCAGCATTCCTTCTTTGTAGTCTCAAGCGACAGGAAAGGATCCTAGCAATCGGAGATAGGCTTAAAGAATCATTATATCTACTAGAAAAAAGTGAATATGTTTTCGATCGTTACATGAGGCAGTCATTTCACTATGTTATTAAAAACACACAATCTTCTGAAAAAGAACTTTACAAGTTCAAAGGGGTTGCGCTAACACGTTCCGAAGGGTTCATTCATTATATCAAGTATGCCAAAGAAACATACAAACCACACTCTATGCCAGCTTCAATTGCTAGCAATAAAAATTTTATCAAAAATAACCAAATGCTAGTAGTAAACGAGCCAACCTCGTCACTTTCTAAGGATGCACATGCATTTAGAGTTACTTTTTTTGAACGTGATCAACAAATTTGTCAAGAAGGCACTCCCGGTGACACTGTGTTATATCTGACATCAAGTGATGTTAGTGACAAGGAGTATGAGCAAAATTATCAGAACAAAAACTGTCAAGATGGATCTTTCACATATTCTAGATTCGAGACGCACGAATTTAGAGAACGACCTTTTACATATGGCATAGTTCTTGAAGGCAAAAGCAAAGATCTTAGTAGTATAGAGACACACAAACCCTTTCTATCAACTTCCTCTCCACCAGGAAGTGGCTCTCTCAGAACAGATAGGCGATCCAACGATACCCGTGTTTCCCCTCCACCTAATTTATCGCACTCAATGAAGCATAAAATCGAATGCTACTTAGACAGATACAAAGACCCAAATACGAACAAGCCTTTGCAAGTTCGTACAAGAGGTCTTTCCTCAAGTGAAAAGGTGAAATTAATAAATATTGAGCTTCCAAATAAGGAGCACTCAACCTTAAAATTATCTATTACTCCAAAAAAGCCAAAGAAACACAGGATTCAAAATGAGAATAATCCGCTTTTGCTGCGAAAAGTGAAAAAACCACTTTCGATGGATGGTATGACGTATCACGAAGATGCAAAGGATACTATAAAAAAAGCTACAGAAGTCTGATATCAACTACTATCAGAATATAGTATATTAATATTTATTAACTGTATTATGTAAGTTTCGACACTCACTGATATCGATAGTTTCAAAAGAGCTATTATTATTTTCTTTGTGAGCTAACTGACACGAAATACCGTTTTGGCATAGTTTCCAAAAGACAGGTAGAGCAGCTGATGCAATCATAGGCATATTGAATAGTTTATCTCGGTTTGCGGCATGTCACTGGAGAGCGTACCACAGAAAATAGGGAAGTTGATTGTGCTTAATAATAGAGACAACAGGCTACAATGATACTTAGAACACATCTCCATACGGAAGCCGCTTCATGAATGTGAATTCTAGTTATGATCGAGAAATATATCTAGGCAAAAGCTTTGAAGATGGTGTTAGTCAACTTCATGGCAGTTTGTAGTATTTGCCAACCCCACATTCGTAGGAGATAGGGGAATAGAAAGAAAACACCCAGGATAAGAAGATACACATTGTGTGAATGAAAGGAGAAATTGCGCCTTTATTGCAGACTTCGAATTCTCAGAATGCTGCTTATTGTGCAACATGTCCGTATAACATATGATAAAGATCACGATCGTTTTTACTAGACTTTGAACTGACTTTCGGTGTTTTGCTCGAGGTATTCATAAATTCAAGACAAATAAATTGATATACTGCCTTTTAAGTACATATGGTAGCTAACCAAAGGAGATTTATGCTAGTTAAGTACAACACTGTCTAGTGGGTTTTCATCCTCTTATTCGCATGACTGAGGAAAAAAAAAAAAACTAAACGACGTGAAATAAAAACGGCCTCTTAAACTCCGGACGAGAAAGTACTTAGGTATAGACTAGAAAAGAACACTTCTCATATGATGAGTTTAGCTTCATTGATGAATGACTATGATGTCTTCCCTTCTACGGGGTTTTTACCGTCAAAAGTTCCTTTGGCGGAATTACCCCATGATTATTACAAACCATGGGAAAATTTAATGAAAGAGTTACCTTCACTTATACTTACAAAGAGGATCAGAGGGATTATTGATAAAATGCCACTTTTATCCCTTTCTTTGCTAAGCACAGTTGAGGAATACAGAAGGGCTTACCAAGTTTTGTGTTTTTTGTCACACGCTTACATATGGGGAGCTAGTGATCCGACCAACAAAATACCGAAGCAGATAGCGGTGCCTTTCTTGGAGGTTTCGGAGAAATTGGGTCTTCCTCCTGTGGCAACATATGCTGCTACATGCATTTGGAACTTCAGGGAAATTATTCCTAGTGGACAGGATGATCCAGCTAAATGGGATTTGGACAATTTGACCTCAATAAATACATTCACTGGCTCAATCGATGAAACATGGTTTTACATGGTCAGCGTATTTTTCGAATTTAAAGGAGCTGGTGCTATCAAATTAGGTATGGATGCTATTAAGAATGTCATGGATAATGACACTCAAAGCTTGATCAAGAACTTGCAAAGTCTCGCAGAATTGGTAGATTATTTAGGCTCAGTGATGATGAGAATGGAAGAAATGTGTGATCCTCATATATTTTATTTCAGAATAAGACCTTTCTTGGCTGGTTGGAAGAATATGCAAGAAGTTGGTTTAGACAAAAGTGGAGTATATTATGGCGAGAATCCTACGCCTCGAAGCTATGCTGGAGGATCTAACGCACAATCTTCGTTGATTCAATTCCTAGATATCTTGCTTGGTGTGGCTCATCACCCTACTGGTGAGAGACCTGCTCCTCATGAAAACATACAGGAGAATAGTAATGCTGAGAATAGCTTCATGAATGAAATGAGATTTTACATGCCTCAGAAACACAGAGAGTTTCTCGCTAAGGTAGAGGAGTTATCAAAAATTAGAGAGTACGTCTTGAAACATCAGAAGTCTAGCCCAGAGTTGATTTTGAGTTATGATGCTTGCCTTGCGATGCTTAAACTGTTTAGGGATAAACATATTCAGATTGTAACCAGATATATCATACTTCAGGCCAAGAAGAGCAAGAAAATGGGATCTTCCTCCACGATGCGCTCAGGTTTGGCGAAACAAAAAGCTCATGGGTCCGAAGAAAGAGGAACAGGAGGAACAGCTCTTTTACCTTTCCTTAAGCAATGCAGAGATGAAACAGGAGATCCCGCTGCTGGAAAGTGGGGTAGACGGATACTTAGTGACGGTGTGATGAGATTGAAATACTCAAAACCTAATGCTATTAACGAGGATTGAGTCGTTATTTCGATATTCGTCTTTTTGGTAAATATATTTTTCCCTATGCTCAATGTTATGCTTTTCACAACGAAATACGTTTAAATATACTGATAATGATGAAATACACATTATTAGATGCTGAACTAATAAAATTCGATTTGTATGTTTTAGTCATTAGCTTCATGACACAAAAATATGGTCAGCGAGCGAGATATCATGGAAAATTTGATACTCGGCGAAAATTAATGATATATGCTCAGAGGTTTTTTTAGAGGATTCAAGCAAGGTATAAATTTGAAGATGGCTGAGGAAGCATTGAAGGCGTCTGCGATTGGAGCTGAAGTGAAGGAAAAGTCGACCACTAAAAGTAACAAAAATGACAATAAGAGCAAAAAGCAAGACCAGTTCTTGTTGAAGACCCCCAAAGGGACGAAAGACTGGGCTGAGAAAGATATGGTTATCAGAGAGGCCATTTTCGGCAAATTGAGCTCTTTGTTCAAGAGGCACGGTGGTGTGACTATCGACACCCCAGTGTTTGAGTTGCGCGAGATTTTGACTGGAAAGTATGGAGAAGACTCCAAGTTAATTTACAATCTTGAAGATCAAGGAGGAGAATTGACCTCATTAAGATATGATTTGACGGTCCCTTTTGCTAGATTTGTCGCCAGTAATAACATTAATAGCATGAAAAGATACCATATTGCAAAAGTTTATAGAAGAGATCAACCTGCAATGACAAAAGGTCGTATGAGAGAGTTCTATCAGTGCGATTTTGATATCGCAGGTAGCTACGACAGCATGGTGCCAGATGCTGAAATCTTGAGTCTTTTGTGTGAAGGATTGAATGGTTTAGGGATCCAAGATTTCAAGATAAAAATCAATCACAGACAAATCTTAGATGGTATTTTCCAAGCAGCAGGTGTCAAGGACGAAGATGTGAGAAAGATTTCTTCTGCTGTGGACAAACTTGATAAATTGCCTTGGGAGGCTGTGAAGAAGGAAATGGTGGCTGAGAAAGGTCAGTCTGAAGAGGTGGCAGATAAAATCGGTGAAGTTGTCAAACACGCTGGCAGTATAAGGGAAATAATCGATTATTTGCAAGACATGCCACTTCTAAAGACAAATGAGTCAGCTCAGGCTGGAATTGCTGATATGAGAATTTTAGCCGACTACGTTGATTCATTCGATGTCTCGAAATACATAAGTTTCGACTTGTCCTTGGCCAGAGGTTTAGACTACTACACCGGTCTTATTTACGAGGCGGTTACGGAGGCTTCTGCTGCTCCCAAGAATGCTGAGTCACTCAAAGCTAAGAATTTGAAGGATAATAAAGGAGATGAAGATGCATCAGAATACGTTGGCGTTGGATCGATTGCTGCTGGTGGTCGTTATGACAACTTAGTTGGTATGTTTTCTAATGGAAAATCCATTCCTTGTGTTGGTATATCTTTTGGAGTAGAGAGAATCTTCTCCATCATTAAAGCAAGAGCCGCTAAGTCATTGGAGAATATGAGCTCTTCTCATACACAAGTATATGTTATGGCTTTCGGTGGTGGCCAAGACTGGAATGGCTTTTTGAAGGAAAGAATGGCGATCGCTAACCAGCTTTGGGCTTCTGATATCAATGCCGAATATTTATATAAGACAAAACCTAACATTCGTAAACAGTTTGATGCAGCTGAAAAGTCTGGTGCCAAGTTTGCCGTCATTCTTGGCAAGGAAGAGTTTCCAAAAGGTGACGTCAGAATAAAGGCTTTGGGGCAAGGAAAAGACAGCGATGAGGGTGAACTTGTTAGAACCGACGATTTAGTAAAGGTTATTAGAGAGAAATTGAGCTCTTTGAACAAGGACGGCTTGGATGACCTCACGAGACTAATTAAAGGTTTATAAGTACATATAAAACGCAATTACATTATACCATATATACAAAACAATTTTGATTAGATAAGCGTCACGTAGTTGTACCTAATACTCTAATTGGTGTCTAGTCTTACTTTTACGTTAGTACCACTTTTAACTTTTCCTGATCTTTTAACTCTGTTCCATAATCTATTTATATCACTAAAACAGAACCACCATATCACGCCACACCACGAATCAACTTTGGGTAATGGATCATAGAACTCCGAAGCCATTTCTCTTAGTTGTGGCAATTTTGTCCATGCTATGTATGGGAAATCATGATGTTCATTATGGTATCCAACATTCCAGGTTAGCAAATTCAAAGATCCGTAATAGGAATATGTTTCCTCGGGAAGAAGATCATTGCTGATGTTACCATCCTCTTTACTTTTCAATTCACTCCTAGGCATATTGTTTGCATTCAAAACGTAGTGCTCAGCAATAAAATGACCGGCACAAGGGTGTAAAGATCCAGCAAGAAACGAGCTCATTATAAAGTACCATAAGGAGTTCGATCCCCAATATTTGACCACTAAATAATCAACGGCAAACTGGAAAATGACATTGAGAATGTGAATGTAGGTAAACCTGATTTGAGTGATAAACATGGGTCTTAATGCGTAGAAAAGGATCTGAAATGTAGCGAAGAAGACCTTTCCTAAAATATTTGATAAAAAAATACCTTCAAAACGAGTAGGTAAGTCAGTATCAAGGTTCTCATCGCCCAAAAATTTATGATGCAATTGGTGATAAGGTTGAAAAGAAGCAGAATAAGGAATTCCGATGGGCATGTTCGTAAAAATAGCAAAGAGCTTATTATGTAGTGGTTTCTTGAAGAGTAAATTGTGTGATAATTCGTGAATCGCTAAGAATATAGCCTGGTTGCTAGTTGCCCCAATTACATACGCAATGGCTATAAATTTTGCACTGAGAGGGTATGTATCTTTCAAATAATAAGCGACTGAAAATTGAAGAATTACCACAGAGAGAACATACCACTTCGTCTTCGGTTCATGACCGGTAAGCTTTTTGACCTCAGGATGCTTCGCTAGTATCGCCTTACGTCTTGAAACATGTGGCTCGCTTTCATTTGTCCAGTAAAACTCGTTTAATGTCTCAATCGGAGAATCCGCCGCTGGTGTGTCAAATGTGTAGGTAATATTATTACGTTTATGAAGTACTTCTGCCATATCTGGACTTTTCTCTCCACTCGCAGGGTTTTGTTTTTCTGAACTCTATAATTTATAGCAATCTTCTGTTAGATCATTCGGATCTGGCTTTTATATGAGAATGCAAAGGTATTAATTATCAGGATAAATCACCAGATTTGGCATCGCTTGAAATTCTCGACTACTCAAAGACACGTCAAAAAAAAAACGGAACATGTGATCCCATCGCACAATATCAATTAGCTAAATATGCTACAGGTCAAGTCCTTATTCAAACTTTTCATGGAATCTCTTATGGACTATTTATGTAAACAAGATTGCAGTAATCATAACGCCTGTCGGGGTTGTTGCTTGCTCTTTTGAGAATTCGGAAAACCAACCAAACAACGGTCGCTCAATTGAAGGGATTGAACATGTTTTTCTGACTGTTATGTTCATTCTGGACAGGCATGTTCTGAGGAGGAAATGGAGCAAAGGGATAAGGAGGAACAAACTGCTGGTCTGGGATAAGAGGCATTTTTTGCACAATGTCAGAATGTAAGTGATTCTTTGAGTAAAAGCTATCAATTGGTGCATTCATCATTGGAGGAATGCTGAAGCCACCCTGAAAATATTGTAAGGGTAGTGAGTACGGAGGAGGCAACGGATGCTGGAAGTTAGGAAACACTGGTTGGGGAAGTGTGCTACTTGCATTTGGTTGTGGAGCACCGTAAGGGGAGGTTTGGCTGACCTTGGGCAGGAAATTCGTTTCGATTTTGAAGTCTGATGATTGTTGCAGCCTTTGGGATAATGGCTGACCTTCACCAAGTGCTTCAAACAGGTCTACTTTTTCTGAAGATTGCTGGGCCGTCCTGGGTAATGATAGAGAGTCACCCGGGGAAGGCAACCAAATAGAACTGGAGTATGTACTTGTTGGGTGAGCAACCTCCTCGCTTTCCGAGGAGTCAATCACATTCAAGTTAGTTTTGGGTTTTTGAAGGTCACTCTGTAGTTTGCTTGAATGGTTCAAAATAATACTATTGATCTCCTCGATGGATTTGGGCACAGATAAACCTTTGTTTGAACTGTAATCCTCCATAGGAACAGGATCAGTCTTTGATGGTTCGGATAATGCCACTCTTTTCTCGGCATGGTCCTTTGAGGCCGAGCTTCTTGATTGCTCCTTACTCTTTTTATTCCTCCTTTTGCTCTGTTCAGGTAGCATGGACTCTGTTTTCACTTTCGCTTTATCGGTTCGCTTTTGTCTGTTCCTAGCGCCATCCTTGATGCGAGCAAATTGAAGTTTTTCCATGTCGAGAGAAATCGAGGAAGAACAAGACTCTAAAATCTTCTTTAATAGCAAAGTACATGCTTGCAACCTAAGATAATTTTCAAAATCTTTGATCAGCCTCTTCAATGCCTTCGAAATTCCCATCTTCGTAGAGAGTTTTCGTACTTCGTCTATTCTCGCATTGCTTAAGAATGTTGGGAACAAACCATCCTCGTCAAATAGTACTCTATTGTTGCCCGTAAGTAAGTCGATCTGATTTGAAGAAAAAAACTGATCATCATTGAAATCTTTGAATTGAAAACGAATTAACAGAAAATCTCTAAATGCCACGTCTTCCTCGAAATAGTATGGTCTCGTGGGCCTCTTATTTTGTTCTATAGGCGCAATGAAGTCTTCCTTATCAATCAAATGGGCACTAGCACTCTGCTCGGAAAAGACAATACTGAGTATAGTATTGCACAATCCAGCTAAAGAGTTGATCAATTCTGTTCTAGCACTTAAACTCCTTAGGGCAGCTTTATCTTCTTTGAACCAATTAAGTAGCAAGCGGAAGAATGCCAAGATATTAGACAAAGAAAAAGTATTCAACTTTACTGTAGAATATCCAGACAAAATTTTAGTTACGTATTTGAAAAGGAATCTGTTGTAATCGTCCGTTTCTTTGGTCTTCTTTTCGGTGATTAGTTTCTGGCATGATATGATTATGACAAACTGTTTCATGAAATTATGAATTGACTCCTCTTCACCTTCAAAGGACAGGTTGAAATATGATTCTAGATGCTCAAAAAAATACGCTTCAACTTTCGAATATTTTATGTTGTTAATAAAGCTCCCCATATTCAGGCGGTACTGGTCAGGCAAGTAATAGTACCCAATTAAGCAAATAAGTACTGTATTCAACTGGTCTCTTTTTTTACGAGACAGGTCATTTTTGCTGAATATGACACTTGGTAACGCACGGATAAAAGTGTCTTTTTTCAAAATAGTATTAAAATTTGTAATACCTAAGGTATAATTAGGGATTCTGGTGAACTGAGACCGTAAAAACCAGTAACAAGCATCGAATTTTGCACCACATAGATTATAAATCATCCCAATATGATTATAAGGTTCATTCAATGCAGGAAGTAGGAGAATGCAACTTTGATAACTTTTCATAGACCTTGAGTATTGCAGCATGAATTTGGAAAATTTAGAATCTTCAGTAAGCAGACGGTATTTCCAAAAGTTCTTTTGCGATAAGCAAGGGTTAACGTAAGATAATTGAAGAAATGATTTATGACGATCCAAATCACCCAAGGACAACAAACATCTATGTATCAAAAAAAGTAAATTTGCCTGAAGACTTGCGTTTGTTGTCTCAAGAGAATTTGGCGAAATTAAAAAACTAGACTCATTTAAAAATTTTGATGGGAGTAATGGATTTCTGTAATGTGTGGCAAAATGCTTAAGCAAGACGGTATAGTATAAAGACGCCTGCTTGGTGAACTTGACGAAATTTTCATTCAATTTTCGTATTTCGACAGCATTCAAGGGCTTTTTGTCCTTCGAATTCTTTTTCAGTTTATCATCGAGAATGCTTGCAGCAAACTCGGTGTATAGCTGAGCATGCTGAAGCTTGAAAAACTTTATTATTGGGTAATGAAACTCACTCCAAAAAAGTTCACATATTCTTATGGTCTTAAACTCAACTTCAGCTTCTTCAACCAAGGAGGACGATGGCTCACTCATTTTTTCCATCTTTTCGTAGTACCCATTACAGTCCGCTATCACCCACGCCTGGAACTTGGACTGAAGGAGATTGTTGAAACCGAGCAATAAAGACTGGTCCACATACTTTCGACCTAAAAAGTCATTGAGATTGGTTTTGTAGTTTTTTATTTCTTCACTTGTTAACAGCATTTGTGCTCACAAGACATGTAAAATAACAGGATGTTGTTTGTGATGTAGATTGAGCTGTGAAAATCAAGAGAATGAATCAGTACTTCTCTTCCATAACATTCTACAAGATAGAATAATACATGTAGAATGACAATCCAATATAATTGTATAATTAACCTTCTGTATTCTTAATGTAAAATGCCGAAATTTTTTTAAGTGAAGATCTGAACTGCGAACTACCAGTCAGGTGTTTTATCTGTACCCGCTTCAGCTGGTGGCAAGACGATGTTTTCAGACATTCGAATCTCTCAGCCGATAGTAGGAGTATCAGCAGCTAGGTGTTATATATAGATACGATGGTGTCACAGGAAGAAGAAGAACCAAGCTTCGATGTTAATGTGTATGTGTATGATATCAGCCACGGTTTAGCAGCAATTTACGCACCGGCTCTTCTTGGGATCAACCTAGACGCTGTGTACCACACATCGGTCGTTGTGTATGGTAAGGAGTATTATATTGATCTGGGTATCAAAATAGCCAATCCGGGAGAATCTAAGCACGGAAAACCTAGGGAAGTTCTCAATTTGGGTAAAACATTCATTTCCAAAGATATATTTGAAGACTTTATTGAAGACTTGAGGGCCCATGAGTCTGGAAAATACTTAGCCGAAGGATACGATATCTTTGACAACAACTGCAATCACTTTACAGATACATGCCTAGATTTTTTGGTGGGAAAGCGTTTGGAAGATCGCATCTTGATGCTTCCTCAGCGGGTTCTACTGTCTCCAAATGGACAGCATCTCAGAGATATGTTGAGAAACTTCAAACCATAATACTTCCGTTATATTTAAATACTTGTATATTAACTTAAGATCTCCTCCGTAAGGGCCTGCTTCTTTTCTGAGCAGATTATGATGTGTAGAACAGGTGCTGAGTATTAGCGGTCCAAAAAGTGGCAGCCATTTTTTGGCATCTTACAACCCGTGTTTCAGAAGCACATATAAATAAATAGAGCAAATTAATCAAGCAAAACTTGTTCTGGTACAACAGGATTTCAATAACTGATGAACAGACCCAACAGTGTAAGTTTATTAACAAGGTGGTAGAAAGGATATCCTACTAAAGCGCATTTTGCAGTAAAATCGACAAATCGCCAAATACTAACAAATAGAATTCCTACGTTAACATGAATGTCTCTCAACATAGCTCGCTGATAGACTCGTCTCTCATGTCGAACGACTCTTTGCAGCAACCTGCTATCGTGGACAATCCACTGACGAGATTCTGGCAGTCAAATAATTACAAGGGAAGTTTCACGAGCCCCTTTCTGCTTCTGAGTGTGGGTTCAGCGGGATTAATGAGCTTTGGTGGAACGCAGAACACGGCATCTAGCATCGACTCAAACGCAAATAATAGCAGTATGAATATCAACGCTCCCGCCTATGTTCCATACAACTATAGTCAAGGACTCCCAGCGACAGAAAAGGCGTACGAAAAAAGTAATTTCGAACTTTACGACAAGTCATCATTGCAAAATTTCGCTTTGTCGCAGGCTAACAAGGACGATATGACGGAAGAACTCGAGAGTGTCAAGGTGGATTTGATTTTGAAGGACCAGATAATTAAAAGTTTGACAGACCAGCTTAACACTCTAAAAACAAATAAGGGCCAAAAGCCGACAGCTACTAACGGCTTCAAGGTTCCATTGAATTACTACGAGCTTTTCAAGGACCTCACTACATCGCTCAAAGAAAAGACCTCAGAGCTCGAGGAGACAAAACAAAGGTTGGAAGCAATTGTTGTAGCACTTTCCATGAACAATCAGCAGACAATAACAGCAAATGGCCAATTCGATGAGCAGGAGCTAGCCCACAAAATGATCACCAAACTCACTTTATTGCAGACAGAGAACGAGAATCTCTTGAAAATGATCAGTTCAAGCAACAAACTGAGTCTCGTGATTGAGTTGGGACTCTTGAAAAACGAAAATGCACAACTCAAAGAAAAGTTGAAGGGTAACGACAAATCTTCATGAGCGGATTCTGACCAAAAATTACATACTTCATGTATCAAGCCGTATTGTAGATAGTCCTCCCGAATCATAAATTTTGAATTAGTGTCACTCAGCCCGCTGTTAAAATATGCAAATCACAAATCTGCTCATGGAGAGCAACGGGCCCTATACCACACAAGAATCCGACTCCCCGAATAATAAATTTGGTACTTATATTTCATCAATAAATAGCTAGCTATGCTGTACGGTATTATGATAGTGGAGCATTTTTGTGCACAAACACTACCACTTGAGACCTTAAAAATTATCAACAGAGCGAGTACTTTATAGCTAAAGTAGACAAACACGCATTCATACATAAAATGAGTTATCAGTCTCCTGTGATCGTGATAGATAATGGATCTCACACAACAAAGGCTGGATTTTCTCAGGATCACATTCCTTCACTAGTGTTCAATTCGAGCTACCTGACGAGTGATAACTCAAAGATTGTTGTAGGAGATGAAATTGATGAATATCCAGAAAATGACGTCTATACCTTTATGGACAGTGGTATCATATATAATTTTGATAATATAATCAACAACTGGCAATATGTTTATGATAATTTGGATAACAAGGAGCCCTTGAATTCTAAAGAGTTTCCTCTTATGATGACGGAACAGCCATGGAACACGTCAAAAAACAAGCTAATCACGACTCAGATAGCATTCGAAAGCCTTGAAGTGCCTTTGTTTTCGCTTGTAAAGACTCCTCTAGTGCAGCTATATCAAATGGGGAGAGCCTCTGGACTCGTGATAGACATAGGATCTTCTGTTGCAAGTGTGACTCCCATATTAGACGGTATAATTCAGACAAAATCAACATTTCATTCAAAATACGCAGGTGACTTTGCCAACTTGCACTCCATGAGTTACTTGAAATCTCATAAATCATTAGATGACTTGGTACCCAAGAAATTCCAAGGTACGAGGATGTCCGAGACTTTTAAAAATTACCAAATAAGTCATAGAACTTTGGAAGATTTCAAGTATTCAATGCTCACCGTCAACGAAATGCTAACTAACAACGATTCATATGTTACCAAGTATTTCCAATTACCTCGAAAAGACCACGTTGCAGTGAACTCAGAACAGTGGTCTTTATTAGAAAACCTTTTTCAACCAAAATACACTCCATTGCCAGACGTGTCATTGCCGGATCCAACTATCAACAAACCTCAATCGAATGGTTTATCTAATCTTGCTCTTTTGGCTGTAAAGTCTATGGAAGGTTCGTTCATACCATTGAATGATTCGATGACACCAGGTAACATGAACTCTAGATACACGAAATTTAATGAGATATTGAGAGAACTATTATCAAACATTTTGATTACCGGAGGATCATCATTAGCAGTTGGATTACAACAACGTTTAATCAATGACATATATAAACAAGCACACCTGTTCTTCCCCAATTACTTGATCACTCAGCCAGGAAGACTAGTTTTAGGGACATTAGGCAACTTCCAGCAGAATGATTTGAACCAAGTATGGGATAAGAAATTCGGTGCTTGGATTGGTGCTTCTAATCTTGCTAATATGTTGAAAGGCACATCCGATAATAATAACGGAGTGAACATAGCTTTGGACAATTGGTTTATTTCGAAGAGCGATTATGAAGAATTAGGAGAGGACTTGGTACTCGAAAAATTCAAGTAAGTGATAGTCGAGGAAAAATAGTTCAGCAAACATTCCTAATAAATTTGACTTACTTTGACTACTTACTAATTATGTATAAAAGTGCGTTTGTATTCTAGAAATATAATTATTATGTACAGTAAATTTATCTAACCCAGCTAACATACTTATCGTCGTAAGTTGAAGCTTCTCCATGCATCTCTAATATTGTGTTAATCTTAATATCAACACCTAGTTTGTTGTTTGAAGTTCTATTGAAGTGCTTATAGACCTCCTTTGGAGTTGGTAAATATGACCTTCCAGATCCATCATTGCCTGTGATATAAGCCTCGACGTCTCTATTGAAAGGGAGGCCCATATTATAAGGATACTGCTTGTAATTGATACCAAAGTAACGGTTGATTAAAGGATCGCTTAACTTGGCGGTATGAATGGATTTACTCAAAATTTTGTTCACAGCATCAGAGGGAATACCATCCGGATTTTGGGCAGATTTCCATTCGGGGAAATTTGGTTCTTTTATCTTGTCGATGAGCTTGTGAGAGACGCCCTTTACAAAATCACTTTCATCTGGCTTCGTATTTACTAGGTTGGTAGCAGCGATCAACTCCTGCTCGAACTGCTCGCGAATACTGTTCTTGGAGCCACGGTTTAATAATTCAAAAGCAACTTTCAAGGATGTTGGAGACTTAGCTATAAGCCTGTCGTAAAGAGATAATGCAAATTCGGAAGCATTATTTTTTAAATAGTCCAATATGTGTTCAATAGAAGGTTGAGAGAACGCCTTACTAATTATTCGTAATTCCTGAACGCTGAAGGGGTATTTGTAACCTTCAGGTAACTTAGTTTCGGTAAATTCTTCTATGATTTGATTAACCTGAGCAAAGTACTGTTTCGAATTTTCAAGCGTGGAACTGTGAGTGTCCTCAACCTTGGCCTCGTTCAATGTAGGAGGCTGCAAGTTCGACAACCTGTTAATTAACTGGGGGATTCTGTCGGAGGGCACGTAGTGTGTAGCAAATCCAAGCATGTAAGCGTCTAATCCACTCAATACTTGACCAGTCAAGGCAATATAGTAGCCTATTTTATCGTCTAACCTAGGCAAAAAGAAAGTGGTACCAACATCGGGGAAAAAACCTATGTCCATCTCAGGCATTGTAAGCTTTGTTTTCTCTGTGGCAATTCTGAAAGGAGCATGCACTGATAAACCGACACCACCTCCCATGGTGATTCCGTCCATTATAGACACATATGGCTTGGGGTAAGACGCAATCAAATAGTTCAAGTTATACTCCCTTTGGAAAAAATCGCTTCCGTAGCTAGCATTGCCCTCCTTGATCTGCTTGGCGACCTCTGCCACATCACCACCAGCACACAATGCCTTTTCAGAGCTCGATGTCAAAATCACCATGTTGTTAACCTTAGACTTGGAGTACTCCACCAATTTTGGGTCGATCTTGCTAACCATAGAAGTGTTCAACGAATTGAGCTTTTTGGGTCTGTTCAAAGTAATAACCCTCGCCATGTTCTTACTGTTGAACAAAACATCATCCTCCGCATATCCAATTATCCCACTGCCTGTACTGTAACTGTTACTCATTTTGACGTACTGTATTCCTCTACTGGCACTCTTACTAAAACGTAACTGGATACTTTTTTTTATCATTGTAACAAGTTATCCCAAAATTTCGTCGCCTTAACCCGCTTTAAATAGTACACTTGGTCTATCTCCGAGTGACAATGTGATTTTACGATCGACACTGTTTCTTATGATTGCTTCAAAAATTTTCTCCTCAAAGAGTGAAAAATGCACTTGGACAATATCCGGTAGTAGCCCCGAAATTGAAAGTTACGACTATTCGATAATCACATGATGAGCCAGCTAGACCATAATAGGGAGTACCTCGGAACAAGAGTGTATGGAGATTAACAAGTAATTAGGGTGAATGTAGCCTAGAGAGGGTAGTAGCCGTTTTTATTTAAACTAAACTATACGTCGCTATATGTGGACACAGATGACGAGATTCCGCGTGTTCTTCTTGAGAAGGAATTTTTGGTAAAGCATATTGGTGGAACAGACCCGTCTTATAGGATGCCACTAGAACTAAAAGATCTGTTTTGCTCTTCGAGACGAAACCAAGTTCTACTTTATTTTTATTCAGTGAATGCACAGACATGTTCTTATGCAGCAGGTCATCAGGGAGTTTGATGTAGGCAAATGAGCGCCGCGGAGGCTCTAGAATAAGATTGTCGAAGTAGCTCTTATAGGGGAGGTTTTTCACTAACGACTTGGTGTAGTTGTTACTCTCGACCATTTTCTTGATTGACGGGAGATAGTGCCTGTAGGACAGCTGCTGGGAAGACAGCGGTGTTTCTGTAGGGGCCTTTGATATCAAGAGGTTCGCGAGGTTTTCGTTCAAGCCTTCTGATGACTTACTTTGCTCTTCGTGGTCGCTACTGGCCAGCAGATCGCCTCGACGTTTAGATGCAACACCCAAGTCATCATTAAGGGTAAAGAAGTGTAGCGTGTTTCGTTCAGAGCCGCATCCCAACACCTGGTTATCTAGACTGAAATTCAAGCTGAGGATCCGCACTGGGTTGTGTCCCCGGCGGAGATTGACTATCTTAGATATCCGTAAGGGCGCTACGGCTGGTCTCGACACATCATCGCCCTCCTGCGCACAAGGGTCGCCAGACTCTATGTGAAATGCTCGTAAAATAGTACCTTTGGTCGACGCGGTTGCGATCATGGAACTATCACTTGTTATAGCTATCTTCGCAAGATGCGAGTTATGGGCTTTGAAGATGAGCCTTGGCGTCAAGTTCATCGTATCGTAAACAATTGTCCATCCCTCTGGGTTCTTTTGTAGATCGTGCAGGGTAAATCCCTTTTTTAACATCTCATCAGGTATCACGTCGAGGCAAAGCTCCCATAATGAGCGTAGATCGAGCTCAGGCAACTTGGTCGACGTTGGTTTTATACCGCTATTCGCGTTCCCAGTGGAGCTGGCAGAAGGCAGCGTGGATAACCCAGAGCCTGCTCCCATAGGGTCGCTATTAAAGAGGTCAGTTTGGTCACTGATCAAGGCAAGCGGAAACACCAAAAAGGAAGAATCGTCAGACCCTAAAGCACCGTTGAACTCTTTGTACCCAGCACCACTATTGTTGTCGTTGTTGGTGAATGGCCTTACCTCCAAAACTTTGACAAGCCTAATCCAGCTCAAGTCGTAGATGTAAATCTGGCCACTCTCGAGAATCACACACAAACGTTTTCGGTTTAGCTTCACGTCAAGAATGTGCGAGGGAAAAGTCAATTCACAGATCTTCATATTCTGCTTCAAATTATAGATCTTGAGGAGCCGATTGGAACCTGAACTGGATTGAGGCACAATGATAGTAAGCGAAGTCGAAAATAGCATTTTCAAACACATAGTGGGACTGGCATTTTCATCAACCTTTGAGCCTAACTTCTGGTCCCTGTTTTCTTCACTCGGGTTATTGTTTTCCTTTGCAATATCAGTTGGCGCTGGCGTTTGGATAGATGAGTAGAACTCCCCGAAAGGCTCACAATTAAATATTTTATGGTACTTATCAGTTGAAATTGAAATACAACTATAATCTTGGTTGAATGCCAAACTATTAATAACAGTCATTCCAAGCAGGTTAATAACACTTCAATCAACTCCCTTATACGTTATATACATTTGGTAAGCTTAAATACTGAGAAAGCTATGATTATTTTAAATTAAATACAGCGCGGAACGTCATTTGTAGTAGGAACTATGATGGTAGGAATTAAAATAGAAAAGCAGAATTTGGACTACAAGATATCTATAGGAATGGAGTATTCAAATTCAGTCTTCAACTTCTTCTAGCACAACTTTTCTCTTTGAGACATTTCCATCGGTTTTCTCGGCACCCGATGAAGTGGCTGCATTGGTGTTGGACGAGGGCGCTGTAGATGAGGACACAGCAGTCTTCTTCAGGGATTGCTTACCTTTCTTTGATTTCTTAGGCTCCTCCCAAGCATACAAAGGCTTGAAACTCTCGATAACGCCACAGTCTTCGAATAGGTTAGGGTACAACCAGAATGGCTTAGGGAAAATCATTAAAGAGATGATATAGATGACCAACCTCACTATGGCGATCAAGAAAAACAACCCCAAGAGACCAAGCATGGCAATTGATATGTACCACACACCAGTCTTCATGAAGTCGGGCCACAAGGGGAACAAGATAACCGCGAAAACACCGACAAGTAACAAAATACTGTACAACACAACAAAGGGGTTTGGCTTGGCGTAGGTCCATGCAAAATACGAGTCGGGTTCGAGGTTGGCCTTTGTGACGTTCTTGAGAGTGGGCTTCTGTCTGTTGGGCTTCCAGCTCTTGTTGGTCTGCTTTATTTCGTGGAAGTGCAACTTCTGTACTGGGATCACCATTTGGCTCTGGATCAAGCTGATGAACACCTTGGTGGCATCTTGCTCATCAGCGACGGGAATTAACCCTGCCTTCGGGTTTGCTTGTTTCTTTTTGTACTCATTGCTCAACAATGCTCTAACAATTCTCTTATATCTGAAGAACTCCACATCTTCACTGTTGTTTAAAAGTCCGGTTCGCTGCTTCAATATCTTGTTATCTCTTAGAAAGTTGGCAACATTGATTATCTCCGGAGAACGCTCACCTGAGGTAGACACAGGGACACCTTGATTACGGTCTGCCATAACTGAAATCTACTGATCAGTTTTAGGTTCTTGAAGTATAGCGAAATGATACTTTTTCATCTCGACGTGTTACTTAAAATTTAAACATTTACTTTTATATACACTACCACAGTTAACAATTAAGAACCATCTTGAAAGCTAACAAGCAGCTATTAGTGATTAAGAATTAGTTGTAAGGCTATCATTTCTTCTTGTGAAAAACTTTGCCAAAGCTTGTAGACCGTGCATTTGGAGTAGCTGGGCGATTAGCTCCGTTCAATTGGTCTAAGCTGGTGTAACTTCCCAGCGGAGAGTGAAGGGGAGAACCAGCAACTGAGGTGTGAAGCGACTGCGTCTTTCGATGTTTGGGGTGAGCTCGTGGAAGGCTCAAGTGGAGTTTGTTCCAGGAGGGAGAAATCAGCTTCATCTCCTTTGAGCCTTTGCTGGAAGTATACTGGTTGGGAAATACGGTAGTAGTATTATTAGTAGGCACTGACAGACTCAACAGACCCAACAGACTATCCAAAGTGCCTGGGTTGGATATCTCGTAGCTGGGAGCAGGATCAGTATAACTTTGACTCTGGTCTAGGACCTGATCGTAGGAAGGAACCTGGTCCACGGTGTTCAAGTCAGATGGCAGCGTCCCAATGGGTGTACCAACTTGGGATGCATCCAACGACTGTCCGCGACCACGAGGAATGTCAAAGTAACTGGTAATGTTGCCCATGGAATTAGAGTTGGAATTTGTTAACTGTTCATAAGGACTGCAAGGGGACGACATGTCGAACAATTTGTCAAACACGTGTTGCTGGTATAAAGGAGGGGCAGGATCGTCATCAAGAGATTCATCGTCATCTCCTTCTTCCTCAGCGTCGCTGGCATCGAGGGGAGCAGTTACATCAAGCCTGACCATGGAGGGATTTCCAGGTGATACGGCTCTCTGTCTGTTTTCATCCTTGTCAAAAATCATATCGTACTTTGCCTCGTTGTCGCAAGTCAAGTAGCCATGACCTGCTGGCTGAAATTTGCGACACTTAATAGCATGCTTGGGGCTGATATAAACGTGAACCGGTAAATTAGCTCTCAATTCACTTATATGTCCATCTTTATTTTTCAATTGAATCGATATACGAAGTCTATGTCTGACCTCAACCATGTCATTCTTCAATGTGCACGATTGAGTTATTTGATCGAGTGAATTAGGCACTTTATAGTGGCTCTTAACAACCCACCTATCTGGTGACATTGTTTTCGGATCAGGCAACGTCATTTCTTGTTTACCAACAACCTCTTCGTACTTCGGCAGAGTGCCTCCCAGGTGTGATACGCTGAAATATTGCACTAAACAACCCGTCATGCCCCTTAAACGGAGTCCCTTTACCATTGGGAAAAGTAAAAGATTAACAGGTATAGTGGATCCCAAGGCGATACCTTTCTTTTTGAGACTGACATTGTACTGGATCTTGTCGGGCCACGAATTGTCAATATCAATATTGTCGGTAGCATTCAAATTTCTCGGATGCAAAGTACGAAAGATCCTAACGTACTTACTCTTGTGTAGAGTCTTCTCGAATCTACCTCTTTCGATAGAGCAATCAAGACGGTAAAGAACATTACCATACTTCAAGCCTTCCACTGTTTCGGGAGTGTTTGTAGGAAGATAACATTTGAAGGGCAAGGTGTACTCACCCTTCTTGAGTAAAAAGGAGTGATTCAGAGAATGCTTTATATCGTGAAAGGGAGTACCTTCTGACCCATTATCAGACAAATGAAGCAATGGAATGTGCATATTATGAGTCATACTCAAGAGCGGCTGAGAGCTACTTCTAGTATACTTTGGTTTCTCAGAAGAGTGTCTCGAGTCCTTGGAAGCACCAGACATTCCACTACCGAGATCGCCGCTGCTATTCTGTCTGTTGTGATTACTGTGGTCTGTGCTGAGATTGTTGCGAGAGTTATTACGTGAAGTCTTGCGAAGATACTCTTCAAGCTTGTTGTGAGGAACAAACTTGTCTCCATAGTTGCCAAACCTAATCTCCGCATCGCTGTTCACGAGGATATTCTTCCACTCGACTCGCATGATACAGAGCTTATCATATATTGGCTCCACAATATATCCGTCCGCAGATCTTTCGAGATACTCCACCGTGAGCTCTCCAACCAAATTTAAGCAGATCCTTTTGACATGTGTGTCCTGCGGAAGCGTGAACTTGACATCTCCTTCGAACAAAATAGGCTCACATTCAAACTCATTACCCTTTACCAACACTGTATCCTTGTAAGGAGAATTGAGCTGGATGTCAAATGACGCGAGAATAGACTGATGGTGCTTAAACATCCTTCAACTTGTCCCTTCAGCAGTATCGAAACCCTCGGGTATGTTTCTTTTTCCCTAAAGCTCAGAGATACCTTGCGGTTGATACTGGTACGCGTCTTCTATACTGTTGCCTCCTTTTCACTATCCTGATCTATACCCAGCCTTGTTCTTTGTAGATTACGTGCCGTGCTTCAGCCAAATCCCAACTACAAAAAAAGCACAACTTGAAGCCACTGCTTTCGATTTATCACTGCTGAATGTCCAAACCTGAGTCGACTTTAGTACTCTGATGCTGTTTCCGTTAACGCTGAACGTATATAATTTTTTTATTTGTGAATTTCAGGTCCTTTCCTTCGATAAAATAATGATGACGCTTGCTCCTCCTTCTCGAAAAATCGGGTTTCAATATTCCATGCCCTTTTTTTAAGACATATAATTAAGTTCGTATTGACGACCAAGATGATGAGTCTGAGCTCTTAGTGTTACCGGAGGAGGGAACAGCGACTTGAAGTTTCTCCAGAAGGTCGGATTTACGCAGAGGAGTTTAGAGATGCTTTCCGCATAGCCGTGCAAAATTTTCGGTATGCCATGATCTTGAACTTCAATGTGTACGTGTGTACTCCATAATGGCACCTGAGTATCTTTGGCATAATCCAAATGCCTGTAGAGGGCAGTAGTAAGTAACTCTTGCCATAGGACTTGTGGAAAAAACCGGTGGAGTTTCGCTCGTATTCCGGTGTTGTTTTACAGATCTACGGGTCTTACGTGACGTTAAGCAATGGAAACGACTAAAGTCAGCTATAATGAATATATATTCAGGGAGATTTCGTTTGGGACGTGAAAGAATATATATAGGGAAGTAAAAAGTCTAACTTGATTATCTGCTTGTCATTAGCTAGCTTATGACTATGTAGATTTGCCGCGTGGCTTGGCGTCTCCGGTTAACAAACCAAGAGTATCCAACACCTGAGATGGACCGGTCAAGTGAGCCTTCGCAACGGTTTGCTTCGAGGCTGGACCGATGGCTACTGTGTATATGCCATATGAGTGTCCATCGAACCTATGTGCATTAGTCACAAAGTATTCCCTTTCTATGAGGTTCAAGGCTTTGAACATGTCTTCGTCTGTCTGATCGTCACCTATACAGAGCATGAAGTCTGGCAAGCGGGTAAGATCAATGTCGATATCTTTCTTATCACTAATGTCGTTAAGAATCAAGTCTTCCGATTTGTCAAGATGACTCAAAACCAAGCGTTTAGCAATTTCACCCTTGTTAACCGAGCGAGGTCTAACCTCAAGATTGGCCTTTCCTGCCATGACCTCAACATCGTACTTCGATGCTATGTCATTGATCAAAAACTCTTTTAACCTGTTAGCCTGAAATTCACCAAGCTCAGGGTCAGCACGTCTATAGTGCCAGGTTAAGGCGACCTTTTTTCTCTCCAAGTTTGTTCCCGGTGTCTTAGCAGTGTACTCTTTGAAGAGTTCGGCCACCTTCTCCTGCCATGACAAATTGAAGGTCTCTGCCAAGTTCACCCATTCATGAGATCCGAGTTTTTTCATGAAGCAACCATGCTCGGCAGATAAGCCAACCTTTTTGGCACCAAACCACTTGTCCAAAAACGCCTGATCCCTTCCAGAAATAAGCCAAATTTCATTTCGAGGATCAGCAGATAAAGTATCTAATATAGTATTTAATCTTGACGATGGAATAGCAGCAGCAGGATCCTTCACTATGTGAGTAAGGGTACCATCATAATCAAACAAGAATAATCTCTTCTTCGACTTATGATAGTCGCTTAATAATTTTGTTGAATTCAAAGCAGGAGTATAGTGGGTAGAATGTGACGTGCTGATTTGTTTGGTCAACTGTTTAATGAAGTTGTTCGTCCAATGCTGTATCGTATTCGATGTTACCTGGCGATATAGCAGACGCTGCAATGTTTCTTTTGTATCATCCAGCATCTTCAAACAATCATTAATAGTCCTCGATATTCCAACCGCATCCCATGGATTGACCACCATAGCTCCACGCAATACATTTGCCGTACCACTGAACTCGGACAAAATGAGGGGTGAATTATTCTCCTTTTGACAGACGACAAACTCAAGCGCAGTGGTATTCATGCCGTCTCTCAAGGAGGTAATCAAGGCCAAGTCAGCCACTCTCAACAAAGCCAAATACTCGTCTTTGTTTATGAATTTCTGATAGTGCAATACCGGAATCCAATTGATGCTTCCGTACTCACTATTGATATGATTGATGAGTTCGGTGATTTTCTTCTCGAGTTTAGGTGAATGAGAATAGCCTGGTGTAGACACTTGAATCAATAGCGCCTTATCTCTCCATTCAGGGTA
Organism: Millerozyma farinosa; assembly: GCA_002196765.1. NCBI lineage: Eukaryota > Fungi > Ascomycota > Pichiomycetes > Serinales > Debaryomycetaceae > Millerozyma > Millerozyma farinosa. Next base: position 900,888 of record NBND01000003.1, read on the forward strand.
CATTTGTAAAAACATTTCGAAAGCTTGCAACTTTTGAAGGACACCTCTCACGGAATTCAATCTATCTCTACCAACTATGATCTTTTTATCATGGTAAAGGTTTCTTAACGCCTTTACCTTTTCCTCTATGTCCAGGTTCCCATGAAAAGCGTCATGTTCGATCTTTTTTGCATCTATACCAATTGGCAAAGAGCCCAAGCTTACATTAAAACCATATATCAGAACCTTATTCTCCTTTACTTCGCACCCTAAAAGCCTTGAGCAACAAGACACAAAATGTCTTTGGAAAGAGTCTGTCTGAAACATTACAAGGTCGGACCCGAGTATTCCGTCCAATATTTGATTCCTCTTCGAAAGACAGCGGAAGTACTCAGACGAAGGGAATGGCGTATGGAGGAAGAAACCAACAATGATGTCAGGAATCATAATTCGCAACATCTGTGGCAAAAGCGTAAGGTAGTAATCATGGATCCATATTATGTCGCCCGGCTTGTAGATGGCCTTGATCTTCTCTGCGTAAGCCTGGTTGAACTCAAGGTACGCACGCCAGTATTCATTCTCCGCCTTACCATCAGACGGCTGGCCTTGGATATAGTGGAAAACAGGCCATAACACCTTCTCTGCGTAGTTCCTCCACCGGGTCTGGTCGGACCCCAATAGCCAGATTGGGTGTATGTTGGGTGACCCAAACGCATTCCGCAACTCCTTCTCCAACGCCTTTTTATCATCCTCCTTCAAATTGCTCGTACCATCTTCTACAGTGTCACCCAAACTTCCCTTGGGCGTCATGTCAAGCAATTCGCCCGTCCAGGCAATCATATGAGTCTCCCAGTCCGTCTGTTGATCGAGGAAAAAGTGTGAAGAATAGAGCGCCGAGTTACCCCTGACGCCCTCTACTTTCCAGTAAGGCTCTTCGCTTTCATCATCCACTGTTTTGTAAATACGGGTGGGAAGTGCCGCCATTACATTTAGGATCCTACCGCTTAGTTGGGGTCCCTTTTCGCCAGCTAAGTCTTTTGGCAGCACTACCTTACTATCAGACGGAAATGCCAATAAGTGATCAAATTCATTTTTAATAGCTGTCATACTGGAAAATTCCTTATTGGAACCTGGTAATGACGATCTTATAACTTATAGTTTGCCTTAAATAGTTTGATTTACGTTGGCGTTATGAGTTGCTGAGAATTCACTGTAACTTATTGATTAAATGCTATCACGCGGTAATCGCAATTGCTGTGAAAGAACCTTCTAGGATATCGATAAATTAGTATAGAAAATCTATGAGAAACTACGAAGACATACATATAATAAATGTACCAATCAGATACTAGTAAAGGGTGTTAATACAGAAGCAGGTAGACAATTAACTTTGCTTTACAGGCACTAATGCTACGTTTCCTATTTGAAGATTTATACGAAAGTAAAAGCTCATAGATATTTCAATTCTTTCCTATTATTTAGCTTAATTTATATATAATAAATCCATTAACCCATTTACCAAATAATAATTACATTATATACTTGAAAATAGAATACAAGTTATATCCATTTATATTCATAGAATTGCAGAAGGAAAAGCTAGGATAACTAGCTCTCTATAGTGCAAGTAAGCCAAATGAACGTCAATCAGCAGACGCGCCCTGGATGACTGTGCTGAAGTCGGGCATTACACATGATGTGTCTCAAGCATTGGGGAAAGTAAGTTGACGAGAGGTTATTCTCTTGTTCATGTTGTTTGTCAGACAGGCACGATCCCAGTTGTTAAAAGAATAGCAGAAAGCTTCAATGGCATCTATATTTAAGCCTCAGGAGCAGGAGCAGGAGCAGCAGCCTCAGAAGACTTTTTGTACTCCTCGTAGGCAGTCAAGGCATCCTCAAAATGGTTGTTGAATAATGCATCATCCTCCAACAAAGCCACGATTTCTTGGTTGTCCAAATCTAACATCATACCGGTGATCTTACCAGCAGCCTCTGGCTCCTGAGCTCTTCCGGTGGAAACGATCTTCGGGTACAATTCTTCACCCAATATTCTCTTTTGCTGGTCGACAGGAACACTGGCAAGCAAGGCAGCTAAGTCTTTTTGAGGACGGCCCTTTTGGTTTTGTCTGTTAGGGTAGAAGCCCCTTTGCTGACGACCTCCATTGGCGGCTGCAAAATCACCGTAAACTGGAGGGATACCGTAGACAGGGACTGGTTGACCGTTTGGTCCAGCTCTAGGCCATTGGCCTTGAGGTGGAGGAATTTGGCCCCTAGGAACCATCATTTGAGGGTTAGGGCCTGGGAATGGAGCGGATCCCCTTCCATTGGGAGGGAAGAAACCTGGCTGCTGACCGTAGAACATTGGAGGAATAAATTGACCAGGAATTCCGCCAGTAGCAGCAGCGTTCTGCATTCTCATTTGGTTTCTAGCCTGGATTTGTTGCTCTAACTGGGAACGTCTGACATCCTTACGTTGAGCCAAGGCGACGTACAAAGGCTTACCGTGGAACATTCTTTGGTTCATCTCGGTGATGGCTTTAGTAGCCTCCTCAGGGGACGAAAAGCAAACGAAACCAAAACCCTTAGACTTTCCATGCTCATCAACCATAACTCTGGCGGAAGTGATGGTACCGAATGGCTTGAATTCTTCTTCCAACTTAGCAGAGTCAATGGAGTCGTCCAAATTCTTGACAAACAAGTTAACACCTTGGTACTTAGACAACTTCTCCAACCTGGCAGCCTCGTATTGCCTCTTCAACTCCTCAATTCTTTCTCTCTTCTTTTGAGCTCTACCAACATAGAGCTTTTGACCATTAATATCTTTGTCGTTCAACTCTTCGACGGCCTTGACAGCAGCCTCGTGAGACTCAAAGTTAACAAAACCAAATCCCTTGGACTTACCTTCAGCGTCCTTTTCAAGGTGAAGAGAAGTGATTTTGCCATAAGGCTCAAACAACTTTCTCATTTCCTCCTCGGAGAATCCAAGGTCAATGTTCTTAACGTACACGTTTGTGAAGTTAGCCTTCATCTCCTCAAATTTGGATTCACGGTCCTTCTTGCTGACATGCTTTCCAACGTAGACCTCACGGTCGTTCAACAACATACCATTGACATTCTCAATGGCGGCCTTGGCGGCCTCAGCAGTCTCATAGTGGACAAAACCGAAACACTTAGAGTTGCCTTGCTCATCGGTGGCAACTTTACAGGACAAAATCTTACCAAAGGCAGAGAAAGTGTCGTGCAAGGCCTTGTTGTCAATGGCAGGGTGCAAGTTCTTGATGAAAATGTTGCCCTCACCGTTTCTTCTCAAAGATGGATCTCTTTGAGACCACATGATACGACATGGGCGACCATCAATCAAAGAGTAGTTCAACTCCTCGATGGCCTTCTCTCCATCCTCAAGCTTGTGGAAGTTGACGTACGCGTATCCCAATGACTTCTTGGTCACAGCATCACGACAAACTCTGATTGACGAAACCTGTCCAACTGGGGAGAAGATTTCAAACAACAACGCTTCGTTGACTGATGGGTTCAATTCACCAACATACAAAGAAGCCGAGGTATCTGGGAGTTGGCTGGAATCAGCAGCGTCTTCTCCTTCATTTCCCGACGAAACATTGGTCTCTTGAGTAGCGACTGGTGCTGAGTCAAGATTCAATTTCTCCAATGATTCTTGAACTTGGTTGGCTTCGGCGGCTGACATTTTTATTTTTTTTGGCTTTTTAGTTTTGAAAAATTTTGGTTTTTTTTTTTTTTATTTAATTGAACTATACAAGTCTTAGAGATTTAATACCCTCCGACGATAGTGTCTTATTAAATCGTACTCTGACTTTGGTGTAGCTGAGTTAGTTTAATTCAAGATGTGCTATTATCTCTAAGGAAAAAATTTTTGTGGATTGAGAATGAGATGACACAAAAAGGAAAATCAAAAAGAAAAAAGAGTTACCCGAAGTTGACATGTTGCAGCAGACTAGTCCATACATAGGCACCTGGTAGTTGGTACAATGACAATTTAAGCTAGGGCCTTATATTGACACATAGTATAATACTATGAACTGTAGAGTACAGAATAAAGGTAAAGTACAAAAATGGTATATTGGAAATAGTGTATATAAAGATCACGTAGTCAAAGCACATACGATCAAACAGGAAAAATAAGGAGGTCCATAAGTACACGTAGAACATGAAGGCTAAGACTCAGGTTTCTTTTCCTGCGTCTTCAATCTATTGTACATTTCATTGATTTTTTTGCTAGGAACCTTTGCTGGCCAGTAGAGGCTTGCGTAGGACCACAAGTGTTTTTTGAGCTTATTAGAGGTATCTTCAGGCTCGTTGGATTTTTCATCAATGAAGTCGCCGATAGTAACTAGCTCCTTACGAAGTATGGTAGCCCATTCGGATTTTTCAAAGCCGGTGTTTCCCTTGTGCAACTTCATCAACGATTTCGAAACTGGCTTCAACGTCAGTTTGCAGTAGGCCTCGTCCATGCTATCGTATTCCAATTCCTTGTCGTCCACAGGCTCATTTTTAACCGCATTAGAGGCATGATTGCCATGTTCTTTATTTCCGTCTGAAACAGGAGTGGGTGATGCCTTAGACTTTGTTTTCTTGGGTTTGGTTTTTCTGTTTACTTCTGGGGATTGTGATTTGACATTTCTCTTTTTGGTAGTCACCGGTGTTTCCGATTTGGTCTTTTTCAGCGGCCGCTTCTTGCTGGCAGCGTTACCATTACTGCTCGATGTTTTTTCAGATGGTTGCTCTTCTTCTTTGAGTAAACTGAACAAATAATCAACTCTGCGACCTAAATGAACAGAGCCCGGAACCTTCTTAGACTTCTCGTCTTTACTGTCTTTTGAGTTTTCCAAAAAAAACTTATTCTGCAACCCTAGCAAAGGGTCGTCTCTAATTTGCATCCAAGAACCATATCCAAATTTATAGACACCTACTAAAAGCATAGCGTCATTTTTAACACTCCATTCGCAATTCCAGTCTTTGACAGGTTTTGGTGTTTTCGGAAAATGGAAGCTGAGCATGTCATCTTTTGGAATCACGCTTTCTAATAGCTTCATATCTTTAGGTCTTGATAACACCAATTCAGCATTTATGTTTTTCACACCTTGATATTCAAAAAGAACAGCTCTTTTTTCTTTTTTCTTAGCAACCCAGAGAGCCATTGATCCGCTTCCATCAGGGTTGGCAATACTCCCATCTTTCAGTTCTTTCGCCTTTCTTTCTAACTCTTGAAGTGCTTTAGTTCTTCTGGCATCTTCCTCCTTCACCATTCTCTTGGAAATATTTATAATTTCATTATACGCGTGTTTGATGAGGACGGGGTTCTTGTTAGATATACTGCCCTCTTCAACTAATTGCTCCCATTTTCCGGAAAGATCTCCGAGTCTAAGAATAGATCTATAAATACCCCTGACTTCTTTTTCTGATAATTGATAGTTTTCGCTATTCTTCTTCCTGGCTTTACTTCTTTGGTTTTCAGAGGCAGAGTTATCATCGTCGCTTTCATCGATTTCCTGTAGATTACGCAGCGCTGCTTTTCTACGAGAGTTCATTGCTATTTGTTCTTGCAAGAATTCTTCATCCGCACGCTTCTTTTCTTCCTCTTTGAGTTTTGCTAATTCCTCTTGAGGGATGATGTCGTCCCATTCAATGTCCGCTTTATAATCTGTCACTTCGAATTGTTTCAAGAACTCTTCGGATCCCAAGTTAGACTCTCCCAAATCAGGCGTTGTGATATGGTCTTCAGCATGTTTCAAAACATCATCTAAGTTCAAATCTTCAAGCTTCTTTTGGTTGTCGTTTGCTTTGAACATGTTACCAGCTCCGAATTTCAAAATCTCGGACAATTCACCAGTAGAAGGCTCTGACTTACTCTTCTGTGATGTCTTATCGGTGATACCAAGAGATATTATAGCGTATTCGAGAATCATCTTCTTTCTGGCTCTTTCTAGAATTTCTTCTTCTATAGTATCCTTACTCACAAATCTGTATACCGAAACGTGATTCTTTTGTCCAATTCTATGAGCTCTGGCCATTGCTTGTAAGTCCGCCTGGGGATTCCAATCCGAATCAAATATGATGACAGTGTCAGCAGTCATTAAATTGATACCCAATCCACCTGCTCTTGTAGAAAGTAGAAAGACAAAATCTTTTGAGTCGGGGGCATTGAAATGGTCTATAGATATCCTTCTTTGTGAAGATGGCACACCACCATCCAACCTCTGAAACTGCAAACCCTTGATGGATAAGTAATCTCCTAGTATATCAAGCATACGAACCATTTGAGAAAAGATAAGTACACGATGGCCCTCTTTTTTCAATCTATTCAAAAGTTGTTCCAATAAGACCATTTTACCCGATGACATAATTATTCCTCTCAAAATATTATCTCTAGAAGTAGAACTTGCCTTGGACAACGTTCTCTCTTCTGCGCCATCGAATAAATAAGGATGATTTGAAGCTTTCTTCAATTCACTGACAACATTCAATAAAGAAATCTGAGAGCCCTTATTACCAGCATTTAATGCAGAATAGTTTTTAGTAAGAATATTTCTGTAATATTCTGTCTGTAAATCAGACAACTCTACTCTTAATATTCTTTCGGACTTAGAAGGAAGTGATTTCTCCACATCTTTCTTCAATCTTCTCAAAATAAATGGTTGAATATTTTTCTGCAAGTCTTTAATATATTGTTCTTGCTCTCTATTTGGAGTCTCAAAATCAATCTCTTGCCCTATATTAAATCTTCCAGGCATAAGAAAATTACAAAGAGCATTCAATTCTTTGATATTATTCTGCAATGGTGTACCTGTGATCAACAATCTATTTCCAACTTTGAACAGTTTAAGAGATTCGTATAAGGATGATTCTTCGTTCTTCAATCTATGTGCTTCATCGACAGCTAAAAATTGCCACTTTATGGCTCCCAATTCGCTTCTATCTTTCAACACATATTCGTATGTTGTCAATAAAATGTTGAACTTCAACTTTTTATTCTGATAAAATTCATAATCTCTTATAGTCTTTCTTGCGGCACTGTTACCCAAATAGTAAACACAGTTGACATCTGGGGCCCATTTTTCAAAAGTTTCCTGCCACGACGTAATGGTTGATAAAGGAACAACTACCAAGTGTGGACCGTTTTGTCTTCTCGCATAAATAAGCCATGACAAGAAAGATACAGTTTGAACAGTTTTACCAAGACCCATTTCATCTGCCAATATACCATTCTCGTTCCTGGACCATAAGAACGCCATCCAATTTAATCCTGTCAACTGGAAATCTCTAAGTTCTCCATTCTTTATGAAAAGTGGTTGCTTCACTAACTTTTCAAACCTGGGTCTTTGGTTGTGAGGATAGTTCGCTGACAAATGAGGGAGGATCTTTGAATTTAAGCGTTGCTGGTATTTGGTGACCTGCTCAGGGGCAATTTCAGCAATTTGCTCAGCATCTTCCCATGTGCACTCGTCATAATATAATCTTCTCCATTTGCAGAAGTACTGAAGCTTGCTTTGACCATCAATTTCTACTCTCTCGCTGTCAACTATTCGCTCAACTTTAGTATATTCTTCTTGTTCATCACGTCTCCTTTCTAGCTCGATATCCATAGCTTCAATATCCTCACTAGTGGTGGAGGGATCCTTCCTTATTTCTTCGTCAAGGACGATGTATTGCTTGATATAGTTTTCCACCCTTCTGAAACCTTTATAGTTCTTCAAAGTCAGGCAAGCTTCCCATGTATTATGCAAGTGGGAGGCATCTGACCATTTAATCTTGAAAAGATAATCCAACTTGGGGTCGTTGGTAATTTCGGCATTTTCTTCATTGAGCTTGTGATCCATTACTTGTTCAATGGCCCTTTCCTCTTGTTCATTGTCATAATCATAGTAGTAGCCGGCGCCAACTTCGTCATTTTCCTCGTCTACATCACTTTCTAGTAAGTCATTATCATCGTCATAATCAACAACATAGTTAACCTGTTTGTTATTCCGTGCGGAAAACCTAAGCTCAGATGGTGGTGTGGGTATGTTTGACTTCTTCACTGTCGGTTTGGACTTTTTCGTATTGGACTTCCTCTTTTTTGCGCTTACGGAGAAATCATCATCGTCGTCAGGAAGATCCTCATCGTAGTCGTCCTCGTCGTAACCATCTTCGAAGTTATAGTTGTTATCCTTAGCCTTTCTTCCATTAGGTGCGAGTTCTTCATCACTGGCATCGCTTTCAACCATGGCCGGGACTTTCCTCTCTCTATGTGACCTCCTCAATCCATACAATTCAGGATTGAGCGCAACATCTTCAGGTATCAAGGGCTTCACCATTTTGAAGCTAACAGCGGCGGTCGCTTTCTATAACTAAAAGCTGCAAGTGCGTGTCTATAGCCGTATTAAGATACTGATATAGGCTAGCGATTGAGAAGGGCCTTGTTTCAAACAATTCCAATCAGGATACCTGTTCAACAATACTGGCCCACCTCTTTAAGCAAATCGAAAATCGGTTTGAGTCGATCAATATTATCAAAACCAAAACGCTCTACTGTGAGCGTATGTTTTTCTTCACGCTATTTATTTAATTCCAATCAAAGCTGAAATTATTTTTGAATGACAGCCTGAGTGTAGCTACTTCTTGGTTACCGTCGAACAGAATAACAATCAATAGTACTATCTGACCCTATTTCTCTCCAAGGAGTTCTACCTGCTTTATCAAATAAAAAAACAGTAAAAAAAAAAAGTTAGAATATTGATATAAAAATTATCAGGTTTTGCGGGAGTACCGACGACAACGTTAACGGACAACAATTAAAATCATCCACAAAAATTACTCGCCTAGTTAAAACAAAAACCGAAAAAAAAAATCCATTAGAACCAACCATAACAAGCCAAGCCAGACAGTTGGAATATTCTACTTTATCTACAACGCTTAGGAGAATAACCTTGAAAAAAAGATCGTCTATTCAGAACTATAATCTGCTTGAACTCGTGCTCGAGATACTTCAATAAGCTAAGCTTCCTACTCTTCTCGTGGCCTGCCACAGGAAAAGCACAAGAGCGAACGCATACGCAATTGAGATTGCATGATTCATTTTTGCAACCAACTGTTTCATTCAAAAAAGAAATCGATTTTAAAGCAATCCAAGGAGAGCACCTCACCTTCTCCTGGCATGATCAAAGCATCCGAGTAAATCGGTCAGGCTGTAACTTAAACGATCCATACTACCAGAGATTCAAATGGTACACCTTAGGCCAGCAGCAGTCTGCATTCCTATTGAATAGGAACCACTTAGTGTTGGGCACTTGATGAATAAATGTAGACTAGTATCACGCCCTCAGTAACAATCAGGCACCCCTAGCTAAAAGTGAGCACACCCCGTCTCTTTAGCATATTTTGAAAAGCAACCAGGTTTGTAAACACACTCTTGCCTCTGGCTTGAATCACGTCAAAGACAACTGTGAATCATACCAGGCACAGACTTCAGCAGTAGAAACAAAGCAGACCTTTTAAGTCAAGCCAGCAGAGTTGGAGGGCCGAAGTACGCGATATGCATATCACTGCAAATGAACTCCAGCTTTCTATCTCAATACATAGCACATAATATTATTAAATATGAAAACATTTCCAAGGGAAAATTAATGGTCGCCAATTAAGTGCGGGTAACTATCTAATGTTACACAAAATAAATATTATCGTGTAGCGCGATCAAATTTTATGTGTTACCCGGCGTAGTACTTCCCAAAGTACAAGTATTAGGAGGATGACATGTAATAAGATATCATGAGTCTTTTCGGTTGCAATAGACATACACCTTCTACGGGTACCCTGGTGCTTAGAAGCAAGCATGTTGTAAACTTGGTCGTTCCAAGTTCGGTATGTTGTTTCGGCCAATCAAATCAAAGCACTTAGTAATAGTATCATATATACTTAGGTATGCCGCGCCTTTACTATGGAAAACAGCAATCTCCTGCGTATATAACAGCACTAAGATTTTACCTCATTAGTATTGAAAAATTTTGTAGTTAGAAAAAAAAATTTAGCAGACATAATAGAGATATAAATACTGCAGTAGAGATACTGGCGATATCTGAGGCGAGTGATCATAGTGAGCGAGATATCTAGAAAATGAGTGATAAGAATGCTAGAATTGCCATTGTCTCGACAGACAAATGCAAGCCTAAGAAATGCAGGCAAGAGTGTCGCAGGTCATGTCCTGTGGTAAAGACAGGTAAGCTCTGTATTGAGGTGACACCGACGTCTAAGATCGCCTTCATATCGGAAACATTATGTATTGGCTGTGGTATCTGTGTGAAAAAGTGTCCATTTGATGCTATCAACATTATCAACTTGCCCACCAACTTAGAAGCTGAAACAACTCACAGATACTCAGCTAACTCTTTCAAGTTGCACAGATTGCCCACCCCAAGACCAGGTCAAGTTTTGGGATTGGTAGGTACTAATGGTATTGGTAAGTCGACAGCTCTCAAGATTCTTTCAGGAAAGCAAAAACCCAACTTGGGAAGGTATGATGACCCACCAGACTGGGAAGTCATCTTGAAGCATTTCAGAGGTTCTGAGTTACAAAACTACTTCACCAAGGTCCTTGAAGATAATATCAAGGCCATTATTAAGCCCCAGTATGTTGATAACATTCCAAGAGCTTTGGCCAAGTCTCCTATCAAGGACGTAGTCTCTATATTGAAATCTAAATTGGAAAGAACAGACAAATGGGACTACATCCTTAGGCTAATGGAGTTGGAAAACGTTTTGGACAGAGATGTAGCTAACTTATCCGGTGGTGAATTACAAAGATTTGCATTAGCCATGACCTGTGTGCAACAGGCAAATGTTTATATGTTTGATGAGCCTTCGTCTTACTTGGATGTGAAACAAAGATTGAGGGCCGCTGAACTTATAAGGTCGTTGCTCGAGCCAACGTCGTACGTCATCTGTGTTGAACACGATTTGTCAGTCTTGGATTATTTGTCTGATTTCGTTTGTATTCTTTACGGTGCGCCATCAGTTTACGGTGTGGTAACATTGCCTTCTTCTGTAAGGGAAGGTATCAACATTTTTTTGGATGGATACAACCCGACTGAGAATATGAGATTCAGAACAGAATCCTTACAATTCAAGTTGGCTGATGCAGCGGAAGGTTTGGAATTGGACAAATCAAATGCTATGACTTATCCTACTATGAGAAAGACTCAAGGTGATTTCAAATTAAATGTGGAGACAGGTAACTTTACAAACTCGGAGATCTTAGTCATGATGGGTGAGAATGGTACAGGTAAGACTACTTTCTGTAAGTTGCTTGCTGGTGCCATTGCTCCTGACAATGGCCAAACCATTCCTAAGTTAAATGTGTCTATGAAGCCTCAAAAGATTGCTCCTAAATTTCCTGGTACGGTAAGGCAACTTTTCTTCAAGAAAATTAGAGCTTCCTTTTTACATCCTCAGTTCCAAACTGACGTTGTAAAACCATTGAAAATTGATGATATTATCGACCAAGAGGTCCAAACATTATCTGGTGGTGAGTTGCAAAGAGTTGCTATTGTCTTGGCTTTGGGTATTCCTGCTGACATTTATCTTATTGATGAACCATCTGCATACTTGGATTCAGAGCAGCGTATTATCTGTTCTAAGGTCATCAGAAGATTCATTCTTCATTCGAAAAAGACTGCATTCATTGTGGAACACGATTTCATTATGGCAACTTACTTGGCAGATCGTGTAATCGTTTTCGAAGGTACTCCGTCAAAGGACACTATCGCTAAGGCTCCAGAGTCTTTGTTAACTGGTTGCAACAGATTCTTGCAGAACTTGAATGTCACCTTCAGAAGAGACCCCAATTCTTATAGACCAAGAATCAACAAATTGGACTCTCAAATGGATAAGGAACAAAAGGCCGCAGGAAACTACTTCTTCATGGATAATACCGAGTTGTGATTCAAGCTTGCTTTTCCTTATGATAATATTCTTTCTTGTATATTAGTGTTATTGCATTATTTATACCTTGCATGGTTCGTTAAGTTTTTAGCTCATATAAAATTCTGTGCTAGCCCTCATCATTCTTAATATAAGAATAATAATCTGACAACTCAAATAGTATACCAGCTACATAATGACTACATTGTAAGCATGATTTGTAAATTATATTTTATGTTGGGTATACATTTGGGCATGACTTGAAAATTTATATGTAAGGCAGCTTGTCCGAGTGGTTAAGGAGAAAGATTAGAAATCTTTTGGGCTTTGCCCGCGCAGGTTCGAATCCTGCAGCTGTCGTTAATATTTTTTTTAGTCGCTCTCACTTAGAATAATTTTTAATACATTTATCTATCTAAAGCTCATCTCAATTTTTTTTCACTATAATTGAGCAAAAAAAATATATTTTATTCCAGTCCAATTCAAGCATATCTGAACGTTCTTGATATCACTGAAATAGTACTTGTGAAAGATCTTGAATATTATTGTCATTTTGCATTAACATAGGCGTACAACTTCTTCGCCTTTTTAATTTGTATTAAGAAGATACACGAAAGGCTTAATAGTACGAGTGAGAAGTGGTATCGAAGATGCAGTTAGCAGTTCGTCAAGAAGACTCCGACATTTTGCTAAAGGAGAGAAATGAGTTGAACGAGGGTATACTTGACAGATATCGTACAGCAGGGCAGATTGCACAAACTGGTTTAAAGTATGTCATCTCTTTGATCCATGATTCTTACCACTTAGGAAAGGTCGAGAAAGCTTATACATGTCAAGAATTATGCCTTTTGGGTGATTCGATGCTTAGCAAGTTGCTCAGCAGAGTTTACAATAATGATGTGAGAGAGAAAGGTATCTCGCAACCTGTTTCTATAGAATTGAACGAAATCGTTGGAAACTTTTCGCCAGAAATCGATGACAAAGCGCTTTATACATTTACTCCAGGTGACATACTATCAGTGACTCTTGGTGTACATATAGACGGATACACAGCAAATGTTTCTCATACTTTGGTCATATACCCGCCAGGTAAACTCATTGGGGATGAGATAAGACCCGAAGGACCTTTGTTGGGTACCAAAGCTGACGCGATATGTGCTGCTCATATTGCAGTTGAGGCAGTAACATCTTTGCTTGGCACTGCTTTCTTTCCGGAGAAGCTCCCAGATGGTTTGAGGACTGCTGGAAACAAGGTTGGTGGTGAGCAAATAAGAAGAGTTGTGGATGCTATTGCTGCATCTTTCAATTGTGTGGTTGTGCCTGGTTCTAAAGTAAGAAGAATAAGGAGATTTTTGGCAGGTCAAGCCGAAGGAATTGTTGCCGAAAAGGATTTCAAAGGTGTTGTCTGGTATGAGTCAGATCAAGAGAAGAATCTCCTTCTTAAGCTGAACGAGAACAGCGGTGCCAACCTGTTAGTTGGTTATGATAAACAGCAGTTGGAGAAGCGCACAGCACATGTTACCGACTCAAGTGCAATCCCTACTGACGACTTTGTGGTCTTGCCCGGTGAGGCTTATACGATCGATATAAAGATGGGCTCGCTCGGAGACTTCGCCGAGCCTGGATTGATAACTTTGGAGGATGTCGACGAATTCACAGGCACAAGCAACAAGGACACGTTCAAATGCAGACCAACCGTATTCGTAAGAGACTACGCGGTAAACTACCAGCTCAAGTTGAAGAGCGCCAGATCTCTTCTCGGTCTCGTGGACAAAAAATTCACTGTATACCCCTTCAAATTGACCCATGCCAGTGGAACCTTCCCTGTTTCCAGTGCTAGCCCTGAGGAGCTCAGCAAAGTACAGAAGGATGTCTCAGCTAACAGATTGGGACTCGCAGAGTTAGCGAACAGACATCTCGTTAACGGCAAGCACACGCAGATTGCGCGCTTCATCCCACTCGAGGTCATCTTGAATGCATCGAACCCTACCGGTCGCTTCGGCATCGACTCAAGCAAACCCACGCTTCCAGGACATGAAGTTCCCTTGCCACAGCTCGGTATTTCTGCTCTTAGGCTCAAATCACTCTTGAAGCACGGCCGTGGTGTGCCCTGTGCGCGCGAGCTCTCAACCGTCGTGCTCAATTCCTACAACAACTCGGCTGTAGTTCAGCGTCTCACCGGTGGCAAGACAGCAGCTCCTAGCTGGGTGCACTCCGACTACCTGGTTTCCGGACCTCTCAAAGACACCATTGCCGCTTTGCTCCAGTTGGCTTCCGACAAGCGCTTCGGCGTCTACATAAAAGAGTGTAGCCCCATGAAAAACGCACTGCTTGACGCCGCACCCGCGCATAAAGCAGAAACAATGCTCTTGGATTAAGCTCTCCGCCGCTACATAGACTCAGTACACATCGTTGTCTCAAGACCACTAGCCAGGTTTGTAGCAGCCACCTTGTCGCGCACGTATGCGACACGGCTCTCGCGCGACATAGTGACAGAGTGCGGGTAACGTACGACGTCGCTTCCGTACGTCGCCGCCTACCTCACTATGACAGTGCTTACGTCACCTTTTACGCGACATTATGCGACACAGCAATCGCGCCGCCGCTCTATGCTTCACATAGCATCGCTCGTCGGCTCCCTGCCATCGGTCGTTCCTTCCTCTTTCGGCAGTCTCCTCTTCAACCGCTCGTCCTGGACTCGGAATTTTCCCTTTGGGCGGCAAAGAGCCCTCGAACCATCCAATGGAACTCGCAGAGTTTGTGTAATGTATGACGTGTTCCGGTACACACCCCGTCGTCAAATACATTTTTTGCTGCCAGCCAACTGAGCTTGCGGTGGGCGCGGTTTTGTGTAATATAATCAATGGCTAAACACAGTTGTCGTCCGTCGGGCGATTTCCAAACGGATAGACTAGACAAACCTCTGTTGAAAAAAACAGATTTTAAAACAACAACGTGTGATTTTAAACCCTTGTTTTTTTTTTTTGATTCCTTGTAAAGACTAACATTAAAAGATTGATGTATGTACTATAGGATTATTGATGTGAAAGAAGTGACTGACCCGGGTGAGTTGACGTGGCGGAAAAGAATTGAGAAATTCTAATTAAGGGAGCAAAGTAACATAGAGAGCTAGGAGTAAGCGCAACTATTGTCGCCGGTGAAAAGGGCTTATAGTGGCACCAATTGGGGATCCGGCTGTATGAGAGGAATCTATATGGCACTGGGACACGGGCCAGGTCCAGCGAAGCGGGCTACTTTCGATGGAAGAGATAGATTGGGCGGCGAATTGTGTGGGATTCGATATGTTGCGAGTTGAGGGTTTTTGGTAGGTGTCAAGACAGCACAGCGCTCAGGGCATGTTTGGTGCTGTCCAAACGGCTTTCTGGGTGTGTGGCTGAAGATGTCTACAGGGACTGGTGGTGGCGAGTTAGACGCCCGCCTGGATCGCGGTACCTGGCGAAACCAAGCCGCGACCAGGGGCGTCCGCCGGCGGCGAAAGGCGTCGGTGGTACTTGCTGCTGCCCATCCTCAACCAAGCCTTATTGCCCGCGTGGATGAAGCTTCTCTGTTTGCGATTGATTGCTGATGTATTCCAGTAGACTGTCGTGCTGAGTGAGCTTTTCCCCTTGTTTGCGCAGTGGGGTTTTTTCCATATAGCCAGCACTCTCGCGGCTCGTTGGTCGGCCGCTGTAACACGATTGGTGGCTGTATTACTCCCTCTTGACACGTTTTGAATTAGACTCAAATCCAAGGTGATGACAAGACTCTTTAGTGGTTCTGGCTGTCGACCGCGTCTACCAGTGCTCGTTTAACTTATTGAACAATTTCTTCCATGTTTAAGCTCACTCGAGGGTCATATTCTAGAGACTGTTTTTCTTGTTTGTAAGAACGTACTAACCTTATTATAGACCATGCCAACTTCTAGAGAGGATTCCGTTTACCTTGCCAAATTAGCTGAGCAGGCCGAACGTTACGAAGAGATGGTCGAGAACATGAAGGCCGTCGCTTCATCTGGTCAGGAATTATCAGTAGAAGAGCGTAACTTGTTATCGGTTGCCTACAAAAACGTAATTGGTGCACGTCGTGCCTCCTGGAGAATCGTTTCTTCTATCGAGCAAAAGGAAGAGGCCAAGGGTAACGAGAGCCAAGTTACTTTAATTCGTGAATATCGCTCTAAAATTGAGTCTGAGTTGACCAAGATCTGCGAAGATATCTTGAGCGTTTTGACTGATCACTTGATCTCGTCTGCTCAAACTGGTGAAAGCAAGGTTTTCTACTACAAGATGAAGGGTGACTACCACCGTTACTTGGCTGAATTCGCTGTTGCTGACAAGCGCAAGGAGGCCGCTGACTTGTCTTTGGAGGCATACAAAGCTGCATCTGACGTCGCTGTCACTGAATTGCCACCAACCCACCCAATTAGATTAGGTTTGGCTTTGAACTTCTCCGTCTTCTACTATGAAATCTTGAACTCACCAGATAGAGCCTGCCACTTGGCCAAGCAAGCCTTTGACGATGCCGTCGCAGACTTGGAAACCTTATCTGAAGACTCTTACAAAGATTCTACTTTGATCATGCAATTATTGAGAGATAACTTGACTTTGTGGACTGACTTGTCTGAAGCTCCCGCTCCCACAGAAGAACAGCAACCTTCTGAATCTAAGCCCTATGACGAGTGAATGAACATCCAATCTATAAACTCTTTATTATATATATATATATATATATCCTAGTTGTTTCCTCTGTTCCTGGTTATTCGTTGACTCCCTCGTCTGTTCTATTGGTTGCTGCTTTATGAATACTAGTTAACTTGCCGTTTTTTATTATTATTGTTTGACTATTAAATTTATCTATTGTGTTTTCCAACCTATCAATTTCCTTTGCTTTAGGTTCACCAACTGACACAAGGCTGCTAACTAGGTTCATATATACATATATAAATGTTCTATTGTACTGAATATATTAAGTTGATGCTGCATCGCTCTATCACGAGCCTTGAAGATAATGGAACTGTGAACTAGACTATATACTGCCACGAGCCTACCAGTCTAGTCACACAACATTGCTAAAATCAAGTACGGGGCGGCACTTTTAAATCGTCCATCTTCTAGTGCTACATGGGCTATATTCCAAACCACTGCTATCCCAGAATAATCGACGACCTTCTATGGCGTAAAGATGTTGCAAAAGAGGCTACAGTCTTTTGAACATGGGTCCAACGCGTAGATTGTTTGTTTTTCCTTAGATCGAGTTGGTGGGAGTTCTCGAAATCTTTTTTGGACATTGGTGCACGACTATATCTCGAGCGGTTTTAAACTAACATAATAACAGAGGAATTTCCAGAGTAAAACATATTCGTATTTGATTAAAATGCCAGAAGCGGTTGGTATCACCAATTTACCTAACCAAAGGTAAGTATCGGCACCCCTTTTATACCCCGTCGAGCAATTTTCAGCGAAAGCGATGGGTAAACACGAACGCGAGCTAGGCTCTAGGTGTTAAAAACAGAGTATACGTGTACTAACATAGCTAGATATAAAATCATCCTCAGGGAAGGCTCTACGTTCACCTTGATGGTGGCGGGAGAAAGCGGTCTCGGTAAGACTACCTTCATAAATACTTTGTTCCAAACTACGTTAAAGCAGCATGCGGATGTGAACGAAAGACATAGCCGACTCGCAAGTACTCTGCCCACGATGGACATCGATATTGTGAGGTCGATATTGGAGGAGAAGAACTTCAAAATAAACTTAAATATCGTGGACACGCCTGGGTTTGGCAACAGCGTCAACAACCACGATTCGTGGGTGCCTATTGTCGATTTCATTGACGAGCAACACGAGTCTTACATGAAGCAGGAACAGCAGCCCTACAGAAACAACATCAAGGACTTGAGAGTCCATGCGTGCCTTTACTTCATTCGTCCTACCGGTCACTCGTTGAAGCCTTTGGACATAGAGGTCATGCGCAGACTTTCCATGAGGGTCAACTTAATCCCAGTAATAGCCAAGGCGGACACTCTTTCGCCAAAGGAATTGGACGCTTTTAAGTACAGAATAAGAGATGTAATCGAGGCCCAGGAAATCAATATTTTTACTCCCACCTTAGAGTTGGACGACGCAGCAAGTGCAGAGCATGCGAAACAATTGATCGAGAGCATGCCCTTCGCGGTTGTTGGATCTGAGGAGGAGCACGAAGTCAGCCCCGGCCAGTATGTCAAGGGCAGAAAGTACCCTTGGGGTATAGTCGAGGTGGAAAACGAAAAACACTGCGATTTCAAAAAGTTGAGAAGCTTGTTACTCAGGACAAACATGTTGGACTTAATATTGTCGACACAGGAGTTACATTACGAGACATTTAGAGCCTGGAAACTAGGTGGCGATGAAGAAGGAAATGAAGGTGCCAATGAAGAAAATGGAGAAACTTCCAAGAAGCCTAGCTACAGAAAAACCAGAAGATTGCACAACCCCAAGTTCAAGGAAGAGGAAGATGCTTTGAAGAAGTTTTTCACCGAACAAGTAAAGGCTGAGGAACAGAGATTCAGGCAATGGGAAACTAATATTGTCAATGAGAGAAACAGATTAAACCAAGACTTGGAGGAAATGCAATCTAAGTTGAAGACCTTAGAAGAGCAGGTAAAGAAGTTACAGGTCAGCAAACGCTGATCTATCTGTCTGATTGTTCCCATTACGAAAAGTCAATAAAAGTCCTTTCGCATGTTAGAGGATTTGAAGGGAAGTAGAAATGGTGCAAACCCTATTCAAAGTCTTCCCCAATAGTTATAATCTCGTATTTTATATTTGTCTGTACTATTTCGCTACACAGTGAACATCATATCTTTGTTGCTTTACTCTCTATTAGGTCCTTATATAGCTAGTTTCCGAATGTACTTTATAAATTAAGGGCTTCATCTTTACCGTGTCACGTTGAAATTATCGCTTTTCGCAGATATGGATATGATATTTACCCCAAGTTAAGTACATCAAAAATAATAAGCGTCTGAATACCAGAATACCCATAGCATTTCAGAAATTTGATGCCTTCAGAAGGTAACAAGCTGATAACTAAATTCAAGCGTAGCTATAAAGCTTGTTTAAACTGCAGATTACGAAAAGTAAAATGTGATCTAGGTTCAGTTGATAAACCTAGGGAAGGGAAATGTGTGCGATGCATGAGGGAAAGGAAAGACTGTGTGTTTATAGAATCCAGAAGAGGTGGAACTTCTAATGTTGTCCGAGGAAGAAAAAAAAAGTTAGAGGCTACTCAAGGTAGTAGTGTTGTATTTACACAAGACAGTACAGAATCATCTGCAGAGCCGAGCGGGATGAGCAAAATTGAAGAAGGGAAAGATGTTTTGAACAGGCAGGAGACTAGTCTGCTGCCTGAGGTGAGAAAAGAAAGCAATTCTAGGAGCACGACTTTCTCAACGGCAGAAAGCGCCTTAGTATTTTTGGCTAAAGCGGCAGGAACCATCGCCAAAGCGGACGAGCGAGATAATATAGATGCCAGGGCCAAGCACAAGCAGCTTGAGTCATTCAAGCCACCCCAAGACGCAGTCTCTGGCTATGATGGTGGTAGTTCTGTAACCCCTCTTCGAGAAAAACCACATGAGGATCAGGGTACCTACTCTATTATGAACGGGAGACATGGTTCTGCAATTTCCTTTCAAGATGGTTCTGTAAACGACGGTTCTGGCTCCTCTTACTCTGTGTCATTTAATTCACCAAAAAGATTATACGTCCCTGCTCCAGAGAATCTTGATATTGTTAGGCCCAAAATTTTGAGCTCTCTTTCAGAAGTGGACTACATAGGCGGCTCAGTTAGCATTTTAAGCGAGGAGGAGGCAGTATATCTAATTGATTTTTTCTTTATGTTCATGCATCCTTTCTTCCCATTTATCCCGAAATACTTACATTCATCTACTGTCTTACCGCAATATCCAATTTTGCTATGTGCTATTTTGACGTTGGCTGCTAGGTACTGCCCACAAGATGATTTGCAGATGAACTCTAAGAACGAATCCCCTCGAAATATAGAAATTCATGATAGGTTGTGGGTTTACGTGCAACGTTTGGTGTCACAGTCAGTATGGGCAGAAGCTAGCTCACGTTCCATAGGGACAGTTTTGGCCTTTCTACTCTTCACTGAATGGAACCCCCGCGCTGTTCATTGGAGGTGGAGCGATTATGCCAACAGACATGACGACAGTGGCGACAAGTCATATTATCAAGATGAAGAAAATCTTGCTGGATTAGGTGCTATGCGTAGAAGCTATAGAATGGCGTGGATGTTGACTGGATCAGCAGTGCGCTTAGCCCAGGATCTTGGGTTAATGGAAGTTAGTCCGAAAATCATGATAGCCACACATACAGCAGAGATTAACTGCTGTATAGATACTAGGAAAAGGTCTATGTTGTCGCAGTCAATAACGGACATTGAGATTGATGAAGAAACTCTTGTCGATAATGACGATGTAAATGAATATGCGATATTGAACATGACAGAGCTAGAGATACAAAAGTATGGTGAAGGTAGACCTCTTAAGCTAACCAATATTCAAAAAGCAAAGGTGGAAATACTACAGATAATGTATCTTGCTCATGAATCTTTATATGGGCCTAAGGCAAAGTTAAATGGACTAGACCAGATTCAGAATTTGGCAGTACTCAACATAATAAGTCCTCTATTGAAAAATTGGGAAAAGAAGTATAGGGCCTTACTAATACCACCGGACATAAAACTGATAGAAGTCCTTGATGTCCACTCTGATTTCAAAGAACTACCTCATACAATACGACACGACGTTGCGCATTTTATCGACCAGGAAAGTGTGATCCTTGACTTCCACTATGCAAGCTTATTTATCTTCTCGTTGGCCTTAAATCCTTCGTCAAAAAACACTGATAATTCAGAAAGCGAGTGGAAGAAGCGAAAACTAGATAAGAATAATTTGAAATTGAATGAACTTTCTAGGTCTGCTAAATACATTGAGCGAGCATTTAGTTCAGCTAACGAACTACTTTCAGTGGCACATAGAATTCACAAGCTAAAACTACTCAGATGTATGACCATTAGATGGCTCACGAGAATTGTGAAGGCCGTGGCCTTCATTGTGAAATGTTATTCAATGATTGTTGCTCACAAAAATTCGTCCAGCCATCCTGCTTATGGTCTAACTGTTTCTGAAGATTACGATCCTACTATGCTACTTTCGCTGATATCAGTTACTGATATAGCAGCTAGTATACACAAGGCAGCAGTAACCTTACGCGACAGTGCTCCGGACGAGTTACATATTTGTACAAGATATTCTAACATTTTGATGTATCTCTGTTCTCAGATGAAGTCAGAAGGAGGTCCAAGTTTGAACCAGACAGTTTCAAATGAGTATGGGAAAGCGTCGTATGCGACAACAGAGGATGGCTGCTCTGGAAAAGGCTTGGACACTATGGGTGCAAATAATAATCAACTCAACGATCATGGTCAACCAACCGCAGAATATGTCACCGACGCAGGCCTGAATAATAGATCAACATTAGCAAGCAATGATATGCTAAGGGAACCATTACATACGGAAAACATTTTTGAGAAATTGAAGGATACTGAGGTTATAGACTGGTTCATGAACAATAATAATATTGGGTTAGATTTCGTGGGGCCCTGGACTGAGATGATTGAACATCAGTTACATTTGGACGACCATTTCAACTTTGATATGCAATAAAGCTAGGTGGCAAAACTGGAGAGATACCTTACGCTAGAATGTTTTGTTATGGAAAGATATTGCGTGAGTATCGTAATCTTACCGGAAATACTTTATTTACCCAAACCAAAGCATATTTATTTTGAACTTGTGGCTTATAAACTGTATAAATCTATAAATTCTCCAAACGAAATGAAGTCAGAAAATGTAAAAAAAATAGTTACGAACAAAGTTATTTGAAGAAGGTATAATCTTTTTTTGGTAGTTTTTTCAGTTTGTATCATGTCTTTTGAATAGTGTCCTGAATTAGAAACGCTTAAGCACTGAAGACTTCAATCTTAGCGGACGCCTTGTTCTTAGCAGTTACAATACAGTAAGCAGCACCCTGCTGGTTTCCAGTGGAGGAACCAGAAGCCTTGTTGGAACCATGCTTTGGATTGATCTCACAGTCCAAACCATCGCAGTCACCCTTGTTATCGCAGGTAACTCTAATACCAAAGTTAGGTGTCTTACCACTGAAGTCCTCCACATACTTAGGGTTCCAGCCAATCTTAACGTAGGTGTTACCATTGTTGTCCATGTTGGCACCAGCAACGTATGGAGCCCAGTTTCCTTGAGACTTGTGCTTGGTACCCCAGGTGCATGCGTCATCAGTGGAAACTCCAGGTGGGTTCACATAATAGTGGGCGGCGGTTCCATCCCAGTAGTCAGGGCCTGGCACGGCGAGTTCCTCGTCGCTTCCCTGTCCGACTTTTGTTGGAATTAGCATGGCCTCGTTACCAGGTAACACAGTTTGACAGAATGCGACATCAGATCCAGCATTGTTCTTAGCCTTCAATGTACCTTCACCGTCAACACAGTAATCCTTATCTTCCATAGGCTTGGAGAGCTTACCGTCTTTATTACAATACAAACCGCCATTCATAGACTTGGGGTAGCTGTAGCTTGTGGCGGACTTGTCCCACTGGGCCATCAACTTACCTGAGGGACAAGCGTAAGGGCAGTAAGAACCGCCGGTACACTTTTGGTCTGGACTCATAGCCCAGCCGCCGTTTGAGGAGCCAGAAGTAACTGGAACCAAACCCTTGTCACTGGGGAACTCGCAGGTCTGGCTATCTCTCTTTTCAAACTCGTGGGTTCCGTTCAAAGCTTGAGTACCCTTCAAAGCTTGAGTGCCGTTCAAAGATTGAGTGCCGTTGGTGAAATGTGCTCTTGTGGTTGAAATGTTGAATGGAGCACCGTTAACTGTAGCCAAAGCAGCAGCGATCGAAACTAAAACGTTGGAGAATATCATCTTTTCAAGGAATGTCAAATGTAGCAGCAATACGAATGAAT
This sequence comes from Millerozyma farinosa, assembly GCA_002196765.1. Classification (NCBI taxonomy): domain Eukaryota; kingdom Fungi; phylum Ascomycota; class Pichiomycetes; order Serinales; family Debaryomycetaceae; genus Millerozyma; species Millerozyma farinosa. The sequence goes on from NBND01000003.1 coordinate 923,833, forward strand.
GAAATGTTTTTAGTAAAAAAAGGAATGTACTATGGTAAGCGTATTACTTGGCTATTACTCTTTGGCTATTTGGGTATCTTCTGAACAATTCTTACTGTTGAGTGAACGATTTTGTATGTTTGATGATTTATGTCTTTTCTGTTAGCAGCCAAATCAGCCATAATACTGCGGTGATCTGTCTACCTTTAAATATCATTTCGAATGCCCGCAAAATCTTTTCATTTGATTCACATTGCATCTTTGAAGCTATCTTCACAGCCATCTCCCGATTCTAGATCTGTACTATGCTACGATCAAGATTTTTCAACCATAGGGCCAGGCTGAAAGAAAAAGAAAAGATGAAAAAAAAAAAAAAAAGCTTCAAAACGTCCCGAACGAGGGCACATGCTCACAACAGGCAAATAGCCTAGATATTTTACCTACTTAGTCAAATGGGCTGCAGAAGCCTACCTCTGGGTGCTTAAGCTACTGCCGGCCCATGTAGGTGTACCTGTGCGAAAGCCATTCACTACTCTAAATTCACAATCACAAGATTGGCGGACTAAGGCCGATGTGCAGCGTTGCTCCAAGTAAGTGATGTTGAATCTGTCGTTTTCAGTGGTATGAAAGGCATAGTGGTGGATCAAGTGGCATTTTATCGTGCTCAGAGTGATAAAAAAAATGGCATGTTTCAGCTGAGGCTGGGCAAGGGTCGTACATCGTGCCCTACGAGATCCATTTCTACCCTGCACTAGACAAATGTGTGCGTATCTGTAAGTAAGAGCCTACCAAGTGCAATAGGGGCTCAACTATCGTTGGCGTACGTATACATGTAGGCATATGGAGTCACGCGATAGAGCAGTAAGAGCTACAAAAAAAGCAGTGGAACCAAAGCCCTCGTCGCACGCTTATTGTAGCAGAGGAGGGCTTCGGGTCTGATGTAGGGACGGACTTGGACGCTTGGACGCAAGGTCCCTGGGGGAAGTTCTAGATTCGGACATTGAGCAGCAGACAAGCGACTCAGAGCAGGCCATGGCAGACCACAACCTCCGGAAACACAGCCTTATTTTCCTCCAGGCCACATCAAGCGTCGAGATGATCTCGCTGGTTCTAGAACCGGCCCCAGTCGTTGCAACATCAGCTTCAGCATACGTCAGTGTCTTCCGACGCCTGTGACGACGCCAGCTGTACGTAGGAGAATTATACACGGGACGGATGTCCGATAGGGGCCGTCCACTGTACTAGTGTGCCTGTCTATCGGACATTGCATACGAAGCAGGAGGGCCAGAAGTGCTCTGCGCCAGAGGACGAGCGACAGACCGTGGTCGTGCGTGGGATTTTTCAGTCACGTGACTTCGCGATGACCTTGGCTCTGCCAAACGATTTAAACTGTATGGGGACGAACTGGCCTAAGTCCACAGCCTTCCAAATCCAAACAGTAGTTTGTCAGCAAAGTGTCGGGAAAATCTACTCGGGAGGCGATGCAGGAAGACAACAGATTTTCCGGCAAGTTCTCAAAGGAGCAAGTGATGCAGAACCTCACTGAATACAACGCGTGGAGCTCCGTACAAGAGCACGAAGCATGCATCCAAGGAAAAGCAACCGTCATTTTGACGGGTATCCCGCCCAAAAAGCTCGTTGCAAGTGACCAGGATAATCAGCTCGAGTGGGTTGTGCCTTTCAATATAGCGCGGGGAGAGTTGGGCATTGAGGAAATCAACTGCTGGTTCAGTGAGATAAAGAGAATATCAGGCCATCGCCCTTCAAGGATAACTCTTGGCGCGCAAAACGATGACTCTACAATTGTATACTACTTTGTACATGATGGGATTGTCAAACCCCAGCGAAACTAATATCATGACGTATGCAACTTAATGTAATATACACTTTCTTCTTTTCCTGTTCGATTATCCAGACTTTCTTCTATTATTCTATACTTTCTGCGAAGTGAGTCTCTAGAAGGGCATTATTGCAGTTACGATAAAAAAATGGTGCACTATCAACCGTTATTAGAGCTACTGCCATGTGGGAACCGGTAATTGCGCAACCCCCGTATGCTTCTGGATTCATTATCATACTCTTCTTCAGTGTCTGTGTCGTATCCGCTTGAAATACGAGAAGCAGACTCGCCTGACCTTCCACTCCGCTTACGTATGTGAAACGTCGAGCCAAGGGCCAATCTGTTTTTGATAACAGACCTGCCACTGCTGCTGGTTGCAGTAGACATCCGCCGCGAAGGACTTTCAAATGTAGGCAATTCGATACGAGAGGTTTGACGAGGATGTTTGGTCCCGTCGTACCGTTTGGGATAGACAACTGAGTCCATAGAATCAGTAGAGTTATTATGAGACTGATCAATCTCAATCCGAGGAGGTGGATGCCTGAAGTCTGATTCGTTATATTTCTGTTCGTTGACATAAGAAGCATAGGAACGATGCATCATTGTTTCACCAAGTTTATAAAAATCATTATAGTCATTAGATGAATAATTATAATTTTCAGAGAAACCCTTCTGTGAAAATGAATTTCTCAGGTGTTCTTCGTCATAAACAGCCCCTGCACTGTGTTGTAATATTTGAGCTAGCTTATCAAACTCAATCATAAAAGACAATAAATCAATCTCTTTGATTAAATCAGGTCCGAATTTAAATCTTTCATAGAGTCTCACTGTTTTCTTCAAGTCTGGCATTTCTTCTAAACTTTTATTGGATTCGTTGATGTACATGTTAGATAAAAGGATCATTAATTCTCTGAAAGAAAAATTAGGAGGGACGTCAATTGCCGCCATGAACTTACCGTCTATTCTTAGCTTATCTCCCAAACTTCGTATAACATCCTCATAACAAGAATTAGGTGGTAAAAGAGTACCTTCGCCGTTATCGCTAATGTTTCTTTCCTGGACATACTCTGGAGGAGATAAACCTGGGTGGTTTATTACAGCCGCATTATGAAGAGGGCCAGCCCGTATTCTAATGTCTGCGACGCACTCTCTCAACTTATTGTCTATATGCTGAAAACAGCTTCGCGGTATGTCACCCTCAAAAGGAATATACACCGATTTGCTGGGAATGTCATTTAATACTAGTCTGTGCTGAATTAGCCGGGAAAAGTAAAGTATTATACCCAATCCAAGGGACACAAAACATACAATTATAACAATGAACATCTTCACTCCCCAGGAAGATGCTCCCGAAGTCAGTACGATCACATCGATGGGAGTAACTGCAGCGAAAGCTAACGTCACACACATCAAAAATATAGTAGAAAACGAGTAGATCCATAACGCAAGCCTCCGTGGCAACATCAATGAGCTAGATCTCCATATTCGTCGGCTAACTCCTCTTAACCCCCAATATTCTTGTTTCTGGTTGTTCGATAATATTTGTGAACCTTCTTCATTGACGTCCTCATCCCTGATTTCTTCCAACCTTCTCACACTCAAATCAGACATTTAAAATTCTGCGTTATATATAGGTCTACCTGTATAGCCTATTGTCATATATAGCAGGTAAGGTCCATTAGCAGTGAGTTGTAGGCAATTTGAATCCTAGATTGTTGAATTGTTTTAATAGCAGTACAATATCATTCACAAAATAAACGACAGGCACGTGACCAATATGTAAATACTAATGTACGTGGTGCTATACAAGACTAAAACTAGAAGCACTTTATCTAACATAAAAGATTTGTGAAGCCTACTCGTTGGTAGGTGTATCTCTCGATGAGCCTCCTGGTTTGTCCCCACTGTTATTATTATTTCCAAGATGTAAGTTTGGAATTTGGGTGTTAACAGGAGAGGAAGACGCAGAAGAAACAGAACTCAATGCTGGGGAAGCAGCACCAGAAATAGGGGCATTGTTCATCTGCTGTGACGTCCTATAAGTCATTCCAGAGCCTACCTGACCCTGCTGAAGTTGTTTGTTTCGAAGCTGCTGCTGTTTTTGAAGAAGTAACTTCTTCCTTTGCTCAATTTCCATCTTGGACATATTGGAGTTCTCATTAAATTGTGCATTCAACATTTTACGCTGCTGCTGTACCTGTTGTTGTAACTGTTGCTGTTGTATCTGTTGTTGCTGTATCTGTTGTTGCTGTATCTGTTGTTGCTGTATCTGTTGTTGCTGTATCTGTTGTTGCTGTTGCTGTACTGTCTTTGCAGCTTTCAACATTTGCAACTGATTTCTTTCCTGTGGAGTAAGATTCGCAAACTGAGATTGTTTTTGATTAATCCCTGTCTGCAGCCCCTGGCCTAATCGCCCCTGTGCCTGCATGGGTTGCAGGAATTGGGCGGTATTCACTTGTTGTTGTGCTGGTTGTTGGGTCTGCTGCTGATTTATTCTATTTTGTTGCTGCTGCTGAAGATTAGCCAAATATGTGGCTGCCAACTTGGTGACCTGTTCCTTTGACAAATTTGGATTCTTTGTCTGAATAGAGTTAATAATTGCGGAAACCTGAGCCGGGGCAAAATGTATTCTGGCTTTGTTGTTTACAGCCCTCGATCCATCTAGTTGCTGAGCAAAAGGAACTTGCTGTCTTTGTTGTGGGATTTGCTGCTGTTGTGCTTGTTGTGGTTTCAGTGCTGCATGAACTTGCTGTGATTGACCTACATCAGTAGCTAGGTTATTACTGTCAACTTCTTGTTTACTGCCCCCTGAAACTTGATTTTGAGACATAGAAAGCGTAGATTGACTTGGATTTATTCCTTGCTTGAAAAATTGACCCTGTTGCTGCTGCTGTTGCTGCTGCTGTTGCATTAGACGTCTCTGTTTCTGTATCTGTAGTAATTGTTGTATCTGCTCATTTGTGTAGGGAGTACCGTTAGGAGTTGTTGGTCTTTTTATCGAGCCACTAACTTGTCCACCTTGACCAGGTTGGCCGTGAGGCTGTAAAGAAGCATGTCTAGTTTTAGGATCTTGAATATGATAAGATTGGTTAGCTGGCACTGCATTGGTAGATGAGGATCCTTGAGTGAGCTTGGGTCTGTTTAGAGGACTTGTGTTGGCGATTTGCAATTTACCACTGCTTGCAACATTTGGTTGATTTTGTTGTTGCTTCTGTTGCTGAGCTACAGCGGCCATCATTCTGGATCTTGTTGCCTGTTGATTCATGTATGCTTCCTGAATTGATTTATCTCTTTCGAATTTTAGTTTAGAAAGTTCCGCTGGAGAAGGAATTTTATCAGAGCCGCGTTTTAACGAAGACTCGCTTGAACCGGCATTCGAACCTGTCTCAGATACTGAGCTACCATTAGTGCTAGTATTATTTTCATGAGATGCTTTCTTTTGATTCATCTTGGCAATAGCATTCTCTCTCTTCTTCATGCATTTGCGCATCGCATCGAACAATGAAGCCCATCTCAAACGCCTATGTCCTCTTTGAATTGATTCATTACCCACACCTAAAGGCGATATTCTCCTCTTAGTAGTCAGTTGTGCCTTATGTGCTTGTTCTAACCATTGTTGAGCGTGATAAGCATATACGCCTCTCATGTCAGAGAATTGAAACTTTTCGTTTAACTGTATATATCTTTCAAAACACTGCCAAGGTGTCCTTCTTTCTATATTCGATTCATATCTTTTTAATGTCGATGCTCGCGTCAGCAAATGGGCAGATATGAGTTCCCAATTGAAACAAAACTCTGCGACATAATGAATTAAATATTTATCATCCTCAGGAAGCCAAATGGTTGGGGATCTAAATTCAATGTTTTTAATCAAAGGAGGTTTAGGTGGTTTGAGGTAGTTGAATCTACGATGAGATTGCAGCCCAAAAAGGCCTTTTTGAAACTCGGGAAGTTGTGTGCTGCCCTTACCTCTGTACTCACACTCTTTCAAAACAATTTTGTACCAGTCTTCATCGTCTTGAAAATTATACAAAAGTCTAGAAACCGGTATCATTGAAGGCTCTTGGGGTTTTAATGGTGCAGGGGGTACATGATGTCCCTCGCGGTCCTCGTCATCAAACGCTGTGAATTTTGGCAAATTACGTATGACAGATTGGTCTATCTTTTGTAAGTCATTCAAGTCAACATGAAGCTTAAAAGGTGAAGGTTCGTAATCACTTTGTCTCAACTCTTGTTCCGTATAAGAAGGTAACTGATGTGGTGATATTTCGTCTTCTGGTTTAGGCCTTTTCAATAAAAGCAGTACATCTATAGTATCATTATTCTGCTCTAGCGTGTCTGATATTTCTTTACCTGGATGACGCTCGACGTCAGACACATCAGGATTATCTGCAAGGTCTACTTCGGCGCTTTCCTCGATTCCAGGGCTTGTTTGTATATCCCCGTCCTTTACAATCACCTGGTTATCATACATATAAGCTCTCTTATCTTTAGATTCGACTTGCTCTACTTTAACAGATTCGTTACTATCATTAGTAGAAGGTTCACCAGCTTTCTTCTCGGCGCTGAGAATCTTCTGGAGTTCATCAAGATGCACGATTGGCTTTCTTTTCACACACATTACTTTACCATATGTCCAATAGTCATTTATAGCTTTCGCTATTTCAACACAACACGCCTTTTTGAACTTTGTTGCTTCCTTGAAGTCAATGGCCAACCATTTCCCTTCTGCTAATAGAGCATCATATTGGAATTTCTTTTTTTGAGTCTTCGTTTGATACAAAAAGGGATCAAGGTATCTTAAGGGCTGTTTCAATGACCATTTTCCTTGACGCTTCAATTCTTCAATTCTCGAATAGAGCACCGCGATCTTTCCTTCCAATAATGCCAGCTCAAAATTTTCCGTTATTAAAGTTTTATGGCATCCTGGTATCAACTTGATCAATGGAAGGGTCTGAGTGAGATAATAAAGTTCGGCCAAAGAAGAGACATTGTGAATCTGGGTAGGATAACTTTCTGGCACAGCAAGGACCTCTAAGTCACTGATGTCCTGCTGAAGCATGAATTGTGTTTGTTCCAGTTGTACATTATACTTCGTATCAGAAGGTGGGATAAGCAGGGCCGGTCTGGTGACCTCCAGAGTGGATTTTGGAACTCTATTACGTTCACCACTACCTTTACGAGAATTGTTCAACCTGGCGAACTTAGCCTCTCGTTCTTCTCTGAAGAACTCACCTTTTCGTTTAACAGAGCTACCATTCCTCGATTCACCTAGTTCGCTTCTCTTTTCATGCCCCACTAAACTCTTGTTGACATTCTCCTTTATTATCTCGCCCAAAACTGCCTCGTCTTCTACATTTGCAACACGTCCAAGCAGAATTGGTCCTTTTTTACCCGCTGGGTTGTCTCTCAAAAAACGCTCAGCGCTATTCTGGTCGTCAAGCTTCGTGAGCAATGGGTCAACCAAAATCTGATGCAACTCCTCCAAGACCTTATTCCTCTCCACTGCTATGTCATCTGAGCCTTCCACCATCTTATTCAGATAACCTATGTGATTTTGATGACAAGTTCTAAACACTAGTTAGCTTTGAGTTTATTGTATCTCGTGATAAACAGCACGTAAATCATGTGGCTATCTTTCTTGCCTTGTTCTGCCTCGGCTGTAAAGCAAAAGATTCACGACGAACTGCTCAACAAGTACTGCGTCCAACTGATGGTCCCCGATGATTGATTATTGGGGCTTTGCTATAATTTTTAATTCGGCCCTCTGCTTTATACAGAATAACTATGAAGACAAAAGTAAAAGTATATCGACGTACACAGTTTAAAAAAAATTAAAAAAATTGCGAACTCTGAGGATCGAACTCAGGACCTCCAGATAGACTGATAAGCTTCAGTCTGACGCTCTCCCAACTGAGCTAAGTCCGCCTTTGTTCTGATGGTAAAGGAAATCCGCTTTTATAGCTATACTTATATATGTATAAAGCACAAGAGTTCACTCATGGTTGGTCCTTCAATTCTCCAAAAAGCCATTGAAACATTGTTGTAACATAAAAGGCAAGACAAGAGCTGCCTCTGGATCTCTATTTTGGGAGAGAGGTGTGGTTTGGGGGGAGCTGTTGGATTCGCTTATCATCCGCTCCCATTGATCGTGTACCTAGCCCCAATATGTAGTTTAGTCAACTTACGTAGCATTGAGAAATAAATATTGACAGCAAAGCAAGACAAGATGAATTTGGACTCAATTAATGGACAGGATGTTGGCGGAGCATTCCGTATAGCAAATCTTGTCATTTCTGGACTTTCCGTACGTGTCATCGCCGTGATCGGGGATTTATTCGTGGTTAAATACTAACACGACACAGGTGATATGTGGTCTTTCTCAACTTTTCGGTGGGATGTGAGTATCGAGTGGTCAGAAGGGCGTCTCGCTCCTGTAACTTTCGTTATTTCAGAACTAACAATTGTAGACAATCGGTAAGTATCGTATTATGCCCTATTGATCGTTGGCACGCGAGTCTAGCCACCTGGAGTGAATACTAACCCATTGCAGTTTTTCCTTGGACTCTACGTCATTGCGTTTGGAGCAGTCGTTGGGCTTTTAGGTACGTTTTTTTTCCTTTCGTTGCCGTCGATTGTCTTTTAGGTACCGCCTTGATGCCGCTTCCCAAAGCCCAGTACTAACATAGATAGAATTCCGCGTGCCGGCTGAAGCGTACGCCTACGGCTCGTTTTTGTTCTCGTTTATTGGCCGTGGTATATGTACGTACAACTTTTGCCTCCTATGATTTTCAGCCTAAAGTTGGCATCTACTAACGTTAAGTCTACATTTTGATTGCTGTCTCCATCAAAGGCTCTAGTATATTCCGTATTTTGGCCGAGTTAATCATATTTGTTATTGGTGTGGGATATATTGCCTTGGAGTTTGTTCCAAGTATCTCTCCTCCTCAGAATATGAACCCCGAAGGGCTCTCTATCGGTGCAAACGAAGAGGACATAATCTAATTTGCTGCAATCAAATGCTCCAATATATGTCGTTACACGTGTATTCTACTCCTAACAAGTCAAAAATTCACTATCTATGTACTTAATTGACTTACTCGGGGCTAAATAGGCCATAGTTGTTAACAATGTCTCTACTAATGTAAATGATGTTTAGATTGCAATTTTTTGAAATTTACGTAGTTGTGTCTTAAATATGCTGCGATTTGTGTACCAGTAGTCTATTTTAGTTTGATCCAGCAACCTTTGTTTTTTGAATACTGTTATATAACTCGAAGTAAGATCGCAACCATAAGGTACAATAAAGTTTTATAAGCCTTGGAGGTATATTATAAAGGCATATTTCAATATACGAATAGGGATATTATGTTTTAACTGATACCTTGTTACCAAATATGGGAAATGGAATGGAAGAACACATCATCACACTCCCGAAATCTTCCTTTACGGCATTCAGACTCACTTACCAAAGTTCCAGAAGCGTTTCCGAATCCTCAAAATGCGTTTTGTTAGGGAAAGTGCCAGATATGTGGGTGGATGATGGTAGCAGAGCAGCTTTCCACACTCGGGCATACGCCAAGACTAAGGTCAAGAAGAAATTTAGATCCACACTAGCCACGGTCGACAAAAGTGTCCGAGGAAACACAGACGGTTCGAATAACGAGAGGCAAGCGAGAGATATAGAAGGTGGATTCAATCTTTATGTGCGAAAGAACAAACACCGTGAAGTCGAGGAAGTTGCTCATATGCTTTTGCAACAAGAGGCCAATGACGAAGACGAAAGGCTGCAGCTGCTACAGGACCAGAGTACGGAGCAGCTGAATAAGTCCAACGACTTTCTTGGGGACTACGATCTGTCTAGCACGGACATGTCTGAGGATTTAGGAAAACGATACTCATCAACACAAGAGATAACATCTCCTGTGAAGTCGTTCTTCTTCCCACACAATGAAGCTCAGTTAGTCGATTTGAATTTGCCTCGAACAGAAGAGGAGCATGAAAATATAGATGATGATCTACATGATCAGTCTTTCGGTAAAATCACTTTGAAAATTTCGCCATGCTCTTCAGACGCCAGTTCATTGCAAATGGGACCCGGTCCTGGTTCAGATAGGACCCCTTCCCGATCAGCGCTGATAATAGCGACTAAATCGACCTTGTGTTCGTCTCAGGACGCAAATACAGGGAAGCTTAACTTGAAACTTCCATCGCCCTCAAGATTATCGCCCAAAGAGATCCAGGAAGCCGAAAGCAAGCAACACCACATTAGAAAAAAATTGAAAAATGTAGCTAGGAGTTCTAAAGGCGAAGCACAAAAAAGAGGGAACATCATAAGACGAAAGATATACAATGCTGTTTTACATCACTATAAGGCGGGGGAAATCTTAAAGATCGATAAAATGCTAGTCATGGTTAAGGAGACCTCTAATCTCACGAAAGTTCATGATTTCAACGAAAATGAGCCTTGTGATACTCGAGTATATGAAAGATGGAAAGAATATATTGTTATGATTAGGAAAACAAATGAGTACGCGACACCCTTATGCATACAGATGTATGATAGGTATGAAGATACATTTTTTGAACGACCTAGTTTTCAATTCTGCCTATCCTATTCCGTATCGGCTCGATTTTACAGCTCACTTGATCGAAGCATCAGTATGTCTGTTCCTAATTCCAATGGGATGAGAATCTATATATTGAAATGTGCTGACCGACTAACCTCAATCAAATGGCTTTTTTTTATAAAACAATATTTGTGCAACGAATTTACGAATATCTTCCGTATAGCATTGGGTGAGTTTAATGTAAAACTAGATATTTATGTTCCGGAGAGATTGCTCGTCAGCCAGTTCCAAGATGATAACTACTTGAAAGTAGCACAGTTAGTGAAAGGGTATTCTGTTCAACATTCTACGTTAGTTGAGTATTTGAAAGAGAGGGTTTTCGATGAAGTCTCCAAGCTTAAAGGTAGAATCCCGGGGGTCGACACGTGGTTATCGCATACTAAGCACCCTTGGTTTTGCTTCAGACAGTATGATAGGCTAGAGTGGATTATTGATAACAGCAAAATTCTCAGTATGAAGTACTCCCTTTTATCAGAATCCTATGAGTTTGAAATAAGAGAACGTCAATTTGCAACTAATTCAGTAAGAATAGAGAACGAAGCTTCTTTGATAGAACCAATACCAGTCGAAGGTTTTTTGGCGAGACTCACAAACATATCTGGCTACGAAAGAAACTTCTTAAGAACATTCCATAAAGTCTCTTACTTTTTTAGTTGTGGTAGCGTCCTATTTTTCACCAAGTTTTTCAGGGCAGTACCACCATCTCCCGAAAACATATTTATACGTGATAAAAACGAACGTGGGAAAAGATTGTCGCTCCCTATGATATACGAGCATAATCCGTTTCCTCTAGATGAGGCGGATCATATTACGTGGTTAAATAGCGACAAGTTTGAATACTATGACCAACTTGCTTTAGAAGAATTTGAGCGGAGGGCTCAACAAGTGATAAAAGCTGAAGCTATGATTGATATGTTAACTATACGGGACGTACGAGCAGTACCAATGAAGACCAATATGAAAACACAAAACTTGCTTCTCTGCCTTATATGGTATTCACTGCCACATCTAATCAATGATGAAACTACGTTAGACTCATGCTTTGAAATAGAAACCGAGAATGGTGGTATAATTAAACTTCAAGCTCCTTCGAGGGCCACTAGGGATGAATGGGTATCGCACCTATTAGAATTGAAAGACTTCTGGAAAGCTAAAGCATCATCAGATTTAGACAGAATAAGCCGAATTAGAGCTTCTAATCAAACAGCACTAAGGATTAATGAGTATACTGACTCGAATATTTCGTATGAAGATGACTTGATGGTGACACGATATTCGAGAGCTGACCCTCAAGTCAACAGTATGGATAATCTAGCCATGAAGAGTTGCATTTTAATGAATGGCTACTTATACCAGAAAGGTAAGAAACATTCAAACTTTAACCAGTACTATGTAGTTCTATGCCCAGGATTTTTGATTCTTTTTTCATTATATAAAAGGTCGAAGATAACAGGTGCCTGGAAGAAAAATTCATACTTTGAGCATTACATCACCATACCCATATCTGAGTCATACGTTTATTCTGGTACTACAACCGAACTAGATCTATTAAATAGACACAAGGACTTTGATCCAGAACACCCTAACCATAGGTCATTACCGCGAATTTATCCTGACGGATGGAAATCTTCAGAAGAGGAATCTTTACGCTGTTTTACGCTTTGGTTTGGCAGAAAGAGAGAAATTGTTGGTAAAGATAGAGCGTTGGGGAAGTATAATCTAAAGCAAAACCGAAATGGAAAATCGAATATTCAAAAAAATCCCGGATTATTCAGGATGATTCGTAAGGTGGGGGTCACTGGTAAGAGTATTGTCTTCATGGCTCGGTCTCGGCAGGAACGAGAGCTATGGGTCAATTCACTACTTACGGAGATAGACAGGTTTGCGAAAAAGGGTTAATTACTACTGACTAATATAACAGTTAGACCAATTAGAATATATAGAATCTAAGCATCGAAACCGCTCACTAGAGCTTTGTCTATATCAGCAAGTAAGCTTTCCCAATCGGAATTATGGGTGTTATTTGAATTATCACAGAGAGCGTCTCTAATTAGTTCGATATCAGAATCTTCATCACTGTCATCACTATCTTGGCCTTGATTTTTGTTACTATCATCATCACTATCTTCGTTATAACTGAATTTCCCACTAAAGTTGTAATGCCCCAATAAGTTATCTTTCAGTACTCTTTGAGGGAGGTCCACCACATCGCTATGGGTATTAGGAAATCCCGTTGTGTATAAACTGTAGTTTGCTGTAGGAGAAGAGAAAGGGGGAGGATTATCGTTATGAATACTCATACTTTCATTACAAGCGTAGTGCAAGGGGTTTCCGCTAGGATCTGAAGGTGCACTAGGCATTCGTACTCCCTGAGGTGGTTCCAAGTTAATGGTTGAGTCACTTTTCGATTTGGTGTGTTTGAAAGAGCCATTCGTACATGGTGAAATGAAGGGCGACACATCTGAAGACTTATGATAAGCAGGCAACACCACGGTGGAAGTAAAAACTTCGGAGGGAAAATTGAACAGTAAGTCGGAAGTTGCCACTACCCATTTTTCAACAATAGAGTCGATGTCAGAATTCAAACATAATGTTTCATTCCTGAATGGGTCAACTTCAGCTATTAATTTTAATACAGAGGGTTTGGGAGTTTGAATGCGTAGTATGTCTGATTGGATAGGGAAGAAAATGGGCTCAACTTCGTCTTTTGACCATATCAAAAGATAATTGGTGAACAAATAACATATTTTCGGCATGAAAGGGCTTTGTTCAGATAAAGAAACCAAAAGATTGTCTACTAAACGCAAAGGACCCTGCTGCAAAAGTGTCGACAAATTCAAATTAGGACAATTTTCGACCAAATACCTGATAAAATTATTCTTCAATGTATCGATAGGTACACTTTTATGAATTGGTATTTTCAATGAAGCTGTATTAAACGTTGATATACTCATTGATGGAGAGGGGGACCGAGAGAATAATGACGATTCTCTGATATATGATAATCCACTGATACGACCCCTATGGCCTAAGATACTTTCAGGCAGCTTTTTACCTGTTGAAGTAATCGATAAATTGCTGCTGACTGAGTCTGTATTCCGACTGCCTTTTAAAGTCAAGCCCAAAGCCGTTAGGTTATTATTCTTGGACTTTGATGAATATTCCTGGTAAGCTAAAAGAGCATTTACTATTAGATTATCAACAAGGCTCTCGTCGACTGGCATAATAAGGTTATGGGCATCGGTAGACTTGCACTTGGGACCATTGCAAATTGGAAACATTTGTTGTACTAATTCAGACGGGCCCGCATTGGCGTTGAACTGCTTTGAGTGAATTAACCTATTCACCTCATAGTCAAGTTGGATGTGAAAACATTCACTATGGACAAAATCACCGCAACGTAGATCCAATATTTTTTCATTTTGAAGCTTTGTTTGCAAATCATCATCGCATATGAAGCATCGAGTGCCAGCAGAAGGCGTATTTTTTGTTATCTGGTGTGATTGAGCGAAAATAAATGGTTTGACTTTGGGTCCTTTATCTCTACTCGTTATATCTTGCAAAGCTACAGAAGTCTGCATTTTAGGTGATCCAAGTAGTTCATCATTAAAAGGGGTAATTGGGGTAACCGGGGAGTAAGGGCTAGATGACTTTCCTCTAATAAAACCACGTAATGATGTAGGTTGCTTTTTTGGAGTACTTTCAACGCTTATATTCTGTCTCAGAGACCTAGAGAATGGCGATGAAGCACTATATTCATAATTCGGGGTATCCAGGATCGCAGGCTCTAGTGACGTCAATTGATAATTCGTTTGGTTGCCTTTCAAAAGTTTTTTCCATCTAGGCTTCTTTTCGAGAACTATACCCGACTGTAGCATAATAGGTTGTATTTTTAATTAGTTGCAAAATATAAGGTAAGAAGTGAGCTCTTCGAAACAAAAGAACAGAACAAGCTGCGCTAGATAACTAAGGAGATATGCCATTTAATATCGAGCCTTCTCATTACAAGATATCACACATGTATCTATACTATCCCTTATGCATAGATACTCTATTATTCTTTGCTTCCAATGCTCGATTTGAAACGCTCGCACTTGTGGGACCCCTGTATTAATTTTCCATATCCGGCATGCAATCGTTTAATACCTATTCTGATCATTGCCGATGTCTTATATGGCATCAGATTATATCCCTCTAGCGAGGAATTAACTGCACAAAATCCCTGCTGCCTACTGTAATAGGATATCCCGTTCTGTCTATAAATCAAATGGCTGCACAGCTGCCCCATGACCGTCACAGAATTCACGTAATATCCTTCGAAAACTTTCTTCAATCGCATCAGGAGTATATGATTCCACCTTGCTACCTCCTTTGAGCCCCGAAGGTCCCTCTGAATGTTCAAGATGGAGAGGGGGATGGGAATTTATTACTTTGATAGTCTTTTACTAAATTGGCGGTATTTCTCGCCTGCAATTAACACATTTTATTCTTTCCTCACAGACAAGTAATTTCTCCATAGAAATATATCTAAATATATCTATCAATCAATGCAGATAATACACCTAGAATTGGATTGAGATTAGACGGGAATCTTTGGGATTGAGCTTGTTCGTTACTCTGTTAAGTCCAGCTTTTGGTGTCGTTCTCACCTTGCTCAGCAGCTTCAACTTGATAAACAAAAGCACTAGACAAAAAACTGAGAAATAGTATTGAGCATTCTCCAAACAAATACCATCGTGGTATATGTAGCCCACATATGCTGCTAGAGAAAAGACCTTGAGAAAAAGGTATGCGTTGCAAGTAATTGATTCATCTCATGATGGCTGCCAATAGAGACGGTAAAGACACGCCCTGGACTTATCTCGGAGAATCATGTCCGACCCGAACGTATACACGACCCTATGCGGGTTTCATCAATCCGTTTATATATGGCAATCGGCTAGAAATATACAAGTGAACGTATTGGCGTTTTCGTAGAAGGAATTATAGGGTGATGTTAGGAATCAGTCGGCCAGTTACTAGAGGACTTAAAGTAGTCCAGACAGGTGCGAGAAGAAGCTACGCTGGAAGCGCAAGTGACTTATGCACCATTGAGTTGCCAGCATCCTCGTTTGAGGGATACCACCTCGACGTTCCGGAGTTGACGTTCGAAACTGAAAAGCAGAAGCTCTTGAACATGTACAAGGAAATGATTGTCATAAGAAGAATGGAAATGGCGGCTGATGCATTGTACAAGGCCAAGAAAATTAGAGGTTTTTGCCATTTATCGGTTGGACAGGAAGCTGTTGCTGTCGGAATTGAGGGAGCCATTACACCTCAAGACACAGTCATTACTTCTTATAGATGTCACGGATTTGCCTACGCAAGAGGTGCATCTGTCAAGCAAGTTTTGGGAGAATTGATGGGTAAGAGAAGCGGGATTGCCCATGGTAAGGGTGGGTCCATGCACATGTTCACTCCTGGTTTCTACGGAGGTAACGGTATCGTTGGTGCTCAGGTCCCATTGGGAGCTGGTTTGGCCTTTGCTCATAAGTACAAGGGCGAGGCTAACGCTACTTTCACTCTTTACGGTGATGGTGCTGCCAACCAAGGTCAGGTCTTCGAATCATACAACATGGCCAAGTTGTGGAACTTGCCCTGCATTTTTGCCTGTGAAAATAACAAGTACGGTATGGGTACCTCTGCTTCTAGATCATCCGCCATGGTCGAGTACTACAAGAGAGGTCAATATATTCCAGGGTTGAAAGTTAACGGTATGGATGTCTTAGCAGTATACCAAGCTTCTAAGTTTGCTAAGGACTGGTGTGCACAAGGTAACGGTCCATTAGTTCTTGAGTACGAGACTTACAGATACGGTGGCCATTCTATGTCCGACCCAGGTACCACTTACAGAACTAGAGAAGAAGTTCAACACATGAGATCTAGAAGTGACCCAATTTCTGGTTTGAAGGCCATCTTGTTAGAAAAGGAGATTGCTACAGAAGAGGAGATCAAGTCTTACGACAAGGCTGCAAGAAAATACGTTGATGAACAGGTCGCTGCTGCGGAAGCTGATGCCCCACCTGAAGCTAAGATGGACATTTTGTTCGAGGATGTCTATGTCCCTGGCTCAGAAATCAAGGAGTTGAGAGGTAGAATCTCTGACGACACCTGGAACTTCGAAAAGGGTACCTTCTCCCACCATGTGTACTAATTCAGTTCATTTACATAAAGCTATATAGTCTGCTATAAAAGTAAACGGTATAATGAATCTATTTTAGACTATAATTTGTATTAGAAGATAACTATGTGAGTAGTTTAAGTCACAAAAACGGGATGAGGTTGAATTACATGGAAATTCTTATATATGTCAAGTGCTAGCGGAAAGCTTAAGGATGAAGATATGTCGGGCAAAGTAGCTTACTCAGGACATATAAATGAAGACAAGGAGGCAAATCCAATGTCTTTAGCAGGTCAGATTTCCCTCAAGGACATGGGGAGTCGAGCCAGAATTCAGACAGAAGAGTCATCAAAAAACATACCGAAGTCAAATGATCGTAAACCCGACACCAACTTCTTCTTTGCAGGGTCACTGGAGAAGGTATTATATCATCCATCTACCGAAGAAAATGCTCACATACTTGAGTTGATAATGGTGAAAATACATGAGTTCTTACCGGACTCTAGCCACGATGTAATTATATCAGCAGCGGACTCAATACTTGAAATATTAAAGAGTGAACAGACCAATTTAGAGAAAAAGAAGGAGATAGAAGAGCTCTTAGGTATGAGCATAGGAACTGAGGATTTGGATACGTTGATAGGATTGGGAAACAGAATTACGGACTATAACCAACTGTTGAGTGGACCAGATGCAGACGACGAAGAAGATGATATGGCAGTTGTATTCGAAGGAGACGCAGAAGAGGGCGGTGATGAAGAGGAGGTTGGATTTACAGCAGAAGTTGTAGATGTTGCCTCTGATGATGAGACTACCACGCCGGAAATAAATAGGGAGGAAGGTATTGAGAGCGAAAAAATTATAGAACAACCTGCAGTTGAGAATAAAGATGAAGGGCGAGACATAACGGGACAGATAGACGAGTTTTATTTACAAAGAAAAATAGGCTCTTTAGTCAATTCAGACGATCCTTCGCTAGTTCAGTCCGTTTCCGACAAGTATTTGAAATATCTTTCCGACCACAATTTATCTACAAGGGATTTAGAGAACGAGTTAATGGAACTCATGGACTATGAGCATCTTGATTTCATTAAGTTGACTATCATCAATAGATGGAATATAGTCTATAGCATTAGACTCGCAGCAGCAAAAACAGATTCTGAAAGAAAGAATTTGTTTTCTGAAATGGACCAATTTAATCATCATGAACTAGCACTAAAACTTCTGAATGTTTTTGATGAAAGTAATACAGGTGTATCCAAGAAACGAAAAATGTCTTCACCAGATCTATCTCCTGCCGATGATAAAAGCACGAAACGTCTCAAGGGAGTTCACCAGAGAGAACCTAAAATAATAGATCTTGATGCATTAATATTTGACCAAGGGTCACATCTTATGACAAACTCGAAGGTTAAACTTCCTCAAGGCTCATATCAGCAGAACAAAAAGTTATACGATATTATCAGTGTACCAGCTCCAATGCCCCCTCCCTCGCTCGAGAGCAGCAATGATAGGCTAGTGTCCATCAATGAATTACCCGAGTGGGCTCGTGATGCATTTCCTTCCAATGAAACTCAATCATTGAACAGAATTCAATCTAAGATATTTCCTCTGGCATTCGGAAGCGATGAAAATTTGCTTTTATGTGCACCCACTGGTTCCGGAAAAACGAACGTGGCCATGTTAACGATACTCAGAACTATGAGTAACTATAGGGACGAAGATACTGGTAAAATGGATTTAAGAAAGTTCAAAATAGTTTACGTTGCTCCTTTGAAAGCCTTGGTCCAAGAACAAATGAGAGAATTTGAGAGAAGATTGACACCGACTTTTGGAATAATTGTTAATGAACTTACTGGTGACAGTAGGTTAACCAGACAGCAGTTAGAAGAAACTCATATAATCGTAACAACACCTGAGAAATGGGATATAGTTACTAGAAACGGTTCGGAGTCGTTTTACCTTAACCTCACAAGATTAATAATTTTAGATGAAATTCATTTATTACATGATGAAAGAGGGCCTGTGATAGAGAGTATAGTGAGCAGAACTGTTCGACAGGTTGAAACAATGCAGGAGAATATTAGACTTGTCGGATTATCAGCAACATTACCGAATTACAAAGATGTTGCCAAATTTCTTAGAGTTAATTTTCAGAAAGGATTGTTCTTTTTTGATTCATCATATCGTCCATGCCCTCTTGAACAAAAGTTTATAGGGATCAAGGAGAAAAAGGCCATAAAAAAACTAAATGCTATGAATGAGGCATGTTATGACCGAGTGTATCAATGCTTACAAAATAAACATCAAGTTATAATTTTTGTTCATTCCAGAAAGGAGACATTCAAGACAGCGAAATGGCTCATATCAAAATTTGGTGAAGAAGAAAAAGCTGATTTGATATTGAAACCAGGTTCTGGTGCTGACAAGATTTTGAAGGAAGAAGCAAATAACTCTGACAATAAGAATCTAAAGGAAGTTTTGGGAGATGGGATTGGCATACATCATGCTGGTTTGAAAAAGGACGAAAGGACTGTTGTTGAAGATCTTTTTGCGCAAGGCTTGATTCCAGTTTTAGTTAGTACGGCAACTCTTGCATGGGGAGTAAACCTTCCAGCACATACGGTAATAATAAAAGGAACAGAAACTTACTCACCCGAGAAAGGATCATGGGTACAGCTATCTCCTCAAGACATTCTACAAATGTTGGGTAGAGCTGGAAGACCTCGTTACGACAAAAGTGGTGAAGGTATAATTATTACTCCTCACGAAGAGTTGCAATACTACCTTGCAGTGTTGAATCAACAGTTGCCAATAGAATCTCAGCTTATGAGTAAACTACCAGATGTAATGAATGCCGAGATAGCTCTTGGTTCAATAAACTCGAGAGACGAGGCAGTTGAATGGTTGAAGTATACTTATCTCTTTATTCGGATGCTCAATTCGCCAGCTTTATATCACGTTGGAGCAGAGTATGATGGTGATAAAAGTCTATTTTACAAGAGATTAGATTTAAGCCATACAGCATTGACTATATTGCGAGAAAATAAGCTTATCGACTATGATACTTCAACTGGTAAAGTCAGGGCTACTGAACTAGGAAGGATTGCATCTCAGTTCTATATTAATTACGAGACGATCAACATGTATAACCGCCAGTTAAAGCCCTGGACTACCGAGATAGGTGTTTTGAGGGTCTTCGCTATGTCTGGTGAATTCAAGCTTATACCTGTAAGACAGGAGGAGAAGATGGAAATTAGTAAGCTTAGTGAAATGTGCCCAATTCCGATAAGAGAGAATCCTGGAGAACATTTAGCGAAGGTGAATGTACTACTACAAACTTACATATCCAGGTTAACTCTCGATGGGTTTGCATTGATGGCGGATATGGTGTATATAACACAATCTGCCGGAAGATTATTAAGAGCCATATTTGAAATAGCATTGAGGAAGGGATGGTCATCATTAAGTAAGATTACTCTCAATCTATGTAAAATGGTTGAGAAAAGAATGTGGCTAGCTAATTCCCCGTTGCGACAATTTGGTTCGTTAGCCTCGTCTGAGATAATACGGAAGGCGGAAGCTTGTCATTTACCATGGAAAAACTATTTTGATCTCGATGCAGCCGAATTGGCAGAAGTTATTAATTTGAAAGGTAACGCTCAAAACGTATATGACTTAATCCACCAGTTCCCAAGATTATATTTGAATACCTACGCTTATCCTATTACATATGACACGCTTCGTGTCCAGGTTGATATTAGACCCGAATGGAAATGGAATGTCAGTTTACACAGTAATTTTGAGACCTTCTTAGTGTTAGTTGAAGATTCTGATGGTGAGAGGATATTGTACCGCGATGAAGTTGTGATTCACAGAACTAGGGTGTATAAGGACCATGTTTTAGAGTTTACTGTTCCAGTGTTGGATCCAATTCAGCGTAATTACTATGTTACGTTAATGAATGAAAAATGGTTGCAATCGGAATATAGGATACCAATTGACTTGAGTCACTTGAAAATACCAAAGAAATTTCAATCACCCACGCCTCTTTTAGATCTAGAGAACATCCCGACATCCGAGTTGAAAGTTCCAGATTATGATAATATTTTTGACTTCTCGTATTTTAACAAATATCAGTCACAGTTATTTCAATGTTTGTACAAGACAAATGAGAACGTGTTTGCAGGGATGGCCAAGGGTAATGGTAAGAGTGTATGCATAGAGATTCTTATACTAAACCATTGGAGACAGAACAAAGGAAGGATTGTATATATAAATCAAAGCGAAGAGCTTATTGATAAATACACAAAAAGATGGAAGAAGAGGTTTGCAAAAGTTACGGAAGAGGGTAAAATTGTGAATAAACTAACTGGGTCTTTATCTACTGATTTGAGGTTATTGTCTTCCAGTCATTTAACATTAGCGACACCAGAGCAATTTGACTTTATTTCAAAAAGATGGAGACAAAGAAAAGTAATAAGATCAATAGACTTATTTATTGGTGATGACGCTCATATGTTGGGTGATGGTACCTCAGGGGTATCGTACGAGACAATATTTTCCAGGATGCGCTTGATATCTACACAGGTAGACCATCCTATAAGGCTAGCGGCCTTCTCCCACCCTATCACCAATGCAAGGGACTTTGGAGAATGGATAGGCTGCTCAAAACAAAATATATACAATTTCAGTCCAGAGAGAAGATTCCAGACAATAAAGGAGATAAGGATTAATTCCTCCAAGAACAAGCTTGAGGAATCGCTACCCTCCTTATCCAATCCCTGTTTCCAGTACTTGTCTGAGAAGAATGCTGAAAGCAAATCAATTATTTTTGTCCCTAACAGAAAGAATTGCGTTGATGTTGGCTTGAATATATTGAATCAGGAGTTTATGCATGGGACGCAAATGCTTGAAAAAGAAGCCAGTGAAATAGAACCTTTTCTTAATAAAATTTCCGATTCAGCATTAGCAGAATTGGTTCGTGGAGGAGTTGCAATATATTATAAAGGAATGGATACCACTGATAAAATCATTGTTGAGCGTTTATTTGAGAGTGGAATCATCAGGTTGCTAGTTGCTTCAAGAGACACAAGCTTTTATTGTCCTCAAGCCCATAATATAGTTATTTTGGGTACACTGGAATATGACGGGAAGGAGAATAAGTACGAGGACTACAAAATAAATGAAATATTGGAGATGATAGGGTGCTGCAATAACGAATTGTTTGAAGCAAATGTATTGCTACTTACAGAACCTACAAAAATGGAATTTTACAGTAAATTCATAAACACACCATTGCCTATAGAAAGCAACCTTGTTTCTCAAATTCATGATGTGTTTATGAATGAAATCAGTACCAGAACTTTCAGGACGAGACAAGATTGCGTTGACTGGATATCCTTTTCATATTTTTATAGGCGTTTGAGGTCTAATCCTAGTTTCTATGAGTTGACTGACACTTCTCATTTAGGTATATCTGAATTTCTTTCCGAATTGGTTGAGAGAACTTTGAAGGATTTATCGGAAGCGAACGTTATTGAGCTTCAAGACGCCGATGATGAGAGTGTAGATGAAGAAGTTACCGAAGAGGAAATTAGCCCAAATGGAGGTGCTATGATTGGTTCCTACTATAATATATCGTTCTTTACGATAAAGGAGTTTGCGAGAATAACAAGTAAAACAAAACTTAGGGGATTACTAGAAGTTATTTGCTCGGCACAAGAGTTCGAATCGTTGCCCATACGTGCAAGCGAAGAGAATATTTTGAGAAAGTTGTATCAAAAGTTGCCTGTCAGCCATTCTCAAGAAGATTACAGTTCTCCTTTCTTTAAAACATTCGTTCTCTTACAAGCTCACTTATCAAGGGTACCTTTGTCTCTTGATTTGGCTAGGGATCAGAAATTTATTCTCAAGAAAGTTGTGCCTGTCATAAATGCCTGCGTGGACTATTTAGCTAGTGAAGGTAACTTGAATACGTTATACGCAATGGACATTTCACAAATGGTTATTCAAGCAGTCTGGAACAAAGACAGTCCGCTCAAACAGATCCCCTACTTTGATACCCAAATTTTATCAAGATGTGAGAAATATAAAGTGGAAACAGTGTACGATATTATGGCCTTGGAAGATGACGAGAGAGATGATGTTTTAAGATTACAGGATGACAAGCTTAATGCTGTAGCAAACTTTGTAAACAAATATCCTAATATCGAGTTAAGTTACGAGCTTGACCAGTCCCAGAAGTTTGTCGCTGACGAAACAATCAGTGTTCGTATTATTATCGAAAGAGACGAAGAAGTTGATGACTTTAGTGTCGCTGCTGCTTTCTACCCATGGCAAAAAGATGAGTCTTGGTGGGTCATTATTGGAGAACCGACTACAAGACAGTTATATGCTATAAAGAAAACTAGTGTTGGCCAAACACTGCAGCTGCTTGATTTGGAATTTGCTGTCCCTACGGCTGGAACACACACACTCTCTGTATGGTGCATCTGCGACTCTTATATAGATGCTGATAAAGAACTTTCTTTTGACATTACATTGCATCCAAATGAAGATACTGGAGAATCAGCCGAAAACTAATAAATCTTTATTATAAGTACTACTATAAGTATGCTAGCGTGAATAGCTTTTAATCTAGGTTTGTACGGATGATTCATCCTATTGAAAAATTGAGCATTATGAATGCGCCGAAAAATTGGTGTGATTCATTTTTCATATCTTGTATAGAGTGACTATTTTAGAGGAGCCTTGATGGAAATCATATAATCTGGTAAACGATATGAGTGCAAGCAACAAGAACATATTAACTCCATACATAAAATCGCTTTTCCTCGATCCACCAAACTTGACTCCCACGGATTTAGCTACAGTATTAAAATGTATATTCAAGAGGATCCCCACTGACATCCAAGTGGCAGCATTTTTAACTGCCTTACGTATGAAAGGGTTAGACCATGAGCCTGAATATATAGCAGCAGCAGTATCTACAATACTAGAGTTCTCCAATGCTATACCGAGAGAGTTGGTCGATTCTAATGGTTATATAGATATCGTGGGGACTGGAGGAGACGGACAGAATACATTCAATGTGTCGACTTCGTCGGCGATAATAGCGGCGGGAATGGGACTTCCTGTTTGCAAACATGGAGGAAAGGCATCTACTTCGACCTCGGGATCTGGTGATCTTTTGGGATGTCTAGGTGTCGACTTGAGCAAGGTGAATAACTTGAATGTGCCCGAGATAGTGAAAAAATCGAATTTTTGCTTTCTTTTTGCGCCAACATTTCATCCAGGAATGGCACATGTGGCGGAAGTTAGGAGCCAGCTTGGTGTTCCCTCCATATTTAACATTTTGGGGCCCTTGATCAACCCCATGCCTTTGAGAGCCAGAATCCTAGGCGTTTACAGTGAAAGACTAGGCGAAAGATACGCGAGAGCCGCGTCCAAATTAAACAAGGACGGCGATGCTACAAAGACCATGGTTGTTTTCGGAGAAATTGGGTTGGACGAGGTCTCACCCCAAGGAACGACAAAGTGCTGGATGGTAGAAAGAGATGGCACCATAAACGTGCAGTACATTTCACCTAGAGACTTCAACTTGCCTGAGCACGCCATCAGTGAAGTGAAGTCTGGCACGCCAGCGGAAAATGCGACGACTTTGTATCACATCTTGTGTCAGGACAAGGAAGAATTCAAGATCAGTGATAATAAGGACGTCCCTAATCACCCAATTGTTGACTACATTTTGCTCAACACTGCAGCATTGGCGGTTGTAGCTGGTATAGTAGACGACTGGGCCGACGGAGTGGAAAAGGCAAAGGATGCAATAACTAACGGGGCTGCCTTAAAGTCGTTAGAGGACTTCAAGAACGCCATTGGCGCTTTTGAGTGATGATTTCTTCACGATCCATCTCGCCAGCGAGAAGTAGTTAGTATCAAATGAACTGTCATAAATGCCCCTCCAGATGTTCTCGCATGGCTTTATGCGGATATTTTTTCGTAAACGCCCATTTACTACGAAGCCAGCGTTATGAAATTAATAAAGCGCCAAAAAAATAACTTATAGTTGTCATAATATAGTATAGAGCAATTTAGAATTTTAGCAATTGAACTTCATCTCATCCACGGGATTCGCTACTGTTGCCCTGCTAGCTTGTAATGCTGTGATCCGCTCACGATACTGATTATGATCATTGCAGACTTTCATGTCATATTAATTTACTTTTGTGACGCGCGTTATAGGGTTTTTGATCTCAAAACAAAGAATGTTTACATTTTTTAACAGTCAAAAAGAACGGTAGTTTCAGCATAGATATATAAATCTCCCATAAGAAGATAATAAGCGTCTTTCATAATATTGGGAGGCATATTGCTGGTGGATTGGACGATGAGTATCTTCACCAATAAAAACCTAATTGGCACGCCCAATTTAATGAAAAATAACCGATACCAAAACTCATTAGAGTTTACTCCCATAGGAAAACGGCAAACAAATAACGGGAGAAGCAACCAGAGTGATAGAAACGGAGATAGAGAATACAGTCGAGGTTTAAGAGACGACGGTAGGGAAAGGGAATTATACATGGAGTCAAGCTTTGATAATACAGTTGATCAACTCAACAGTACTATAGACTTTGACAAAATGCCAACAGTCAGCCGAAACATGACTAATTTGACCAATGGTACAAATAAGCATATGCTTGGTGCTAAAGAGATTGTGGGTAATGGCTTGAGCTCGATCAAAGAACTTCAGGACGAGAGCCAAAAGCTTGAAACCGAGAATTACAACTTGAAGATAAAGCTAGCTACGCTATCACGCTTTCTCGACCAAACGCCCGAGGAGCAACGCGAATTATTAAGCCAGAATGTCGAATTGAAGCAGCAAATATTACAGTTGACACGCGAGACACAGACGCTAAAAGACTCGATAAGGGACTTGAACTACCTGAATGACAAAGAGAATAATGCAGAATCAGAAAAAATAGATTATATCAAGCTGAACTACAAAAGAATTATACAAGAGAAAGACGAGCTTTTATCTAAGTACGACGACAAAATAAGGCTTTTGAAGGATGAGTTGATACTCAAGAATGCTGATCAGCATGCGTCGGATGAAGTGTTGGATAAATTAGAAAATCTCGAAATCGAAAACAATAAGATTAGGCACGAGGCCGATACTTTACGAGATAAAATCAGGTACCTAGAAGACCAAGATATATCGCGTAAAAATGACCTAGCCAACTTTATGGAAAAGGACAGAGCGAAGGATGCCAAAATACGAGCGATGCAAACTGAAATAGAACAGTGGACTAAGAGGTATGACAATTTGAAATTAGACTATGGTGCGGCCATGAAATCCTTGGATAAGGATAATGATCAATCTAAGAATGAATTAGTCACACTCAGGTCACGGTTGAGAGATCTAGAGTACAAGTACTCCGACGCGAAAGATAATTTGGAGAGGAGGGATATGAGCTTTGCCCAACTAGAAGAGCAATACTCCAGGACCAGAAGTGAATTAAATTCAATGAAGCTCTTAGTCGATTCTTTAAAAGCTCAGCTCGAAGATCGAGAGAGGGAAAAAATAGAACTCAGAAACCAACTTATTTCAGTACGAGAGAATAAACTGGCCGCTATAAACTCAGAGGAAGCAGAATATGTCAGACAAATTGACGAGCTAAGAAAGAGGGAAGCGAATCTTTTGCTGAAGAACCAGGAATTGAGAGATGACGTTGCTGAAATGCAAGACCGACTTTACCAAATAAATGTGAACTCTAGTGGCTCTGATCAGAAATTGAAAAACTTAGAGAAGCACCGGAAGGAATTAGAAGATAAATTGGCATATTATGAAAAGGAGTATGAACTCGTAGAGAATGCATTAACGAATGCGGAGTCAGAGAATAAGAAAATGGTTTCTGATAAATCAAGACTCGAAAATAAGATAAGAATATTGGAAGATGATAATAGATTGTTAAGTAGCCAATTAAGAGAAATTCAGCAAATGCCTGCTCATTCTGCGTTGAATGAACTTGAAAATTTCAACCGCAAAAAGCTTGAATCAGAGAAGCTGAGCCTTATTGATGAGGTTTACTCCCTCAAAGCGGAATTGCAAAAGGCTAAAAGAGAACTTGAGATTGAAAGAAGCTCTCACATCGACCACAATAAGGCGGAATCATACCAAAAACTCATTTTAGAGAGAGATCAATTATCCTTCATGTTAGATGATAGCTCAGCCAAGTTGAAGAAGATGGAAGCTAAATGTGCTCATCTCAAGAGTATCATTGACGAAAAAGACTTGAATATCGAAGAGCTTGAGTCTCGAATTAGAACGATGGAAAAGGAAAAAACATACAAGGACCGAAATGAAGACTCTGAAAAATTACAGTTGCTCAAAGAGAAGGCAAACAATGAATCGAAACTCAAATTGTTACAACTTGAAAATGAAAACATCCAGAGGGAACTTGAGACACAAGCTAATTTCTATAAGAGCAAAATAGATGCATTACTTTTGAGCAAAGAACAAGACAGTTATAGAAATGGTCAACTGAAAGAGAGAAATGAGGTTGACCCCGTGGTTAGTCTTTTGGAAAAGCAGCTCGAAGAGTCACAGAAGACCAAGGAAGACCTAAATAAGAAGTTGAATGACACCATCTCGAGTAACAGCGAATTAAAATGGAAGGTCGAAAAGCTACAGAAAGATAACGACCAGTATTGTGACTTGATGAACGCGATGGAGAAGAAAGAGAAGTATGTTAAGATAGAAAATGGCCAGCTTGAGCTCAAAGTCAAAGATTTGGTTAGCGATTTGAATAGAGTCACCAGACATTGCAAGAAGTTGGCTGAGAAAGTTGCGGAACTCAAACTCAAGGGCAACACGCATTTTAGTAGTTTAAAGAACCAGGGGGACGATAACTTGCGGACAGACAATGCTTGGCTTCAAAGAAAGATTAATGACTTGAATGACAGATTACTGGATACCAGTTTATCTCCTTCACTGTCCAATCAGTCTTTGAAAATTAACCTACTTGCGAACGAACTACAATACTACAGAGCAAAGCTCTACGATATCAACATGAAAGCGAATGATTTCCAAATAATGTATCAATTTATCATGAACGCGGTGAAGAATTCGAACGCATTCTTGCAAAACGATATTCTCAAACTAACACACTATGGAGTATATCCCGATTACGCTGAAATGAAATTACGAAAGCTTGATAAAGGTAAGTCATTGTCATTTAAGACTTTGGCTACGTTTGTATTATCCGCCGTTAGAATAAGAAGAAGAACTGAAAAGTCCGAAAAGAGAAAGATAAAGTTATTTGAATTACGAAATGAAATTGAAAAAGCTCGTTTGAGCTTATTATAAACAATGGTTGTAGTTACACCAAGTGCTTCATTTCTCTAATTGTATGATTATTAGTTTTTAGAAATAAACAAGACTTTGATAAACAGTAACGCATGATCATCTCATTATTCTGGCAACCGGGGTCTGGAATATCCTGTCATTGGAAGGCTGTCTCGATCTCCCGCTTCTCGGAGTTTGAACAATATTACTTTGATGTATATTATCTGAATTTGACCTCATATTCACTGACCATGTATTGTTGCTCGCACTCAATACGTCTGTTGTAGAAATGGCCGATACATCTGCCGCGGTGTTCCCCATCATACTATCGTTCACCATATCAGCGGGTGAGAGCATGTTTTCGATACTGTCTCCAATTCCGTACCCATTGGACAAAAACTCAGAAACCGTAAGATGCCTATCAGCATCAAGAGCATCGTATTCTCTTGCGATCTGTTTATCATACACCGGTTTCAAAATTGTTGTGTCTTTTTTCTTATGCAAATTACTGTTCTCATCAAGGAACTTTTCATACGCTCCCAAATCAGACCAAGTTTTCTGTTTCAAAAGTTTCCTATTCTTATAAACTTTTGCTCCAAACGTAGCAGAATTTATAGGAACTTCTCCTTCTTCTTCTTCTTCCATGAGAAATTGTGGGAACAAGTTAGCTGTTTGCTCAAACAATATCTGTGTATCTATATCGTTGAACGGCAATGGATCGTCCTGCCACTTCTCCATATATATAACATGATTCTGATCCTGTAAGTGAACATATGTGTATACTGAATCCCTTAATGCCATGTTGCAATGCACTTAGCTAGTAAGCAGAGGCAATCACAAACCGAAATAAAAATAAATCATATCAGTAATCGCGATTTATGTACACACTATATAGTTGATAATATTTACTTAGCACTTGAGGATTGATTATTCATACACACTTTATATACAACATACACGTAAGAGAATTCTAGGCAGCCGCTTGGACTTGACAAAGGCTTTCGAATAGAGCCTCCTTAGGTTTCAAGGCACTCTCACTAACGTTGAAGGATTTAACCAATTTGAAAGCACCAGTACCAATGTTCATGGTTTGACCCAAAATTATACATTCGGAAACACCTTCAATTTTGTCCTCCTTCATGTAAAATGAGGCATCGAAAAGATGATCGGTGGTCTTTTCGAAAGAGGCAAGCTGCAAGACTGAGTCTCTCATTTTACTAAGACCAAACCTTGTAATTCCTAGGACCTCTCCTTTATATGTCATGACGTCTCCTAGTAACTGTATGTGTCGAGGATCGACACTCATACCGTGGTTGGTCATAGTGTAGTCAATTTCCTTGATGATTGAAGCTCTTGCGGCTTCTATGCCTAGAACTTCAAAAATTTCAAGAACATGGTTAGTTGTGGTTTTCGTACCCACTACACCGTCAGTGCTCATGACGTTCTTCAAACCATAGCCTTCAACCAAGAGTTCTTTCTTGCCGTCATCACGGATATTTATGACAGCACGTGAGATGTCTGAGAGACCATTGACACATATCTGAGGCAAAGCCCTCTTCAAAACTTGAGCACGGAAAAACAACGAGTTGTTCATGTCAGTTGAGCCATAGTCCGCTGCTATATTTCTCATCAAGTTATCCACTTTGTTTTCCTTTAATGTAACAAGTACATTTATTTTGTCTTTGCCGGATATAGCAACATCTGCTGCAGATATCTTCAACTTAGGTGCATTCGCAATGGCTCTAGCAATTTGTTCAATTGTCAATTCCAATTGCAACTTTTCAATGGTCTCCAAATCCACCTTGATTGAGATATAAGCCATATTTTCTTTATAAACATCTTCGATGTAGAATGCAACGTCCTCCAATAAAGTCTTTTCGATTCTTCCCTTCACCACACGGGCCGCTCTTTCATCATCATCATTAACAAGAACCGAGTTTATGATAGGAGTGGATATTACCTTGGAGGCATTGATAATTTCCTTGATACGAGGAACACCCAACGTAACGTTCATGGAAGCAACCCCAGCAAAATGGAAAGTCTTCAAGGTCATCTGCGTACCTGGCTCACCAATAGAGTGAGCACCAATTGCACCGACAGCTGTTCCAGGCTCAACCTTTGCACGGAAGTATTTATAGATACATTGGTCCAAGAATGATCTAATTGCTTTTTCTGATATTTTTAATAATTGGTTAACAGCATTCAAGCAAGCTTCATCATCAACAACCTCCATTTCATCGTCTTTAGGTGGCCTAAGCGAAGGCTTGAGGTTACGTCTTTCTCTTATTTGTGCCAACTGAACGGCTTTTTCGGTTATAAATTCTCTTATTGAATTGTAAAAGTTTCTTTCAGCGTCTTTTTCATCGGCGTAATCTATCTTGTCCAGATCTTCAAGCAGTAATATTTTACCTGAATTGCTGTATCTGACCAATTTTTTTTCCAATGGGCCTAATACATATTCAACAGCATTGAGTATTTCATAAGGTTTGAGTCCTCGGTCCTTGACATCGAACGTGATATTGAATGCATGGTCCCATTGTCGGTTGAAATTTACTGGTTTCGCATCACCTTCCATATCAAGGGGATCTAAACCATCTCCACCATATGTGAATTGTACAATACCATTAGATGAGTTTCTAACTGTATTGTCATATTGAGTTGACAAATCTTCTAAAGATTTCATAAGTCTTCTGGACATATAACCTGTTTCAGCCGTTTTGACGGCAGTATCGACCAACCCTTCTCTACCTGAAATAGCGTGGAACAAGAACTCTGTAGGCGAAAGCCCAGAAAAGAAAGAGTTTCTCACGAAACCCTTAGATTGTGGAGTTTTCGAATTCTTTGTAAAATGAGGAAGCGACCTATCTTGGAAACCATCCGGAACACGATTACCAGAGATAATTTGTTGTCCCACAACGGCAACCATTTGAGACACGTTCAAGGTAGAGCCTTTCGAACCACAGGTGGCCATAATCAAGGGCGCATTAGCAGAATCAAGTTCCTTAATACATATCTCTCCCACTTGTTCTCTGACCTTAGAAAGTAATCCACCAATTTTTGCCTCTAAAGTTTGTTCTTCGTTACAACCTGGTTGAGTTTCAAGTTTACCTCTATTATACAAATCAATTAACTCGTCGCACTTCAAATATGCTTGCTCAACCATCAACTCTTTTTTCTGTTTCAATTCAGACCCAGGGATAACATCGTTGATTCCTATTGAGAACCCTCTATTACCCATGTATCTTGCACATAATTTGGCCATTCTGTTCATCGCATTTGCTGCTTCATCAGGTCCGTAGTCTCGTAATATGGTATAGAATACGGAATGCTTCTTACCGTCACCCAACAAAGATTTATCCATAACGCCACTTAATATTTGAGAACCTCTAATAATGACAAAGCCATCATTTTGTGACATCTCATTGGGAAACCCCTTCAATGGAGGAATAAACGTCTTGTTTTTCGCATCCAAATTGATGAGCACTTTCGATTTTTTATTAGGTCTTATCAATAATGAGAAAATTTGCTTACCTGTCCAAAGCATGACGGGTTTGAAAATAGCAGGTGGTGGGATATCGTATTGAACATTAGCATCAGACATCATAGAAAGCATTTGAACTAAAGCGGCCCTATCGTAGAAAGAATCCTTGTGAGATATCAAGTAAGAACCTGTTATAAAATCTTGGGTTGCAGCGATAATCGGCTCACCAGACTTGGGGGTCAATAAATTATTTTTGACACCCATTAAATTCATGGCTTCGGCTCTAGCTTCTTCTGTCTGGGGAACATGTAAGTTCATTTCATCACCATCGAAATCGGCATTGTAGGGTGTACAAACACATTCATTGAGGCGGAAAGTACGCCATGGTCTCACTTTAGCAAAATGTGACAAAATCGAAAGTCTATGTAAAGATGGCTGTCTATTAAATAAAACAACATCACCATCTTCAATATGCCTTTCTACTACGTCTCCGATGTGTAAATTCTTTGCTAGCTTAACACGATCACCGAATCTTAAATTTCTTTTAGCAGCTTCGTTCTGTTTCATTAAGTAGTTTGCTCCTGGATAGGTATTTGGTCCGTTGAGAATTAATCTTTGTAACTTCTTTCTATTATAGCGTGTGCACATCTCAGGGTAAGTGAGAACTTTCGCAACCCTATCAGGAACTGCAACTTCATCTATCCTCAAATTTGGATCAGGTGAAACAACAGTTCTACCAGAGAAATCGACTCTTTTACCTGATAAATTACCTCTGAAACGTCCTTGCTTACCTTTCAAACGCTGACAGAAGCCTCTTATGGGTTTAGCTGACTTGCTACCACCAGCAGAGGGTAAAAATGCAGAATTTGCAGCGTCAGAATTGATGTACATGGCCACAGATAATTGAAGATAGTCCCATTGTTCCATCAAGTTATTGATTGTTATGCCTTTCTCAATACCAGCCCTTATCAAGGATGATGTCCAGACAATTTCAGTAAGCTTGACAGTGAGATCATCTTCGTTCGATTGTGTATCCATCATGACGGAAGGTCTGATACAGACAGGTGGTGCAGGTAGGTATCTCCAAATATACATTTCTGGTCTACCTCCCCTGGCAGGATCGATACCAAGCAACTCGCAGTCCGCAGGCTCTATTTGTTTGAACAAGTTGAGGACCTTCAAAGGATTGAGATCGTCAAACACTCTTTTCAGAAACTTTTCGAGCTCTGGGTTCCTTGCGAAAACTTCATCAAACTCTTCATTCCACAAGGTCTTTTCCGGCGTGGGCTTCTTTCCTATCCACCTGAAAGTATCATGTACTATCTTGAGAGCAGCAGGACCAGATCCACTAGCAGCCTTCTTAACCACACCATTAATATGGTTACACTTGACACAACGACGCTGTTTTTTGCACTGCTCTAGAATTCTCTTCAAGATTTTCATTCGCTTCAAGTTGTCCAAATTGGGCCGTCTCAACTCACTGAGAAAGGACCGCCTTGCCGTCTCATCCAACAATATAGCTCCGCAGTTCTTACAGATTGACTGAAGCACCAGCATTATGTTCTTGAAGTATCCCACGTGAAATACAGGTAATGCCAATCTGATGTGTCCAAAATGTCCATGACACGAGGCTAAATTACCGTGACAAGTTGAGCACTCGTTGCTGTTAGAGGAGATACCCATACGTGTGTCTAGAGCTCCGCTCTCCTTAGCCGCCCGTCCCTTTTCCAAGTCATAAAGGTCTCTCGTCTGCACCTCTACCTCTGACTGTGCAATGATGTCACTAGCCGACAAGGCACCAAATTGAACACCCTTAATACGCTTGGGAGCAACATCATATACTACCTCCTTCATGTCACCTTAATACAGATCACTACCAAGTTTTTATTCAAGCGACTTTGTATGAGAAGAGATAATGTGATTTACTATTTTTTTTTATAGAGAAGCCGTCACGTGACCATAATGATGATTTTCAGGTCTGGCGACAATCTTAAGACAGTAGAGAAGACTAGGTGGCAAAAAGAGACAACAAGATGAGTGACAACAAAACAGGTGTTGACAAAGAAAAACAAGGTGAAGAGTCTTATGAACAACAAGTGATCAAGACATTGGAGGAGGATGATGAATTTGAAGATTTCCCTGAAGATACAAACTGGAGCAACGAGGCCAATCCACAATTGAATCCATCCAATTTATGGGAAGAAGATTGGGAGGATGTGGACAATCAAGATGACTTCACACAAAAATTGAGAGAGGAATTGAAGAAGGCACATAAAACGGTTTAGTTACGGTTGGTTTCAAGGTGAATTGCTCAGCTACACAAGTGGTTCTAGATTGTATATTACGTAGAAATCTATATTAGTGAATGAGTATTGCATTTGTAATGAGTTTTTTCGTCTGTAGAGTAAAAGGCAGCGGACATCATGCGTAGAAGCTGACAGACTTTGACTTTCTTGCCTGTACTTCTCCGATGGCTTCCACAAAATCTTCGTGCTTTATGATAGATTTACCATTTCTCAAGGCGATCATACCTGCTTCCACGGTGACAGCTTTGAGTTGGGCACCGTTGAATTCGTCTGTCGACCTTGCCAATTCACGCCAGTTGACGGAGGCGTTGTCACAATTAAGTTTTCTGGCGTGGATCTTCAAGACCGACTCTCTAGCCTCCTCCGATGGAAGTGGAAACTCGATTTTCCTATCCAATCTACCTGAACGCAAGAGAGCAGGGTCCAATGTGTCCACTCTGTTTGTTGCTGCCAATACCTTGACTCTATCGTCAGAGCCAAAACCGTCTAGCTGGTTAAGTAACTCCAACATAGTTCTTTGAACTTCTCTATCTCCGCTCTTGTCGGAGTCGAATCTCTTTGTACCGATGGCATCCAACTCATCAATGAAGATAATAGCGGGGGACTTTTCCTTCGCCAAGGCGAACGCATCTCTCACGAGCTTAGCACCATCACCAATGAACATCTGAACCAACTGAGGAGCGGCAAGCTTCAAGAAGGTAGCCCCTGATTGGGCAGCACAAGCTCTTGCCAAGAGTGTCTTACCTGTACCCGGAGGACCGTACATTAAAGCACCTTTGGGTGGCTTGATACCAAGCTTCTGGAACTTTTCCGCCTGCTTCATGGGTAATACAACGGCCTCGATCAATTCTTCAATTTGTTTGTCCAAGCCTCCAATGTCCGAGTAGTCTTCCGTGGGACGCTCATCTACTTCCATAGCCTTGACCCTAGAGTCGTATTCTGATGGCAAGGTGTCCAAGATCAAATACGAGTCCTTATTCACACCGATAAGGTCGTTAGGCTTTAAGTTGGCCACATCGACGAGCCCTATCATGGGCAAAAAGATGGTTTGTCTCGTCGACGTCTTGATTACTGCAGATTTGCCGGATCTAGTGGCATCTAGATCGACATTGGCACCTTGCTCCGTGGCCTCTTTCTCAGCATCAAGATCCAATATTTCAACTACATTGGCAACAAGATATGGAAGCTGCTTGTTGTTGTTAATCTTGTCCTGGTTATCTTTGATCCTTTCCAACATAACTGTTTTTTCATGCACAAGCCTCTGCGATTCAGATCTCATCACCTTTATGTCATTATCCAAAAGCTTTGTCCTGTTCAAGATATCCGGTGTAGATAACAGTAATATTTCCTGGTCTATTCCATCATCTTGCTGATTCTCCAATTCTTCTAGCGTAGACATCTCGTTTCAATCTCGTTCTATTATTGCTGACTTTTCCTTCACAATTCTTCACGTATCTAGGTGGTGTAATATCCTGATATTCAGTTAGACTTTAACAAAGAGTATAAGCCAAGTTTCGAATATTAATTGACGTTTGATCTGGCTGCTTTCTCTTGTAACGCTCACTTGTTGCCACTCGAACTCACGTAGCAGAGGCCTTATAGGTTTTGTGTAACTTAAATCAAATTAGATATCAAGGGCGACTTTTAGCTGTGCTGGGTTAATATCATGAAAGAATGGTAGCCGTTCACAACGATCATAAAGAGCTCACGGACGAGCAGTTTATGGGATTGAGGGAGAAATGCTTGAAAGGTTCGTACATGAGAAAATTGACGTGGGGGGAGGGCCTATGGCGAGGCATTGTGGCCCACTTAGGGACCCTTCTGTGGGATCATGAAACAGAGAGTATACTGACAAGGTAGCTAGGGAAAATTCTTACTCGCCATACTCTAAGTTCAGGTAAGTAGCCTAATTGAGTCTTTTGGAGTCGAAAGAAATAGGGAATACTAATGCATCAGGGTCGGGTGCGCGTTGATAACGATGACCGGTGAAACATTCACTGGTACCAACGTCGAAAACGCTTCCTACGGAGCGGGAATATGCGCAGAGAGATGTGCCATCACGAAGGCAGTGGTATGTTGAGTCCTAGGTTCACCAGAGCCTTGCAAAGCACCCAATGTACGTCGTACTAACAATAGGTAGAGCGATGGGTTCAGCAAGTTTCTTGTGCTAGCTATATGCGGAGACACAGAAGACACCATATCACCATGCGGTATCTGCAGACAGTTCATCAGGGAGTTTGCCCCAACATTGCCAATCTTTATGTTCAACAAGGACGGTTCCAAGTTCATAAAGGTATACTTGCAGGAATTGCTACCTTTGAGCTTCGGACCAGAAAGTCTAGGAAACTAACCTCTCACTACAAGCAACACAAATGAGTCTTAAGTAGCCCAGATAGTCCATATATATCATCCTCCTTATTGCTTAGCTCTTCCGCTGAAAGAAATAACTCTCAGATCAGGGTACTTCTGCACGACTGTAGCCAGATGGGGAAGCTGAAAAAAAGGAATAGAAAATCATTATATAAAAATTTTAACCTCTTCCAAATCATAAGAAACATGCCAGCTGTATGTGCTTCCCCCAGATGCGGGAAGGAGACGGAATCTGCTTTGAAGTGTCCAGTTTGCTTGAAAGAAAACGTTGAAAGCATTTTTTGTAATCAGATATGCTTTCGCAGTAGTTGGCAGATGCACAAGGCTTTTCACAAGAAGGCAGAGGGAAGTGATGAGTCTTATGACCCATTTCCCGACTACCAGTACACAGGAAATTTGAGACCACAGTATCCTTTGTCACCCAGAAGACCTCTCCCTAAGCATATCAAGGTTCCTGACTATGCTCAAGATGGAAGACCTACTAGTGAGCTAAAAAATTACAGAATCGGAAAGATTTCTACTCTCACACCCAAGGAGATCGAAAAGATAAGAAAAGTCGGCAAGATATCGAGAGAGATATTAGATATCGCTGCCAGCCATGTCAAGCCGGGAATCACGACAGACGAGTTGGATGCGATTGTGCATAAGGAATGTACGAAGCGTAATGTGTACCCTTCGCCATTGAACTACTACAATTTCCCCAAGTCGTGCTGTACCTCGGTGAATGAAGTCATTTGCCATGGTATCCCTGACAAAAGGAAGCTTGAGGATGGCGATATCATCAATATTGACATTTCCATTTATTACTTAGGGTTCCACTCGGATCTCAATGAAACATATTACGTGGGCGACAAGGCCAAGTGCAACGCAGAGGTCGTCAACCTCGTGGAAACAGCTAGAGAGTGTTTGGATTTGGCTATCAAGCATGTCAAGCCAGGTGTTGCCTTTCGTAATATGGGTAATATTATCGAGGAGCATGCATCAAAGAACAATTGCTCAGTGGTTAGAACCTATTGTGGCCACGGTACCAATCAGTTTTTCCATTGCCCACCTGACATCCCTCACTATGCCAAGAACAAAGCTATTGGAATAATGAAGCCTGGAATGGTCTTCACTATAGAACCTATGATTAACCAAGGTACTTTTAGAGATGTGTCATGGCCTGACAACTGGACTTCAGTGACGCAGGACGGTAAGTATTCTGCCCAATTCGAGCATATGATGCTTGTCACAGAAGACGGTGTGGAGGTATTGACAGCCAGAACA
This sequence comes from Millerozyma farinosa, assembly GCA_002196765.1. Classification (NCBI taxonomy): domain Eukaryota; kingdom Fungi; phylum Ascomycota; class Pichiomycetes; order Serinales; family Debaryomycetaceae; genus Millerozyma; species Millerozyma farinosa. The sequence continues at coordinate 961,218 of NBND01000003.1, forward strand.
GAAGAATCTCCTGGTGGGCCTATTCCAAGGCCTAGCCAGTAGTTGTATATATCAAATTAGAATAGCATGTACAGGCAGATTGAGAATATATTTATAGGTGAGCTTAGAATTTATTATTATGAAACGACGTAGACCCGTAGAAGCATTTACGCCATGCGCCGCATGCGGGCACCTTCACTAGCTCGAAAGGAACACTAGGCAAGCCTTTTGATGCCAAAAGTCACTCGAAGGACCTGAAAATTAGTCGTATCCGGGTAAATATAGTAGAATTTGGTCGACGAGCATCGCACATACTGAACGCCATAGAAAAGAATAACAGCTAGAGAAGTTAGAGAATAAGGCGACATCAAGAATGTCATCATCAATTCAGCTCCTCAATCCAAGAGCCGAATCACTAAGAAGATCTCAAGCGTTGCAAGTGAATATCGCTGCGGCTCAGGGATTGCAACAGGTGCTAGCATCCAATTTGGGTCCCAAGGGCACCATGAAGCTATTGGTGGATGGATCAGGAAACTTGAAGTTGACTAAGGATGGAAAGGTTTTGTTGACTGAGATGCAGATCCAGCATCCGACTGCTGTGATGATTGCTAGAGCTGCTACAGCACAAGATGAGATCACGGGAGACGGAACGACGACTGTGATCTTACTCGTGGGCGAGCTTTTGAAACAGGCAGAGAGATATATCAGCGAAGGTGTCCATCCACGGGTAATAATCGACGGCTTTGACTTAGCAAGAGAGGAAGCGTTGAAATTCCTTAATGAATTCAAGGTGGTTCCGGAAAAAGTTGACCGCGAGTTCTTGTTGCAGGTTGCCAAATCTTCGCTAGGCACTAAAGTGAGTGCTGAGCTTACGGAGGTCCTTGTACCTATAGTGACGGATGCTGTTTTGACTATAAGAGAGGGCGATTCCAGAAACTTAGATTTACACATGATTGAGATTATGACAATGCAACATGGAAACGCTAAGGACACAGAGTTGATAAAAGGATTAGTCTTGGACCATGGTGCTAGACATCCTGACATGCCCAGAGTAGTCAAGAATGCCTACGTGTTGATTCTTAATGTGTCTTTAGAGTACGAAAAAACCGAGGTTAACTCTGGATTTTTCTATTCGAGCGCCGAGCAAAGAGAAAAGCTTGTTGCTTCGGAAAGGAGGTTCGTGGACGAGAAATTGAAGAAAATCATTGACTTGAAAAATGAAGTCTGCGGTTTAAACTCTGACAAGGGGTTTGTGATCATAAATCAGAAGGGTATCGATCCAATGTCATTGGATGTTTTGGCCAAACATGGCATCCTTGCATTGAGAAGAGCAAAGAGGAGAAACATGGAGAGGTTACAGCTCATATGTGGTGGAGAAGCACAGAACTCAGTGGACGATTTGACTCCTGATATCCTAGGATACTCGGGTTACGTCTACGAGAACAGCATTGGAGAAGATAAGTTTACATATGTGACCGAAAACAAAGAGCCGAAGTCTGCTTCTATACTTATCCATGGTGCTAATAATCACGTCATACAACAGACCAAGGATGCTATCAGAGATGGCTTGCGTTCTGTGGCCAATGTGTTGAAGGACCAGGCCATTATACCAGGGGCTGGTGCCTTTTTCATGTGCTGCAACACTCATCTTTTGGACAAAAAGAACAAGATTCTTAAGGGAAAGACAAAACCAGGTGTTTCAGCTTTTGCAGAAGCCCTTCTCGTAGTTCCCAAGACACTTGCAGCCAACGCAGGGTTAGACCAGCTTGACGCGATCTCTGTGTGCCAAGATGAAATCGCCGATGGCCATATTGTGGGTGTCGACCTTGCTTCTGGGGAGCCAATAGACCCCTCGGTTGATGGTATCTGGGACTCGTTTCGTGTATTGCGCAATGCGCTTTCCGCAGCCACTGGTATCGCCTCCAACCTTCTTCTCTGTGACGAACTCTTGAAGGCTGGACGCTCCTCTTTGAAGGACGGTGGCTCCGGACCTCAAGGTGGAGGTGGTATGCCTCCAGGTATGGCTCCACCTATGGCCTAGCCGTGCATGCTCACGCTCCCGTATAGCACTAATGGGTGGCTTTTATCTATGTCCTACTATGACCACCCCTACTACTACCCGTCCTGCCGTTTTGGAACTATTTTACTTATTTGTATTTACGATAACCGACAACATAGTCTTGTATACGAAGTGGAATTAATCCTTCATATCTAGCTTCTTGTATTATCATGTACGTACTGTTACCTGTAGACTATATGGCATACTGACGTCTCATGTACTTGCATTCAACGTCAAGTAATTTACGAAAAAAGGGTCCTTAAATTTCATATGACAGCGTGGCTCCACGCAGCACGAGAGTATCCGACTTTTAACCGGTGTTCAATATTTCAAGTGCAGACTTGCAAAAAAGGCTGGTAGCTGAGTATGATAAATATGAGCCGTCCGATAAACTAAAAATGGCGCTGACCTTGCCGTAAATGCGCCGTGGTACAGGTAGATAGGTTGTACCATCGAAAAGGCGTTTGTGAGGGGACTCACCTGTTAAGCAAGAATCCATGTAGCCGCAGGTCTTGAAGCACACAGCTTGTGCTAGATATCCGATACGATGGCCGTCGGTGAGCCCGGTTTCGTAGCTCAAGTCAATCGCGATGTCCGTGTTGTCACCGTATGCTAGACAATCAGCCTTTCGAAACTTTTACGTAAACAGAAACTATATATATAACGATCATCGACTACTGGCTAGAGACAGACACCCGTGGTTCTGTGCCAACATAAAGCATAGGGTGGCTAAGAGCGCGAGTGTGTGATGAAATCATGTATCCCCCAAGACTGTTGTACACTGAAGGCCAGGATCAGAGCAACTTAAGCCTATTCTTCGATATCAATGATAAACCCTACGCAACAAATGTGCCTCCTAGTGTCTCTCCAAGTTGGAACCACAACCCGGACGTCGTCTACTACGATCAACACGCAATGAGAACGGATGCAACTGGCAAAGACGTTAGTGGGCACGAGACTCGGAAGGCAGCAGAAGACCTGCACCAAGCTTCGCACACATATGTGGCGTTGAAGCATTCACAGCCTTGTGTCATTGCCGGTGCGACCAGTATGGATAGAAGCTGGAGCATGACAACTATCTATGCCAGCGAGCTCAACAGAATCAACTCCCCTGTGTTTGAGAGCCCTGTACTTTTTGTCCAAGACCATGTTCCTAACAACCTTGTCCGGCCAGGGCAAGTGCAGTACAGCAGCATCGAAACGGCTGCGACAGGAGCACCAATCTGCGCTGCGGAGCCGGAGACGCCTATAGCCGCGAACAGAACGACCATGTCGGGGGTAAAGACAATGCACGTACTTCCCTTGCAGCTGCCGGAGACTCTCAATCACGAACAGGGTTTGCAAGGAGTCGGTGGCGCCACCATGATAAAACGAAGGTCTCGAATGGGGTGCTTGACATGCCGAAGAAGAAAGAAAAGGTGCGACGAAAACCGGCCTTTATGCGAAGAGTGCAAGAGGTTAAGGCTCAATTGCTGTTGGCCGGAACCGGGTAAGGAATATAGAAACAAGACAAAGAAACTGTGTAGCATAAACGCGGTTGGGCCGTCCTACTCTGGTATCAAGGTTTTGCGAGGTGTGGTTGAGTATAAGCGTGAATAGTACGGTGTATGCCATAGTTCAATTTATAACTCAACTGTACGATATCTCCGCCGTAGGGCGATACGGTTGTTGCGTAGGCATTGCCGTTGATTAGCATGCGCAAGGGCCAGCCGTGGCGTTAGCCGTTGGTAGCCGGCAGGGTATGTGTACCGGCGATGGGCGCGATAAGAGCGAGATGCTCATATGGGACATCGGTATTTAATATTGAACAATAATTTGCACAAGCTGCCTTATAGGGCAGTCTAGGAAAAGATAACACAAAACGACCCGCACACCAAAATAAAACCATGATTTCGGTTGTCACAGCTGTTCACACGCAAACAAAAGATGTCAGCAGTTGAGGATTCCAGCTTGAGGGAGAAACAGACAGGTAAGTAGACCATGTGGTACACCGGCCAAAGGAGCTGGGTTTTGCGCGCTCGACACTAACAATTGATAGCCATATTGGAGCGCATGCTCCACTTGAACAAGGAAAAGTATGGCGACTTGACTTCTGCAGCCGTGAACGAAGACGTGATATGGAAAGTGTTAGTTCTCGATGCTCGTTCGCAGGCTATTTTGTCGTCGGTGTTGAGAGTCAACGACCTTTTGAAGTGTGGCATTACGGTGCACGCGCTTATAAATGCAAAAAGATCCACCCTCTCTGACGTGGTTGCTATATACTTTGTGGAACCTACCATAGAGAATGTATTGGCCATATTAGACGACCTCGAGAACGACAAGTACGAAAGCTTTTACATCAATTTTACATCCAGCATAAAAAGAGAGCTTTTGGAAGAGTTTGCCAAAAAGGTATCGATATCAGGAAAGTCCAGCAAAATTAAGCAAGTTTACGACCAATATCTTAACTTTATCGTAACGGAGCCGAACTTGTTTTCCCTTGATATTCCTCGTGTGTTTACGAAGTTCAATGACCCTAGCACCAGCGAAGACGATATACATTTTTTGGCCGACAAAATTGCTGATGGGTTATTGGCCACCATTATCACCACTGGAAACATTCCCGTGATTAGATGCCCCAGGAATGGGCCTGCAGAGCTTGTTGCGACCCAATTAGACCTCAAGTTGAGAGACCATTTGAGCAATTCCCGTGGTGCAAGTAATCCACTTATTCAGCAACGTTCTGTTCTCATTCTCTTGGACAGAAATATTGACTTGGCTTCTATGTTCTCTCACTCGTGGATCTATCAGTGTATGGTGAGTGACGTTTTTGAGTTGAGGAGAAATACCATCAAAATTACAAAGTTTGACGAGAGTAATGAAGCGTCGGTCAAAAATTACGATATCGATCCTCGAGATTTCTTCTGGAACAAGAACGCCCAACTCCCATTCCCAGATGTTGTGGAGAACGCAGATATCGAACTTAATTCTTATAAAAAAGACGCACACGAGTTGACCAGTAGAACTGGTATCACTTCGCTAAATGATATAGACCCTAACTCACTGAATGCTGATACGTCAAGCATTCAGCAAGCTGTGGACGCATTACCTCGGCTTACTGCCAGAAAGGCTACGCTAGATATGCATATGGATGTTTTAGCCACCTTGTTGAAGGAGTTGGAGGCTAAAAACTTAGATAAGTTTTTCGAAATAGAACAGAACTATAATGATCCAAGAGTTCAAGCCCAATTTTTGGAAATCTTGAAAGATCTGTCTAAAAGGGATAATTCGGAGGATAAGCTCAGAACATTTTTGATTTTGAACTTGTTACTAGACGTCCCAGCATCCTTCGTCACTGAATGCCAAAACATATTCAAGCAAAAATATCCCCACTTGGATTTAGATGCTTTCAAGTATATTCAAAAATTTAAACAGATAATGAAGTTTTCTAATATGTCATCTTTAAATGAGCACGGATCCTCCAATGCGAACCATGAGGTGAGCGAATCAAAAAATAATAATGCTCTTTTCAGTGGTTTGTCTTCAAGGTTGTATGGATTAACGGAAGGGAAGCTCACAGAAGGATTGAGTTCTCTTGTATCAGGCTTGAAAAAGATTCTTCCAGAGAAAAAGCAACTTCCTATCACCAATGCTGTTGAATCCATCATGGATCCTAATAATGCTTCTAGCAGTTCTGTTCAGTTAACCGATGACTATCTTTTCTTAGATCCTAAATCAAGGGGTGGCCATTCCAAGCCTCCTAAGAGACAATCTTATCAAGAATCTATTGTATTTGTCATTGGCGCTGGAAATTACTTAGAATATCAGAACTTGCAAGAGTGGGCCGATCTTCCAAACAAGCCTCAAAAGAAGGTAATCTACGGTAGCTCTAACATAGCCACTGCTAAGCAGTTTTTGGAAGAATGTTCTGAATTAGGCAAACTCGCAAATTGAATGTATTAAGCAATATAGACATCTATACATAAGTGACTTCAGATTCAAAGATATCCTTTGGATTCTTCTAATATTTTTATCGAGCGACGTGAGTCTAAGAATAATACTTCACATTCTTGCACATCCTCATTTGTAACCTCAGTACGTCCAGCAGTTTTTGACAAAATACCAGCTGGGGCCAATAATTGTAACGCGTAACGCAAAGAAACATTTATACCATGTACTGACAAACTGTCCAATGCTTCCGGAGTAACAGAGAGCCCTTCTAAAGATGCTCTCTTGTTGATAATTGTCTTTATTTCTTCTTGGTTGTAAGGAAGAGTTTTTACAATGAGTAATCTGTCAATTAAATCTCTGGGGCAACCATGTGGTGCCTTTGTCTCGTCATCAGTTCCTCTGATAGAAGTCATTCCGCGATTCGAAGCAAGAACCACGATAGGTGCTATTGAACTCTCCAATGCTCTGTTTAAGTAAGTAAAACATTCGATGTCCAACATGTTGACTTCGTCAATGAATAAGACGCCAGGAACAAGCTCTGCCACACCTTGGTCAATGTACTTAGAAACAACCTTGTTAACTTCAGATCTCAACTTATCCGTTATTTCCGTTTTTCTAGGCTTCAAAAGTTGTCCCATCATAGATAATACATCTTGGCCGCCCTGTGGTCTGGCATTAGCAACGTCCAAGTCGTGGAGCGTAACATCTTGAACAATTTCTTTCTTTTTATGAACTTCACCTTTAGGTAAAGGAACGTACTCCTCTGCCTCTAAATCAAATTCTGTGGCGTATGCATCGGATCTACCAACTCTCTTTACAGCACCAGTGTTTGCTTCAATATAAATAACATCACCAACAGAGATACGTTCTTTTTGGATACTCTCGTAGATACTAGGGTCGAGTCTCAAGTTTTTAGTACCCTTAGCGGTCTTTAAGCCTACAATTACATGGCTTATCGTTTTTCCGTATCCACCTAATGGATTTTCGGCTTCTTCTGGAGTCAATTCGATAACTTCTCCTTCATAAACTTCCTTTGTTTCTTTGATTCTCAAGCCAATGGCCCTTCTGAAATTCTCCATCAACACTGATGTTTTTTTTATCTCAGCAGAGAATAACTCCGATCCCACGATGGGACAAAAAGGAACTTTAGGTCCTAACTCCTGCGAAATCGCCAAAGCCAAGGCAGTCTTACCGGTACCTGGAGCTCCTGCGAGGAGAATGGCCTTTCCTGACATTTTTTTCGATTTGATTAAATCGACTATAATACCGCAGGCCTCTCGTGCATCCGCTTGTCCAACGAATCCTCCTTCAACCTTTTTTGCAATACCATGCTCATCTAAACCGAGACCCTTGATATGTGTATGAGCAGCCGTTCTGCTTTCCCTGCTCTGAACATCCTTTACTTCACTTATTTGCACCATTTTCTGGAACTATTGACTTCTTCTACTTGTTTCCAAACACTTTTCTATGAACTGTAATTCTAACGATGGTTACGTATATACAGGATTGAAAAATAGACTCCATCACAAGTTTTGTTCTACAGAACTAGGACTACCACAGGGCTGGAGAATGAAAAATCTTACCACGAACTGCTATTAAATACTTATTATGTCGAAGTTTGAATATGTAAACTATGTAATTTCTCAAGAAGCAATCACTCTTAGCGATAACGCTCTTGCTTCTGGGAAATGGGATACGCTGACGTAGTGTATTTGCTGAGTGCCAAATATCTTATTAGCAGAGGCGTACTGAATGCCAGAGTGCAAGGACGTTTCAAGTGTCCGCTACTTATTCGTCAAAGTCATCTATCTCTTCTTCAAATTCGTCCTTAGGTTCCTTTGGCTCTTGGTTCTCGGACCACTGGGTGACATCGTCTATATAACTCAAGATGGTAGCGACAGAGTCACTCTCCTTGTGACAATCCAATGGAAGGAATTGAACCATGCCAAAATCATCGACCAAGTTAGCCACGGCAATATTAAGCTTTCTGAACTTACTGCTCTCGTCTGTATCTTCGCTGGCCAACATCAAGGGATCGGGGTTCAAAAACCTCTTTAGTTGCTTCTTCGAGATCTGGTCTTTGATTAAGTCTAGCTTTGAGAGTATGTTAATATGTGGGAGCTCTAAAAGTATCATGGCAGACATAGCACTGAGTGCTCCTGAGAAAAACTTCGATTTGTCAATCACAAATGGCGCTTCGAGAAGATATGTGGCACATAGATTAAAGTTATGTTGATTTTGCAAATGGCGGACTATGTTTGGAAGCACTGGGACGTGGGTGTATAATTCTATTTGACCTGGGCAGTCGAAAATGAGATACTCATCGCTGTAATCACCTATCTCTTCATCTAACCAGTCCAAATTATCCAATAGGTACTCAAAACAATATATAAGTGCTCCGTTAGGCCCCAAATCCATCTCTTCCATCACATCGTCTAGTGAAATAAGGTCTTTTATATCTATCAGAAACTCGTATTCTGTCGGCTCGGCAGCTGGATCCAAGTTTACTATATGTGCTCGTCTTCCTATCGATTGCATATGCGATATGATGGCATTACAAAAGGTAGTCTTTCCTGCGCCTGCTGGTCCAAGGGCCAAAACACCAACTCTAGACATAACTTTCTAAATAAAACGATCCTAACTTTTGTCTTGAAGAACTTATTTCTATAGATCGATTTATAATACAAATTATTTGAGATGGCTTGTATGCTGGAACTTTTTCTATGGTCTCGACTTACGATCTATATAAATAAAACTAAATTACAAATTAGACTAGGAAGCTACCATGGCACTTTCTGTGCGACACCAGCAGCTTTCGAAGTCGCTTTCTATCTGAAGAATGGTTTTTATCCCGTGTGTTTTGAAAATGTTTTCGCATTGGCTCTTAATGTACATACTGTTTTCTCCACGATAAATTTGGATGTGAATATAACCTTGTATCTCGGAGCTGTCACCCGAGGGCCAGAACCTTGGAGTTGTATATGACTTGACGCCTCTCACTTGTAGTACATCATGCAAAGCAGAGCGAATTTTGATTTCTTTTTCAGAAGACACTTTCAAAAGGAGCCCCAGGGCAGACGACTTTATGAGTGGGACAGCCGAAGCGAATATCAACACTGCAATGAATATGGAAGCAATGGGGTCAAAGCCGCTCCAAGGGAAGAGCTTTGTCAAAAGAGTGGAGATGACCACACTAACAGATCCCAAAGTGTCCGCTAAGACATGGAGGAAAATTCCTCTCATGTTGTCACTCATTCCATCGTCCTTATGAGAGTTTGGTTTGGGCGTGAGAGTAGAGTGATCATGAGACTCTGTAACTGCCAGGTGGTCAGTTGTGCACGAATGGGAGTGGGTGTGACTATCACTATGGGAATGTGAGTGCCCTTCATCATGGCGGTGGCTATGACCGCCCCCATGACTATGGCTATGCCCATGAGCGTGCCCATGGTTGAAAGCGAATATGCCTACCAAATTCACCAACAAACCAAGGAACGATACGATGATTAACTCTGTAGTTTTCTGTAAATCGATAGGATGAATCAACCTACCGATGGCATCGAAAATTATATTTGCTGAGATACCAATGAGCAATGTTGCATTCGTGAAACCAGCTAGGGTTTCGAAGTTCCGGAGCCCGAAGGGGAATCTGCTATTGGAGTCAATTTCCTTCTTCAGCAACACACTCGCGACTAGCCCCAAGGCTAGCGAGGTGCAATCAAGAGCCATGTGAAGAGAATCAGAGAGAAGTCCCAAGGATTTGGACCTGAAGGAGTAAAGGAATTGAATAAACATGAACGTCGCATTGAGCAAAAGGAAATTAAAGATCGCTCTTGTCTCTGCATGAGAAATCACCTGTTGCATAATCGATTTGCTACTATGTTCATGCCCCGGTTTCAGCGGCGAATTGAAGTCCTCAATTTTTTCTTCAGAGCTCTTATCAACTCTGATGATTGCCGGAAGTACAGCTTTGAGGAGCAAATAGATCTTGGACGCCGACATAGGCGACAACACCACATGCTCAAGCAAGAGAGACAAGCAGGATAGTAATAATGGGTTCCAGTGCAGCACTCGAAGACTGCAATCCTGCAAGGAAATCAAAAACACAACCGACGAGCAGATGTTGACACCGACCAGACTGATGCTCAAATCTTCCAAGAAGAAAAAGATCACTATCAATGCACTCAAGGAAGCGACTGCCGTGAGGATGAACATATCCAAAGACGCAAAAAGCGACACTACTGCTAAAGGCCTAAGTTTGCGATGAACCGCGCTGTGCGCTCCTACCAAAAGCCCGTAGCCCACGAGCACCAGGCGCCACAGACCAGAACCAAAACCCAGGTAAATATCGCAAAGAAAAATAAAGAACGTGTAAGGGTTCCACCGGTCCAAGTAAAGCCCGAATGCAACCACGCACGCTCGCGTCACGGAAACTAAGTTGGCTGCCATATACACCAGCGCCAACACCACCACGATTTGGACCGTGCCAAGCTGGCCGCACGCACCAGAGCGGCCACCCGCTCCGAAAAACTGTAGCCGTATCATAGACCGCACAAGCAACGCAAACACTACCGCTAGAAACACCAGTGTCGCTGTGCGCCCAACCATACCTGGCATGTCGGCTTCTTCGCCTACCAATGACACACGGCTGCTCAAAAACATACTGGGAATCGCCATGAGCGCAGGAAGCGTTCCCAAAACCCAGTGAATTCCGCCTCTAGCCTCGCCTTCCTCCATCTTCTCCTTTGTTACGCCGCGTTTGCTCCACGTTGCACCTATCTTGGGTTCTGCGTCCATCAGTTCACTAGCCAAGTGACTGGCGTTTTTGACACCAGAATCACTCGCCAGTACATACTGCTCTCTCCCCCAGTCCAGAGCACGTTCACCTTGCAACTCGTACTTCATTTACTCCTGCACTTCTACTATCATATAATCTACCGCTGGCGCTACACAGTACGCCGTGTTGATCATTTTTCAACCTGATCACATAATCATAACATCCAAATCCGAGTAGCATGATTTTAGGTGTGATTCCTGATACACAAGAAAGTATAGAATATAAGCATTTAGTGGATACATTAGAAGACTAATAGAAGAAAGTCCGAGCATCAGTAATAGGTATAGTAGAACCTAAGGTGCAAATAGCAATACAGAATCAGCCAGGGAGATAAAAACTGAGGAAACGGAGGCAAACGATATATGACAGGTAACAGATACTAGAGCGGTAGACAAAGCAACAAAGGTCACAATTATGGCAGAACTATACTTCTTGCGACACGGCAGACGAGTGGACGATGCCAGGAAGGTGGACAGCGGGGCCACAGCGCTACATGAAAACTTCGAAGAGTGGGACCCGTCGTTAGCGAGCAGTGCTGTGGAGCAGGTTTCCGAGGTGGCGGCAGAGATAGCCGGGTGCAGCGGAGCATTTGTAGGTGGAAACACAGATGGAGTGCAGCGAAAGAACGTATTCATTCACTTTTCGCCGTACTTGCGATGCTGCCAAACGGCTGACTTGCTTGTGAGCGAGTTGAAGGCCCGCTGGACGGAAATGCACCCAGAGTTCAAGATTCGGTACCAGCTTTTGGGCGACTTTGCCCTAAGCGACTGGATCCACGAGGACTCGAAGCATCAGCCGCCCTTTGTTGACTCGAACGAGGCATACCAGATGTACACTCCCAACATCAAGCTTCTCAAAAACCGCTCGTGTTGCTCCAACTTCCGGCCCACAGTAACTTTGGGCCCATACAATGGCCCGGGCTTGAGCTATGACGACTACAGGGCAAACTGCAAGCGTTACTTCCAAAATCTCGTCCATCTGTACGACAAGCCGCTGTACATTCGCAACAAAGACATCATCATCATCGTCTCTCACGGCTATGCGGTGGCAAATTTCCTCTCGTTTTTTCTCAACCGCTCCGTCTTTGATGAAATTCCAGAAACAAAGATCAATTACGCCAAGACAGTGCTCAAACAAGACCAGGAAGACACCGACGAAGACAAGTATAACCCAGCCCGATATGACTGGAAGCTCCTCAAGGATGCCTTGGGGATACTAGAGAAGGATAAAGGTTTAGATGGCATCCTAGACCTTAAATCAGATGTGCACTACTATCAGAGTACATTTTTCCACAAGGAAGAATTCAACAATAGGAATTTACCTCATTTGGGTCCCCAGGATCAGCCTCGGCCTTCTTTCAGGTTGTCATGCTCCGAAGGATTGAAGGAGGACCCCAAGATTAAAAATATCGTGAAAAATTACAACCCTATATGTCCAGCCGCCAAGGATTGGTCGCCTCAGGGCTCCAGATTTCAGATTAAGTCTGACTTTAGATTGAAAAGCATCAACGACGAGGCCTTTAAAAAGTCATTTTCGCTTTCGCATCATCCTTCCAGGCCAATCTCTCCAGAGGTCTCTCCCAACTCGGAACCAACTAGATCGAATTCGGTAATTGATCTTTCAAAATTGGTCGATAATAATGACATTTACAAACCAATGAAATTGAAATATTCGACAACATCGGAAATTCCAATACACCAACTTAACTCAAAGGTTAATTCCCAAGTAAACCTAGCACAATTCCAAAGAAGTAACCAGTCTTCTGGGAACAATTCGCTTGTTGACTTACCACGTTATCTTACTTCATTACAGCCGAATAGAAGAAGGTCTACATCCAATCCCATATATGCTACAGTACAGCATAATGCCAAGGATTCTTACTTCCCACTGAATATCGTGCATGTTTCCCATTCCCCGGCCAGAAAGAGCTCGGACCAACTTTATCATACTTCTTCTGCTCCAGACAACGATCGATCCAGCGACTCCATTTCGAAGAGCTTGGACATAATAGAGGAACAGGGCGATACCTCGAGGAAACTGTCTCAAAACTACAACGATTTGCTATTGAATAGGTCTAAATCCTTAAACTACAAGCGCATGGTCAGCGACAAAGGATCTACATTGCTTCTATCGAAGCTCCAGAAGAAGAATTCTCAGAACGAAGACGAAAACAGTTACGACAGCAAAAAGTTCTCGCTTGATTTTCACAACAGACAAAACAGACTTGAGGGCCACGACGCAGACCAGTGGAAGGATAAGACGTCTTCGACGACTATTCTCCCAACGGCTGCGCAGGACAGAAGAAGGGGTCACTCAGTCAAGTTCGTGCCCTCTCTGCAATATGCATCAAGGAACGATGACCTTCCAGATCAAAACAAGATGGCATCCAAGTCCTTTAGTGAGTGGTCGAAGGGCACGAGGTCGTTATTTGACAACTTTGATTCAGAGGAAAGTGGCGATATGAGCATTTCTTCTGAAGAGTCCGCAAGTTCGGACTCAGATCTGGCTTCTGATGATCAGGCCGAGGAGTTGGATGCTAACCCATCTAAAACTAGACCAAAGGGGAAGAAACCCAGAGAGCAATATATTTGGTTCGGGCAGAACAGAAAATAGTTTGCTATTATTTCGTGGCATATAGTTGCCTTTCAAGTACAACTTAATTATATTACATACATCATAGTTTTCATTACTTTTAGAGCTCATATAAATCTATTTAATATAGTGATACATACATCTTCGAACTTAGTTCGTTGTACGCAATAATTTATCAGTCGCACCTTAATATATGTGAATGGAATATGGGAATTGAAGAGTAACAGTAACAGACTTATGATTAATGGCGTCCAATAAATCTCATGCTTTAGATGAATCTGTTAAAACATCTACATCAACGGTATCTTTTGGGTTAACAAAGGATTTGAATGTTCCAATTGCAATAAATATATATAACTTGGTTCCATTTAGTTATCTGTGGGCATATAAGCATCTAGTTACATCTTCAGAAAAGTATAAGGATCCCGCGGTGTTCCAAAGACTATCAAACATATACATTAACTCTGATTTGTTCATACGGGTACAAGTAGTTGATGGGGCAAGTAACAATCCCTTAACATATCCTATCCAAACGCCATATCATTCATTTATGGGAAACAGGCGACAATGGAACACACACTTGAAGCTACCCATCTGCTTCAATCAAGTTGGAATTGATTCGTACTTGAGGTTTGAACTACTAGAAATAGAGAATACTAAACCTGTACTTTTTGGTGTTGGCTGTGCTTCTTTATTCAATAGGAAGAATTCTACTTTGAGAAGCGGGCGATCAACGGTAACCATATACACAGAGGACTTGTCTGCCAAACGAAATCAGGTAGAATATGGGGATATAATAGAAACAGACGATCTTGAAGAGGCGATCACAAAGTACGAGAATGGAGAAGTTCCCAAAGTGGCATGGTTGGACAAACTTTCGTTATCGTACATAGAAGTGGAGAAAGCTTCCAAATCGTCAGATAAATACAGTGGCTCATCCGAAGATGATGAAAACGAATCTTCCTTTAAGCTATACATCGAATTTCCTAGGCTAGATATTCCCTACGTCTACTCCGAAACATTACTTTCGTTGCAGTCGAGTGAGCCTCATTTCTCAAATAGAGTATTAAGCCAACGAAATTCTTTGAACGAACAATCTGGGACAAGCGTTGTAATAAATTCAGTTGATATTCGACAATCAAAGGACTTAAATTCAGCCTATAAAGTATACGACCCTGACTATCAGGGTATTAGACCCAATACTTCGATAGTACTGGGTCCCAATAACAGAACCCTGAACAATAACTTGAGTAATTCATTAGATCCAATAGAGAGAAAATATCATAAGTTAGAACGGAATATCAATAACAATTCCATCTTTGACAAAGACCTCAAGCCCCCTCCGCAGTTACGTGACGAATTACTAAAAATATTGCTGAAACCTTCTAATATCCCCTTGAGCGATATAGAGAAAAATCTAATCTGGAAGTTTCGTTATTATTTCTCGAAGAATAATGCAGTTTCTTTCTCATATTCAAATAATGAATTCGGACGAGGTATCACGTCTGGTAACTCAATCGCTAAAAATTCAAAGCTGTTCTTAACAAAATTTTTGAGATCGATTAACTGGGAAAATGACTATGAACTTGATCATGCCTTTAATGAAATAATACCTAATTACTGGTCAGTTGATAAGATCGAGATTGGTGACTCCTTAGAACTTTTGGGTAACAACTTTAACCCTTTCTCGTTGATTTCAAGTTTGCGAGTGAACTCGGGAAGTACTACTGCTAATGATCAAAAGACTAATGAAATATCCAAGCTAAAACGTATATTAAAATATGTAACATTTTTGAGGAAGTTTGCTGTGAAGAGACTTCAACTAGCTAATGACGAAGAATTACTATTGTACTTATTGCAGCTTGTCCAGGCTCTTAAATTTGAAATTTATGCGACAGAAGAGGATATTAATAAGATATCGAGCCTACCATTAAACATCACAATTCCTACCGAGGACAATCTTGAAAACTCTTCGTTGGTTACTTTTCTTATCGGGAGAGCAGTCGAAAGCGAAAAGTTGGGGAATTTCTTCTACTGGTTTATGAAGGTGGAAAATGAAGATCAAATTAATAATCCTGGAAGATCTCAAACAAAGATATATTCTTTGATTTTGAACAGATACATTAACAAACTTCGTGCATTTTCCCAAATCAATAAGGCACCTAGCTACAACTATTTAAAACTGCAGATTTGGTTCATTAAAAAGTTGACTAGTTTAGTTGAAATTATCAGGACAACTTTCAAGAAGAATGAAGCGACTGCAAAAAAAGCACAATATTTGGAAGAGTACTTGGCTAATCCATCTAATGAGATGCTCAGCTTTGGCCAACCATTCCCACTTCCTCTCGACCCATCCGTCATGGTGTGTGGATGCTACCCTAAGGAATCTTCTGTCTTCAAAAGTTCTTTGGCTCCTTTGAAGATAACTTTGAAGACAATCGAAAATTACGGACAGGTAAGAGACTCATTCAGTTCGAGCAACAAGAATAAGTATGGAAAGTATCCTTTGATGTTCAAGATAGGAGACGATTTGAGGCAAGATCAGTTAGTCATTCAAATTATCAATCTAATGGATAGATTGTTGAAAAATGAAAATCTTGATTTAAGACTCACCCCATACAAAATATTAGCTACCAGTCCAATAGCTGGCTTAATACAGTTTGTTCCAAATGAGACTTTGGATGCGGTGCTATCAAATTCATATCTTGATGCAGCAGGCCCCGCTACAGACAATAGGGTAACACAACTAACAGCTTATTCAAATTCGTCATCAAATATACCCACGAATGGAATCTTAAACTATTTGAGACTTCATAGCAATGATCAGACAGTATATAAAAAAGGAGACAAAGAAACTAAGTCGGATAATCTTCCAGTGTCACAGCAGCATGCAGTTACGACTGACCTTGGTGTTTCTCCCACGATAATCGACAATTATGTAAGATCTTGTGCTGGTTACTGTGTTATTACCTATATTTTAGGAGTTGGTGATAGGCACCTTGATAATTTACTTCTTTCGCCAAATGGTAAGTTTTGGCATGCTGACTTTGGGTACATTCTAGGGCACGATCCTAAGCCATTTCCACCGTTGATGAAGTTGCCAATCCAGGTGATAGATGGAATGGGAGGTTTAAACCACGAGAATTACAATATATTTAAGAATTACTGTTTTATTACCTATACTACCCTTCGTAAAAGCAGCAATTTAATTCTCAACTTGTTTCAACTAATGCTAGATGCTAATATACCAGATATTCAGATGGATCCACAACGGGCAGTGGAAAAGGTGCAAGAAAAGTTCTGCTTAGATATGACGGAAGAAGAGGCTATTTTACATTTCCAAAATTTGATCAACGATAGCGTGAACGCTTTTCTCCCAGTTGTAATTGATAGATTGCACAGTTTAGCTCAATATTGGAGAGCATAATGGCATCACTTAAGCGTTTTTCTTCACAGGCCTGGTACCTTTGTATCTATCTCTTATAGTCCGTATGATAATAGTGTATAGCGCAGAGAGAATCCCAAACGGAGGAAATAAATCAAGTAAAGTACATAGAATGCTGGGACGTAATTCTTTGACCACCGCACTGACCGTAGCTCTTAAATCATCCATTGTACCGCTGTTATCTATGATGAGGTCGGACCGGAAGTTCCTCTCCTCATTCGACATCTGACTGTCTATACGCTTATGAATATCATCGGTACTTAGTTCAGGGTTGCGTAGTCTTAAGCGTTGCACCTGAAGATCTCTCAGGCACGATACCGTTACCGTGGCACCACATATTCTGTTAAGTCCCGACTCAAAAAGCAAAGGGACATCCAAAATGACCAAATCTTTAACCTTCATGTAAGCTTTGATAAGTTGCCAAATAATTTCCCTCCTTACTTCAGGATGTACGATGGAGTTGAGTTTTTTTAAATTTACCATGTTACCAAACACTGCCTTTCCTAACGCAGCACGATTCAAACTCCCGTCTGTGTTCGTTAAGCCCTCTACTTCTTCTCCAAATGTGTCTATAATTTGTCGATATGCTCTTCTCCCCGGCTCCACCACCTGCCTTGCAATCAAATCAGCATCTATAATACTAAGCTTATGGTTTGCCCGCAAATTTTCGGAGACAGTGGACTTTCCTGTCCCTATCCCTCCTGTCAATCCTACTACAAGCATCCGAGATAGAACTACTCGTCTTCAAAAATTAGCCTTTTAGGTTAGCAGGCCAAATTGCGGATTAAATTATCTTATTTCAAAGGTGTCAAGTGAAAATCTAGATATCATTTAAAGGCATTCGAGAGGCCCAACCATAAAATGTCAGGAAAACTCAAATTACACGTCCTTGGGGCAGGAAGTATGGGCTGTCTTGTCTCCCATGAAGTGGTTCGTAGTAATCCGAATGGTGTAGAGCTAGTAATGCTCTTCAAAAATCGATCACGATATGACGATTTTATCAGACATAATTCAGAATACACGGTTTTTAGCAAATTTGGAGAAAATTACTTGAAGAATACTAGCAGAATGAATGGAGGGTGTCCAGAGACATTACTCCCATCTAAGGATCTCCGTATCGAAAATATGATACTATCAACCAAGACGCATCAAAGTGAAAAGGCATTGAGTCTGTATGTGAAATTCATGGACAAAAACTCGAACTTACTCATACTACAAAACGGCATGGGGGTGGAGACATCTCTCAGAGAGATGTTCTGGCCAGACGAGGCAAACTGTCCAAATATATACCAAGCTATAAGTACCCACGGCGCATACAAGACAGATCCATATACCATTCACCATGCTGGTATGGGCAAACTTTTCATAGCGAAAAATCCTCGAACACAGGGCGACAAAGACAGCCTGGGCAGTATGGAAAAATGTCTGATGGTAGACATGTTGCTAGGCTCAAGTAGGTTGCTGGCGAGTTTTTTGACCCACAAGAAGTTTGTACTTTTGCAAATGGAGAAGCTTGTTGCCAACTCATGTATTAATCCTCTAACGGCAATACTTGATTGTTTCAATGGCGATCTCCTTTATGGCGACAAGATTGCGGCCCTTATGATTCCAGTGATTCGAGAGGCCGTGAAGGTGTTCAAAGCAGAATACGCCGACGTATATAATAGCGCAGAGGGGAGAAGTTTCTTGGATGAGTCAAGACTATTATCATCGGTATTGGACATATGTAAGCTAAATTCATCCAACAGTTCATCGATGAGACAAGATATGAGGCATTTGAATAATACCGAAATCGATTCCATAAATGGATTCATCACTAAATTGGGTGATAAGCACGGAATTAGCACACCTAATAATAGAATGCTTACATCAATGATAAAAAGTAAGTTGAGTATTGAGAGGTCTTTAGAATCCAAAGCAACGTCAGAGTTGAAATTTTAGCACTTCAACCAGTCATTTCTTAAAAAAATTATATTGCATTATATTATATTATATTAAAACCAGTTTTCATAGAGATCTATAAGCTTTCTATTGTCTGTGATGCTATTTTGAGTCTAACGCCGTATAAATCTTGAATGCATTTTGAAACCAGCTTGTCTGCGTGTTTCTTTATCCCTGAAGTTCTAATGTTGCAATCCCTTATCACGGCATTTAAGATGGTTCTCAATATTTGCTTTGAATATTTGTCGTATGATGCACCGTCATAATAGCCATTTATTAATGCTTTCAAAGGTCTCGATTCTTGCGGATGTTCCTCTTGTAGTACCGCCAAAGCGACCTCCGTCCTAAAAGAAATATCCAGCAGCGAACTTACCGTGTAATCACCATAGTAGCCATTCAGCTGCAAAAACTCTTTCTGTGAGTCCAGAAGTAGTTTTGTTATATATTCTGTGATATTCAAATCGTTCCAATGATTTTGGACAAGCATAAATCCGTACTCACAGAGTAGGAACTCGTTGGAATGTGGACCATAACTCAAAAACAACTGCTCTCCCGGTTCAAAATCACGCATTGCAAATACATAAAAGCCTAATGAAGAGGCTTTTATTCCACAGTGGTGCAAAGCGCAGTGGTTTAGGAAGTCTACATACGGTGCCATTGTCATGCAGTCATCCTTGTTTTTGCTAAGGGGATTGTCCATGTAAAGACAACGGGAATTGATACATATCCACGAATAGAGGAAAAGGTTAATCGGTATGTAGTCCAGCACTTCGTTGCCTTCTAGCTTTCCACCGTGACTATGACTATACGGTCCATCTCGTATCTTTGCACGAAGAAAGCCCTGTACGGCGTCGTAGTCTTTTTGAAACCTATTATACACGCTTTCCACCTTTTGCTGAGTCGATCTTGGTAGCTGCAGAAGCAAAAACTCGTAATCCTTTGTTTTCAAGACCTTCCAAGTCAAGGGCATCTGCTCAAAGTCCTTCATATCAGGCATCAAATTCAAGAATGGTTGCCAACTTGACCCTGTGTCTCGTTGTATCTCAAAGCAGATGAAAAACGACATCAATTGAAATGCAGAAAGCGATCCGATGTCCTTTGCATCTATCTTTTCGTATATCCTAGTGTACTTGTCCTTTGACTCACTCGTACCACTCCCACTTTTCCTGAACAAAGGGATGAGATCCTTCATCTTTTCGTCTTTGCTATACCTTGAGATGGTTTCAATCACCGTAGATGAGTTCAAAAGGTAGCTTGGTTCGATCTTTACTAGTGTTTCTCCCTTTGCGATCTTTTCAGTTGCCTGTATACCTCTACCACTGTCAGCGTATGATTTTACTCTAACCTTTGGTGATATAAAGGAATATCCACTCTTTTTCACATCATCGTGTTGACACTTCATCCATTTGAATAGTTTTATCAAACTTTCTTCGAACTCCATTGGACTACTACTTTACTCCCGATCGCCTCTTGTGCTGCTCTCCTCAAGTGCTATAACTCATCTACTGATTTTTCAAATCACTATGATAAGCTACACGACTAACACTATTTACATTTTTTTTGGCGTTATTTTGGTTTTAAGATCAAGATCGTTGTAAGTAGCTACCATTTAACAGAAACTTCGTAAATTGAGATATTAAAGCATTACAGAAGGGAGTATGAAAATATGAAAATACTTTGCGTGGCTGAAAAGCCGTCTATTTCCAAATCAGTTTCACATATTTTAAGTGGAGGCAAAACTAAGGTACGAAACTCTACGAACAAGTACGTCAAAAACTATGACTTCAAATTTGAGTTCCCAGGAGTAGGACTTTGCGATGTGACAATGACATCGGTAATGGGACATATAACCAATATAGATTTCCCAACTCAGTTTTCGTGGGGAAAATGCAATCCAGGAAGGCTTTTCGATGCGCCTACTATAGATAACGTGTCTAACAAGGAGGTATTCGAAAATATATGCAATGAAGCACGGCGCTGTCACAAGCTTATGATCTGGACCGACTGTGATAGAGAAGGAGAATTCATCGGGCATGAAATTTTTCTGGCTGCGGTGAAGGGAAACCCCAGCTTGCGAGTAGAAGATATCTGGAGAAGCCAATTTTCGCATCTTGAGCGGTCACATATTCTACAGGCCGCCCGTAATCCCATCAGGCTTGATATGAATTCTGTGCATGCTGTTCGCTGTCGTATGGAGATTGATTTGCGTGTTGGAGCAAGTTTCACGCGGTTTTTGACCGACTTATATAGACGTACGCAAGTGTTTCCCTTAGAAAAAGGAGGGTTTATCTCTTATGGTACATGTCAGTTTCCTACCCTAGGGTTTGTTGTGGACAGATATAACAGAGTTAAAAGGTTCATTCCTGAAAGCTTTTGGTACATCTCGATCACAGTGAAAAAGAACAACAAAACAGAAACTTTTCATTGGACCAAAAACCACGTCTTCGATAGGCTATACCTCGCGTTGATTTACCAAAACTGTCTTAAATCTGAGAGTGCAGAGGTGGTACAGCTAGTTGAACGTCCGACCAGCAAATACCGTCCTTTACCGTTGACCACAGTTGAACTACAAAAGAACTGTTCGATGTACTTCAAGATGAGTGCCAAAAGAGCTTTAGACGCAGCAGAAAAGTTATACAACAAGGGCTTTTTATCATATCCCAGAACAGAGACGGATAAATTCCCTCCCACTATGGACTTGAAGGCCGTAATCCAAAAGCAGACTCAAAACTCTCACTGGGGCCATTACGCAGCAGAACTATTAAATGGCAGATTCCGCAGTCCAAGGGCTGGTCTGCACGACGACAAAGCTCACCCTCCCATTCACCCAGTTAACTTTGTTAAATTGGAAATGCTCGATAACGCTGATGAGAAAAAGGTTTACGAGCTAGTTGTGAGAAGATTCCTAGCATGTTGCTCAGACGACGCAAAGGGAAAAGAGACGAAAATAACCCTTCGCTGGGGAACAGAAGATTTCACAAACAGTGCCATAGTGGTTTTGGAACGCAATTTTTTGGACGTATACCCGTATATGGCTTGGAAGTCTACCACGCCCTTGCCTCCCCTCCAGAGAGGCGAGACAATCAAGGTCGCCTCTAGTGTCATGAAAGAGGGTAAGACCTCGCCACCGCAGCACATGACAGAATCCGAACTAATAGCCTTAATGGATGCCAATGGAATAGGCACTGATGCCACCATTGCAGAGCACATAGATAAGATTATATCGAGGGGATACGTGGTGAAAGTACGCAAAAATAAAAACGATTTCATCATCCCATCTGAGCTAGGCATGGGTCTAATCGAAGGCTTCAATGACCTAGAATTTGACAACCTATCGCTTTCCAAGCCATTTTTGCGTAAAAGACTCGAAAACTGTCTTCAGGATATAGTCAGTGGAACCAAAGTCAAAGAAGAGGTTATTCAAGAAATAATATTTTTATACAAACAAGCATTTGGTCTCAGCGTACAGAACAGCACCAAGTTAATAGCAGCATGTAGAAGAATTATGGATGCTAATTCTTCTTAAAACTTTCATATAGATTTCCATAACGAATATAATTATTAAGTGCAGTACCATCTTGATATTTAGTCTCAGTTCCTATCTTGAAAGTAATGTGTCTTTGATGATTGACCTAGACTACCTCATAATATGTCTAAGAATCGACAGATATGTAAATATTATGCAAACGGCAACTGTAAGTTTGGGAATAGTTGCCGATTTTCCCATGAAGATCCCAAAGAGTTGACAAAAAAGAAGGGATATACTTTGCAAGACTTTATCTCACCTAAGGAATTAAACAACCTTACAGAATCTATAAGATTGGGTCTAAATGAATATAAACAGTTTGCTAGTACGCCAGTGCTATCAAGTTTTGGTTTGGGATACCCTGCTGTCAATAATTTGATCGATGGACGAGACGTTTCGTTTGAGGAACTACGATTACAGTATCTTGAGGCATCGCAGAATAATACTGTAGGAGAATTAGAAAGACAACTAGAGCTAAGGAAAAAAGATATGGAATATTGCATGAATCACATACGAGGAAAGGAGAACTTGGCTGCTAGATATCAACAGAAGAGCGCAGAGCCCGGTGCTCAATCGCCCAAGCCTTTTGTTCCCTTGAGCGTAGATGAAAGCGTTGCGAGATTATCCAACCAGCCAAGTACCCTAGGAAACAGTAAAGTCGCAGCAAATCCTTTTGGGCAGTCTTCAGTTGGCTCGTTGGACCAGAATAATCCTTTTGCGGTCGGTGTGACTACATCGAAGGCGCCATTTGGCACACAGAATCAAACCAACTCTACTTCAAGTGTCTTCTCTTCATCTGGTGGTCAATCTGGGTCATCTGCATTTGGTAAAAGTGGTTTCGGTCTGTCTGCATTTGGTCTGTCTGGTTTTGGAAAGCCATCCACCGGCCTGTCTGGCTTTGGGCTGTCTGGCTTTGGGCTGTCTGGCTTCGGCCTGTCTGGCTTCGGGCTGTCTGGCTTCGGGCTGTCTGGCTTCGGGCAAGCTACTTCTGGTCAAGCTCTGTCGGGTCAGGACAGGTCTGGTCTGTCTGCATTTGGTCTGTCTGGCTTTGGGCTGTCTGGCTTTGGACTGTCAAGTTTTGGGAAATCTGCCTTTGGTCAAGCTGACTCTGGACAGTCCGCGTTTGGTCTGTCTGGTTTTAGAAAACCACCCACAGGCCAGTCAGCGTTTGGTCTGTCTGGCTTCGGGAAAGCTAGTACAGGACAGTCGACCTTTGGCCAGTCGAGCTTTGGAAAAATGGGAGCCGATAAGTCCGGTTCAACAAACTCTCCGTTTGCGAATATTACCTCCCAGTCAAACGCAACTCTGTCGCCATTTGCTAGTTTGGGCTTGACGAGTACCCAGGCTAGTGGTGGATCTGCATTTGGAACTTCAGGATTTGGTCTGTTTGGAAATAATACAAAATCTAGTCCAGAAGACACTAATGCTGCAACTTCTGGCTTCTCGGCGCTTTCTTCGTCTGCCACTAATCAGCCCAATCAGTCTTCTCCCTTCGGATCATTGGCAAAGGGTACAAGTCCCTTTGGCTCAGCTTCTTCAAATAACCAAAATTCCCAAAATCAAAGCAATATTACAAACTTTCCTTTCGGATCAGCTTCTCAAGATGCATCATCTTCTCTGTCATTTACTGATGCTTTCGGAAAAGGAACGTTTGCTTCTGGTCAAGGCACTGTCGGTGTAAATGGTTTCTCATCCTCTGCCCCTGGTCTTGAAGAATTAAAGCAGTACGACCCAAAAGTCACCGAGGCATTCCAAGCTACTAAATTTGAACTTGGCAATGTCCCAGAAGTACCCCCTCCTTTACAATTATGTCAATGATATTCCGAAGATGTTAATCTACGTAGCATGTATATAAACCTTACCTTTTAATGCAGCATAAATGCGACTCATCTTGAAAATAGGTTAAGGCCATACTATGATTTGTGTAGAATGCTCCAACTCCAACATCGAAAAGCTCTTTGACAGATATGAAAGTGATTATATAAAGCTCTGTATATGTCCGAAATGTGGATGCGTTGTCGATAAATACGTGGAATATGATAATGTGATTCTATTCATTGATGTGATGTTGATGAAACCTCAGGCTTACAGACACTTAGCTTTTAACTTGACCGAGGCAGAATTTCTTAAACATACAGTATCTGCAAACGAAAGCCCTCGCCAATGCGGCATTGGCAACATCCCTTCATTTATAGTTGGTCTAACACGGAAATATAGCCAGGTTTTGAGATTAATGCTAATAATGATTCTTTTTGAAGTCTACCTAGCATGGGCCCACGAAGAAAAAGATGGTCATAACTCATTGATGGTGAGCTACATATTGGGAAGGGACATGTGGGAACAATATTTGTTTTTTTTCGCTCGAGTGGTGCTGGAAAAGTTTGTAATGAGTTATCTTATCGATTTCTTATTCTACAAGTTCCATAATTGGGGGAAACAACAAAATAGAAACATAAGACCTGAACACCTGCGAAGTTACTATCGATATGTACTTCTTGTCACGGTATCTACATCTAGTGGTATGAAGCTCTTTCCCATTTTGATGTTGATTTGGCCCTACGACGAGCCAGCAAGGCTCTTATTCGTCATCAACTCAATTGCATCCTTGAACATGATCGAGAGTTTACATATTGTGACGCAACTTCGGTACAAGGACGTTGCTCCGCTCTACTTATGCTCCCTATTTGCAAGCTCTTTAATATCTCTGGTAATACTTGTTGCAATTATGAGATCGTACATAGACGATTCATTTTCTAACCTAATATTAAGCGAGTACGCCCATATGGTACACCTCTTGAAAAACTATACTTATATAATTAGACACCAACTATCAGGAGAATTTTAATTGCATGCATTTTCATGATAACTAGAGAATTAGGAGTATAATCTATCTGATTAGGGTATGTTCTAGTATAAAGAATCTAATGATTTATATGTCTTTAAGATGATGCCATTTTCTTTAACTATTAGAGCATGGTTTTTCTCCACGGCTATAAGAGGACCCTCCAATTCATCAATTAAGTGAGGATAATTATACGTTTCCTTGGATTCACGTCTTTCGTCTATTGTTGAATCATTCAGGGTGTGAGCATCCCCTAATTGGAAGTCCAACAGGCGGTCACTTTCTTTTATTGACCTCAATGCAATGAAAGATGATAATGGTACATAGTTCTTTTGGAAATTCCACAAGAATCCCATTGTTATGAAAGGCAATGGGCCCAATGCTAAAGCACACGCGAAACCTTTCTGTAAAGACAAAGAGCCCATCATCGTAATCTGAAATATCAAGAGACCAAATATGACTCTCCTGAAGACCAATGGCCAAACTTTTCCAGTTGAATGGGGAGGATGAACACATGCATATAGTAGCTGATACTTGTATACAAAATATCCCACTAAGAAATAAATCACACCTGCTGTCAATATTCTCGTTGACATTATTGAGTACACTATAGTTATTATTAAAATCAAAATAGGCTGGGGTAAATGTAACCCGAAGTTGAACGTTGGAGGTTTTATAAGTCTCAAATAGTCACTTGGTGTTCTGCAATGGAATATAGCTCTCACAGAATACCTTATGAGATTGCCCATTAATAAAAGTTTATAAGGAAATATACCCAAACCTTGTAGAACTATCAAATCGACATAGAATAGGGAAAGATCTCTCAATGATTTTGCTAGTTTGTATGCAATTTTAGTAGTATCACTTAATGAAGCTGTACCGGCTGTAGTGAAGACCAAAAATAAGTTAACGAAGATGTAAAAAAAGTTTTTACTTACGCTTGAGAGTTCTTCGTCACTATGGGAAGTATATCCTTGTTTCGAGGTTATCCAAACGTAAGCATGGGGCATTATCATGTTCAATATCGTGAACAAATAAGTGGGCAATAATGTGGTGACTACGTTGGCTATCAATTTGTTTCGCTTTAAGAATTCTGCAAAGGACGGCCATACCTTAGAAATAGAATTGATATTCAAAAGTTGAGCCAAGTATCCCACTGGAAATATCAACGCAACACTCAAAATACCTATCATTAAGGTTACCAAAAAAATCTTGAGGTTCCTTTCTTTTCTACTTAGACACATATTGTCCCAGATGATATCGTGAGGAGCAGGAGCCAACTCAGAAATTAAATGGTTAACCTTGGGATCCAACACTGCCTGTGCTACCATCTGTGCCTGTGAAACATTCTTCATTGTTATAAACGCAGTGGAGCTTGGGGGATAGTCCCTCCGTCTAATTTTTTTTATTTCCTTGTCAATCACATCTAGTTGATCCGTGTAGTAATTAATGGCGTCAACAGAAGGTCCAAACAAGCCAAACAAGCCTTTACGCATTTTGGGGCGTTTTGCCATCCCATCGTTCAACAAAGGGAGTAAACCGGTAGACTCTTGCAGAGTAGAATTTTCTGGCGAAGAATTAGAAGAATCCAAAAAAGGAAGACCTTGCCAATTAGAAGAATCATTGTCATTCGGCTCTGGGCTCAGTCTATTGTTTTCTCCTGTTTGTGATTCAGTATCAATATTGGTACTTTGCTCCTCGACGTCGTCTCTGAAACGAGCGCCATTCATATTTATCAGATCTCTCAAGCTTGGATGTAATCCACCAGACAACATATCATACTTATCTCTAATGTTATTAGACTCAAGATACTTGATCCAATAATACTCTGTTTTACGTTTAATTCTTTTCCTGAGCTGGAATAACTTATTAAGGTCGTTCCATTCTTTAACAATGACGACAGACAAAATCTCTCCTATCCCCAAACTCTCGATGTGTCTCTTGAGGACCTCCTCGTCTCTCAAATTGGGCGGTATACCCGATATCTTGATTGTCCTATCCGTAACTGAATTCTGTCTTCCCAAGTATTGTTGTCTCATATCAATAATGGTATTACTTTGTCTGAACAAGAAATATATAGAGACAAATGTAAATACATAAGTGAAAAGCGAGTACATCCACAAAATGTAGTAGTAATTGCGGTCATCTTTATGGGACTTGAACATGTCAAGATCACTGGCTTCTACCACATACTCTAGATCGACTTTCCCGGTAAATTTGTAACGGACAGGAGAAATGATACAGACTGCGAAAAAGAGGCAGGCTAAACATAGCTTTATGCACATTCGAAAGAACCCTAGAAACACTGCGGCATCCAAGCCGGCGTGGTCCAAAATTTGCTTTTCGTTTATCCGGATAACTATAGGGATCCACCCAAATAAAGATTTCTCAGGTAACCGAGGTAGACTCTGTCTAGACGAACCGTGGATGTAATTCGTGTTGAAATTCGCCACATATATTTTGGGGTATCTCATGCGAAGTATGGAGAATATGAAGAATGCACTTAGTCCTAATACTAGCGATAGTACTACCTGTGCCCTAGCAACTCTTGTAGCTGGCCGATAAGCATCGGGAGGCGTTATTGGCCCCGTAATATTAGAACCCACAAACTTCTCAGAAACTTCAATGACCATCAAATCTTGCTCTACGGGTGAAAATATTATTCCGTGTTTGATATCAAGTTCCCTTGTCGTTCCGTGGCCTTATTCTTCGTGCTTTTGACCAAATGCACACTATACTGCTGTAAGATATCATCTATAAATATTGCAAGTTCATGTTCAGGAACACACGACCTTGGCGATTACTTATCGATGGTTTTGAAGGACATATTGAACTTTAGGTGAGCAACAGATGCAACAACACAGTGACTAAAGGGTTTTGCGCTTCAAAAGATTCTACGAGACACATCAGCTTGAAAAGCATATTCATTGCTGCTTGTGACAATATACCACTCAAACTATTGTGCAATTAATTGCGATTAATTGACCATCGATTTAATGTTGATGATCCAAGTGACGGTACAACGGAATGAATAATACGTATTTATACATCAAGAAATTTATTGATAGAGAGATAAACAGGCTTAATGAGCCGTTGAAGGCAGATCGAGATTTTAAAGAGGTCTTGAAACGCGTTGAATCAAATGGGTACGAGGTTAGCGACAAGCAAGTACGACAGGCGCTAGCACATGTAAATACACTTATTAAAAGACACGGAAGAAACGTGTTTGCAAAGCAGGTCGTTAATCAGATAGTACAACAGGTTGTGAAAGTTGAAGAGTACAAACTACAGGCTGTTAATAGAAAGCTTCTTCAGCTTGAACAGATTGTCAGTCCCGTGTTGATACCGGATTTTGATAGAATAGGCAACGCCAGAAATAAGATTGTCGCACTAGGACATATTGTGGACGAGCTACCTGAAGAAAGGTATCTTTTTGTTAGGCAAGAGAGCTCTCTGGCAAGACAGATAGATGAAAAAGATAAGCCGAAAAATGTTGATGGCTCTGCAGACGAAAGCGAAGACGAAGAGAACGTGTTTCATGAGACTCTTATCATGAGCGATGACGAATTTGTCCCCGATGCAACTTCAAAGAAACAGCTAATGCGACATGTGGAACGCCAGGTTGAACAGGAGCTTTACCTGGGCGACCATGAACAAACCCTTAAAAAATACGGCAAGGTGAGGCAAGATTTGATAGCGATACATAAGGAACTACAGTACAAATGTGCAAAGCTAGACTACCTTTGCGGGTTGCGAAACAAGCTAGTACAAAACCTAGGCGTGGCCAGCATTGCCCAGCCTCAAAGAAAAACACAAAACGGTACGCTGGACGAACCCGTGGATAGCGATGAGGACTTCGACATAGAGCAATGGGCCATACAGCCGGTGCCGGTGGCCGACCAAACCACCAGCAACATCGCTGCCGAAATAAACAAATTCAAGATTCTAGTTGAGAAAATAGCCCTCAAGTTAGGCCTGCGGAACTTGCTGCAGGCTCATCGCTCCGCCAATGCACAACTCTACAACGATATACATCTCTCTGATGCTAAAGATTTTTAATTAATAAACATTACACACGTTGTATCTAATGTACTTAATCGAACAAACCGAGACCCATGTCGTCATCGGACTCCTCTTTAGCTTCCTCCTCCTTCTTCTCTTCGGCAGCAGCCTCTTGACCTGGGGCGGCAGCGGCGGCACCACCAGCAGCAGCACCGGCACTTGGAACAGAAGCCAACTTACCGTTACCCTCTTGGATCAACTCGTTGATGTCCTTACCTTCCAACTCCTTCAACAAGTTGTTCAATCTGGTTTGGTCAACTTCGGATCCAACAGTCTCCAACAAACCGCTGATGTCGGCAGCAGTTGGGGCTTCGTTACCACCCTGGACTAACAATAAGTAAGCAGCTAAGTATTTCATTATAGAATAATCAGTTTAAGCTTTACTAGCGGACTATTCTTTGTTCACTATTAACAGTAGATGTCTTTAAATTTTCACCTACTTTTTGAAAAAAAGATCTGCTCGCCCACTGCTACACGGGTGCTCTAAGTATATATCAGCATACATACGCGTAAACATCAGTCTACTCTTTCAGTAATCCCTAGTCCAGACCGTGCGTATATATCAGCATTTCTAAAAAAGCAGTCACATTCTACCTGCTTAATAGGGAAGTAAAACTCGTCACAAAATGAAAATTAAAATTGTACAAAATTGAGGGTACTGTATATAGGTTTTTCTTTCACCGTCCCAGCACTCGTCCTCTACCGTTAGTTACTAGTACATAGAGTTTTTTTCACGAAGATTTTCATAGTGGACATATTGATTTAAATCACACGTAAAACTATTGAACAATATGGTTGAAGCAGGTATGTGATCTTCAAAGAGCTTAGAAGAATAGGCAGTGGGCCAGTTGCCATATGTTGGATACATTAATGAGAGGAAGTGAAAATTTTGATGTACATGCGAGAACTACTACGATGATGTTGTTGGAGAAGGTAACTATACTAGATGAAGAACTAGACTGTATGAGTTAGACACTAGCTTATAGTCCCGTTTGGTATTGGATTTGTCTGGTGGTCAGTGAATTCATGAAGCAAGTGAACGGTGAGCCAGGAGAATTCAGTGGAAGCGACCTCATATGTATTGAAAAGTTTTAGGTAGCATAGCGGTCCAAATCGTATCAGCAGCAACTGGGCTCTTTCCCTCCTATATATTCAGCAATGTAAGATACTAACATTTATAGGTGACAAGAAGAAGAGAGTTTTCAAGACCTTCTCCTACAGAGGTGTCGACTTGAAGGACTTGTTGGAAATGCCAACTGAAGAATTCACTAAATTGTGTGGTGCTAGAGTCAGAAGAAGATTCTCCAGAGGTTTGGGTGCCAAGCCAATGGGTTTGATCAACAAGTTGAGAGCTGCTAAGTTAGCTGCTGAGCCTAACGAAAAGCCAGCTATCGTTAAGACCCATTTGAGAAACATGATCATCGTTCCAGAGATGATCGGTTCTGTCATTGGCGTTTACAACGGTAAGGTTTTCAACACCGTAGAGATCAAGCCAGAGATGGTTGGTCACTACTTGGGTGAGTTCTCTATCACCTACACTCCAGTCAGACACGGTAGAGCTGGTAACGCTTCCTCTAGATTCATCCCATTGCGTTAATCTATTTTGACCTTTATGTAACTTTTATAGTGCTAATCCATGGTAATTGTATTTTAAATTGGCTGGCGGCATTTTTCGTAGAGTTCCTTGCTCTCTATTGGTTTTCACGTAAGGTCTACTTTCAGAGTTGAAAAATGATTCTTTAGTATAAAACAATTATTATATAGAACAAAGCAAGCCGATAAGTAAATATCTTGCTTCTAGTTGAAGGATATGACTGACAATGTCACGCCCTTGAAAGATGTAACTTTTGGTGCCATATCAGGAATACTATCCAAAGTGGTTGAATATCCTTTCGATACTGTCAAGGTTCGGCTACAGGCAAATCCTGAAACTAAGTCTACCTGGGACGTGATATGCACAGCTTACAAGAATGAGGGAATTGTGAAAGGGTTTTACCAAGGTATCAAGGCACCGATGGCCGGAGCTTGCGTCGAAAATGCTACCCTTTTTTTTGTCTATGGTTTAAGCTCATCAGCATTGAAAACAGTTTTCTATCCAGAGAAGTCAAAGAACCCCGATATGACAAATCCATTGTGGATTTCTTGCCTATCCGGTGGTGCCTCTGGGTTTGCTGCCTCCTTTTTCTTAACACCATTAGAATTGGTCAAGTGTAAATTGCAAGTTGCAAATGTCAAAAACAGAGCTGAATCTGCTAGACTTTATACCGCAACAATTAAGTATATAATACAGCATGATGGTGTTTTTGGTCTCTGGAATGGTTTGTCAGCCACTCTTTTGAGAGAGATAGGCGGAACTGCCGTTTGGTTTGGTGCCTACGAGTTTATGAACAGCTCCTTTCGTGCACAGAATGAGTCAAAGAAGCTAACTGATCTACAACTTATTGCCAGCGGTGCTATGGCTGGTATATGTTTCCATGTGTCGTTTTTCCCAGCTGACACAGTCAAGTCTAATATTCAGACACTAGATATTTTACATGGTGGAGAGAAAAGTGTCAACTCATTTCAGGTAGCCAAAATTCTTTTTTCAAGACCAGGAAGCATCCGTAACTTTTATAGAGGACTCCCCATCACCTTAGCAAGAGCTATACCGTCAAATGCGATTATTTTTTATACATATGAACTCTTGAAAAGAAACTTTTAAAGAAATATAGAGAATATATTATAGATCGATGTGACTTGCAGCATAGAGATCATCGACATTTAACAAGTCGCTGCCAATGCGCCACAAAGATTCCAATTGATTCCTTCTCACTTTCAAGGGCCAGTTTACGCCTTCCCATATACGGGTTTTTAAGCCATAGGAGTGTGCAGCATCCAAGTAGCTTTTAACTACGCTCTCCTGCTCGGCCGATAAGCCCTCTCGGGCACTCTTCTCATAACTCTCATCGCCAAGCATATCCCTTAGAGACCCGCTGGCAACTACTGATAACCTTTTGAACTTCTCCAAGTCCTTCCGCTTCGAACTAGAATTGAATTGTACCAATGGAGCATCTACGAAAACGAAGCTCTGTTCCTCGTTCTCAATCATATCCCAAGGTATATTCCCGCTCAACGTGACAATTACTGGGCCAGGAACGTACTTGTTGTTAGTCCTATCGAAGTATGCAAGGTATCCCGCGTCCTTGAAGCGCTTGAGATGGGGCTTAAGTGCATTGTATGTTGCGCGTGGATCAGTCTTAATATCCAACCAAAAGTATAGCGGTGTCTCAGGAGAGTTGTAAAACACGCTATTCTTGCTCTCATGCCACGAGTGTACAATCTTTCCATCCCTCTGCACATATTCTGGATTTGCATACGATAAAAGGTCGAAGAGAGGATCGAGATAAAGGTTGTTGAGTGTGTCTTGAGGCTTCAAGTAGATTTGATTATGGCCCACGTAGACCTCCCCGCTGGAGAACTTGAAACCCGGGTGTCTGCTACCAATACCCTTCCCATAAGTGCTTGTGGTTTCTGTTCTCTCTACCTTGTATTCTTTTTCGAAGTACCAAACATCTGCTTCCACACTTTGACACCCAGCCCGCAAGGCATCAAACAATGGTTCTTTTCTCCAATAGTCGTTGTGTGAGTGAAGTGGTTTGACTGTAATGTCTCTCGTAAGCGCCTCGCTGGTTATTACGTCTCCCGAAACTCTGCCTGCTGCCCCTATGTATGGGGTGTTGTACGAATTCGCCACTAGCGGTCTGAATATGCTTAACATAGTTATCTATGGTTCTGCGT
Source organism: Millerozyma farinosa (assembly GCA_002196765.1). Classification (NCBI taxonomy): domain Eukaryota; kingdom Fungi; phylum Ascomycota; class Pichiomycetes; order Serinales; family Debaryomycetaceae; genus Millerozyma; species Millerozyma farinosa. The sequence goes on from NBND01000003.1 coordinate 994,205, forward strand.
CTTTTGGTAACAAACTTTGAATTTAGTAAATATATTTCTTAGGATGATATTGCAACCCTTTTTAACACTGCTTGATTCTAATGTTTCTCGTCCTTCATGTAGGTTATTCCCTAGGAGCGAATAAAGTAGTATTCACAATACAAACGATTATAAGAATAGGTTTATATAATAAAGCCTCGTGGGCCGCACTTGCTCTCGCCGAATTTTCGGCGAGAAGTCTACACATAGAAATATACCGGTATTATAAGCACTACAAAATCCCCCGAGGTTATACACATCTAAGCATAAATATATATTCTACCGCTGGTGTTCAGAGGAGATCTAAGAATCTAATATGGTGTAATTTTTGAAGAGTAAGTCTTGGTCGTAAAGCCCAGTACTAAGAGACGACAAACAAATTACACAAAAGCTACCCCACAAAATGCCCCCACGGGACAAGCAAGAGAAATTCAGAGTCCAGGGGACACTAGTATTGTCATGGGAATAACAAAGATTTTACGCAGCTTAGCTTGAACCTCTTTAGCACCGAAATTTTGTCGAGCGAGGCCCGGAAATTGTAGAAAGTGAGACAAAGGTGGAGATGGAATTATACCGAGGGTCTGGCGGACTTTCTCAACTTCACAAGCCTCAATAATTGCATCAACCGAACACTTCCAGACAAAAGTTCCTCTTTGAAGTAGAACAAAAACGCAGCCGTGCTGATCGATTGTACAAGCTTCACGCTCAAGCCGCGGTACAACCCCTCTATGCCCTCTTCTTTGATGATTTTCTGAATTTCCTTGACCATGGATGGGTTGGTTTGCAAAGCACCAGTGTCCTTGGTTCGTTTTTCGCGTATGTGCATACGAGACTTAAGGGTTATGTAGGGATATGTTAAGGATGTTGATATCAACTTTCCAAAGGCGCCGATGAAAAATGCATTGACAGCTGTAAAGGATTTCTTGCCTTTGCGGGCTACTATCGCATTCTTGAGCTGCTCAAAGACAGTGTACTGGATAATTGGGTTGATTACCAAAACCAAGGCAGGAAGGACACCAGCAAAGAGCGCTGGGAAGCCATCTTTCTGCACAATTTCAAAAAGCTTTTTGAACGTGGAGTTAGTGACGGGGCCAGTGCCATCCTTTTTCGCCGTCATGATACGGGTGTTCGCAACCCAGAATGGGTTGGTTCCCACAGATGTGATCGCTCCAGCAACTGCCCCGGTTACAATCGACTGCCACGTCGACAATCCCTTTCCTCGGCGCAGCGTGGAAGCATTGGCCTTCAAGAACACGTTCGATGTCAACTCATAGAAGTAATAGTACACAAAGTTGGTCAAAGTAATGCCGTACAAGGCGCTTTCCAAACCAGCGTACAAGCCTAGCACGCCTTTTTCTCTAATCATCTCCTGCGCAGCCTGCCAACTAGATGATTTCGTTATGTAGCCAATAATCTTTTTGTGGAGCACCTTCACCTCTTCGGCCTTCAATTCCTTGTCCTTCTCCTCTGTACCTTCCTCCTGGGCCTTTTCATCCTTCTTCTTCTGCGTGGTTTGTGCCAACGTTGACAAAGTCACTAGTGGATACGTGACAATCATTGATAATGCTCCTCCTCCTGCTCCAGCAAGAGCATGAGCTAGCTCTTCTATGTCTGACATATTTGAAAGGCTTCACAAGTAAAAAATGTTTATACGACTTTGGCTTTGCTAAGCAGATGTTAAATCTACTTTTTTCCCTTATTTATCTTTCACGTATATTGACCACTTAAGACGTCTTGCGTTTAACACGGGGAAACCATAATATGGGGATAGTGCTATGTTCGAATATTATATCATATTATACCCTTTTAGGAAGTCTGTATAATGCAGTTTTGTGTAATGTAATACTAGGAGTCTTCTGTCACAGGTCTAAAAGACTGGGATATCAAACAGTACTCCAGACAGAGAAGTACGTTGCATTAGGGGAGAAGCATGAGCGGGATAGAGACGAGGAAAGGACTTATAACCAAACTTGGTATACTTGGAAGTGTAGCTATTGCATTAGTTGTGGTGGGCAAGAAGCACATTGCTGCTCGTAAGGGACTCAGACATAAGAAAGAGAGCGATGCGTTAGTTGGTGTTGAAGATAGTTTTGATAGGGAGGCCTTGAAGCCGGGCGTTCCAGATGAACCCAGCAAATATGAGAGAGAGAGCCGATTTGTTGGGGCCGGTTCATCTTATTCTAGCAGACGGCCTGGCGACAGACTTTCTATGTGGAGTGTATTTGGCTTCGGTAAGTAATGATAGGAATAAAGCACACGAGAGTGAATACCGTTTATTGGTGCCGATGATGTTTGTAAATACTAAGGATTAAAAATATTATGTTGGAAAAGTAAGATTAACATGTATATAGTAATGACATGAAGAAGTAGAGGTATAGTACAATTAGTATTAAACGGTAATTAAGACACATTTCTCGACAAATCATCAAACGCTAGCTCGTACATGACGTTGGATTTGAGGTATTCTGATAAGCACCACTCGCCCAAGAAATTTTCTTGAAGCTCTTTCAAGATGGTAACCACTATTCTTTTGATTTCATCGTCGTAATGGAAAAGGTTTATGAAAATAATTTCTATACCTTTATTCTTGTCGAATATCGTAAGCCCACCTCCATGGGAAGAGGAGGACTGTAAGCTGAGGGAAGAACTTGGTGGGATCAAGTACGTAGCAAGTAACAAGTTCTCCAAACTCTTTCCACTGACTAAATATTGAAGAATACCACGCCATACTTTTTTCTCCTCCTCTATATTTGACATACTAGACAAACTCTGCATGTGGTGCTGCAAATCGATCACAGCATTTAATTCATTTGCCAAGTTGGATAACAGTAAGGAATAAGAAAATATGCCGTTGTATAGTAGGTCTTGAAATTTGTTACCTATAGTTTGGTAGCACGTCATTTCAAGAAGTTTGTTCGTATCACTATTCCAATAGTATCCTACTCCACTAAGCAAAAGATTAACCTTCAGTTTAGTAGTCTCATTCTTATTATCAATGAAATTTTTCAGACTCAACATTATCCTGATGATTTCATTGATATGTCTTCTGAATATTAACTGGATCGTACTCAAATCATCGTTATAGGTGTAAAGAGACAACTGCAAGTTAGAAAGAAACTTTGCATCCTCTGAGATGATGGAGTTCTTGAATATATGGCCATGAGCTTCCTTTTCAGTGTAGCAGTATTCTTTTGAGAGAAATATCTCATTACTGTCCAAGTCATACATCAAATCCCATAATTTTTCATTGTGTTTGAAGAACGGATTTATAGTCCCTGCTATGTAATGGTCACATCTTTCCAAGTAATCGATCTTGGACACGTCGATTATAGGGAAGACATTATAGTTCGATAAGATATTACATAATATGCCGCCACCAGTTATAATTTTTAGGATTAAGAAAACAGTGTCGATAATGTATCCCGCAGAATTCTCATAGCTCAAAATCACTATCTTTTTCCCCGTCAATACGGCATTAATAAGTATTATAATGGGTGGAGTCTGTAAACCGTAGATTGTGAGTTCCTCGTGATATAGTTTAGTTGCAAGAGAAGCCTCGAGCAAATTTATCAAGTTGGCCTTTAAGTTGATATCCGTTGGATTGAGGTAGTCCCCGATTGTATCTGGTAAGCTTATCATTGGCACTTTGACAGGGAGGCTCATTCCACAAAATTGGACCACGGAGTTGAAGCTCAAGTCTTTCCGAATGAAAAGGTCCTTATTTTCATCGCCTTTTATCTCAAGTAGCCTTTTCCTGAACTTCTTGTCGCCGTATATTTTTTCGTTTATAAAAAGGTCGAGCACTGAAGTCACTAGAAGCTTTTTCGACATCGAAATATCATAACCAGTGTCAAAATTCTTGGAGTTTATCGAGTGATAGAGCTCCTGTAAACACGTAGCATCATTGCTATGGAAGTATTTCTCCAAACAAATCGTCATTAACGGTCTAAAGCTCTTGAAAAACAGGAGTCTGGTAATTATTGACAAGGACTTTATTTGGGACCCCCGTCGGTAAACATCATCCTTCAGGTTGAACACGATAGTGTATAAATAGTATAACTCCTCTTCATACTCCTTATCTTCCCTCATGTAACAAAACTCCCCGCTTTTGGCATCCTTAAATAACAAAAACAACGTATAATCATCCTCTCGTTTATGTATCTGGTCAGGTATCATCGTTTCTGGTAAGAAAGGTAGATTTTTCAATTCTGAAGAGCTAGGAAACATATCAATCAAGGAGGGCCCCCAGTCAATATGGAACTCAGCTGTGATAATATACTCTATGTTCTTCATGTTGTGTTTATTATTTCACACTTCACGGCTGAACTCGTTAAAGCGTTTGGCAAGTTTAATCGCAGTAGTTAACCATATCGCGTATCCTCGAAAATCTTACAATTGGTTATAAACGGAAATTACATTATAATTTTACAATCCCTAAGTATACAACTAGAAGCCTAACCAAATAATATATACTTATAGATGAAGCTTTAGGGTAAAAGGTTCTCTTACACGCCGAAAACTTTTTTAGCAGAAGAAAAAAACACGCATTAAAGTAAATGAAGGCTGGACAAAATACGAGACGATAATGACCTAGTTTTCAAAGTAGTCAGCCATCTCTTGGTCCAATTGCTCGACAGTCTTCTTAGCCTTCTTAGCGGGTTTCTTTTTTTGTTGCTGAGGCTTAGCCTTGGGCTTGCTTCTCAAATTAGCTTTGGTTTGGGCCTTGACAGCTAACACCTTAGGGTTCGCAACCTTGTTGGGAGCGATTCTAGAAGTCAAAGGCTTCTTGGTTGGGTCGATGATCAACTCTAATTTCAATTTTGAGCTGCCCCCGTCGATAGGCGCGCCATTATATTTCTCTACAGCCAAGGTGGCAGACTTGTTAGTCTTGAAAATAATAGTAGCTATGCCCTTAAAGTGGCCCCTTTCGTTGTACGACAAAGCGACGTTTTGCACGCCTCCGACCTGGGATTGAAAGAAATCCTGTAGTAGAATGTTAGTCATCAAGTCATGCAGATCATAAGTATTGTAAGAGTTCGTAATTGGTTTGCTTGTGGATAAACTCCTTCATATATGCCAAAGCAGCGCTGATGTGGAGAGCAGGTGGAGTACAGCTGCTAAAAAGACCTCTGGTAATTTCACAATTCTCCCTTTTTGTTCACCATGGCGTCCACATAGTCCCAGTTACTAAGAATATTGTTAAAACTACCAGGGCATGATTAAGGCCAAGATGTCCACACCAAGTATTAACAGAGCGGTCCGAAGCCATTAAACGTGCTAAAAACATGAAAGTCAAAATCAGTTTGCCCCAAGTGTCGCAAATATTCACTGTATTTTAGAAACCTTGAAAACGGTACAGAACGGGGTCCTCTTCCTGAAAGTGAACACGCGCTCACCTCAACAAACAAGCCAAAATAGCCAGAAGCCTTTCATCAATGCAAGCTGTAATATCACCGCTGCAACAGTTTCTGTAGTGAGCAAGGTCAACCATGGCCAGCATGGTAATGCGAATCAATCATTGGGCAAACGTGACGGTTTCGATAGCATGCTCATATAGTACCGGCCGCCGCCAAAGCTATGTAAAGCATTCTGAGCCACCCAAGAACAGAATAGCTCATAAACCAGAAAGCATGAGGAGTCGATCTTGAGAAAAGTATGACTAGAGAAAACTTAGCGCTATGTCACCACCAGCTCATATCCAATCCAACTCAGCACACCACAAGACAAATCCGGAGACCCAGACACACTATCCAGAGTGTGACTGGTAAGCATCCAAAAAGAACCCCACAAAACAAAGAAATAAAAAAATGCTATCATATCATCTAAAAACCTCTATTTTTCAAACATACCTTTATAGCGTCCATTTTGATGTCCTTTGGCAATCCGTAAACTACGACTTTAGTAGCATACATCATGCTAGCAGCAGCATTCGAAGTAGCGGTTACTGCAGGTTTGGCCTTCTTAAAAGAAACGATAGGCTTCTTGTTAACAGCACCAACCTTCTTCCCTACTTTCCCAGTGTTACCACGAGTAGATCTCTTGGTCTTGAAAGATTTCCTCGAGTTGGAGATAATATCGTCCAATGACTTATCTAAAGCGGACATTATTGCTAGATTGATTTATACTTGACACTAGGGACTATTCTTAGTTGAGTGCAACTAAAACAAGCGTTAAATTGACAATCCTTTTTCACGACGAAGTTGACTGGATATATTGAGGGCGAAAAAACTCGTGTTCTTACATTTACGCTTGTCGTTCTGATGTTTACTCGTCCTTAATATTCCCCTTTTGGGCGAGTTCCAAGCCTTCTTTAACACTGCTATCCACGTCCCCTAGTCTTGGTACCTGGATGGACCTTGCTGTTCTTTATAGGAGTAAAGATATATAGAATAGTTGGTATCTGTAGGTCTAGTAATGTAATATTTTGCTAGCGATACCAGTGTAATTGTCGAATAAAGATTACTAGGTGGATAGTTTGCGAAATCTTCCTAAATCTATCAATTTTGCAATTATTAGATACCACCTCAGGATATAAAATCAGTTTACATCGTATACTGCAATACTAGACATTGGAACCCACAGAGTTCCAGAGTTCACAGCAGACATTTCTTTAACTACAGTAAAATTAGTTATACAATACAGTAACATTCATCAAATTTAAATACACGAAGAACTAAAATGCACATCAAGCTTCTGCTGGAAGTAACACCAGCGAAAAGCTCTTGATGAAGTAATTAAAGCAACTCTAAATTAATATGTAAACCATACACTCATCATGAACGGTACACCTGTTTGATTTTCCATGTGTGAGAAACCACAAGACATATCGAGGTGACTGTGTGACCTGGATATGCTCGAAAGGAAAATAAGAGACGAATACAATAAGCGCCCTTCAAACGGGAAGCCGATAAAGTAGGCCCTGGGCATGAGCATAAAAAGAACAAGTGAAATTTCTTGAACAGAAATCTATTAACTCTTTTTTGACAATCAAATTTAAATCAATTCAACAACGATACACCAACGCCAGATGAAATATAAGAGAGTATGAACGTCATACTTGGGAAAACGATTAGTGGTGTTACCAGTCAGACACATTCTATTGAAAACCTCATCATTGGAAACCAAACAAAAAAATTAAAGGGGGAAAATAAAGGATCAAGGATTTGGTGTTGTATAGCATTCCTCCTCCATATAAGAAATAAAAGGGATTAATCATACTCAGACTTGACGTCAGGCTCCTGGTTCTCAGCTGCACCCAGACATGCTCCCGTCTCGATATGCGTCTCGAGCCATACTGCATTATTCTCAAAATACTGGAAGCAGCCCGCACAACGCCCATTGGTGTAGCTTCTTTCAGCAGACCTTGTTCCTGGAGGGTAAATGAAATGCAACGCCTTGAGATGGGTTTTGTACGTGTCCCTTCTAGAGAAACCGCCGCTGGGATGGCACTTTGTAACGCTAGAACCATTCTTCGGTTCTGCGTAGAAAGGGCACTTGAACGCTTTCGAGGCGCTGTGTTTCTTCAAATGTCTCGTCAAGTAGCCCTTAACCTTGAATCTTGCATGACAGTGTTTGCATTCAAACCTTGCCACTTCGTTTAGCTTTGCTCTTTTGGGCATAACCTCTGGTGACATGTAATTTTGAAATTGATTTTCAAATTTGAAACGACTGCCTAACAGAGAACCACTATGAGGCATGGTCGGGCCACTGGTATTCTGGGATGGAACTAAGGCTTGGTCATTGGCGAAATCCTCGTTTTGGCTATGATTCTGGAAATGAAGATTTTCAAACATTTGAACAGCGTAAGCATGGCTTTCCGCTTCAGAAATAGATATGTTTGATCTAGATGAGTTAATGGGGACAAGGGAATCTTGTTGATATGGATATAATACATGGGGCAGCAGCAGAGGAATCAGAGAAAACAGCAGCGAAAGCAGAGGAGCGGAAGAGTCCAGCTCGGTGATCGATGGCGCTCCGTGATATGCAGCAAGCGAAACTTCAGATGTGGCCGTGGGCCTGTATCCTCTGCTCTTTGGACCAGCTACGTTAATGGCACCCACGCCCTTGCTGAAGCTAGCGCCAAATTGAACCTTAGGGCAGTCTTTCACCCAATCGTTAAACAACTGATCAACCTCAGCCAAAGAGATGTGGTCGTCCATACGTTTCCTGTCGTGCAGAGCTTTGGGCTCGTCATCTGTCAAGCTTAGTTGATCTTCGTTGACCGATCCAAGAGCACCTGCTCCCGAATACGACGACAAAGATATCAAAGAGGGAGTAGACAACGTGTTTTCGTTTGCCGATGCATCCCTGGTAGCCTCGAAGCGACGTTTCCTCAGCTGTTTCACCCTGGCGTGCATGTCCTCATGAGGACTAGTTTGTGATACCACTGAATCGAAGTCCAGCCTCGCTGCATGGATGACTGGCTCTGCAAACCCCATGAACAGCTCGAAATCATCCACGCTATGCTTCTCAGCACTGTCGTCCATCTTAAATGGGTGAGAAAAGGAACCACTAGCAGCCTCCAGAGGGCTGTAGTCACTGTAGCTCAACCCCAGAGGAACCCCGGCATCATTGAAGAGCTCCAAGTCATCTGCAGCGCATGCCACAGCGTGCCTACTCCAAAGCTGCCTGTTATACTGGCGCTCGGAGGCAGAGGGGAAGAGACTCTTTCTGGCCCAGGCAATACGGGTCAAAAATGCATATACGCCGACCTTCAACTTGAGAAGGTTCTTGTCGAGCCACTTAGGGCTCTCATGGACCAACCCCACAGAAAGCATCGTATTGCTTGTGGTATGTCACCTAGGATTTTGTTTGATGCTGCTCGTGTTCTCCGCTTAGCAGCACACTGTACCCAGTTTAACAGCGCTATCTCCGAAGGGAAGAATTTCGTTCTAATGCTTCGCGAGCCTGAGTACCAAAGGTCCAACAGCCAGTCGCTGTTCTAATGACCTAGCACCTGGAGCCCACCAAGCTCACCTGTGTCGCCCACACTGGATGTCTAGCAAAGCTCCTGCTAGCTACAGGGCGTGGTATCCGTGGCTAATTGCCAAACCGATCCGCACCCAGTGACCGTGCGCTTTGTCCGAGCGCTCGGTCCCAACCTTATTCCAATGTCACGGCCCCACAAGCCTAAACACTAGCAAATTTTTCGCTTCAACCTATGGGATCGACGAACGACTTTTGTATCCTAAGTCGTTTTTCTATCCCAACTTCCAGCACCTTATTGTATCTGGTACTGCGTGTTTCTGTTGGTTATCAACTGATCGACCAAAATGTGCTAATTCTCTGCAAAAACTTGTTGCGATATACGTCTAGCAATACTATGGCCTGTATTGCTCAACTTCCCAATTATCCTCTGGCTAGTTTGTATAAATATCATTTTCATCCATCGTCGCTATCTCTGCACTACTGTGTACTAGGCTATCAATTCACCAATGAAACTTATCCAATGAGAAGCCACAGTGTAATCTACGAAACTGACCATTGCGGCAATTTCGCACGATATTGTCAGCATATGCTCTGCGCAGAGGGAGAAGCTCTAAGTCGGACTATAAGCTGCGGTGTGGAGACAACAATGCAGGCTGGTGCAGTCGCAGAGACAGTATATATGTTTGGCGAGGCCAGAGGGGTGCTTGGGACACTGGCGATGGGGGAAAAGGCGCCTTCCCAGCGTTGACAGCGAAGCGGCCGTGTGGCATCAAACGTGTCCTACTACAGGCGTATAGTGGACTGTTGCTGATAAGCGGGGCGCGTCGAGTCAGCTTATGGGAGAAGTCATGCTATCACAGACAGCACACAGGCTGCCGTGGTGGAATTACAACATGGAAACATCACGATTTGAGCACCCTGCAAACTGTAAAGCCATACACTGCAAAGAATCCGATTAAAGCCGTCAGTAGCCTAGCTTATCTCGCAAGCGGCCCGATGGGGGTCCGCGGGTGAAGGGTTGTATCACGTGATACTCTGTCACGATGCACACGACGGCTTCAGGAGGCTGCACGCTGCCGGCGGACTTTGGCGGAGGTACGGTTTGGGGGGTCGCGTGACAGCACCGGGCTAGACCAGTGAGCGGCTGGCAGTCGAGGACTGGCACCAGCACGTGCAATACACGTGCAATACACTGGAGGCTCGACTGCCGTATATGGAAAGAAGTGACGGCCACATAGGCGACAGATTGGAAGGCTGGTTGCCAGATCTGCGCACTGCTTGAATCGGGATAGAAAAACAATCAGGAGAATTTTTAAACACCACACACTAGAGGGGTAAAGAGCAGGCCTTGGGGAGAGCAGACGGCCATAAAGAGCTAAGACAGAAGCGCAGGTGCTAAGGAGTATATTCGCAGATATAGAGCACGACAGGCATTGAGAACGACGGCGAACATGGCAGAGAAGTATCAGGCGGATTTCCCCAATTCCCAGTACTTGGCGCCCATGAACGAGGCCCACAACACTAACCGACTGATGCAACTCGATCGGTTACCAACGTTGGGGGAGATTCTCGGGAACAAGACAAAGTCGCCGGTCAGCCTCTACGACTTCTATGGATACATGAGAGATGTAGAACACAACGTGGAATACTTGGATTTCTGGCTCGACTTGGTCAGCCATTTGAACTTGTGTAAACACTACGTTCAGGGCCTTCGGGAGAGCATTATTAGGTACTCATACAACGAAAACAGGCAGTCGGTGCCTATTCTGGAACGGTCGAAGACAAAATCTGTGTCGTCGTCCGTTTTACTCGAGCTCATCCTAAACGACAACTTTCTCGAGGACACCGACTCGAGGCGGCTCTCTCAGTTTTTACGCGGTGATTTGGAGGTCAACCCCAAGCTTTCAGATTTGATCAACCAGTACGAAACCACCAACCAGAACAGGAACTCGGCTTTGAATCAGCAGAACCAGCCGTCTCTGCCAGACTTGAGCATACACCCGCCTACTACGCCTAATCTCTCTGACGTGTCTCGCAGCTCCGGGAAAAGAGTGTCTTCTCAAAGCAGGCTTTTAGAGGATACTTCCGTTGTAGAAAATCAATTGGAGTTATCTGCTGAGGACAAGGAGACATTGACGAAGCCAAAATACATTCCATTGTCTGATGGAGGACCATTCGACCGCAAGAGGATGTCTTCTATCAGCCCATCCGTCATCGAAAAGCTCATTCGTAACACGCCCAATGGCTCCGAGACAAACTCGTTCGTTACCAGAGACAAATTAAAAGAATCTTCGCAAAATTTACTTCTCAAGTACTTCGTTGAGGACGCAGAGAAAAACTTGTCATTGCCAGATAACATAAACAATCATGTTATTAAGGCTATCGAGGTGGATGGTCGTGATGATCCTGATGTGTTTAATCACGTAAAAATATTCGTTTTCAACAGACTTGAGAACCAGTATCTTCCCACTTTCTTGAATATAGTGGCTATAAAAAACATCAACCGGATAAACCAAAATCCTTTCTTGTCTTTTGCAAGAGTCGTCTTAGGATTTTTCTTATTACTTATCGCATTCTGGATCGCATACATTTTCATCTTTTTGAATTACAAAAAAGGTCATCGCTTATACATCATAATACCGTTTTTCTTGTCAGGTTATTGTCTCATCTCATCTATGTACCTTATCGATCCAGTTCTTGCTTGGTTAGGATACAATCAATCATTTACACCAGGCCGTTGGTTTGTTAAAGTCGAAGAACAATTCATTTATAGACTCTTGGTCAAAAGAAGTTTATGGGTCATGTTGTTGATACTATTATTCACAGCATGCTTTACAATTTTATTCAGTTTGGTTCCTGGTTACAGATTGTAAATAATATCGACACGTCTTCATTTTAATATAATTGATCTATTAGTATCTGTTCCATAATTCAATGCTTTTCTACGGATAATAGAAACTCGAACTACATGCCTTCAAATGGTGATAAAAAAATTATGTCAAAGCAATATACACAAATGTAGTATTAAAGGGAGATAAGTTAGCTAAATTACTTAGTTATCCTTCAACAAAGCATCTCTCTTCTCAGAGATTCTTTGTTGTCTTCTGTCACGGGCAGCTCTGTTTCTCAATCTTCTAGCCTCAGCCTCGTCCTTCAATGCCTTTTCACGCAAAGCTTCAGCCTTGGCTTGGATGATGTGCTCAACTAAAGATCTCTTGTGCTTGAAGGTGTTACCTTTGGCGGCCTTGTATAAGGAGTGGTACAAGTGCTTGTCAATCTTACCAGCATCTCTGTACTTGGCCAACAATCTTCTCAAGACTCTCAATCTTCTCATCCACAAGACTTGAGATGGCATACGAGCGTCCTTAGTACCCTTTCTCTTACCGTAACCCATGTGTCTACCTAATCTCTTGGACTCTTGCAAAGCTCTAGCTCTGGCTCTGGAGTGCACAACAGTTGGCTTCTTGACAATGGTACCATTTCTGTATAATTTTCTGATTGCTTGACGAGAGTTGGCGTTGGCGATCTCGTTGACTTCATTAGGGTCCAACCAGATCTTTCTCTTACCGACACCAACAACGCTAGCAGCAAGCCTCTTTTGAGTTCTGAGATTAGCCCTGATATATGTTAGTAAATGTACTTTGCGAAACAATAATTTCCCTGCTGTATTGAGCATCGCTTTCAATGATTGGTGTACATTTCTGGAAATCCTTAGTGGGAGTGTTGGAGCGAGACTCTTGATCCGAGCCTGCAGAAACAAGTTGAGCCTGAAGCCTTAAAACCAAGGCTACACTCCACCCGTGCTCACAGGAAATCCATAGAAATACCCCAAACCAAAGCTAGAGAATACAGAGAGTATTTTCAAAGCATCATATCACGAAAGCAAATTCAAGTCGAGCAAACAGGCCTTGTCAACGATTCTTTCCCATTCAGACACCAAACACAATCATGTCTTCAACATGGCAGGCAAGGAGCTCATTAACTCTCCTCATGCCCAGAAAACCTGCTGGTAGACCATTGTCTGAACTTAACTTATATTGCCATCCCTGAATACTCGGCCTTCGACCCAGGTAGTAGGAAATTAAATCTCACAGAAACCCCCTAGTCGATCTGGCATTCTGGAGCCTCTGCTTTGAAATATGAAGCTGTAGTTCACATTTAAATTGCACTTACATTTTAATCCTTGTCCACAGTCAATAAAGTATGTGAATGAAAATTTTATTAAAGACCGTACTTTTGATACATCCTGAGAATCTGCGCCTGGAGGAAAAAATTATTCATGTGACACAAAAGCTTTTTAGTAATTTCGCACGTCCTTTTATTAGGGCTACAGCCCGCAATAAATATTTTCTAGGTCGCACACGAAGACGCAAGAGCATACACTGCCTAATAAGGAAGTCAACTCCATGAATACCATAATAGGACATATATGACATAAAATTCCAACATAGCTCCAAATTGACCACGAAACCATGACTATATGCACGACAGGTTAATTTTGTGTCACATCGCTATTTTTTGCTTTTTTTTCCTTAGCATATAGCCTACTATATGGAGGACCTCATCTTAGGGGAAGACCACACTTAACGACTTTTTAACTGGCTAATCCAGCAAGATTGCAAAAGACTGTTGATCGAAGGTTGGATATCTCGTTCATACATAAAGGGTAACAGGCAGAAATGGCAAAGTCGCTTCGTTCTAAGAGCAAATTGAAGGCGAAGGCTGTGAAGAGAAAGGTGTTCTCCATGCTTGTCGATGATAGGCAACAGAGACTCGCTTCCAAAATGGAAGAAAAGTTAAGGCAGGAGATGCAAGAAAGAAAAGCAGCTGGAGGAGAGATCGTAGTGGATAGCGCTTCCACAGAAATGGAAACCGATGAAAAGCAGCCAGAGAAGAAGAAGATAAGCACCTCAGGATGGAGAGATTCAAGGAAACAGCAGTACAAGAAGAGAAAGAAGAACAAGCACTTACACCACTGATATATGTATTGATTTGACGAAAAGTTGCGACAATATTTGCATTTATAGTTCAGATAACAGAGTAGCACCAGGCAGAAGTGACTCTACTTTTCATCCGTTTTGATAAATCGCTTGGGGAAGCATTGGAGAGACTATATCCCACCGCAGATTTCAATTTTTGTAAATTTTTGTTTTTGAAGGTAACCTTTGGCTTATAGACGGCGTTGACTGCCATGAGTAGCTAGGATAGATCAAGAGACATTGTCTTAAGTGAAACAATCTACCAAGAATAGCTATATATTAATCTCCATACTAGTCATATAAATAAGCAACAAATACAACTACTAAATGTTTGATAAACTTGTCATTGTTATTTTGCGAGACAGCAGGAAACCATATACAGCAATTATAGACTATTTGTAATTCTCATATCCCGTTACTTCTAGCTTTTCAACCTTCTGAAGGACTTCTGATTCCATGTTTGCCATATACTGGTTCATTTCGTTGAGCCACTTGTTATCGAATGCGGCTAACATTCTAATAGCGAGTAACGCGGCGTTGGTGCTGTTGTTGATAGCTACAGTGGCCACTGGGATGCCTCGAGGCATTTGAACAATTGAATGTAAAGAGTCTACACCATCCAAAGAAGATCCTTTAACAGGTACACCAATGACTGGGATAGGCGTCATAGCGGCCACCATACCTGGCAAGTGAGCTGCACCACCAGCACCGGCAATAATACACTTAATTCCTCTTTGAGGTGCTTCAATCGCATATTTTGTCATTCTGTGTGGCGTTCTATGAGCACTTACTATAGTCAACTCAAATGGGACACCAAACTTCTTCAAGATATTAGCACCCACAGACATAACAGGTAAGTCTGAGTCAGATCCCATGATTATTCCTACTAGAGGCTTTTCATTCAGTTTCACCTCCTCTGAAGGGTTTGCTTGTGATCCAGAGATAATGTAGTTTAATTTGTTTTCACAATCTCTCATGGAAGACCCAACGATGTTGATATGCCCCATTTTTCTCTGAGGCCTAGTGCTTTTACCATAGAGATATACAGAAGCATTAGGCGTCTCCAATGCTCTTTTGCACGTCTCGAGCTCTTTATTGGCCACCTTGTCACCAAGAACATTTAACATTATAGCGTTCGTGGACGTAGTGGATAACCTGGTAAAGTTAGCAGGCATAGGTAATCCAGCAACAGCCCTCACGTGGGCTTCAAATTGCGATGTCACACACGCATCTATAGTATAATGACCTGAATTATGAGGTCTTGGGGCTATTTCATTAATTAACAATTCATTATCAGGCAACAAGAACATTTCAACTCCGAAGATACCACATCCGGGAAATGTTTTAATAGCGTTTTCGGCCAAAAGTGAAGCCTTCACGGCCAACGAGTCCGGTATTCTGGCAGGCGCGTAAACTATATGGCAGATGTTGTCCTTATGCACAGTCTCTACAACAGGGTAGGCGAAGACCTCCCCTTCGATTGAGCGAACCACCATAACAGCGAGCTCTTTAACAAATCCACACCATCTTTCAGCGTAAAGTGGACGGTCCTTGAGGAACTCCAAAGCCTCAGCTAAACCTTCCTTGTTCTTGACTACGTAGTTTCCTCTTCCATCGTAAGCCAAAGTTCTTGACTTGAGCATGAAGGGGTACCCGAATTCCAGGCCAATTTTGGACAACAGCTCAACCGTGTTTTCTGCGACATCCACCGAAGGTGTAACGTCAATTCCATGTCCAACCAAGTGCTTTTTCTGCAAATACTTGTCCTGGATAAGTTTGATGGTCTCAGGAAGCGGATACACCTCAATTCCAAGCTTATCCTTCACACGTTGTAAAGCATCAGCATTGACATGCTCTATCTCAACCGTCAATACATCACACTCTTTGGCAAGTTTGGTGATAGCCTCCTCATCGGAGAAAGATCCGTCCACATGCTCATGCAAGGCATTGATTTGTTTAGCTGGCGTATTTGGTCCATCCAAAACGACCGTTTTGATATTCAATCTGTGTGCAGCCTCAACTATCATACGACCGAGCTGGCCTCCTCCCAAGATACCTATTGTCTTGTGGTCCATTTCTGTAGCTCAGGTAAATATATATATGTATAAGCTTCAGAGATTTGTTCAGCAACGTTAGCTCACTAACCGATTGACAATAGCACAAAAACTAGTCTTGACAAACACTTAATTTGCTTCTCCTTCTATAATATCCTGAAAAGCAAAAAGAACAAGTCTAGGATACAGAGTTCTTTTTTTTTTCTGACTTTCTACTATTGCTCTAACTGCAAATCAAAAGATTAATTTATCAGAGTCAGATTCGCACTTTTGTGTTACTTTTATACTCACCAAGTGAAGTTCGAAGATAGGAACTATAGAGATATAGTAGTTAAAGCAATTCATTCATTGATGATATAAGTATATGAAACTACATCACTTTAATTCCTGAAAGGTACTGCCATCTCATAACGGCTTTAACTTTTTTTGGTCTTCACGTTGTTTCTTCATCTAGAATAATGTCTCCATTTGAAGAACAAGTGATATTCCTCAAGGCGTAAAGAAAGATCAACAACAAAGGAGTGGTATAATTTAGTATGATAATCAATGGTAGTAAAACAAAAAAGAAGGGCTTGTTGTATAATTCAGGGCGCAGACTTAACCTGCCAAAGATTGGCTTTGGTTCACCTAGCAAAGAATGGATGGCGCAGAATGACCGGACTTAAGATTTATAATTGCATTCCAGGTTATCTAGATCCAATGAAACCATATCCGTATCGACAAAGATTGGACTTGTAAGCAGCAGGTCCAGAAGTGAGGCTCTTGGAAGCGTTGCCTGTGGGTTTATGGAGAAATCAGGTAAATTGTTCAGAAGCTGCCTTTGTATCTGTAAAGATTCAAACTTTTTCTGGATGGATATCTGGTTCTTCGATTGCCCCGGGATATTCTGCGGCTGGGAGGCTATATAGTCAAGGGACTGACCGACAGATGGTGTTGACTGTGGAGCAACTATGACTGGCTTTTGGAAAGGGAATGGATGTTGGCTGTAGTCTATCTGCTCATCATTAGAGAATCCGTAACCACCTGGTGCTGAATGTCTCTGCTGCATGGCGCTTGTGTTATCAAGCAAGGGGACGCTTATTGTATTTTCAATTTTGACAGGTTGAATATCACCAGAACCACTGTTTGAAGCCGATGCATCAATAGCAAGTAGGTCTTCGTCATAAGATTGGCTTGCAATCGGAACCTGTGGAACTTCACTATAATTATTTTGTCCCAGGATAATCGCGTTAGGCATGTTTACCAGCTTTGATACTGCCAAAGGTTTTGGTCCTGTATCTGGTGTTGATACCAAAGAGTCTATTGATCTTCTCGAACCTACTGAACCTCTTGAACCCGTTGAGCCTCTAGAGCGACCTGCGTTTTCAGCCGAAACATTGATATCATGCGGAAGCGTGATGTTGGTTGTGGTAGTGTAGGCTAGTTTGAGAGTGTCGACAGATGCAAATTCCCAAATAATGACTGAGCGGACGTTCTGCTTTCTCACGCGGGAGGGATCATCTGGTGAAGGATCATAAATGATTTGTTTGATGCTGATTCCCTTGAAAGCAAGGCTAGCCCTTTGCAGCTCATCTGACTTGAGCAACTTGGAAATGAATGCTTTCCAGAAGTTAGGCATAAACGGCCTGCTTTCATTCAACAAAACATTCTCTTCATTAAACTTGAAAATTTCATGTCCAAAGGAGTATATGCACGTAAAAATAGAAACAGAACTCTCCTGTTGCAGCGGTGAAGCCATCGTTGACGCACCACCTAGACTTTGAGATTCTTCGAACATACTTTGCTCATTAATATTGCTAAAATTTTGATTGTATACTGGACGCTCTTTTGTAGAATTATGAGAGCCAACATCTGCCTTTAAAAGATAGTTCGACTGGAGTCCATCTAAATTTTCAGCTGTAACACCAGGAGGAACGTATATATTGACCATGTTATGAATGATGGGAATATTTGTGTCTTTGAATTCTAGTAACCCAGGAAATCTGTTTGATATCTTGGCATCTTGTCGTAAAGTAAGGCTCTTAACAGGGTTTGTTTTCTGAAATGTCAAAACGATAGGGCTGCCAAAATCTGAGCTGTTTATGAGCATGAAAAAATTTTCAACATTGACAGCTGGTCCGAAAGGTAGACTACTTCTTGAATGGGGGGTTGGATAAATACTTGCGTTTGCATTCATAACTCCCAGTGAAGCTTCTCGCTCTTGCTTCAACCTCTTAGCCACGTTACCAAGCATTATTGACAGCGAATGCGTGTCTGACCTTTTCAGCGAAAATGAATGACGCCCGAGTGACTTATCTATGTTGATCTTGGAGAATATTTCTTCAAACTTCAAGTAATTTGAATGCTCTTCTTCCTTCGACAGAAACAGAGGGCCTTTGAGAATAAGCTGGATGATATCCGTTTTTTGGCCGATATTCTTTATTACTTGGATATGGCTTGAGACCTGCTTACGGCTACGGAGCTTTCCGGTTTTACTAAAGATATAGTCGGAGATCAATTCGTTTCGGCCACACAGACGGCCACTAACTTTAATTTTGTTAGATCCGTTCTTGGGAATTATAGCCAAAATCTCTTCGAACGCTTCTTCGACATCGGCAGACCAGATGTCGCTTCCAACTGCATTTTCGTCGTCGGTCTGACAAGCCGCTGACGACAGCAGCATCTCCTGCTGCAGTTCCTGTGTGTTTATCTGAGCCAATTGTTGCTGGACCTGATGTGCCAGACTGGTGGGGGACTTGGGTAATGCCAGCAGATTCTGAAGCTTTGAAAGATCGGGGAACATGCCTTCCAGGCGTACCGACGAAGCGAACCTAGCTGTGGGTGTCTCTGCATCTCTACTGCTGGAGTCTGCCGTCTCAGTAACACCTGCGGAAGCAAGGGTGCCCTGGCGTTGTGCCAACTCTTGCACACCGGGCGAAAGAACACCCAACTCGCTGCGAGTTGGGGTTCGGTCGAGCTCGCCATCGGTGACCCGGCGAGCTCGCGGCATCTCGGTACGCACGCGCCGGCTCGATTCGTGAATCTGGTAAACCTGCTTGCCGTGATCATCGATGCTGATGTCCACGATGATCGGCAAACGGCCCTTCTGTCTGCTGTCAGGCGTCTGCATAGGTGTTTGGCTCATGGTGCCTCTGTTACACGTCTTTCAAATGAGCGATGTCGGGTCAGTGTCAAGGATTTATTACTCGTTGAGTTGGAATAGGTGTAGCGGGCAAGGGTGCTCTCGAAGCCGCTATTGCTGTGCACGGTCAAGTGAAAACTCCCTAGCGCTACCTCCACAAAGGAATGAATGGGTGCAACGGTAATATACAATTCCTGGTAGGTACTCTGTACTATGCCACCAGCGCTTTGCGTTTCTCGCACTCTGTGTGTTTGTTGAACGCGCCGCTTTATCTCTGTTCGAACACTGTTTATACGTATAACTGTCTGTATTGTACTCTTCGCCACGCGTGCGTTACTTCTGTTCTCCTCTTAATCTCTATTATTTGCCTATAACTATACTGTTCCCTTCTCTATAACTCGACAATCGTCTGTTCGCCCTATTTACTTGCGTTCCCCTTTTGACTGCCAACGATCTTTTGTTGATGTATTTTTTTACCTCTTTCCAGTTCGCGGGAGGGCGGCTTGCCGGGTTTAGGATTTGAGCTGCACACGCAACAAAGCCCAATTTTCAGCTTAGCTCTCTGCCTGGGCCAGGCAGCTGTGGACAGCGGACCAGCCGGTCGCCAGCGGCAGCGCGTACCGCCACCTGGAGGATGTGCTGTGTGTCGAGACTCTCGCGAGTAGTGGTGGCACACGGCCTTTTCTGGGGAGCCTGGAAGAGGCTGGAATGTGTACCGATCGCGATGACATAGCGTCTCGATCTTAGACCTGCATTCCGGGATGGGGATGAGAACCAGGGTGGTACGGCCAGGGGAATGGTGTCCACACGGCCAGGGAAGTGATATCAAGCAGAGAGAGCCCCAGGGAGGGCAAGAGATTGCGTGGTCGTGGCATCATGGCGTCTGCGGTGCGGGTCTAGACTAGTCGGGGCGATCTCCGTGTGACAGGAATGTAGACGTAGTCAGCGACCTTGGAGCAAGTCGTTGAGGAGGGGCCAGTCTGTGGACAGGACGTCGTCAACAGGAGACAAGCTATGGGCGCGGAGTGTTTCGAGGGGGTCGTAGTGTTTGAAGTTGATGGACGAGCCGTTGGCCGTGACAAAAGGCGCCTGGAGCACGCCAGTGGAGGGATCGCAGGCGCGGCGGACATGGCGCTCGGATGCTAGGAGGGTGGGCATACGGGTTTGGTGGCGACGGAGAAGCTTTCTCGCCATGCGGGCGATGAGAGCGTTTGACTTGTGTTCTGTCGTTATTGCGGCATGCAACTGGACGATGTCAGCGTCGAGCTGGGCAACAGAGGAGTACTGATATGTGGCAACGTGGCGTTTGATATAGTCCCAGCCTAGCAGGCGGCCAGCGGGCGCCAGCGCTGAGTTGGCTGTGTAGCGGTGAAGGACTCTGGCGAGGTCAGTATCTTCGAGAGACGAGACGTGAGCTGCTAGGAGCCGCTGGATGGGGAAGAACCGCGTCGGCCAGAGCGAGCTGGAGGTCGTTGCGCTGTTGTTCCAACTGCTGGCGTTCAACTGTGAGGCCGGCCAACTTTATGACGTGCTCCACATCGCCCAACAACACGTCTGCAACCTCGATTTTTCGCTCAAGTTCCTCGCGGTTATTCTCTCCGTACACTATGGATGACATGGCGATTAAGTTATTATTCTTGCGCACAAGAGGGGCGCCCTTCTTGTGTTCCCGCTTCAAGCACCAATAAGCGCAGACTTGGTTGCTGATGGTCCGGATCTCCTTCAATGTCTGCTCACGGCTGCGGAGTGGGTTCTGTCCCAAGCCACGAAGCATCGACTGCTTTGCCTGGTCGTTAGGACTCTCCTGCGCATCGACCCTGAGTCGAAGAAGCGTCTCGTACAACTTGTCGCTGAACTTCTTGGGGGCAATGGGCGTGTGATTCTCGGTATGCCACTTGAAGACATTGAGCTTGTTAGCTGTTTTCTGGCTATGTGTCAACTGAGCGTTCTTGTCAGCCAAAATTCTCATGTCCCGGTAGTACTGGCGCGTTCTAGCGATACCTGCAAGGACTTCATCGTAGTCCCATCCTGCTGGACTGTGTCTGTCGCAATAGGACCTCAATGTATTTTTGTTAGTGAGGGCAGCTTGCACGCCGCCACTCATTTCCATATAGAGACCGGCTCGTTTGGCACATGTTACGTGGTACGCCTGAAAACAATTCTTGTTGGAGCACTGGATGCAAGCGCCGATACGCTGTTTGCAAATGTAGCACGTCAACTTCCATCTACTCTTGGGAATCAAATCAACTCCCTCGATTGGTTCCATGTAGACTGGATTGGCAAAGTACAACTCATGTATCCAGAGTGCACACACTACGTGACTCCACAAGCTGTTGTCCATCTGTTTGAACGCCCCAGTCCGGCTGGGACAGAATACACAACTCGTCTCGCGGTCCTTGTTGATCATGCACTTGCGACACAACCACTGTCCCTCAGGAATGAATGCTATTCCGTAACACTCCTGGTGCACGGCGATGTCGCACCCATCGCAAAACACTATGGCGTTGGAGTTGTCACAGTCGCTGTCGTTACACACTGCGCACTTCTGGTCGGCCACGGACCCTAGCACTATGCCATCGTCGTTTCCGTACTTGTTGTTGTCGAGGCCGTGGTCGAGGGTGAGCCGTGTATGCGAATCATCGTCTCCGCTGGCGATAGAGGCCATTCTCTTTTCCAAGTCGCTCCACTCGTTTTCGAGCACAGTCATCAAAATCTCAAACACTTCCTCCGACAATTGAAGCACGCTGTCGGGCCGGTTGTTGCGGTCCCTGAGGAAAAGTTGGTCCTGCTCGTCCAAGTCGTACTCCACATGAATTCTTTTGCGCTGAAGCAATTCCTCGATACTCTCTCCCTCAGGAAGCCCGAATTGACGCACGTACGTCTCGTACGGCTTTTTTTGGCTCGCCCGTGTAGGATTCTTGAATCCGTAATCCGTGAGACTCTTACTGAATCGGAACTCCTGGTGTCTCTTTCCTTGTTCTGTGATCTGTCTAAACACTGGCCGTTTAAGACCCGGGAGCAACAGGGTTCCCACATCCGCCGGCTGCGGCTTTGTATCAGTCCTCTGCTCCTGTGAAAATTCTTGCTCCTCACCGTTCATCTGCTTCTCATTCACAATGAATGTAGGCAACTGTGCTGTTTCATCTAGATCCCCGTATATCTCTTGCATGTCTCTTTCTTCACGAGGTTTAGTGCTGTCCAAAACACCTGCTTGTGTCTCCACGTCTTCCATGCTACCATTTCTGAGCGCCTCTAAGGGCACCAAAGTATAGTTATGGCTCATCTATTGCCTCGCCTCAACTTTCGTCAATAGGTATGATTCTTTTGTGTAGACGTACGTGCTTGTTTTTTCACCTTAAAATTCACCTACGCGGACGATGCCTGATATACCAAGAAATGACGCATGTGGCAGAACAAGGCCTTCACCAGCACTCAGGGGGCTTCGTTCCCAATATTGAGACTTGGATAGAGGCTAGAGGCAACCTTTGTAATTATTTTCGTAGTTTTTGAAATTGCATTTTCACGGCTACGCTGTGAGTGTATTCTTTGGGTCAAGCAGCTTCTTCTGCGATTCTCAAAGCCATAAAAGGCTAATCTCATAAATTACCGGGGAGAGTCTCAGAAAGTGAGCAAATTACATACAAGTATACGCTGTAGTATTAAATGCTTTGCTACGGTTGCTAATATCCCTTAAATTTGTCTAAAGCCCAGCTTCATTATTACAATATAGCAATACGTCCTCGCTAGCATGTTTTTATGATCAGTAAAAAAAAAGAGGTGACTCACGGTATCGATAAATGAGACAGGGGCGCATTTTCAAAGCTATACCAGCACTTCAAGTCTCATAATCATTCCGTCACCTCTCTTTAAAAAAAGTAGAAGTAGCTGATAAAATATTAGTACCTGTATATAGACAATTTTTTCACTCATCTTATGGTTACATGGGCCTAAATTTTTCACTGGCGATGAGGTCTCTCAGCGATAAAGCAAAAGCAAGCCATTCAAAGGAGTTCCAAGGTCACAAGATGGAAGGGAAAGGACTCAATTTGTCGGCTTTAAGAGAGAAGGTTGCGAGTAAACTCGCAAACCAGAAGCCTTCGAACACAAATGGTGCAAAGAACGATAAAGCTAAAGCGCAGCAGCTGCGCACGGATAGGCTGCCTTCAGATACACTAAGGAACGGAAAGAGGGACGACAATAGAAGTAAGAGTACCAGGAAAAACACTAAAGATGGTAAGGATAAGAAGCTGAAGGTTGATAGCGTTCTTCGTCGAGAAGCATTAGCGTTGGGAGCGTCGGAAGAGGACATTGCCTTGGTAGAGGGGATTGGTGATGAAGACGAAAACAGTGAGATAGAGTTTGACTCTTCACCGGGAAAGCTTGACGGTACTTTCAAAAATGATTTAAGCCAGTTTATTCAAGGAATAGGATTAGGAAATGGTCACGTAGAAATCGTAGAAGATGATGTCGAAGATGAGGTTCCTGATCTAGTGGAAGATGCAGGCGAAGAAGAAGATGAAGAGGAGGATGAAGGCGAAGAAGAAGACGAAGAAGACGAAGAAGAAGACGAAGAAGAAAAAGAGATAAAGACCAAAGAAATCAGCAAAAAAGAACTAGCGGAGGCCGAGAAGGCCAAAAGGAAAAAGAGTGATAAAGTTACTGACATCTCATCGGTACACAGCACCCGACTCACGGTTCCTAACCGTACAGATTGGTACAATACTCCACTTGATCCTGTAGTTGAGGGTGAAACGCTCGATAAGTTCGCGGTAGATAGACTATACGAAAGAGCTAAGGAGATTGTTGACAAGGAAAATAAAATATACTTGGAAGAATTTGCATCGAATAACTCACAGAAGAGATTTTTGTCCCAAATTTTGACTGATGGTACATTGAACGATAAGATATCTGCTTTGACTTTAATGATTCAGGAGTCGCCTTTGCATAACATAAAGGCACTTGACAATCTTTTGTACTTTTGTGAAAAGAAGTCGCGTACAGCTGCAATGCAAGCTATCGTAGCATTGAAGGACATGCTACTAAATGGCGTATTGCCTGACAGAAGGCTTTTAGCATTCAACAAGCGGCCTCTTCGGAAGGATTTATCTGATGCTCACTTGGCCGTCTTTTATTTCGAGGATTATCTCAAAAAGATGTACTTCAAATTAGTATCAATTCTTGAAAAATTGTCTCACGATCCTATCGTCTACGTGAGAATGAATGTATGTTCCACTATATTTGAACTCTTAAAGTCGAAACCAGAGCAAGAATTTAACCTTTTGAGACTTGGCACCAATAAGTTAGGAGACATTGATAACAAGGTCGCATCCAAGACTTCGTATTTGGTTTTGCAATTAGAGCAAACACACCCTGCCATGAAAAAAGTCATCACCGATGCTGTCATAGATGTTCTATTCAACAGCAAAGGTGATTTCCATGCAAGATACTATTCTATAATAACGTTGAATCAGACCATTTTGACGAGAAGAGAGACAGAGTTGGCAAACTTGTTGATAAAGACGTATTTTACTCTTTTTGAGAGCATATTAAAGGAAGCAGATGTTTATAACGTCGAAGAAAAGGGCCAGGATAAGGTATTGGGTGTTTCAGAGAAAGGACGCAACAAAAAAGGTAAGAAGTTCAAGAGAGGTAAGAAAGGAGGTAAATCCGTTAAACAAAAAGAGAAATCTGTCAGCGAGGTCGTTCAGGAAAGAAGTGCAAAGATATTTTCTGCTTTATTAACTGGATTGAATCGTGCATTTCCTTTTTCTGAGATGCCGAGCGAAATATATGAAAAGCATTTGGACGCATTGTTCAAGATCACCCACTCATCAAACTTTAATACAGCAGTGCAAGCACTAGGATTAGTTCATCACATTATCATCAAGCAAAACTTGAATGCCGATCGTTTCTATCGTACACTCTATGAGTCTTTGTTAGACTCACGTTTGGCATCAACCTCTAAGCAAGGCGTGTATTTGAATTTGTTATACAAAGCCTTGAAGTACGACAGAAACGTTCCCCGAGTTTTGGCATTTGTGAAAAGGATATTACAGGTATGTGCCCATTGGCTTCACATTGGATCTATTACAGGTATGTTGTACTTGTTAATTCAATTGTCAAAGATTCACCCCCAAATACTTGACTTGACGGTGGATTATGACTCGAGACCCGATGAAGAGTCAGAGAACGAACGCGAGGAGAATGAAGGGAAAACAAAAGAAAGTAGTTCAAAGGGGAGAATATACGATGGACGGAAGCGTGATCCACGTTTTGCTGATGCAGATAGATCTTCTGTGTGGGAAATCGCATTTTTCTTGCAGCACTATCATCCTACCGTGTCTGTCTACGTTGACTCTTTATTGGAAGGTAAGGAGCAGCAGAAGCCTGATCTTGGTCTATTTACCTTGGCACATTTCCTCGATAGATTTGTATACAAGAACTCTAAGCAGAAGCCGCAGACAAAGGGAAGTTCCATCATGCAACCATTGGGTGGAGCACATACTGGTGAGCTTCTTGTGAAGGCTACTAACCTTTCAAACAAAGAAGAACCTGTTAACACTGAAAACTGGCTCAGCAAAAAACTGGAGGATGTAAGACCGGAAGACAAGTTCTTCTACGAATACTTCACATCGAAACAAAGCAAACTCAGAAGCAGTGACCGCACCCAAGACAAAAACGATGGCGGTGAAGCAGAGGAGTTGTCGGATGGTGAAGTCTGGGAGGCCCTTGTGCGCTCGAAGCCGGACGTCGAGGCGTCCTCCGGTGATGATTTGTCAGACTTTGATGCCGACGACTTGTCAGATATGAGCGATTTGGATGACTCTGGCGACGGGGAGGTTGTCGGCCAAGATAACGCATTGGCCGATGAGCAAGACGAGCACGATGAAGACGCATCTGGAGAAGACGCTGCTGCCGCCAGCGCTTCGGATGACGACTTGGATATGTTCACCGGGAACCAGAGCGATGAATACAGTAGCGACGAAGACGCAGCAGGTATCGCCATGCTCGGGTCCGATGGAGTCTCATCCGACGAAGACAAAGAAGAAGACGCTGCCAAGACAGAAGTCATTGAAACAAAGCGTTCCTCTGATGGCGCTCAGGATGGAAAAAAGACAAAGAAGCAAAAGCTCTCGTCCTTGCCTATTTTTGCCTCGGCTGAAAATTACTCGCAGTACCTCTCGTCAGACGACGAATGATTTTCTCCTCACCAGGTCTATCTATGTAATGCTTAATATAATATCTTACTACTGCTTTGTCTCTGGGAAACGAACACCATTCATTAGCCCCGATTTACTCCTTAAACGCATCTTATTTGATGCCTCGTAGTATTATGCGCATCTCTTCGGGTTACCAAGACCGACCTACATCTGCACTTTTGACGCATATTTTTGTACAAACCCACACCATTTTCAGTTTTTACCGACGGCCGCATTACATTTCTTATATAGACGACTCACTACTTCAGAACTATATTCAGATTATCACGGTAGGTTGCGAAACAGTGAAAAACTTTCTCTCTAAGAAAAAAAAAAACCGTTAGAGCGCAGCGATACGGGAACGTTTTTTCTTCGCTAGCGTAATCGGTCGCATCAAATTTAGACAAAATCAAGATCTAAAAGAAGCGGTTGATCCTGGTTTTGAGTAAGGAGGTAGAGGAGTCCGAGGTTGTCAAATAAATCTCATCTGCTTTTTGGAAACAATAGGAGAGCTTTATCATTAATTTTCTCGAATTTTTACACTTGCATTTGATTTTTTCCAAATCGGAAAACAATAGGAAGATCGGTCTAACAATTTGTTCGCTACGGCGTTGGATAAAAAAAGAATAAAGTAGTAGAACGGCATCTGAGAGAAAGTGGCGGGTTCTAATAGAGAGGGAAGAAAACTGGAAGCGCTAGTTACGATGGAATTGGTTCACGAGTTCCATGGGCTTAGCAACAAGTACGATGTACTTGTGCTTGGAGCAATGGGTGTCGGCAAGACTTCGCTTATATTGCGGTATGTCCAGCAGCAATTCTTGGAACACCCGGAGGAGATCGCAGAGGAAGGGTTTTACCGCAAGGCGATCGAGGTAGACAGGAAATACGGAACGTTGTCGGTCCAGGATACAGACTCGTCTAAAGACATCTACTCGACGTCAAGGCAGCTTTTAATACAGAACTCGAGGTCGATAGTGTTTGTCTACAGCATGACAGACCATCGTAGTTTTGAAATGGTGGAAGATTTGGTTCATCGGACGAAGGCAGTGGGTCATAAAGTACCATTTGTGCTCGTGGGAACCAAGTCAGACTTAGCAGATGAGCAGCAGGTTACGTTCGATGAAGGGGAACAGTTGGCCCAACTACTCGGCGCTCAGCGGTTCTTTGTGTGCAGCAGCAAGACTAACGAAGGAATCAATGAGATCTTCGGTTCTTTGATTCCTATTTTATCGGACCAAGCCGCGCGAGCCAGAAGTGAAACCTCTAGCAGCCCCGGGAGCCAACAACGCGATATTCCCTGCGTAGACTCGGACGTACTGGACCAGGAGTTAACGGCAGATTTCCAGGCAGGGCAAGACAGCCGAGATGCATGTACTCAAGAGCGAGTTAGGCTGTTGGATCAGACTAGTCAGCCAGACCGGGCCATCAAGAAAAAGGAAGCTAGACAGGAAGGAAACGCCCATCATCACGTAGAAACGAAGTCTGAGCGCCCCAAGAGCCTAGAAAAGAAGACCAGTGTCGAGCTTGGCGAGAATCAAGGAATGGAAAATTTGCTGTCGGTGAACGTTGAAGCTAGACGGCGGACTGTCGAAACACCAGCCCTAGAGTCCGCTAGTTCAAAAGCATGCTGTATCATAGTTTAGCATCCAGACCGCTGAAAACAGCCCCAGCATTTACGAAATTTATTGCTTTTCCCTACACTCATACTTTTTGTCATACTTTCAAGTGAGCGGTTTATTATAGACATAGATAGAGTTATACGTACCCAACATGCTTATCATCTTTATAATTAGGTTTTTAAATATTCTTACAGTTAATACAATAACGCTAAATAGTGCTATTCGGATGTAGTTTAAAGCACTATGGTCAACCTATTGTACTCATGTAAATATAATCATACGAAATGAATCATACAAGTGGGCTTTTGAATATTTATATCCTGAATTATGATAATTATTTAAGGATAAAATATATAACATGAAAAGCACAAGGTTTAGAAAATATGGAACAAAATGGCGTCTTTCAAAGATAAATTTCGAAATAAAGCACAAGCATGACAAATTGTAACCTTCTACTAAAACTGCATTACTGAGGAAGTACTTTTTCTCTAAAAAAGGTTCACGCTATAATCTTGAACTCAGCAACTTTTTGATTCTCTGATTTTTTTTCATCAAATTATGTCCATCTTGAGGCAGTTAATAACTCCTTATTTATCTATTCAGCCAAGTCGCTAGCTGGGAAAATTAAAATTAGTATACCAGCAATGCGTCAACGTAAATGAATAGTTCAGATTCCGGCTTCTTCTGACAAATAAGAGAAGCCACGGAATTGTTCTTGCATTTCGGCCGTGAGAACTGTTTCGACAGGTGTGAGTCTGGGTGTTTCGGAGGTGAATTCTTGATCGAAATTGGAGTAGTCGTGTTCGGAAGAAATCTCTGGCAAATATGGTACTTGAGTGTTACATTGTAATACATCATCAAAATTAACATCCTGGAAATATGGATGCTCCATGATGTCTAACGCATCTCTTTCGCTGCTGCCGAGACGTCTGCTTGGGTCCTTGGTTAAAAGTGCTTGTAAAACAAGCACCGTTTGACGAGGCATACTAATAGGATATCTGACCTCATCATGTTCAATGGCATTGAATATTTCTTCTTCGTCGTCACCTTTAAATGGAGATTGGCACAAAAGCATTTGAAATAAGAGAACACCGAATGCCCACCAGTCAACACTTCTATCATATTGCTTACCTGTAACAATCTCAGGAGCCATGAACTCTGGCGTTCCGCAAAAAGTACCTGTGGTGCTCTTATACCACATATTCTCCTTACAAAGACCGTAATCTGCGATTTTTATGTGTCCCTTTGTTGTCAACAAGATATTGTCTAATTTAAGATCTCTGTACACAATACCCTTTTCGTGGAAGTATTTCAACGCAAGTAAGACTTCACAAGCGTAGAATTTGGCTCTGCGGGCAGAAAAACGAGACTTTTGTATATGCCACATCAAATCACCACCAGGCACATACTCCATGACAAAATAAATTCTGTTCTCTGTCTGGAAACAACAATGCAAATTCAACAAGAATGGATGCATACCTTGGTTTGCAGCCAAAAATACTCGCTTTTCTGATCTAACGCTTTCCGATTCGTCACTCTCAACAATTATATCTTTCTTCAAAACTTTAATGGCACAAAGTTTCTCAGTATGCCTTGATTCTGCTAACATAACCTTACCAAAATTACCTTTACCAAGCACAGCAAGAAACTGGAAGTCATCCAAGCCGACCTTTCTTCTTTTACGCTTATGTCTATGAGGAGATTGTTGCTTATTTTGTGTCACTGCATGAGAAGGGGAAGGTTTACCCATTACATGATCCATCTGTTGGGCTCGCATATTATCATGGGACGGGCCGGACTGATCACTCTTTGAATAATCTTGTGGATGTGTTGCATTAAATCCTTGCATGGCTTGAACGCTTCTTTCGGGGGAAGGAATCAGATCAACTTGCAGTCTGCTGGCATCATCATTTCCGAGTTCATCAGACAGTCGATATGCACCCGCAGGGACGTGCTCTACAGTATGAGACACCAACCTATCACTTTTAAAGTTTCCTTCATTGATAACCGGCACATCATTCTGGCTCCTCTTCACATATTGTGCGATTTCCTCTCTTGCCTGTTCAACATGTCCATTGAGATCAGTTGGAGGTGGCCTTCTCCCAGCTTGTTTTAAAGGCAAGTCTATTGGCTTCTGTATTTCATGGGTAGTCGTAGTAGGGAGTTTTTGATCATATAGCTTTTCGTTTTCATCATCAGAAAGATGTAATACTTCCGTCTTATAATCGAGTTCCGAGCTACTCTTTTCGTTCGTAACAGCATTTGCCCTTGTCACGGGTTGTTTGTTAGTGCCTGCTGTAACCGTTGATGTTTTCGTTGATTTGATTGTAGTTAATATTTTATTAGCCATTTCCATTGACATACCACAAAAGTCTGGTACTAGGTGAGTACAATAAGCATGGCACATAACTCCACATTCCGTACATTTACGAACATTCTTACGACCCCATGGAAGGATGTAACCACAGTGACAACACCACTTGGTTCCATGGTTTGCAACAGGTTCGAACCTGTGGGGAATACTATGATTCAACTTAGCTTCATCTGGATCAATATCCGTGGAAGATTTAGAGATACACTTCGTAACAACCTTGGGGAAACATTTCTTGTGACAAAGAAATTTACAGTCTTGACATTGGTATCCAGTGTAACGCAAAAACTCTCCACAAAAAGCACAACACATAATATTGTAAAATTGTTTTTGAACAAACTGGTGACCATGCTGTTTGAAAACTTCCTCCTTTTTCTGTCTAATAGCACCATGGCGACCGAGAGCACCCATAAACTGTTTTCCCTTTCTGTTAGATTTCTCAAATGTTAAACTGACAAGGATCTGACCTACTGGTTCTAAGTTCAACCAAGTATTAATCTGGACGGGCTTTGAATTAGCGGTAGAGGCCGACGAATTAACATCAGATCCAGTATTACTTCCTGCGCTACCCGATAAATTACCTGAAAAAGGAGCGGACCCCATATTTGAAGACCCCATGGCACTGTTTTGATTGGGGTAATAGCTGTTATACGATTGTTTATTTCCTCCTGCGCCAGCTAAGTTTGAAGCCGAAACCCATCCCCCGTTACCGAGTTCCTGAGCAACTTTACGCTTACGAATTTCTTCTGTGATATCAGAAAGTAAGGCCCAAGTCAAAGCCACCAAAGTGTAGTTATTTCCTGATTTATCGTATACAGCAAATTCAACTTCATTCCCCTTATCGATATCAATTGAGAACTCTTCATTCCACTTGCCCAGTCTAGACCCTCTAGTTCTAGCCTTTTCAACATCATCAACCTTGATGGCAACGACAGATTCAGGTCTCTTCGAAAACATTGGAGATACAATATGATCTATATCACGAACACATGTGACAGAGACACCAAGCTTACCAGTCAATGGTTTTCTAGCATACTTTGGAGTATTCATTATTTCCATATCACGAGTCACATCCTCCATGCTAATGTGAATATCCTGGTAACGCTTGAGAGACTTATTCAAAAGGTGAATACGTTGGTCGCTCTCCAATCGTCCGCTATCGGCTGCATCACTACTCGACTTATCCCCGTCTAGCTTGTAGAGCTGTGAAATCTTCTGATTTGCTTCACGGTACTGATTTTCGACCTGGAGCTTGAACTGAAGCTGCTGGAGCATATACTGGATTCGGTGTCCTAGAGAGGGACAATCATACTTGATCAAATCAAGACGTGAGTAAATTGGTTTGCTTTCCACTTCAGCCAGGCTCGACTTATCGGGGCTCCCAGGAGCGCTTCTAGCCTGCTGCTGGATAGACACCTTAGCTAGCGTGCTCTCGAGGTAGTCTATATTGGATTGGGTCTCGCGTATCTGATTGTTACATCGTTGGATCACCTCCGCGTTGTCGGTGTTTCTTTTAAGCGAGTGAAACCCCTGAATAAGCCTCCGTTCTCTCTCGATCTTTCCTCTAATATCATCCAAAAGCTCGGATCTGCTATCTGACATCGTGAATATGTGGGTACGTGGCCGCTCACTATATGTGATTGCGACACAGCAAACTCGTCTTGTGTTTTAATAAACAACACCTTCGTAAAGAACTCAATGAATATCACAGCTGTAATCTGATAATGATGCCTCCTTGCTGGTACCCAACCTGTGTCGTAACCTTCAACCTTTGGCTCACAAAATGTTTCTTGACAAGCCACTATGTATCCAAACTAAGTTCTAGTGTATACTACTACCAGGCCTTTCGCTTCAACACAGTTTCCAAACCAATAATCAGCTTTTTTGATCTATTTATTTCTCTGTCTCCTTTATACTCTATTTTTCAAGTTCTCCTAAAGGTCGACACTAATATAGTCTTATTTGTTGTCTTCGATTCAACTTCGATTTGTGTTGACGATTTTGACGACTACGTGCAGGATATAATTAGTTTACTAAATCAAGCCAATTTTCATTTAGTACTACTGCTAATCATAAAGCTACTACAGGGGGAGACTAAAATAGGTTCTATATGCTGTTGCAGCGACAGCTACAATCTGGTACGGGACAAACGTAGTGTTTTGAAAACCATTCTTCTGCATGATGAGCATGACAGCCGTGGTTGCAGGATAGACAGAATGTAAACCAGTTTGCGAAAGAGTTCTCAATGCCTGGCTTAGAAGTGGTAGTGGTGCTCTCAGGGGGTGGATTGACTATAGCGGAGCCTAATGTTAATAAGCATATGGAGCATCTGGGAAGGGGCGCTCCACAATGGGGACAAGATTTAAAGTCGTGGAAATTTTTCAGGAGATTCATTTTGGTGAACTGCTTGAATAGTGACGAGGATGTATTGACACCCGCTGGTGATGATGCTGAGGCACCTGATGCAGATGTTCTTGAAGCATTGGGCATTTTAGGCTTTGATATGTTTTTTCCGCAGCTTGTGCATTGTAGGTACACCTGCTTGGGAGGTGGTTTCGACGTCAAATGACCATAGTAGGTTCGCGATAGCTTGATACGGGATATATCGAAACGTGCCCTGACGCTGAACATGCCCCAACTATTAAGTAGGGATCTGTAGCAATCGACCCAGTGGTGGAAGCGGGGGTCGGCAAAGTACCTGGGGCAACCCATTGCAGCGATAAGTGATGCTGTCTGTACGTCGCTTGTTCTATCCACATACGACTGAAGGAGGTCCATTCCTCGCGGCGTGATCCCCGTCAAGATAAGCCCTTCTAATTCTCCCTTAGCAGTCACGTTTTCTGCTACCCTATTAAGATAGACGTTTAGGTCTTTGTCAGAAAGAAAGCGTAAAGCTACGCCTAGACGCTCCCTTAATGGTAACGAATGCTCGTCTAAGACGTCCCACCAATCGTTGTCAGCAATGAAAGCGAATATAGCTCTCAAATAGGGGTTGTCCAACTCTGAGGCCATTTTCCGGCATTGATCTTTCCATGGACTATTAACGTTTGAGGTCTTGTAAGCGAGATATCCTGCTACTGCCGTAGCAATTAATCTCAACCTCACCTTCTTCGAAGATGCCAACACACTAATTGCTCTGTCAAATTCTCCAAAGAAAACAAGCCAACCAGCAGCCTTCTCAGTCTGACCCATAGAGAGAAGCAAATTCAACTTCTCTTCAAATTCATCGTCGTTCAAATACCACCCAGACACTATTAGACACAACTTCCTTTGTGCCTTGCTTTGACTGTTACTCGGTATTTGGTTATTTGCCATTTTCTTACTCTTTGATGCTACAATTGATTTAACTGCTTGAGAAAACATTTCGTCAGAAACATGGCTGATTTCATTACCATAGCGGTTTTGGTCATTAATTTCCGATGCACCTTTCCATATACCAAGTACACCCATGTAGCCAAGGTCTATCCCATACGATATCATACTACCTTTCTCCAATGACTTTTTAGCTAAGCCAAGCCACCTCCATATATGTCTCAAATATAATTGTCGATCGAATCCGTCGAGTTTCTCCAAAATTTTTATATTTTTGTCTGTGTTAAACCCGTACCCCATAGAAGCTCTACTTCTTATAGTAAAACATATATCTCTCGAAAGAATTTCCGTCGTACCAAGGTACGTGTTAAGAGGGTAAAACATATCACCTTCTTTCGAAGCTTTACGGTCATTAGTATCATGGTGTGCCACACTATCATCATCGACTGTCGATTCAATATCGTCGTCGTAGGCTACGCCACGATCTTCCATAGAAAAATCAAGATGGTCTATGACTGTTTTGGTACTATTAATGTAGATGCCGGCGTCCTTATCATCAAGAAATTTCGTATGGCTTCCTTCAGCCCCGACCAAAGTAAACTCGTTGTACGAGTTGAAATCTAATGATTCAATGCATTCGACGACGGGCATCCTGAATATTGATCCCGACTGCCTCATGCAGACCAAAACCGTTGAAGTTGGAGATGTAATATCGGGTGAATAGTCGAACGATACTACTCTCTCATAATCAGTTTTAACATCGAGCACCGAAGCAACAAATAACAGGTCTTCATTTGAATGATATAGTTCAGATGACTGCTGTTTCAAAGACGAGAGCGTTTGTCCATCTTTGGTGCCCTTATGGGCGGAGTTCCGTGACTCCAGTACAGCAGGGACCAATCCCGTCTGCCAACGCCTGATAATGTTTCCATTGAAAACCGCTGCAAACTCATTCTTTCTTATAGTAGAGTATCTAAAGCATGGATTCGGCGCCTTTCTCGTAGAATCGTGAAACAAACGATTGAAATACAAAACCGGTGACTCAGAGACACCAGAAACACCAGAAATATTCTTGTTTTTGGAAAAGTTAGTGCTCATCTTACGCCTGTCCCAAATAGCTAGTGATCCATCTTCGTTATATGACAGGAAGAGATGCTCTTGAAAAGGATCCACAGTTATTCCCAACGTAAGTTTAGTAGCCATTTGAAAAGCAGGAGATTCAGCACGAAGATCCACTTCCCTTAGAAACTTATAGCTGCCACACAACAAGCTATTATTGTCGTTCAAGTAGAAACTGCACGAAAGTATCGCTTCATTAGGCATGTATGAGTATGTTGGACGTGAAATATGGTCATTGCTGCCAGTTCTTGAGTAATGCTGTATGTCCCATACTTGCAAACTGCTGTCTTGTCTGCCTTTATCAAATCCGGCTGCAACCAATCCGGTATTGTTAAACGAGAGGGAGTTACATGGCCTGCTGAGTTTTGGTCCGAGTTGAAGAGATGACGAACCCTCTGCACTAACGTCAAAAATGTATACCGTTCCGTTAAGTTGCCCAACACCTGCAATTCCTATATCCACATGTGAGTAGTTACTGCATTGTATATTATTGAAGCCTGATCTTCCTCCTGCTCGGATTATGCCCTGGCTTTCGTGATTCTCTTTCCCATGGTCTAGCTGGTGCAAAACCAACTCATCTCCAGCTGGGCTGACTTGTAAGAACCGTTGATCGTACCCAATGTCCCAGTTAAGGCACCTGATTATTGATCCGGCCATCAATAACAATTTATGCCTATCTTCTCAGAGCCTGATAACTAGCTTAGTTTACTACAATCAGGTTGTTGAACTCCGCGAAAACACATTTTTATCAGCTTTTTTATTAATGAGATAGTGTATTACAACGGAAATGTCTATATAATATACAAATATGTATCAGTAAGGTTACTAAGATAATCTACGGGGTTAGGGGATGTAGCATTTTACAAGATGCACGAGTCAGATCACAGCTTAAAATGACTCGAGATATTTTGTGGTCGGCTGAAGTTACCTTATACGATGCGTGATGCACTGCTTCTTCATTCGATCATATGGAAGTTTTGAATCTCTATCAGAGACCACATAAGGGCTCAACTTTTTTGCTCTCACAAACGTTCAAATTGTTAAGAAAAGAGTCTTGTTACACAGCGCTAAGTATTTTATCTACTTCGCCGTGTTGATTTCGACCTTTTTATGTTTAAGTGCCTCCTCTTCCAGGTCTATGATATACTTTGCAGTTTTGACTAAATTTTTGAAGCCCTTCTCAGAGCCCTTCAATTTAATCAATTGTAACGACGCTGAATTGTTGAGATTTATAATTTCTATTTTAAATTTCAACTTGCGGCCATTGGCATATCTAGCAGGTATGGTTCCACTAAAAAGGCCGAACTCTTCGTCAATTTCAACCTTGGTTACAGACCCTTCTATATTCTTGATTTCTAAAGCTCGTCTAAAAGCTCGACCTAATTCCTCAGTCAGGAGAGATGAATCGAAAATGCAAAGGTTGTTGCTGCTAACGACAGAATCCTTAACATTATAATTCAGCTTTTTATCATTACAACTCCTCGAAGTAGCTCCAATTGAATGCAACAACTTCATAAACCAATTCTCTTTGCGGGTAGCATGAGAATCAGTTTTTTTGCTCCTACCAAATTTGTCGAATTTCGAGGCGACCGAAATTCTAGAGAATCTATTGTGTACCCCTTTGTCTGCATCATCATCCCATTCCAATATCGGAGCCTTGGGAGCCGCTCTCTTGGGTCTTAAGCTTAGTCTACGCAACACAGAGCTATATCTTTCTGGTTTGTAGTCATCTAATTCTTCCTGTTTCTCCTCCTCAGGTGTTGTGTGAGTGGTATCAAGAGTAGTTTGCGGTAGCTTCATATAACTAAATATTTGCGTCGAAGCCGTAGATTCCCTGATGTTACTACCAGGGCTTCTTTTGTTTACCAGTAGTAACGGAGTTTCCAAAGCTTGTGATTTATTAGGCTTATTGACGTCTTCTTCCTTTCCTTGGCACGTAAGCTGCGAATCATCCTCTTGCTTTAACCCGCTTTGGTGGCTAATACGTTTCTCGTCATAGCCATTTTCCTTTGGCGCCTTTTCTTGATCAGTATCATAGTTCTGGTTTGGCTCTGCGTGGTTAATACCACTGGCAACGGAAGAATAGTCAACAAGTTCAATATTGCGAGATTCGTTTTTCAAACCACCACTTCTATTATCACTAAAGCTACTGCCTATCGTATCGTCATCAAGGTTGCTATCCTGCGAATGTGATAGAATTTCAGCTGGCGTTTCCTGTGTCACATCAAAAGACTTGATTCCCAACATTGGTTTTGCAGGTGACTCTTTCAGTCCCATATAAGGAGGATTTCTTTGCAAATCCCGACTCTTCACGCTGCGTTTTTCATCATAAATGCTTGCGTAATCCTTATACATAGACTCTATAGTATCATCAACAGACCTTCTGGACTCGAACTTATGTACGCTGAATGAACCCTTAGATTCTAAGGCTCTGGACTGGTTATGGTCTGAAATAGAACTGTATACATCATTAAGTTTCGAAGCCTTCTTTGTGAATTTTGATGGCTGAGAATCTTGAATGGAGGCTTCCACAACACTAAAGGATGGAGCTAAAGTACTTCTGGAAGATAAGCCATGGAGTAACGTATCTTGTGAGTTATCGCCATGAATGCTCGTCATGTACTGTGGCGGAGTCACGGTATCCATACAATTATCTGACTTCACTGCAACAGATACAAAGTTATCACCATCAGTTTCGCTACTGGAAGGCGATTCTTTAGGTGCCATAGATGTGCTGCTATTAGATTTGATGCCCAAACCAACGAGGTCACGAGAAGGTGTATTTTTTTCAGGCTGGTCGAAATATTCAGTTTGAGTCTCGTGGACATCAGACAACCTTGGACTGCGAGGGATACTATCTTTGGGCTTCTCCAGAGAACGTTTGATGACAGTCCCCGAACTATTAAGATCAAAACCATTTCTATCGCTGCTGAAATTCGAGTTGAGTATGCTAGCGAAAGAAAATCTCGAGAACCTAGGGTTAGGTATGAGGCTCCTCCTACTTCTCTGTAAGGATCCATCTGGTTTGTTGAAGGCATATCTATCAGAACGACCAGAGTCCCTGGTGTGTATACTTTCGTTGTCTCCATTGTTACCCAACAAAGATCTATAAGCCGTGGAATGCTTAATTTCTTCCTTTGGGGAACCACTAGATATGATGGTAGAGATCTGCCCTTTTGATGACACTTGTTTCACAAGAGAATTATTACCCTTTTCCAACTCATTGAATTCTTCAATGGTTACTGAAGATGTTGGGCTTCTCTTATCCGGTGATACGTCCTGCAAGTATCTTGTCAAATTCTTCGAGCTCGAAGTCTTTGAATGATCATCCAACTTCAGAGGCTTATTTAATTCAACAGGAACGCCTAGTCTTTGTAATACCTTAACAGTATTTTCATTTTTTTCTGTCAATACTGGTCGACGCATTTTAGCTGAAAGTGTTTTAGCGCGCAACAAAGACAGCTTATTTACCTTCGGGTCAAGTGAAGGTATTATAGGCGGTTCTGTGACATTTCGTCTAGTCGATTCAAGATTTTTCTTGTTTGATGCGATGTCTGACTTTTGTTGCTTCAAGTGTGTTTCCGCATCTAATTCCCTGAGTTTACGCTCTCTAGCATCATTAGTCGAGTGCACTCTAGCTGCTAGTTCTCTTTCACGAGCAATCAATGGAGGAAGCTTACTTCCGTTCGTGCGAGCTGACGCCCTTTCTTTAATATCCGAAATACTTGAGTTAAATGAAGCAATTGCATTTTCCTGAGTTGGAGGTCGCGACTTGGAGGAAATCTCATCCGGATATTTCACTGAGGATTCAGTCGAAGTTGAAATGAATCTCAAATTTTCATTTGGAGAAGTGGATTGTTTTGCTTTACTCAGAGTGACAGGGTTAGACTCGGCTTCATTATCAAATTTATCGCTGAAAACGGATTGACATATCAATTCAAAGTCAAGCAAAGAATTATTTCCAAAAGCACCACTAAGACGTTTATTTCGCATTCTTTTGAGATTGTTATCACCCGAAATACCTGCTAGTTCGTTCAAATCATGTAGGCCAGTAAGTTTACGGCCTAGTTTAGGAGGCAGCTGCTGAGGTTTCTTTTTGATGGACCTCGAAGACGAACGTTTGGCCAAAGTGGACTTTGTTGCAAGATTCTTTTTTCTCGAGAATGAAGTCGAGGCTTTGAAAGATGGTACTGTATTAGTGATGTTACTAAGGACTTCGGTGCTTCCCATTCTGTTAGGGCCTCGATTTTTACTCAGTGAATTTGCATTGTTCGCGGCCGTGCCTTTACGAAGGCTTGCTTCGGAACCCACATGCGAGACAGCACTCGTGCTGGCGCTTACCCCTTTTTTGCGCTTTGCAACTGTTATAGATTTGTAAGAGTTAGAATTCGCAACCTTTTTTACCGTGGTACGCTTTTCTCCTGTGACATTATCAACCACAGTTGTCTTTATAATTGAGGTAGACCGTGGTATTGTTTGCCTTGAATCACTTCCCGTTAGATCGCTATCGTCATACTCAGAGCCGGTGCTTCCATGTTCACTACGGTATTTCATTAATAGCTGGTAGAAAAGCTTTTCTGAACATTGTTCCTTCAGAAGTAATCTGGATGATATCATTGTCTCGTCACAATTGTGGAAAAGAACGGATAGGTTTTTCAAAATCTCTTTATCTATTTTATCTTCTGACTCAATGGGCGTAGTACTCAAGCTTTTTACGTCGACTGAATTTCCTTGTGATACAGTCGCCGCAGGATAACGAACCAAGAGGGGGTGTTGTAAGATTTCCTTTATAGTTATGCGTTCCATAGGATCAACCTTTAGCATCTTGGATATCAAGTCCTTGGCTTCAGGAGACAAGCTAGGAGGCATCACAAACTTTCCGTTCTGCACCTTTATAAGTAATCTTCTGATATTCTCGTCGTCGAAGGGCAAATGACCAGTCAAGAGAGCGAACAAGATGATTCCACAGGACCAGATATCGGATGGCGCACCATGATAGTTTTTACCTGATACTATTTCAGGCGAAGCGTAATGAGGCGAGCCACATGAAGTCTCTAGAAGCTTCGCGTCAACTTCAAGGGCAGCCATGCCAAAATCCGCAATTTTTATGTTCTTATTGAAGTCTAATAGTAAATTTTCCGGCTTCAAGTCTCTGTGGCAAATATTGAACTGGTGGAGATAGTTTATGCCTAATATTATCTGCTTAAAGTAGCCAACGGCCTCGTGTTCCTGCAATTTTCCTTTTTTTATCAAGTAGTCGAAGAGCTCACCGCCCTCGATGTACTCTAGAATGAGATACAAATCGTTCTTATTTTCCCACACATCATAGAGCCCCATGATGTTTGGGTGTGACATCAATTTCATGATGATTATTTCACGCTCTATTCCGTAGGGGAGACCTGACTCCGAGACCAGATTCCGTCTGTACTTCGGATTCTCGAGTTTTTT
Organism: Millerozyma farinosa; assembly: GCA_002196765.1. Classification (NCBI taxonomy): domain Eukaryota; kingdom Fungi; phylum Ascomycota; class Pichiomycetes; order Serinales; family Debaryomycetaceae; genus Millerozyma; species Millerozyma farinosa. Next base: position 1,034,373 of record NBND01000003.1, read on the forward strand.
GAAATTCGACTTGGGCACAATCTTAACAGCCGCCAACTGGCCTGTATGAATGTTCTTGGCTAGTCTAACGCGTCCTGTTGAGCCACGGCCAAGCGTCCTTCCTAATTTCCAGGGCCCTATTCTGTTCTGTGTCTTGCGTTTTTTAGCTGAATTATTTGTGTTGGTGGATATCTGCGACAATCGCTTCGTTGCATTCGTCACCGACTGTACCACCTTGTCAACATTCTCTGTCGACGATCTGTTGAAGGACGGGTTCAACGAATGCACCGACATTTCTTGGACCGCTGTAGCCATGTTGAGACTCCTCTGCAACTAATGACCCAATCCACTACTCTAGTGCCAAGTACTTCTTACCTCTGTGGTCTAGTTCGCTAGACTACACGATGTTTGAATGTCCAGCTTCTTTACTGTCTATTTATTTTTGTTTGCTTCTTTTTTAATGAAGCGTTTTTTCCCCTAGTGCGCTTTTCTTCGTGTCTAGAGCGACGTCCTGGCTGGCGGGAAATACGCAGAATTCTTATCTGGAGTGTCGTGTAAATCGGCTTGAAAGTAAACGGAGGTCTTGTTAATCACTCCACGTTTGACTGTAGCTTTAATAGTAAGGATCGTCTTACGGGCGTGTTTTATTTCAAAGATTTGCCCGTTGTAATTTCTGCGGAGCAGCGTTGAGGTAAAATGGCCTTTCAAGCGTGTCACCTTATGTAGTCAGCCAATATCAGTAAGCTGAAGTTTGAAGCTGTGTAAAAGAATGAATATAGTTGGATATTCCGTGAAACGCCGCTTTAGGCTCTGAGCACTGCTTGGAGGCTGATGTAAGACGTTTCGGAGATCAAATAGTTTGACAGTAGAAGATAACCTGAACCGGAACCGATAATGAAAGCAAGTTGCCAGATATATGGAAGCAGAATATAACGGATTGAAGTATTGTGAAAAGGAAGTCGAAAATATTTGTTTGCCTGGAGTCCAGTAATACGATTACAGCGAGCCTGGGTATTTTTTTATTTTTTCTTTTGTCCCGCAGATGGCTACCTAAACTGTTCCTTTGTTCTTCGCTCCAGCAATACTGCCTGGGTTTGTCTGATTTTGGCGCTGACCACCGGCAAATCAGCCACCACGAAGCGTGTGCTTGTCCCTGTACGCGGGTGCGACACTGATCGATCAACAGGCCGCGTCTCGACTCCATTACACTGCATTTGCATTCATCTATACATGCACATGGTCTCGTAGCTGCTGCACGGCAGCTACGAGACCACTCCGGGACTTATTGGTGTGGAAAGCTCTAGGCTGTCTGTTTGTGTGATAGCTCTTATCGACACAGTGTATGACCCGTGTTTCTTTCTCAAATGCCAGCCCTTACCATCCACTCTCAGGAGACACCTGGGAGCCGCGAGCTGTCAAAACGTCTCTGATTGGGTTCCGCCGTGCGCTGTGCCAGCGTCGAAGGCACGCTGCAACCCACGTATTTCGTTGATTCGTGGATGCAAAACTGGCTAACTTGGCGCCGTTCGGCGGGGCGACTGCGCAATACCGGATTTTTCTAAGCAGTCCACTAGCTGCTTGTGAACGATGGAGCAAAGATGCTCGCATTTGACGCCAGGACCCTCTGTTTGCCGCTGCTAGCATCGACAATAAGGCTAGTAGGGCCAAGAAGCCGCGACGCCCTGTAATGTTTACCTATTACCATTAGGGGTCAATTGTTTACTTCAGCGCGCGCTGCGCGTAGCGGTGGTGTGAAGCCTAACCGTGATTGTGATGAATCGCATCCCTGCCCAAATGATAACCTTGGGTCGTGCTCCAGCAGAGAGCCTCCCGCTGTGTCTCAGGTGTGCACGACACGGAGATTATGTGGGTTTTACACGTGATTACGCGCGTGATTATTTGGCCAGATGGATTATGTAAGCTCGACTCGGTCCCTCCTCCATAACAGTATCCGACCCTTCAACATAAAACAGAAGGCATAAGAGCAAAGTGAACCCTTAGCCACAGCATCTCAAAACTCACAAGCCGCAACTTCCAGGTACGTGTTCTTGAAGAGAGCTAGACAAAAGAAGAAGGGCGCACGCAAAATACCTCTCGAGTTATATTTCGGTTTTTGCCCCGTTAATTGATCGGCCCTGAACTATTCTACCCTCCATCAAATATCTCTTAAATAACAAACCACAATTAAGGCCGAGAATAGTGAAATTGTGATTAGCCGACAAAATCCAGGTCGTCATTAGAAAGAAGCAGAATGTTGAAATTCAAGAACAAGTTCAAGTTTGGGACTTCCCATCAGTCAAATGACAATGCGAACAATAATGGCAGCGATGGAAACCTGGGCCAAGGCCTCTCCAACCAGAGCATAGGCAGTACGAACGGACTGAGTCCAAAAGGGGCATCGGTATCACGCCACAGCTCGATGTACTCGAGAAAAACCATCTCGCTCAATAGCGTGGCCGATAACATACATAAGTTAAGTCTAAACGATCATGACGCTTCGTCGACAGAGAAGTCTACTACAACTACTCGCGATCCAGCCTCGGAAATCAAGTCTGGCGAAGATGATGGCAGAAGGCCGGTAACGAGCTCGGGAACCGTAGCTGCGCTGCTGGCGTCTACGAGCACCAAGTATAGTAGTGGATCACCTGCGCCACAAGCTACAAGCACTGGGCAATCGTCTACCCTGTCCTCGAGTTTTAGCTCGGGTCCTGGTATGTTGACGGTGAAGATCTACAATTCCTCCGACATTCGCTTGCCCATTAAAATGAACAACAATCGCCAGATTCTTCATACTTTGGCTTCTAATGCAAGTACAGATGAAACTTCCCGGAAGCTAATGAAAGCCCTCAATGACTTGTCACTGAAACAAGATTCTTCAGCTTCCGCAGAGTTCTTACTGCAAGAGGAAGCAACAGATTATTTACCTTCTATTATAACAATCCCTAGTGGCGAGAATTTGAAAAAATCACTTCTTTATCTCACAGTTGAATTTGACAACAACGTCTTAGTCATCGAACCTTCTAACGGTACAGTATCGCACTCAACCTGGAACCAGGTTGTTTCTTTTGATGTGACCAAGAAGTCAACTAGTGTCGTGGGCTCCAACTTTTTAAGTCTCAACTTATTTATACGATTGCCAAATATCCTCATTCCAGAATCCGAAAAAAGTCAAAAAAAGAACCTATTCACCAACAACCAGGCCTCACAATCAAACAATATCGGCGATTTGCTTATAGGAACGATAAAATTACCATTAAATTTGAATTACCATTCGGACCCAATCAGACTTATGAACCATGAGTATTTGAACTTCACCAACTATAATATTACCGAAGAAGGTCGTAAGAACACCTTGGGTCTGATTATGCTTACCATAGATTTCAAGCCAATGCTGAAAAAACAATTGTCCATCGAGGATTTTGATTTACTCAAGGTGATAGGTAAAGGTTCTTTTGGAAAGGTAATGCAAGTGGTAAAGAAAGATACAAAGCAGATATATGCTTTGAAGACGCTCAGAAAACAACACATCATATCACGTATGGAGGTGACTCATACATTAGCTGAGAGAACCGTGTTGGCAAGGATAAATAATCCATTCATTGTTCCTTTGAAGTTTTCGTTCCAGAGCCCTGAAAAGCTATATCTTGTTTTAAGTTTTATAAATGGAGGGGAATTATTTTGGCATTTGCAGAGAGAAGGTAGCTTTTCCATGAATAGATCTCGTTTCTATATTGCAGAATTGCTTACTGCTTTAGAAAGCTTACATGAGCTAAACGTTGTCTATCGAGATTTAAAGCCTGAAAATATCTTATTAGATTATCAGGGACATATAGCTTTGTGTGATTTCGGTCTCTGTAAGCTAAACATGGCTGATAATGACAAGACCAACACATTTTGCGGTACACCAGAATACTTGGCACCTGAACTTCTATTGAACCAAGGGTACACCAGGAATGTTGACTGGTGGACACTTGGTACGTTGTTATACGAAATGTTGACAGGTTTACCACCTTTTTATGATGACGATGTTCCAACTATGTACAGAAAGATATTACAAAATCCACTCAAGTTCCCTCCCTTCTTAGAGAAGACTGATGCACAGGATCTTCTCATTAAGTTGTTACAAAAAGATCCTTCGCATAGATTGAGTGATGCCGCAACTATAAAAAGTCATCCATTCTTCAAAGATATTGATTGGAACAAACTTCTTAGTAAAAATTACTTGCCTCCTTTCAAACCAAATGTTGAGAGTTTGTTGGATACTTCAAACTTTGATCTGGACTTTACAAATGAAAAGCCACAAGACTCTGTAGTTGACGATTTCTTGAGTGAAAGTATGCAGAAACAATTCGGTGGATGGACTTACAATGGTGATAATGTTTTGACTTAGAGGGTTGCGTTCTTTCTAGGTGAAATATTTTAACTTCACATCGCAAGTGAACGAGTCATCAGTCTTCAGTATTCGTTCTTAGTACGTCTGACAAGCCATCATTGTGTCGAAGGTCTTTACACCGAAACATTCAACAGAATAAAATTATGAACAGTCAATTACATTACGCCAACTATCCTATATATCTTCGTATATTACTATGTTTGCATAAATAACTAGTATTTTTGATTTTAATGAACATGTACTAATTTTGTACTAATTCCATTTAGAATTAAAGTAAAATAAAAATTATATTAGAAGTCACCTTTTTTCAAATTATTTATTTGCCGCATCGTCATATGTTGCTCCGCTTCTACCAGGAAACGCACCACCGCCAGTCTTGGACTTTGGATTTACTTTGCCCTCGGGCAAGGGAACACCATGTACATATAGTTGCATGGGCTTAGAATAATCACCCGTCATCATACGTTCCCTCTCTCTCTCCTGAAATTGTATGTATGAGGGGTGCAAATGCTCAGGATTAGCCCTGGAAATGTCAACTTTCTGAGGCTTGACCTTGTACACATTTGGATCTTGGAGCGGATCATATCCATTATGATACCCGGGTGGCACAGCAGGAGGCTTACCCTTCTCATCATACGAAATTTGCTCTCCCTCTAGGAATTGCTGCCCTTGGGGAGCATTCGAAGGAGTAGAGAACTGTTGCTGTTCCAGAGAAGGTCCCTCAGTGTAGGGAGGGGGTGCATCTTCGAGCTCTGCATTACCTGCCAAGCGATCTTTTTCTGCTTCCTTTTCCTTCCAACTGGACATTTTCGTCTTCGTTTCCCCTTCTATTAAAGACTGAGTGTTATTCTGCTAAATATATCAAAGTAAAAGCAACTCCGTATTTAGAGTTTGGCTGCACGCTTTTTTGTTCTGCCGCCTTTTTCCCGATTACTTATTCCAAAACGAGATATAAGTATTGATTTCACTGATTATGCTGTCTCCAATCACAAGAACCGAGTATATAGAGATCCAAAATTAGTTTTCGTTATCTGGCTTACACTTATAGATTGATTAAGATAGTCATTGCAAATGTAGATGGAAAGCAAAGGAATAAATGGTTTATCTGTGTCACGTGGTTCTTTTGCGGTTTTGTGTGATTTGTTTCACAATGCTTTTTTTTTTCTTTCTCCAGTACAGTTATACTAGACCTAAATAGAGAGGCTAACATAACTATCCAAGAGTTAGATCATCGTGAAGATCCATCGTGTAAACCAAGGTGGCTTATTAATATAGGTGTTATAACACACGATTTCAAATTGACCTAGTAACTCAAATTTAAAAGCGATAGTACCTGATTATCATCGGAAGCCATGTTTCAACAAAGTCGTAAAGTGATCATAGAACAAACTGGAGTCATACGTGATTTTATCAGAAATAAAAGGACGTCCACCATATCTCCATCTACTCAAAGAGTAGTCAACCAGCTCTCTGCTATATCTGCTACTAGAAAGCAGCCTAAGTTAATCAATTTGTGTAATGAGGATTTAATCAAACACCGTACGATCACGAATGCATGGAAATTGTACAACAGAAAAAAGAAAGAAAAGAGAATGGCAACATTACAAAAGCAGTACGAAAGCATTAAAAACGCTATGGAGGACTTGAAGCATACGAGCCCAGAGTTATATGAGGCTGCGAACAAGAAAGAAACTGAAAAGAGATTTCCCATCGAAATGAGAGTTCCTACGGAGTACCCACCTACAAAGCCTTGGATTTACGAGTACACGCATCCTAGTGAGAGAGAGAAATGATTAGGATGGCAAATTTCCTTGCCACGTTATGTCATTTGATAGATGAAAGATAAAAGGTAAAAATCGCATTTTTTTTTCCCATGGAGCAGCTCACTTTAGATGCCAGTTTTACATTCAAAAGTCCTCGGATGGCTGTTTCATAACCGGGGTCAGACTTGGTTTTCAACATAGTCGTCTAGAGTGTATTGTACATAGTATAGAAATATTGTATTGAAAGTTCAAATAAAGAATAAAAGAAAGTGATTCATCAAGTCCTAGTATACATTTGTCCCATTATGTCTTTGTCTTTATATCCAAGCTCCAGCTAGTCTTCAAATGTACGAGGTTTCCGCTTTCTACCCGGCGTACTCTGTCCCAGCCCATTTGCCTGCATGACCGAATTCGCTCCTGGACGACTGTGGTGGCCATGTGACGAAGGACCAGAAGGTGAGTCCGCTTGCGGCTCAGCTGTATCCTCGTAGTCGTCAAAGTCGTCCGTGCGGGACGTGCCCCCGTTTGCAACTAATCCTTGCCTCTTCATCAAGCTTTTTATGTAGTTCACCGAACTCAAACTAAATATGTGGTCATCATCAGTGTAGGTAATACGCTTTTTATTTGCTGTGTTGGTGTTGGACTTTGTAAAGCTATCGAAACCCTTGACAATATTGCCGTATGTGCTCTCATTGAAGTACTCGTTCTCACACTCGTATATTGAATCTTCGAGCTTCTCAAGCTTGGCCTCCACTTCCTGCTTAGCCTTTATGTTTCGTATTAGCTCATTTTTAAGCCTTGTATACTCTTCTGCGCTGCCTTGGCTCCCATCGTCCTCTGCGTCCCTGTCCTTGCTCATGCCTGCTTACTCAACCACCTTTGACTTTAACTTTAACAAAAAGCCTTAGCCTATATTATCACGTGCCTCTATGGACTCTTAACGACGCCGATCGTCGCTCGATGTCGCGAGCACAACGCGACATCAATTATGGCCGAGCATGTCCCGGATACCCTCCCCGAACTCTCCCGATTAGCCCGAGTTTCGCCGGGAGGACAGAGGGCATATTGGCTAGTTCTCAGGCTGCTTCGCATGCCATAGCAAGCACCTTTCCTTCTGCTCTCAAACAAGAAGACATTTGACAAGTCGAAGTAAAGTTGATTAAATGTCGTAATGTCGTAATGTCGTGAATTTAGACTGCTCCGACGTAGAACGCACACCACGAACGGCGGAACTGCTGACAATGCAATTGTAGTCGAGACGGCCTACAAGCGTCCTTACACAATGTCACCTGTCTATTTCAACGTCGTACGTTTTAAGAAACTCTCTGTATCTCAGGCCACCACAGCTAACGCTTCCTCATTCTGTCACGGCACCACTACGGTAGCACCGCTCTGGGTGCAAACTGTCCGAATTGCAGTAGCGGGGCCAGGCCTTTTTTCTCTTCTCTATACAAGTTAGACCCTGAAGTGCTGTGTATTTTCGCAGAATATTGTAGATCTTTCATTCTCTCAAAATGGCTTAGGACACTGAGAGTTTAAGGGGCTGCACTTTCTCCGGGGTGTGTTTCCACAGGCACAAATGTCAGAATCAGTATAACGTCGTTTATATGTCGCCATTCTGGGGACGGGACGTTACGACATTTTCGGTGTTTCGGGTGTGTGTGCTCCACACAACCACCATCAGCGTCCCCCTACTGTAGCTCTATATAAATAGAGATCGAGCAACCTATCAATCTTTCAGAATTTTTCTGTAATTGAAACAGTATCGTGTCATATCTTACGGACATTCATCTATATACATAATTATTGGAACTTCGTATGTGACAATTAGGTATTTACCAAGGACATTCTTCGGAGGAAACCATGCTGGAGATCAGGGTTGAAAATTTCAGTCGTCCGGGCCCAGTTTCTAGAAAGTTTGAATTCGAAGAGAGTCCAATGGCCGAACGGCCATTGTTTAACCACAAGGAAACATTACTAACTCATCAGTAGGCAAGTCTCTGTGATTATAACTCAATCTATCTAGAAAACAAAGCATCATAACAAAATGGCTATCACTAAGGTTTTTGCTCGTTCTGTATACGACTCTCGTGGTAACCCAACCGTCGAAGTTGACTTGACCACTGACAAGGGTTTGTTTAGAGCCATTGTTCCATCTGGTGCTTCCACTGGTGTTCACGAAGCTTTGGAATTGAGAGACGGTGACAAGAGTAAATGGTTAGGCAAAGGTGTCACCAAGGCCGTTGCCAACGTTAACGAGATCATTGCCCCAAAGTTGGTCGCTTCTAACATTGACCTTAAGGACCAAGTTGCAGTAGACAAGTTCTTGAACTCCTTGGATGGTACTCCAAACAAGAGTAAGTTGGGTGCTAACGCCATCTTGGGTGTTTCCTTGGCTGCTGCCAAGGCTGCCGCTGCTGAGAAGGCCGTTCCTCTCTACAAGCACATTGCTGACATCTCCGGTACAAAGCAAGACAAATACGTTTTGCCTGTTCCATTTTTGAACGTCTTGAACGGTGGTTCCCACGCTGGTGGTGCTTTGGCCTTCCAAGAGTTCATGATTGTCCCAACGGGTGCTCCTTCTTTCAGCGAGGCATTGAGATATGGTGCTGAGGTTTACCATGCCTTGAAGTCGTTGACCAAGAAGAAATACGGTGCCTCTGCTGGTAACGTTGGTGACGAAGGTGGTGTCGCTCCTAACATTCAAACTCCAAAGGAAGCCTTGGACTTGATCATTGCTGCCATTGAGCAAGCTGGTTACACTGGAAAGGTCAAGATTGCTTTGGACTCTGCCTCCTCCGAATTCTACAAAGATGGTAAGTATGACATGGACTTCAAGAACCCAGAGTCTGACAAGTCTAAATGGTTATCTGGTGAAGAATTGGCTAGCTTGTACGCCGAGTTAGTGAACAATTACCCAATTGTTTCTCTTGAAGATCCATTCGCTGAAGATGACTGGGAAGCTTGGTCCCACTTCTACAAGAAGATTGACGGTAAGGCCCAAATCGTTGGTGATGACTTGACTGTCACCAACAAATTGAGGATCAAGACCGCCATTGAAAAGAAATCTGCCGACGCTTTGTTGTTGAAGGTCAACCAAATCGGTTCCTTAACTGAATCCATTGAGGCCGCCAAGGAGTCTTACGATGCTAAGTGGGGTGTCATGGTTTCTCACAGATCCGGTGAGACTGAGGATGCCACCATCGCTGATTTGGCTGTTGGTTTGAGATCTGGCCAAATTAAGACTGGTGCTCCAGCTAGATCTGAGAGATTGGCCAAGTTGAACCAACTCTTGAGAATTGAGGAAGAGTTGGGTAGCAAGGCTATCTATGCTGGTGAGAAGTTCCACAACGCTTGGGCTTTGTAAGCTAGGCTAATAACATTCTCCCAAAAAATGATTTTCAAAGGACAGATTAGGATTCCAAATTATACAAGGTTTTTGGGTATATAGAAAGGTATATTTCAAATTATGTACGCCAAAAATAATGTTTGATGATTAGTTGGCTAGTTTATGTTGTAGGCTTGTCGAATCCGTAGAAGCACTGAGTAATGCAAGACTCGAAATGGCTACTTGTTAAGCATGTCAAGTGCTTGGTTAAGCTTTTCTACTGCGAAAAACACTTCTTCAAAAGTATTATAGAGAGCAGTGGGTGCTATTCTGATGACATCTGGTTTTCTTTCATCGCATATGATACCATAAACTCCCAAATAGTCTTTCACTTTGTCCATAACACCACGGTCCCCTTTGTTCGAAGTGAAACAGAGCGATAACTGACTCCCTCGTTCTTCTTGATTTGGTGGTGTTAATATCTTAAAGCCAAGCTTGTTACTCGAATGATCTTGAGGAAGAAAATACTTTGATTTCTTAAGTAGTTCTTCCAAATAGTTTGTCAATTCGATAGATTTAAGGCGTAACTTATCGATTCCACCGGCCTCATGAAATATTTCTAAAGAAGCCCTCAATGCAACCACGTCAAGGACAGAAGGGTTAGACTGTCTATAAGACAAAGCTGACTTTATCGGATCAAATAATTCGAGCATTTCAAATCTAGTCTTTTCATTATTACCCCACCATCCAGCTAGTCTGGGAGGATATGAGTCTCTGCTATTATTCCGAGTATGCTCTTCATGGACAAAAATGCCAGCAATAGCTCCTGGACCAGCATTCAAATACTTGTAGGAACACCACACAGCAAAGTCGACGCCCCAGTCGTGGAGCTTTACTGGTACATTACCTACTGCATGAGCCAAGTCCCAGCCAACAGTTATATCGTATTTTTTAGCCTCGCGAGTGATCCTCTCAATATCGAAGTACTGCCCTGTGAAATATTGAATACCAGAAAAACACACTAAAGATATTTCTTCGTGGAAATCTCTTATAGTTTGGAGGATGTTCTCTGTTTTTAAGTAAGTATCATTACTTTGGCTTTCTACTTGTAAGAGATGGGTCTGATCATACCCTTGAAGTTGTACTATATTCAAAAAGGCATAATAATCTGATGGGAACGCCTTTTTCTCGAACAAGATTTTCGTCTTCTTTCCTTTTGGCTTGTAAAAGTTGACTAACATAGAGTTCAAGTTACTTGTAAGTGTTCCCATTACAGCCACTTCTGTTTCCCTGGCTCCCACAATAGGAGCGATAAGTGGGATAAGAGGAAGATCAATATCCACCCAGGAGGTGTGACCATCTTTTTGCTTGGGGTGTCTGAAATGTGATTCAACTCCTCTTTGACCCCATGCGTCCAATTCGTCCTTTATCGCCTGTCTAGTGCGTTTCGGCATTAACCCAAGAGAATTACCACACAAGTATGTGCTTTCGCTTTCATTAGTGAACCCTTCTGTGGGCTTCACTCCCAAGGACTCCCATGTCGGTATCTCAAACTGGTCCTTGTACGTTGGAAACTGCTTATCTAATTTTCTTGCCTTTTCTATGTCCATGATCTATACCTTCTGGTAGTTCTTCCTGCTCTCGACTCAGCTATGGTCTCTGTATTTCTTTTCTACTTCGGGCTTGTTTTCAAATAGGCGTACAAGCAGTTGTTACTGCAAGATTAACGAGTTGGGCGTCTTGAAGTATCTCTGCTTCTCCTGATTTCGGTAAAACTGAAGTATAAAATATTCGTTGAGAATTATTCTTCAGTTTCAGTTACAGCGCATACTCGATTCTCCAAGTTGGCAGCTGATGATATTACTACAACACAAGCTTAAGCTGGAAACGACGGTCAACTACTGCACGCTTTATATTATAAAACAGTAAACAACTCTGTGCCTCAGAGTCAATTCTTGGATCCTTATTTTTAACATCTCGTCATGCTAATGATCTACACTATGGATCTATTGAAAATGGAGATAAAATGACACCAGCGTGATTTTATCCCCATGAAATGTAGATTTCTGTTCAAGCCGCCGTTAGTGGTTTCCAGCCTAAACGAAATTCCTTTTCAAAGCTGTCTTATCATTTCAACTGTTTGTAGTTAAAATTCAATACTAATAGTATTGAAATCGAGGGAAACTTGTAGTTTAAATGCCCAATAATACAAATATATAATAATTCTAGTGAAATAATTTTTGTTATTCAGAAACAAACTTGTCGATACATAGAGTGATAAATTCATATTAGCGAAGGATATGATCCACTCTGTTTTGATATGTACGTATTTTGCTAGTTTCTGGTACTCAAACAAACTTAACATTGAGCAAGAGTTTGGAATTTTCCAATGCGGCCTCTTCTTTCGATAAGTCAGAGGTTAACGGATGATATGGGTTGAAGTTTCAATTTTCTTGTACTCAAAGTGCTTCTCCGGCTTATATTGCGATCATTGAGCCATACTAACATTCTTTTTAGTCAATAACGATGGGGTACCCCGTTTGATGAAATTCTACACACCCGTTGATATACCTACACAACGTCTTTTGCTCCAGCAGGTATACCAGCTCATCTCTATTCGAACACCTGACCAATGTTCTTTCATAACGCCGCCTCCTTTACTTGAAGATTTGGATGATATCAAGGTAATCTACAGACATTACGCCACTTTGTATTTTGTGTTCATAGTAGACGATCAAGAAAGTGAGCTTGGAATACTCGACTTGATTCAGGTATTTGTCGAGTGTCTTGACAAGTGCTTCAGCAACGTATGTGAGCTCGATCTTGTGTTTGGATGGCAAGTCTTGCAAACCGTGCTCGAGGAAATCATACAGGGAGGCATGGTCATCGACACCAGCATTCTGCGAATAGTGGCGGCTGTAGACGAGGCTAACCATCAAAGTGGGTCGTCATCCGCCCGTAGTGGAACAGGGTTCTTGCTGGGGCTTACAGGAGATAGAACATTCGGCTGGGGAAGAGCTTGAAGTTCGGTCAAAGAAATTCAGCACGTTGCTTGTCTCGACAGAGCATAGGCAGCAGGCCAGGCAGAAGCAGCTACAAGTCAGTCATGCTTAGTGACGTCAATTCAACTTTGGCTATTTATATTTTACATACTAATTGAAGTGCATCCGTTTATTTCCAAAACGTCCACCAGCTTTTCTTCTGCTGGAGTAAGTCTTCAGTCTCGCTGAGCTCCTCACTGGCTTTGAGCACCTCCTTTTTCCTTGCGTCTTCGCCCTCTGTCCGGTAGCTGTCCTCCATCGTAGCAAGACGAGGGTCTGTGTTCCTGCCCTCGCGCTCAAATGGCGACTTGATCTTGCCAGTCATCCAAATGGGGTCGTTCGATGCAGACGTCTCCTTAACCAACTCCATTAACGCCTGCTGCTCTCTCCTCCGAAGCTCGCGGTTCTTCAAGTATTCCTCCTTTATTTCGGGCGAAAACTGCGCTATGAGCTGCTCATCAGTGGGCACAGTGAACTTGAACAAGGTCACCCCAGTGCCGATGATCGCCCCTCCAACGACGAAAACCCTCGCCCAGCGGTACCACACCGGCTTAGTGCTCATGTCGGCCAAATGCTTTCTTTCTGACTAGGTACCTTCGAAAAACACTGGTCTGCTGGGCCAGAAAACGAAAGCGTACTACTGTCTCATCATGAATAAGCCAGGCTTCTCATTTGCCCCAGGCCGTTTGACATCGTGTCACGTGTTCATCGATCCTCTGCTCTGCGGCTGGATCTACCGTTTGGGACTACCGAGTCCCGTAGTTCGTCGCTTTTCTGCCGTCCTACCTTATGGCAGGGTGCTTTCCGCTGTTTGCTTCTTAGATGGTGCTTTCAGTATTGCTTTCGCAGCCTACTGTCGCACCTCATCGTAGCCTAGAGCTATTTCTCAATTGGTAGACATATACATTGTTTATTTACACTGGCCTGGGGTAAGTGTGTCTTACACACAGCTTTGTTACGGTTTGTATTCTATCTATAGAGCTTCCATAGCTGATCTGGTGCTTCCAAAAAAGAGTTGCGCTTGGTTTGAGATATGGGCCAGATCGGCCTGTATCAACTCCTAAATTATATACGCGCCTCATATATAATTTGTAATAGTCACTATACGAGCTAAACGATATATACATTAAGAATTAGATTGTTAGGGCTAAGGACTTTAGCATAATCTATAAGGAAAGTGCTCTAAATGAGGAATACTAAAGACTTGACGGCTTGATACCCGGATGAAATAAAAGGCTTATTTAACGAGAAATTAGCAACTTAACACCATGAGCAAAGAAGAGGCCAAAGAAAGTGTGGAAGAAAAAAGGAAGTCAACCAAGACGTCGACCGGAAAACGAAAGTTTCATCTGAAATCTCGAAATGGGTGTCTGACATGCAAAAAGCGGCGAATCAAGTGCGATGAGACTAGGCCCATTTGCCAACGATGTCAGCACATGAAGCTTGTGTGTGGCTATACTCTAGGCGATGGCGGGCTGGACCAGGAACGAGGTAGCGAAACTAACGGGAAGCGGCGCAGGATCAGTGGTAGCGAGTATACTAGTGGTGATGATAGCTTCAGGGGGCACAAAAAGAGCATGTCGAGCGATTCGGGTGTATCGGTGTCTGGCGCCGAAAGTGAGAGCGATGCCTCCAAACGTAACGTGAAGGCTTCTTTCGTCCCAAAAGCCGCTGAAAACTTGCTTACCGCCGGAAATTTAAACAACCTTAACTTGAGCCACCTTGTAAACAACCTCAGCTCTTTGGGCGGCAATATCAGTTCTCTCGGGAGCTTGGCCAGTTTGAGCAATTTAGCAACTCTTGCGCAGCTTCCGATCGAGCTCAGCAATTTGGGTTCGCTCATAGACTCGCAGATACACAACTCCGTGACAAGCAGCATGGGCAATAACATGCTGGACCCGCTGACGCAAGATAACGAAAGAAAAGGTGAAAAGTCGCTGTTCGGATTTGATACCGCCGGCGAAGACGAAAAGAGTCTGGCTGGAGCTACCTCTAGTGGTGCTGGCACTTATCCCGATGGCGGTGCTGGTATGTCTGGCTCTTTGCCCAACATTTCTCCCAATGTCAATACCCTGAGATCAGGTCTCTCCTCGAACCCTTTAAATCTGCTGCTCTCTGGCTTATCGTCAACCAACTTGAACATGCTTGATCTACGTCTCATGTTTCACTATACATCCCATGTATCCAATACCATAACCAGCGCAGGCATTTCCGATACGAAGATATGGAACTACGACATACCAATGCTAGCATTTGATTACCCATTCTTGATGCACTCAATTCTTGCCTTCAGTGCTACCCATCTTTCGAGAACTGAGAAAGGACTCGACCAATGTGTAACGTGTCATAGAGGTGATGCTCTTCGACTACTTCGAGAGGCCGTCTTAAATATAAACTCAGACAACACAGATGCATTGGTCGCTAGCGCATTGATTCTTATAATGGACTCACTAGCCAATGCATCCTTCCCTCTGTCAACATCGCCAAAATCATTACCCGCTTCAGCATGGATTTTCCACGTCAAGGGTGCTGCTACCATATTGACTGCTGTCTGGCCGCTCACAGAGGCATCTCGTTTCTACAAGTTCATTTCGGTCGATTTGGGTGACTTGGGTGACATAATCAACCAGCGCATAAACCTAAACCCTTCTTCTGTTTCAGAAAACGACAAGTTTTTCACCAACCTCGAATGCCATGACAGTGACATTGCTGACCTCTATCCTGTTGGCATAGATTCACCATATCTTATAACTCTTGCATATCTCAACAAACTACACAAAGAGCGCTATAAGTCAGATTTCATATTGAGGATATTCGCCTTTCCCGCTCTCCTTGATAAATCTTTCTTATCGTTATTGATGAGCGGAGACGTCAAGGCGATGCGCATCATGCGCTCGTATTACAAACTTCTTCGCTCCTTCACGGCTGAAATGAAAGACAAAGTTTGGTTCCTTGAAGGTGTGTCTCAAGTCCTTCCTGTGGACGTCGAGGAGTACGCTGGTGGCGCTGGAGGGATGCACATGATGCTTGATTTCTTGGGTGGTGGTCCTTCCATCATTAACAACGAAATAGACGAGGAAATCAGAAAGATAGATCCCTCGGGAACCATCTCAAACCATCTCACTGATACCAACAACCTCCCTAGCGATATCACAAGCAATTTGGACGTGATGCAGGGTGACTCGACCCTCATGAATATCAAGTGAGCTACAGACTACTACGCTGCATATCACCGTATTTCCTTCTTTTCAACTTGCTAACCTTTACCTGACTAGTTTATGAACCCCTGACATTATTCAGTCACTCTTGAATTACTCGCTCCACTTAAATACGTACGTGATACCCTCTCTACAAGAAATGATACTCTCCTGCCCATGAAATATATATTTTACTATGAGAAGTATTTTGTGTAAGTTCCTGTCCCCTTTGATGAAAACCCGAAAATGGGTTATGCACTATTTTTTGTTGATTGCCCGCTGAAACATTTAACATACAAAGGAAATAAACATTTCACGGAAAACACGTTATAGTCTTTAGTTTAAACGACTACCAAACACTAAATCAAGAAGACATAGTCAAAAGAAACACGTCTATTACGTAATAAAGGATTTTTATATCATAAATTTTGGCTTTCGAGGAAGAATCATAGAAAGATCGAATAGTATCAAAGGCAAATACACCAGTTTGGATACAGGCTACTCTTGTTGTTGCTTGAATTTGACGTTTGACGAGGATATTTTGGGTGCGCAGATAGAAGTTTTTCCGTTTGCCTAACGAGTGTTCAACACAGATTTCCACGCAAAATATTAGAAACCCCTTAAAGTAACACATTAGTCAATAACACGATGCAGACTATAAAGTGTGTTGTAGTTGGAGACGGTGCCGTCGGAAAGACTTGTTTATTGATTTCATACACCACAAGTAAGTTCCCTGCTGATTATGTGCCAACAGTTTTTGATAATTATGCGGTAACAGTGATGATTGGAGATGAACCATTCACGTTGGGATTATTTGACACAGCGGGACAAGAAGATTACGATAGACTTAGACCTTTGTCCTATCCTTCCACTGACGTTTTTTTGGTGTGTTTCTCTGTTATTTCACCCGCATCATTTGAAAACGTGAAAGAAAAATGGTTTCCTGAGGTGCATCATCACTGCCCTGGTGTTCCCTGCTTGATTGTAGGGACCCAGACTGATCTAAGAAACGACGAGGTCATCTTGCAAAGATTACAGAGACAGAAATTGTCGCCTATTACAACAGAGATGGGTGAGAAATTGGCAAAGGAGTTGAGAGCTGTAAAATACGTTGAATGTTCTGCATTGACCCAGAGAGGTTTGAAGACCGTTTTCGATGAGGCTATAGTGGCTGCCTTGGAACCACCTGTTATCAAAAAGTCCAAAAAATGCACAATATTGTAAAATAGATTTCATTGGTGGTGCTGGTGGCTGATGACAGATTCTTTATTCTTTCTTACTGCTTTATAGTTGTTGGTGTTTGACTAGACTTATTTACGTTTGTTGGAGATAATTTGTCGTTTTCCGCTGTGCCTCGGGGTAATACGCTTGCGTTTCGTTCAACGTTCGTTTCCTTTACGTTTTTTTTTTCCTTTTTTTCTCATTTTATTCACTAATGATACTTAGCAGATTCAATGAATCTCTTTCGTGGATCTGGTTGAATCTTATGTTCCTCTCACTTTAACTTTACTATTGAAATTTGCTAAGACGTCGTTGCTCTGTGTCCTCGATCCATATTCGTCTGTTTCATTAAGAGCTGAATACTCCGTGAACCACACGCTCAATCTCTATCACTAAGTTTTGACAAGTGATATTATTATGTGTATCTTGCTTCTGAAAAGTGTTTTGCGCATAATCTTATAATATATAATCACGTATTGAACCTGGATATGAGCTGCTTTGGATAGAGAGCAATCTTTGGCAAAAGCATTATTTATCATGTCGAGGCAGTTAGAACAGATAACTTGATGAAGAATTGGATCAGTGTTGCTATGGAGAAAAGCGAATGTTCAATTCAAAAGAAGAAGGGAGATATTGGCAGAACGGGCTGAGTACAGAATGGATGTGAAACCAAGTCTATCACGTTTTAAGATAGATGACGGAGGTTGTTTTGTTATTATTTTCTTTTACGCCGTGACAGCGCCAGTGATAATTGTCTTCATGGCTTTTATACCAGCTATGGATAGAACTTTCTTTTCCATTTCTTACTCTAATCTATGGCCTATCTTCAATAACATTTTCTAGTTTTTGAGTAGATAATTAGCTTATAATGAAATGACAATAGGATTAACTGCATACTTCTTATGACTAATATTGCTTCTAACATCCCACCTTAAACTACAAGGCTTGAAATTATTGCTGGTTATTCCAGAATAAAAAATATAGTTTTCAATACAAAGTAATACATAAACATAAAAAATGAAATGCACTATCACAAAACTTTTATGTTCCATTTTTTTCTTGATCATTAATGCTGGAAGAATCCGAACTAGACATGAAAGTTTTCGAGTTTCTAAGCGATGTCAATCAGGAAACAAAAAGAATTGAGGTAACATCAGCAAACTCAAGAAAAGCTTAAGAATGAAAGTTTTAGAAAGAGTGATCAGGTTGGTCTAAACATGACGTTCCTCTTGCTCCATATATTCAGTTCGATCCGAAGTGAGCTTAAAAGAGATCTTTATGTTCCCTGAAGGCCTTGATCCTCAGGTCAGTCCAAGCTTTGAGCTTAGCCTTGTATTCATCTCTCTGGGCATTAGAAGGCTCATACTTGCTCTTCTCATCGTTGGACATCGCCTTCCACTTGGCGGCCAAATCCTTATTTATATCCTTAAATTCACGTCCATCATTAACATACATCTCCTTGACAAATTTGGCGTAGGAGGAAGGAGGAGCTTTAGGCTTTGGCGTGACGATCTCCAATGCCTTGGCATTGAATGCATCAGCCTTCTGCTGATAGCCATTCTTTTCTTCTGACAGTAAAGCATTCCACGATGACGCCGCGTCGGCTAAACCGCCATCTCCCAAATGCTCCTTAATAAACAAATTGTAGGCGGACAACCTACGGAAAGGCTTGGTGGCCTTTTTGATCAACTCCTGCTCCTTCTTCTTTGCAATCGACTCCTGCTGTTTGGCCTTCTTCTTTGCGTCGAGCAACTTCTGCTTCTCCTTGGTCTCCAATTGTTTAATTTTCTGCCTCTCCTTCTTGCTTTCCTCCGCGTACTTCTTCTTGAGTTGCAGTAAAGCACTCTTTTCTTTGCTAAGCTTCGAGTGTAGTTTCTTCAACTTCTTTTTGGCTTCTTCTGCCTTTTTCTTATCGGCTGCGCTCTGTTTGCTGCCCCTGGCAACTGCCGCCAAAAGCTGGCTTCCACCAAGTAGCGATTGTCTACTTACTGACAAGAAGCGCACGGCAACCATTGGACTTGGAAAAGCCATCTTATTTATTACTCCATAAAAAATCATTAATGTGACTCGACACTATCTATTTTAACTATCTTCTTTATACCGACTATTATAGTTGTTGTAATCGTCGTTAATTTGTTTATGTTCCCAAATATTATGTTTGAAGGTCGTGTGATGGGTCAAATTGCTGGTCTCACCACCGAAGTAGGTTCCTTTGCAACAATACGAACTATTCGCTCGCGCTAAAACAATTGACTGATCTTTTAAGCCGTGTGTCATCTGCTAACAAGTGGGTTTGGTCATGTCACAAAGCCAATTGTGCTACTCATGATCCCGTCTTTCGTTGATAGGACCTTTCCAGGCTGGCCTCAAATGTTCCCAAGAGCCTCGACTAATGGTGTGAAACGTACTAGCGACCTAGGCCGCTTTGTCGCTTAGCAGAAACATTAGGGGAGGCTTTAAAGGAGCCCTAACATCGACCATAACAGTGTTCTGTCAGATTTAGTGCAAACTAAGCCGCTGAATGGCCTAGAATGTTGAATTGCCGCTCAACGAGCAAGCGTATGTCATTAGCCGCCAGCTAGAAGAGGCCCGTAACAAAAAAAAGTCGTGCGTGTGCCACAACGTTGAGCCCTTTAGCGGTTTTTTTTCCCATCAGAAAGAAACCATATACAACATCGACTATCTCCAAGGGCACAGTGATACATAGCACACGTGGCATTAGTAATCAGGAACAGATATGTTTGCAGCGGCTCGATCAGATACGTTGTTTCTCGGTGGAGAAAAGGTGAGTGGAGATGACATCAGGCACCAAAACCTGTTGGCAGCGCAGTCAGTGGCCAATGTGGTAAAGACGTCACTTGGCCCGGTAGGGTTGGATAAAATGATGGTGGATGACATTGGAGATGTGACTGTGACTAATGATGGTGCTACAATCTTGTCGTTGTTGGATGTTCAGCACCCTGCGGGTAAGATTTTGGTTGATTTAGCCCAGCAGCAGGATCGAGAGGTCGGCGATGGTACGACTTCTGTGGTGATCATTGCCGCCGAACTCCTTAAGAGGGCCACTGAATTGGTCAAAAACAAGCTCCATCCAACTACGATCATCACTGGATACAGATTGGCGTTGCGTGAGGCCGTGAGATATATCAACGAGGTTTTGTCCCAGCCAGTGGACAGCTTGGGCAAGGATGCTATCGTCAATATTGCAAAGACATCAATGTCATCAAAGATAATTGGCTCCGACAGCGAGTTTTTCAGTAAAATGGTCGTGGATGCTATGTTGGCCGTCAAGACAACGAATTTGAAGGGTGAAACAAAGTATCCAGTCAAGGCTGTGAACATCTTGAAGGCGCACGGAAAATCTTCTACTGAGTCTGTATTAGTGGATGGTTACGCGTTGAACTGTACCGTAGCTTCTCAGGCAATGGTAAAAACCGTTAAAGACGCTCGTATTGCCTGTTTGGATATTAACTTACAGAAGGCTAGAATGGCGATGGGTGTCCAGATCAATATCGATGATCCGGACCAGCTCGAAGAGATCAGAAAGCGTGAATACGGTATGATTATCGAAAAGATCCACAAGATTATAGGCGCAGGTGCCAATGTGATATTGACCACGAAGGGTATCGATGACCTTTGTTTGAAAGAATTTGTTGAGGCCAACGCGATGGCTGTTAGGCGTTGTAAGAAGGAAGAATTGAGAAGAATTGCAAGAGCAACCGGCGCATCTCTCATTAGCAGCTTGTCGAATTTGGATGGTGAAGAGACCTTCGAGACTTCTTATTTGGGTTACGCCGATGAAGTGACGCAAACTAGAATAAGTGACGATGAATGCATATTAATCAAAGGAACTAAGCAGCATTCGTCCTCATCTATCATCTTGAGAGGACCTAATGACTACTCTTTGGACGAAATGGAAAGATCATTGCATGACTCGTTGTCTGTAGTGAAAAGAACATTAGAGAGTGGCAACGTTGTGCCTGGGGGAGGTTCTGTCGAAACAGCCCTTAACATTTACTTGGAAAACTTTGCTACTACAGTGGGATCTCGTGAGCAGCTTGCTATTGCAGAGTTTGCCAATGCTTTATTGGTCATTCCAAAAACTTTGGCTGTAAACGCTGCAAAGGACGCGTCTGAGTTGGTTTCAAAATTGAGAACATATCATGCAGCATCGCAGTCTGCTTTACCCACTGACACAAAGAGAAAGAAGTACAAATACTACGGTTTAGATCTTATCGATGGTAAGATCGTCAATGAAGTTTCACATGGTGTGCTTGAGCCTACCATGTCAAAGATCAAGTCATTGAAATCAGCGTTAGAAGCATGTATTGCCATTCTTCGTATCGATACGATGATTACTGTCACACCAGATCCTCCTAAGGAAGATCCTCATGCTCACTAGTCTATAGATACATGTATAATGCGTGTAAAATATCATATTTCTTTAAATCTATTAAGATATAATAAAAAAATAAAAGATATAAAGAGTAAAGCACTATATTTAGACTTAGCGATGACATTATATACAGCCTGGTGCCTGGATCTATAGTGTAGATCGAAGTGTCGAAATGACCAGAGGTTCATTAAATAATCTAGTCGAACCTGCGAGACAATCGACACGGGGAGGAACAACTAATTGAAGATTGGACAACCGTTAAAGTCCATATTAAAGAATTATATGATGAGTTAGCTGAGATTCCCCAAAAGATATGAAAAAAGAACTGAAAATGGGTATCGACATTATTGCGTTGTTGGCATATATGTATGGGTGCCATAATTAACATTTATATTATGTCATATCGAACATGTAATATGTGTATGATGCTTCAAAGCCAAGTCATTGGCCGACAGATATTTAAAGTGCGATCACTTTTCAAGCATGCTCAGACGAGAATACGGCCTGTACTCATTAAATTGATACTAGACGAGGAGTAGTTGTTATAGTTCGCCGAGGGATGTGCCATGTACTTCTCCTTTAGTGTACTGGAATCAATATTGAGCAGCAGCGAGGATTTTGTAGTCAATGGTGCCCGTTCAGGCTGGTGGAGGGTGTAAGGGATCTTGCGGCCTTTTGCATATATCGGTCCCCCCGAGGTACGAGAACCAGCAGCTAAACATGTCAATGACAGCAGCGCGGAATGGTTCATAGACAAGCCCAGCTCATCGTGCTCCTCACCAAGAGAAGAAAGGGTATACGAAGATGAGCCACCACTACGCAAAGACATGTCAGAGTTGACAGACGAAATTGAATGGAACGAGGGTGATCCAGTGCTGGGCGACTTGTAGACATTTGAAAGTCTGTAGTAGTTGATTTTCTTGATGGACTCGTCGCGCTCCCTCTTGGCAATAGACTCCTTGATACCGGACAAGAAGGGCTGGAGTACCAAAATTAATTCGTCCTCGCGGATGGTGATGTCCCACTTGAGTAAGGCAATGAGCTCGCGCTCGGCCATGTTGACCTCGTCGACAGACAACAAGCCGTCTGTGTAGCGAGCCCAATGCTTGTTAAGGGGCGAGGAGTCGTTCAAGAATTTGGCACTTAAGATGAGCGACGCCAAAAAGACTCTGTGTCTAGTTGTTTCCATGCCTACAGAATTGGCAGGTAAGATCCGGCGAAGTCTGTCTAGAAAGATAAGCGACGCCATCAAGGTGGGTGTTTGAACATTCAGGTACTTGATCAAGCGGTATATAAAGTCCGACAAAGCCACTGGACCCTTCACGGGCGACACAAGCATGCCCGTATCTTTCAATGGCTGGTACAGCGGCTTCTTGCGGCGTATTTGAAGTACCGACTTAGTGGTGTTCACCAAGAATGCTATCATCTCTTGGCTCACCGGCTGTCTGCTAAACAACCTCAATGCTTCTTTGTCGCTTACACCCATCTTATTACGTTTCTGTGGTCTGGTCCAGGTGATTATGTTTGTAGTCTATTCCAATGGTATTTAGTTGTCCTTTGCGTCGCTCAATGCCAGTCCAAGATGGTTCTAGGTACAAGCTTGGTCAAATATCTTTGGGTCAGCCTGCTTCGGTTGAAGAAGTTCTTCGTATGCTTCTTTCTAGGCCCTATGGTCCTAGTGTTATTCTCTAGATTGGTTCAATTGAGCTTATATCAGAATTACCACCAGAATGATATTATGTCCAAAAGGGCTGATATACTAGTATTTTTTCACTCCTACGTAGGGATTGAAGATAGCCATTCTGCCTTCATTCGCTTTTTATATAAAATGTACTCCTACCCTGCCTACGCCTATTGTCTTTTTTTGCCATAAAAAACTGCTTCTACGTCGAAGTGCTTAGCGTAGAAATATTTCTAAATCGGTATTAATTCAACGGAAGGGATGGCATCGCGTATCAGAATTTTTCAAGTCTACGAGCAAATCATATGGACGAACGAGAACCAAGGCAAAAACATTAGACGTAGACACAGGAAGGAAGGGGGACGGTGGGACGGAGTGCGACCATGCGTAAGTCGACACGCGTAGCGGTAGGGGCATGATGAAATATGTAGGGACTAGTTAAGGCGTATATTTTCCAGACGTGGTAGATTTGGAGTCAGCAATGACGGGAAAATGTCAGATGTGGATGCGTGGGCTGGGGATGGGGACGGAAAGGCTAGTTGAGTACAGGATGACGATGTAAATGAAGCATGTGGAGGGCTACAGGGCCCTCCCGAGCCACACAGCCAGCGGAAACGATTCACGAGACGCGAATAAGACGAGCATGCCATCATACGGAGACAGACAGCAACGCCCGCCGGCACACCTGCGCCGTCTGGTGTGCCGTCTGGTGTGCCGGCAGCAGAACTTTGTGCTTATGTCTCAGTCGGAGATGCTATGGGCCAGAACATGGACTGGCATCGCGGTTTTTTTTTAACGTACGAAGATAGATATATTTAGTTCTATATCTTGTTCCGTGATCTAACTAGTATTCTGCCTGTGGAGTCCGGCCCTCTTGCACTAAAAATAAGTAAAGCTAAGCTCGTCTCTCTGGCACCGATGCGTTGACGGCTTGCCAAAAAGATAACATATATTTTCTCTTTGCTATAAACGTAGAGCTCTTGGCGGGTCTCGTTTCGTAAGACACCCTATGTCTAGAACAGGGCGATATCGATCGAGTCAGGATAGTAGAAGAACGCTAAAGCTATAATAAGATAGGTACTGAGAAGCATGGCGCCTTCAAGCCAGTTCAGCTCTCCGTCCAAAATGACCAAATTGCTAATTAACACAGATACGAGCAAAACGGCAGTCTCGAAAGTGGAAAAGTACAATGACATTGGTGTGTTAAGCACCCATCCTACCAAAACCATAAGCGGTGTGACAAAGAGAGCGATCTGCAACGATGAGCCCACCGCAACGCCAATCGCAAGGTCCATTTTGTCTTTCATGGCGACAATAATGGCCGTGACATGTTCGGCTGCATTGCCGACAATAGGAATCACTATTAAACCAAGAAACGTCTTTGAGAGTCCCGATGACTCCACGATGCTGTCGATCGAGCCAACCAAGTAGTCAGCGCATATCGACACGAATACAGTCGCCAAGGTCAAAATGGCAATAGCACTCACAACGGAAAGATGTTGAACGCCCTCCTTGCTATGCATTGCATCAGGAGCCACGCCGGCTTGTTCTTCCGCGAGGCTCGCGGTGATCAAGCCGTCATCGGCCTCTGATGACTGTTCTTCGAAGAGCGCCTTATGTGTCTTCAATTGGAACACCAAGTACAAGATGTACACAATCAAGAGCACGACAGATGCACCTCTGGAAAGCGACAAAATTCTGGCGTCATAGGGCAGGTCCGGTTCAGGGAACCCTTGCTTCTTCTTGGGA
Source organism: Millerozyma farinosa (assembly GCA_002196765.1). Taxonomy (NCBI): domain Eukaryota; kingdom Fungi; phylum Ascomycota; class Pichiomycetes; order Serinales; family Debaryomycetaceae; genus Millerozyma; species Millerozyma farinosa. The sequence goes on from NBND01000003.1 coordinate 1,059,121, forward strand.
GCAGGAATTGTAGCGTGAAACGCAGCTGGGATCAACAAACTACTGGTGGCAAGCACCATCAACGATGACATTGTTTGTGCAACGGTTTGATTGAACGTCTGCTGCACACGGGTCACACCGCCAGCGATAAAGCAACACCCCAATACAAGAAGCAAATTCGACAATATTGACCCCAACATACTCGCCTGCACTATCCGTACCTGGTTTTCCTTCAACGCTATTATCGACACAATAAGCTCCACTGCATTGCCAAACGTAGCATTCAAAAGCCCACCAATCGTTTCACCCACATGCTCCGCCAACTCCTCCGTTGCAAACGCCAATATGGACGCCAATGGCACAATCGCTAGGAAATTAAGCCAGAAGATTGCTGACGGGCTCCACCCCTGCCACCCAGCAAACACTCCCAAGGGCACAAATAAAAGCAAGTAATTCACAGGAGATGACTTGAGTGTGGTCTTGATGACTCTTACCGAGTTGGTCTGCGCTTCTTTCAATATATGTCTGCTGTGACTTCCGCTGAGAAGCGGAACGCGCTCATTGTTGCTGGGCATCCTGTCTTTCTGCTAGCAAAATTATCCCTTCTCTGTTTGGTCTAGAGTTGCACCAACTCTAAGCGATCCTCTGGTTCTACTTTGGTTTCTACAGCTTAACTGAAGAAATCCCAAATTATTCTTCTTAAAACTAAACAGCCTTATGACTATCAACATTTGAACAGTTATGTTCGTACTGCACATAGATCACGTAATGAAAATCCTGTGCATACATTGGATTAAAGACTACTAGCTATCTACTAAGTCACTCATTCCCTATATACTAGAAGATAGGATAGATGGGTATGCTGTCTGATGCATCTGTACACGAAGGACATGAAGCAATGGTGCGCAGTTCATATTTTACTGCGCGAAGGATAACCCAGCCACTCTTACTGTAGGCAATTACAAAGGCCGTTCAGTTCCATGAAGGCTGGACCGAAACTGTAGCATTCTTCTCCCTCTCAGGTGTGACGGGGCATACGCAACACTGCACAATTATCAAGTGGCTCGCCATACGAGACCGGATTCAATGAACCAACTCTGCCCAGAGATAGGGAGTGAAAACGACTATCGAAGTGCAAATGGTAGCGATGGCCTCAAACAACGCCAAGGGAGCGAGTAGTAGACCACGTTCAAGAAAGTTGAGGTATATTGCGTAAAAAGCGACCGAAAAGAAGTGGTTGAAGAGAAGCATCGGGAAGGGGAACATGCCGGAAAGAAGGCCCATGGGTCCTGAGACGCAGTCTCCACCACGAAGAAAATACTTCATGCATCCTTTTTGAAGGATTATCAACGAGCGTGAGTCGGCAGCAAACAAGGTGTACAAAGCGATTGAAAGTGTATTGACGACGGCATCGAGATTCTTACGCTTCTTGTGGAACACTTGAAGCTTTGTGCGCACGGATGAGTAGTCCGAGAGGTCTGGAACGTACATGGGGTGCAAGAGACGGGCAAGAAGCACGGCGTCGTTGAGTCCCACTGTCATTCCACCACCTGTCAATGGATGGCGCATGTTGAGAGAGTCTCCGATGAGTACAAAGCCCTGCACCTTCAGCCCTTGTGAAGCTGCTGTAAGATACTGGTTGGGCATCGCTTTGAATTTGCGTGTCGCCAAAGCTTCCTTGAAGGATGGCTGCGTCTCCCTGGGTAATGCAGGCAACACATCGTTCTCAAGGTACAGGAAGAGTTCGTTGTTAGCCAATGATGGAGGCTTAGTCGATCTGTAGGCACAAAGAATACGCGTATCGATCTTCGTGGTCTGGTATATCAAGACGGGAGCATGCTTGCCGAGGATGACGTGGCCCCGATGGGGGTGTGGGAGCACTGCATTTTTCAAGCTGAGCCCAACGAAATAAGAGCCAATGCTTGGAGTCTTGTCCTCGAAAAGAGTTCGGCGAAACTTGGAGTATATTCCATCGCAGCCAATCGTCATGTCGGCGTAGAACTCAACGACTTCTTCTCCTACCTTAGCTGCAACACCCACTACCGTGTTGCTGTTCTCCTTGCTGTAAAGCAATCTAGTAGCATTACCCTCGACGCAAGTCACATTAGGCTCGTTTTTAGCTATGCGGCGGAGGTTCATCAAAAAGTCTCCGTTGCTGAATCCAACTCCTCTAACGTTTTCGTCAGATTCCCACGCAGCGGCGTCCAACGTCTCATCATTCACAATTTTATCGTTACCTTCGTAAACGCAATCACGTAACGGCTTGACGGGATTAGTCTTGGCTGTCTCTTGTTTGCTAGGATATTCAAGCAAAACGTCGTCGTCTCCAAACTTTATGTAATATCCTACAACATCCTGAGCATCGATTCCATTGATAGCCTGAACCATCCCTAGCTCCTGCAACGCTTTCACCCCAGCTGGCTGAAGCAACTCGCCCACAATCCGATCCGGTCGACTCCAGTCCCTCTCAATTATCAACACTTTTCTTCCTTGTCTTGCAAGCGCTGTCGCTATACATGGTCCAACCACACCGGCTCCAATGACGATCACGTCATGTTTAGATACTGTATCATTCATTTTTTTTCTCTATCGCGACCTCTATTCTTATATATGGTTCTGACCTACCTCGATACTAGAAACGAGTCCTGTTCGAAGAACAATATACGACGCGTAAAGCTAAAGTATGTGTGGGTATCTTCTGAATCTATACCCTATTCCCCGAGCCCTTAGACACAAGATTCAATATAAATTTGAAACCTTTTGACCTAATAGTAGATTCTAAGTAGCTTCCTTGAAAATCTGTCGGTCTGATTGAAAAAATCTATTATTTATATTGCGCCGTCGTTTGTCGTAGTCTTATGATAATTTCGATTCATGATACCACTATATCCTCGTATAGTTGATTATATGCAGAACGCATCGAGCTTCGTCTATCGACGAAGAAGTGATATCGTTGAATGAAAACGAGACGCTGCTCGGTCACAACAGTATCTACATTTACGAACCATTTCTCTGGTAGTCTATTAAAGGTATTTATGGAAATGAAGCGAAACGGACTGGAATCTGCAGCGTATTTTTTGGTTAAGCTCGCCTACAAGCTGTCTCGATCACAAGGATCTATAGACGATATTCATCGACCAGTTATAGCAATATTCAGCAGCACGCTCGTAGGAGGTACTTATTCCTCGTCTTCTGACTCCTCTTCCGCGTCTCTCAACCATTCCACTAGCTTTGCTGTCAATTCTCTGACCGCAAGGAGCCTGTCGGATGCTGAAGATTCCTCAGAGTCCCACCATGTATATATGTTCTCTTCCTCTACGATATCCTGGTTATACAAGAAGTTAACGATCATGAAAAATACCTTGCCACCATAGGCTACGTCCAAAGAGGCGCACTCGGACTGGAGTAGCTGGAGTAAGTCCACTTTGTCTTCGTCATCGAAAACCTGTCTCTTGAAGAGAAGACACCACTTCTGGAAAACCTTCTCAAATGCGGCCTTGACCTCAAGAGTGCCTGTTGCAACAAAGTGTCCAATCCTAGCCACAAGCGCATATGATGTAGCCTTTCTGACTTCATGGTAACTGACGTTTATCGACATGCGAAGAGTATTCAACTCCAAAAGTGCGGTGTCCAAGTCGTGGTTATTTTCAATGGCACGATCCAAAGTTGCAACGGCCTCCTTGACGAAGTCATCTTCGTCTTCAGAAAATGCACCACGTTCATAGTCAGTCGACACAGCAGAAGTGGACGAAAGTCTACGTTTCGATGCACCTAAGCGCAGCTTCTTTTTCGACCTTGCAGTGGACACAGATGCTATAGAGTCGTCTGAGATATTGAGCGATTTGATCTGATAGAGTATCCCGGAGGAAGGTTCAGGAATATCACCTTCCGAATCACTTTCGCCGTCATTCTCATCACCAGAGAAGTATATTACACCTACACCGTCCTCGCCAATCAAGGAATTATCTTTCTCATGATCCAGTGGAACTTGCTTGGAATGCTTTTGTTCACTGCCATGTCCTGTCGATTCTTCTTCACCTTCCTCTTCGCTTTCAAATGATGATTCCCTTTCAAATTCGTCAGGCTTCACTATAGGAGCTTCAACTATTCTCGTGAAGGCAGGAATAACTTTACTCCTACCTACTACCACTCGGTAGCCTACTACCACTCCAGGTTGAAGCGTAGAGTTTGAGCTTATCTTTGCATTGCTAGCCACGATGCTATGATCAAGTAAACAGTCATCTTCAATAATAGCATCATCCCAGACGTATGAATTATATATTTTTACATTCTTGCCAATCTTACAATTTCGACCAATAACTGACTTCGTGATAATGGATCCATCGCCCACAGAGGAATTACTTCCAATAGCTGTCGAGCTCTTGACCTTCGATGATTGAGCGAGGATAACTTTGTCTTCTTTGTAAATGTTGTTGAACTCATATCCATACGAATTGCCTTCAAGGAAATTCAGGTCAGGGACCAAGGGGTAACACCATCTTGCCAATATATCTTGGGAAATAGCATCGTACGTCGTCCAGCTTTCAACTCTGGCGGCATATTCAGAGCTATCCGAGATGTAAGCATAGATGGTCTTCTTTAACAAATCCGATGTTAATACACCCTTCACAAAGTCATTACGAAGCAATTGGTAATCGAAATTTTCTTGAAATATCTGAGGAACATGAGGAGAACATATGTCAACATGACAGTCAATCAAGTCATTACGAACAACCATTTCGTCTTCAACGTCTTCCAAGAGTTCAGGGTCTATATTGATACTGCTCTTCTCGCCATCAACTGGAGGTATTTGCTGGTAATATATGCATCTATCAGTCTTACGATCCAAAATAAAAGTAGATGGATCAATCTGCGATCTGGTTCTATGAGTAGGGCTGGCCTGTGAAAGTACCATGGTAACTATATGTTCCTTATCCTCTTGCCTCTTGGCCTTATGAAACTTTCTCACTTTGTTGAAATCTATGTTTGTAACCACATCACCTGAAATCAAGAGAAAGTCACCTGTTATTAGCCCTCTATTATCCAAGTCTCTCATTGCATCACCAACCGATCTTGACTCTAGCGACAAGATTGTGTACACCTTAAATGGTGACGTCTTGGCTGACCATTTTGACTTCTCTATATACTGCTGAACCTTCTCACCATGCGAAGAACATATTAAATATACTTCATTAACGTCTGCATTGGCAAGAAATTCCAAAGTATATTCGATCAATGGCACATTTGCTAATGGTAAGAGACATCTAGGTTTTTCTGATGTCAAGGGCATGAACCTCGTCTCAAACGAGTCAGTCAAGACAATAGCTTGAAAACGCTCATCTTGAACAACCTCCTTTTGCTTTTTTGCTTTTGGTGCCATTCTATCCTTCTGCCGTAGTTATGTCCAGAAATAGGCTGCTATTTGTGGCCTTGGTTTTTCCGTGTCCTGCTACCCACGAATATTACAATACAAGAGACCAGAGACAGAAAAACCTTCGTGAAAAGAGCCATCAAATCATTTATCACGTGATATGTGGAACACTACAACAGAGCTTACCATCTTTTCTAACAAGAGGTGTGAGTATCTGTCTACTCACGAGCTATCAGAGACCTGGTGCAATACTTATCGTTCCGCCCGCCTGTGTTTAAATAAGCTCGTTTACATAGCCAGCCTTACTCGAAGATGCAATGAAATTTCACAGCATCGACCACAGAATGAAGTGATATTATCTGGGTATAGAGACAACACAGAAGGCACTTCTGGATGACAAGGGCCACTGTTATTTTTGCTGCTGTATCACCTCCTTTGTTTATTATACAACCTATTTTTGAAAGATCATAAGTATTCAAATTTTAAATTACATCTATCATAAGATGATTTCACTATGTACAAGTAAAGAGAGACTTATTTCTCGAAGGGCTCCCACCGCTTACATCTCTATGTATCAGACTGTATTACGGCGTTAACTCTGATTTTGAATTACTAACTAAACGAGTGTAAAAGGGCGTAAACAAGACCATACGCCCCGGTAGCGGACGCATACAAGATGTTTGTCTTTGATCCCATGGGTTTAAGCGAAAACTTGGCCCCACCACTCTGGTACCATATAAGGTACATTGATGTTACCCACGAAGCGTTAAGAATGGGATATCTATTTTCATGCAATGCCCATTTAGCCTTTTCCAAAACAGTTTTGCTCTCCCAGTCCCGATTTTCCTCTATGATACGCTCCTTTCCCCCTAAAACATGCATTTTTTTGTCAAAGTCTACCGATCCTTGGTCCGCCCAAAAGGCACAAGCAGTAATAGTTGGCATAATCACAAGACATGTCTTAATGCTGGTGTTGAACGAGGAGAATTTAGCTGGGTGTCTGAGTTTCATGTAGCCAAAGAGACCCGCAGAAAAGAGTGCACCGTAAATCAAGCCTCTCAAGCCATCGTTCTTGAGTGCCTTTATGTGAGCCTGACGCTCTTCGCTCGTTATCAATTTCATTCACAGTTATTGATGAGATTTATGTTTCTGCTTTTTGTGATTTTCCAGGAGTCGCTCTATTATCTACTCCCAAAACGTACAATAAAGGACTCAAGTATATTCGAGGAGCATTTACTCCCTTTTATATGAATTCTCACCTTCATAGTAGCATGGACCACACTGGGGGAAGCTCAGGAGGGCACTCAAAGATGCCCGGGATGTGCAAGATGAATGTATGTTAAACTAAGTGATGAGAGCACGCGGTGGAACCGATACTAACTAGACTAGATGGTTTTTACCTGGGACTGGAAAGACACATGTGTCGTATTTAGATGGTGGCACGTAAGGACGCGGTTTGATTTCCTCATATCATTTATAGGTATAGTGGCTATCACAGCTCTATACGAATTGTTTAAACAGGTCGTCCTCAAATGGAGAAGACTTCCTGCGCAAAATGTATCTCTAACTGACCCATTAGCAAGGGGTGTTGAGAGAGACCACAAAATCAAGGGTGCTGTGTTGTACGGTCTCCAAGTTGGCTACTCATTTCTCCTCATGTTGGTGTTTATGACCTACAACGGATGGTATATGCTCGCTGTGGTGCTGGGTGCCATCATAGGACATTACTTGTGGCCTTCTCCAGAAGCTTTTACACTGATGTCGATGGCGTGTCACTGAGTGTAACATTTCAGTGTGTCTGCTGCAATATCTGTATAATTCTGTATTAAGTTACACTGAAATTTAGCCTACCTTAGCTAAGGAGTAGACTCCGCTACGTTTACTACGTCAAGAAGAAACTTCTTGAATATATATAAATACGTTGCTTCTGTTATTGTAGGATCTATGACAGAGTCAAAAACACAATTATACCTAAAGTATTGCCTCAAATCACTCTCTGTTTTGATATGCGCCAGATGAAAAGATAAATGGGTAGCAGATGCGAAAAAAATGATTCCGCCCAGGATCGAACTGGGGACGTTCTGCGTGTTAAGCAGATGCCATAACCAACTAGACCACGGAACCGATTCTTGATTTATGATTGCATATAAAATATATGTGGCACCCATAGCATTGTTATGATGAGTAGACAAGCTAACTACAATAGATCCAGTGCACACTACTATTATGATATTGCATCTGTCGTATAACATAATACATGAGAGTATAGAGCGCTACTTTACTTAATTAGGGTTGTGGGCTTGCCGTGGGAACTTAGCATGTAAGTGAGAATAGGGGGTCATTGTAATGCATCTATGAGCAAGGTTCGAATGGTTTTCAAAAACTTCACAAACTCTTTGTGATGGTTGAACTCGCCCTCGACTATGTGGACTATGTCGGGGGCCAACGTGGGGCTCGTCTGTCCGAGCTGGAACTGCTCGCCACCAACAAGGAGCTCACACCAGACCTCCTTGTCCAAGTCCGCCGGATCCACATTATTGAACACGAATTTCAAGCTATCCTGTCCCACTACGTCGATCTTTAAACCCAAATATCGCTCGTATTTCTGTAACTCAGGGTAGTCTCTGCGCACCTGCTCGGCGAGGCTGCTCTGCGACATCGTAAGCCGTATGTTTGTCTCATGGATGTTCTTGTGCAACTCATCAAGCCCAGCCTGCAATTTCGCCTTTTCCTCTATTAAATTGTCCTGTTTCGACGCGAGTTCTTCAACCTTGAGCTTCTGAAACTGCAAGTCTTCCATCGTCTTCTTAATCGTATTCTTTATTTTCTCCTCCTTTTGCCGCAACCCATCTATTTCCGATTGCAACTGTGTTTCCTGGTTCTTAATTTCATTTACTTTCACATAATGCAGTTGTTTGTCATTGATTATATTAGACCTCTTCTGTGTCAACGCAACCTCAAAATGAGCCGAAAACTCATTCATTTGATTCTGAAGCTCCTCAAACTCCTCAATCGCTGATATATTCATTATCCCCCGCTGTTATATGTATATATATTACCTATTCATCTATTATGCTTTCACTTTCCTTTATTCGCTTTAGTTTCTTGTTTGTTGTTTTAACTTCTGATTACTTTGATTAAGCGCTCTTTACTATGTTTTTTTTTTTGGTTGTTTTGATTATAGGCAAACCTTACCGAAATATTTGAATTTGTTATGGCCCAAATTATTCTTAACAAAAAAAGTGAATTAAAGCACATATTCAAGGTAATCTAGCATTGTATTATAGAAAATTTTCCTTAATATACATAGTTGTACCAGGATGCTGGAAGCTGATGAGGAAAAAGGTAGGCATAATGCCCGCAGCCTAAAATTGTTAACATTGAATACATGGGGACTAAAGTATTTATCAAAGTTTCGAAAGGAAAGACTTCAAGCGATTGCTGACCGGCTCTCTTCTCCTGGTATTAGGGGCGATGAGTATGATATAGTGGCGCTCCAGGAGATTTGGTGCGAGGAAGATTGGCAGTACATCAAGAAGAAGTGCCAGACCGCTTTCCCGTACGCAAGAAAGTTTATGTCGGGTATCATATCTGGACCTGGGCTTGTGATCTTGTCCAAGGTGCCGATAGAGTCCACATTTCTATACCGGTTCCCTATCAACGGTCGGGCTTCTGCGTTTTTCCGAGGCGACTGGTATGTGGGTAAGAGCATCGCCGTGACCCTTCTTCGGCCGCATTATCCGGGAGCCATCCCTATAGCGGTGCTCAACTCACACATGCATGCGCCTTATGGTAGAGGTGATAGTAGCTACTCGTGCCATCGTGCGTGTCAGGCGTGGGACTTCACCAAAATAGTGTCTGCCTTGCAAAAGGCTGGATACGCCATCATTCAGGTCGGAGACTTGAACTCACGACCAGGCTCGCTTCCCTATAAGCTATTCACCATCACTGCGGGGCTTGTAGATTCATGGAACATGTGCCAGACAGATGCTGAGAAGCGTATGTCTTTTCGCGAGGATTTGGCTACCATGGACCCTAAAGACCAGGTCTTGATAGGAGGAGTAACGTGCGACTCACAACTAAATACATGGAGGGCCCACAGAAAACGAGCTGATGCATGCAGACTCGATTATGCATTCATAGATCCTTCTACCGTGCACCCTTTTGATGCTAAAGTTGTCTTTACCGAAAGGCTTCCCCCGCCGCTCAACTGCTCATACTCAGACCATTTCGGCTACAGCGTGGAGTTCAATGTAGCCTACAGGGACGGATATACACATGACCATTCTGTCAGTACTGTGGACAAGTTAAGCGTCCTCAAGGAACTATTGGCCGAGATAGAAAGATACCGTCTGCATACAATACCGTACCAAGCGAACTGGCGAAAGCTCCACTTTTTGCTGTCGATAGTTTTAGTTGTCGCAATCCACGTTGGTATCACTTTTGCTGCAAATAGAAGAGGCTACGCGGCCGTATTGCTTCTATTCGCCAGTACAGTCATCGGGATCACAGGCGTGATCAATGGGCTCATATGGTTTCTTGGTGTGCGGTCAGAGCTGCGGGCCTTGGTCGAAGTTCAACTCGAAGTAGAGGACCTGTTCGTGTCCACGAAAGACGAATAGTTTTATTGTTTTCATACAGATGCCTTTTTGTTTGGCACTAAAAGTTCAGAAGCATATTTACCGTTATCTATCATCAGACTATAGACAGATGCATGTAAGCAGGAGGAAACGCATGCACATAAGATAACCTCTACACTTAGCCAATATAGGCTTTGTCTTGCTAAGCTAGCTTTTTCCCTCGGAGTAATTTTGCTAATAATTAATATCATGTCCATAAAAACCGTTTTCCTCGTAGTAGTGCTACGTAATTGTGTTTGCTAGGCACTGGCTGTGGCTTTTAGGTGTACGACAAGTACTGTCGAGTTAAGTAAAGTACGCTTTGCCATAATTTATTAAATCCACAAATACACTCTAGTTAAGACCACATACGTAAATTTTTGGAAAAAGGTAAAATCATAGGACGAAGGCAACAATTCCTCAAGGCAACACATCGAACCACAGCTTTATAAGCATATTTGTGAAACCTCAGAATGGCTCTGTACTTTTATCATCGAAACTCTGATTCCTCGATGAGCAGCGACTCTTTAGATTTTGATGAGAAATTGTTCAAGACTAATATCGACATTAAGGAAGTACCCATGTGCTTCGAGGAGGCAGACACAACTGACAGTGACTCAGATAAAAACCAGTCTATCTTGGACCTACTCCACACAATCATTCTTATTTTGACTATAGTCATTCTATTAATGGTCCTTAATCTCTCTACGCAGCAGCCATCAATTTTGGGCCCAAAGTAAGTCTTCCCTTTCCGTCCATAACTAGGTGACCTTCATGAAGCCAAAAGTAATGTCCCAATTCCCTATTATCCAGCTACTAACACAGCAACACAGATTACCCCCATTAGATTGTCTCTTGAGAGATTTCAAAGCTTTAGGTGCTTCAGAGAAAATCGCAGCTGTGGAATACTTTGCTGCGCAGCTCTCACATTAATCAACAGCACTGTCAAAGATAAGGGAAGCTATCCGACAAGAAAAGAGAAATGGGTTTCCCCGTTAGTATGCTAGAACGTTGTCTATTACAAAAAACTAACCTCGTTATATATAGAGATGCTTTATGTTCAAATATTGCATAACTATGTTAATTATGTAAATTTCTACAGATATTCACCAGTAGAGTACTGCGTCCAATATATTTATGTTTTCTAGGACAAACTGTAACCCAGGAAATAAGATATTCACTAATATTACCGGCTTCAGCTATAGGTTGTAGACAAGCACCATTTTTCTGCTTGTAGGAGGCCGTAGAACTAGAGACGGCTGCGAAATTTTTAATATCTTAATAATGGGTCACTATTATGTCAATTTTCGTTCTAGAAAAAACCAGTTTACAACTGGAACACGCATGGAACGTACAATGCCTTTGCTTCTCACTAAACCATGTGTCCAGTTGTTCTTCCAAGCTCCTGTGGGAGGACAGGTAGGAGGCCCTCATACAAGCTGCTAGTAAATGCGTTACCCGCACACAGGACAATCGCTAAATCATCTTCCACCGTGTTCTGATGAGTAACAGTGTGAACTTACAACAACCAAAAGAACAAGAGCACAAAGCTCGGTAAAGATGCGTGTTGTTTGGATATCTTTTTTTGTCACGGCTGCATCGGCCAGCTTGTTTGACTTCATTCAGCAGCAATTTCATGGTAATGGACAGCAGGAGAACGGCAACGAGATGGACGAGAAGTCCATGCTCTCAGGTTGCAGCAAATTCTTGTGCTCGGAAACCAAGGCATGCGTTGACCTGCCAGATCACTGTCCCTGCCCGTATCCCTCGTCGCAGCTCCGCTGCGTTCTTCCTGATGGAAAATACATTTGCATTCTGAAACCAGCTGGCGACATCTCCTACAAATACGACAATCCACACACCAACTGGAAGATCGACGCTAAAGATGACAGTGTGCGCGACTGCGGTTGGGTGACGCGTGCCTGGAAGGGACTCGTGTAAGCTGCTTTCTTGACCTACCGCAACCTTTTTCGCCGTTGCGATGTTAGCAATCTTGCGCTGTTTGGAGCTAAACACTATCTATTACTCCCCCGCCGCACATGTATATAGTTTCGCTGAAAGCAGCCAGCTGAGGAACCTACCCAGGCTGCGTTAACGGCTTGCTGAGCCTACGAAGGCCCAACTGGCCGAGCACCCCTCCGCCAGTTGGACATGCCTCAATTGCCGAAAAAGCTGCTCAATGCTGCCCGCCTGTCCCCATTGGACAAGAGCCACTCGAAGCTACCTGTGTCCAGATATAGGTATTCTTCGCATCTTCCTTTAATACATGCTACTACCGTGTACAGCCGTATTCTGGCTACCCCAGATAATTATGTACTTCATTGCTGCACATTTTTGCGACCTCGAGGTCTATACAAGCCCCCTTTTCCGCCGCAAAAAAAAAAACATCCAGGCTGCCTCCCGGCCACTCCTCGAACCCTGCGACACTGTTAGGCCTTCCTAGGGCTCTCTACCATGTCTCAAGCGTTGAGCAAACCGATCGCTCCTACTGATTTTTATGCTGAGCAAGGCGCGAAGGCTCATAACCGGAAATGACCCACTCTTTTGTGACTTAAAGCTAACAAGACGATAGAAAAAAACTATATAGATCGTTAAGGGGAAGCAACACCTTAATACTGCTTCAAAAGTACTAAGGAACAGAGTTCATCATAAAGGGTGAAACATGACGATAGAACTAACAGAAAAGTTCAGCTTTGACAATAATAACAAGAAAAAAGCGAAAGTGGAGACTAAACAGGGGAGCAACAGTAGCAAATACTACAAGTGCTTTCAAAATTATTACCATGGACATAATTATTTGAAACCAAACCCGCAATATATAGGAGACGTTGGTACTAGCTATAGTCACTGGCAACTAAGAGACTTATTAGATGTGGATCAGAGTAAGGGGAAATTGTATTATAGGCGGGATGATAGTGTCAGGGAGATCAGTAGAAGCCGTGACGGAGAAATCAGGTCGAGGAAGACAGTGGATACGGACTTTGCACCCAAGTGCTTCAGTGTGGGGAGGGGACAAGCAGTTGTCTATGGTGGTGTGATGTCTTCGTCGGCCAAGGCGCATTCTGCGGACATTGAGAGCCTTGGTAGCAGTGACCGGAGCGGCAAGGGCTACAGCGCCAAAAATGGACTCTATGGCTTCTACAGCATGGAAACGGGCGGGCGCAAGACGGTACAGCTAGGAGATGCCATCAACAATGCCGTGTCGGTGTATGCACATGGAAATGGACAATATAAGTCCTACGTATGTAACAACGATTTTACCTTGTACGAGGTATTTGTTGGGGGCGGGGACAGGATCACGTTAAACAGCCAGATAATGTGCGAGCCTAATACGTCGTTGAACAATGTGTGCCGTAGTCCGACTAATGATAAGCTTCTTACCATCACCGGTGACACAGGGTCCATACACTTGGTCGACACACTGGTGGGTCTGAAAATAGGTTCTATCAAGACCTCGCATGACTCGGGATTTGGTATCTCCTATCATCCAAACGGGTCGATATTGTCCACGGTATTCCAGGATGGGACCTGCTGCCTTCATGACATCAGAAACTATGAGGTACCATTGGCGGAAATAAAATCTACAAGACCAGGACACCAGCCTGGCGCTTTCAGGTGTTGCAAGTTTGCTGACTCGTCGATTAACGACTTGCTTGCCATTCTGGAGCATGCAGGAAGAGTACATCTTTTTGATCTACGGAACCTTAATGGAACCAGCACGAAAAACCATCAGGTGATTGTCTTTCCTCACGCTCTTGACCAGTTTGGAGAATACATGAAACCATGTAAGAGGAATACTTCTTTGTCTAGCATTATGGAGGCCGGCGAGGATTTCAATGAAACAACACACTATGCCACCAATATTTACGGCGATACGGTATCACCAAAAAAGACTCATCTGGAAGATGAAGAGAACAGAAACTCGTACATGCTGTTTACGGCACCTCTAGTTTACGACTACGACTATTTGACAAACGTGAACCCCAAGTTATTCAAGAATTTTACCTATCAGCCCCCCTCCTGCAGCGAGTATGAGCAGCAAGGTTACTTCCCTCTACCAGAGTTCAATTACCCACAATGGAATAACGAAGAAAATGCCTGCAACCAAGACTCCAGCCCTTTTTCATACAATAGACGATCGTCTATCGGCCCCTACATACTGGACGACTATAATAGTATTCGCCGTCGTAGTTCGGTCATGTCTGCCGTAAGTATGAACTCTCGTGCGTCTAGGGGCTCGATGGTGCACTCACAGGCGTCCACATCATCGTACGACTACTACTCAGACCTCTACCTGACATCCAATAATATCAACGGAGAGATCGAGTTGGTGGGCATAAATTGGCTTGACAACAATTTGTTTTTGGCAGGGCAGAACGCAGGCATATTAAAATGGGAGGTGAATACTTTGGGCAGAAGAAGTTTTGGCAGCTACTCGTATGTGTGAGGAAGCAGCACACCCCACCGCCGGACGGAGAGACAGCCATCATATGCATACATATCAGATATAGACGCAGCGGGCAAGAACATACTGGTACTTCTGATGTACATGGCAGTAATGACGATGACTAATATAATGACAATGATATAGCAATAATGAGATTTGCTCTTAATTTTTTCCATTTCTTCCTTCGGAACTCGCATGACGATTTAATGATTATGATGATGATGATAGCGTATTTCTGCCTTGTCCGCTACCAATGTATCTGAACACTCTATTGTAAGATTTGCTCTTTGTTTCTATTGAGAGTACTTTAACTTCACGCCCAATCACTCAAAATTTGTTCTTCTGAAATGACCTTCTGCGCCACCTCATGGTTTGATGCCATATTACTGTGCTGTGCCATGATTTATAGTTTATGAAATCTATCATTCATGAGTGATTGAAATTTTGTAGCGTTGTAGTTGCTAGTTAACGTTTCAACACGTCCTTGTTAATATTCTCATTGCGCGAAGTATCAACGCGTATATAATATAGTTAGAAAAGTACTAGTTGAAAGATTTCAAAGCTTGATAAGGTCAGTGGATAGAATACAGGGAGCCGAAGGATAGGGAGCCGAAGGATGTATGTTATACCATCGGAGTATTCGAGGGCCTTTAATGAAATAAAGCGAACGTCTTTGTCGCATTCAACCTGTAAATTGATATTGTTTGTTTCTTGTCTCAACATTGATGCCCTATGCTCAGCTAAGATATTGAGTATTATTTTGAAAAAAGAGTTGATTCAGTACCAGTTGGTGCCAGTGGTGGGGTATTCTGACTTGAAGAAGCACTATGGCTCATTGGATTCGGAGGTGACTAATGTCATCATGATAGGATGTGGTGCCATGTTAGACATGGAGAGCTTTTTCGAACTTGACGAGGACGCATACGTCACCGAAGATAGTACTCTCTACAGCAATATCAAGCTCAAGCAGGATGAGATGAGGGATAATAAGCAGGTGTGGAGACATGTGTATATTATCGATGGACATCGACCCTGGAATTTGGATAATTTATTTGGGTCTTCTATATTTGTATGTTTTGACGATGGATACGTAGATGCCAACTTGAAAAAAGAACGAGAGGCATACGAAAAACTCGTAAGCTTTGACATGCAATCGAATGGCGAAGAGACGGATGAAGATGAAGATGCGGACGACAACGAAGAAGATGAAGAAGACGAAGATAACCTTGATGAAGAAGAGGAGCAAGAATGGAACGCCGAAGACTTGGAAATCAGACCGGATGATGATGTGGAAACTGTAGAAGAGAAAGAAAGGCGACAGAGAGTGATAACGAAAAAAATAAAAAAGCAGCGTCGTAAAGAGATGTCTGAGTGCGAGGACGTTATTGAAAGCTACTACAACCAGGGTACCACGATTGTAACTTCTACCACAGCCATTATTTATGCATTACTCTCCTCAATTGGAGAAACAAACATAGATAACTTATGGCTAGCCATTATTGGGACCTCCTCTTTGGACGATCACTATCCGGAGGTTTATGACAAAATACAGCCATTATTCAAAGACGAAGTACATAGATTAAGTTCTACCCATGGAGAGTCAGAGAAAACTGCCGACTCATCGACCTTGACTATCGATGTCGACTACCATCTATTTCTTTTGCGACATTGGACGCTTTACGATTCTTTTTTCTATTCGAGTCACGTCAATTCCAAGTTGAACTTGTGGACGGAGGCCGGGAGGAAAAAATTACATAAGCTATTTGCGAAGATGGGTGTATCGTTGGCTATCGCTCAACAGAAGTGGCTCTATATGGATATCACAGTAAAGAAACAACTTCCGGTAATCTTCAACAAATACTTACCTTTATACGGTTTAGAGAGCATCGTTAGGGAAGGGTTTATACGAACTTTTGGTTATACCGGGCAGCTTTCTGGTATAGAATGCGTGGAATCGTTATCGGCGTTACTAGAGTGTGACAGACAAGCTTTGACTGGTGATTATGGATTCCACCGAGAGGATTCGGCAGAAAATGTTTCTGACGATGAGGATGCAATAAACAAAAGAATACAACAGAGAGAGAAAGTGTGGGTCAATAACTTTTGGTCATCTTGGGACGCGTTAAATAATACAGTCAGCACCTGGAAGCGAACGAATCCTTCTAGTGTCACAACCACCCTAAGGAAACCGAAGGGTTTCGATTTACTTATGCAAGGGTTGGAACACGCTAAGCAGTTGCAAAAAATCATCTTTCGTACAGGGATGTCACTCTTAGAGCGAAAATTAATTAAAAACTTGCATCTATACAGATTATGTGTGCTAAATGATGGAACGATCCCAGACTTGAAAGTGTTTAGCAGCCCGCTTATTCTCAACAAATTAGGTACTTGGCTTTTGGAGAACATCACTGAAATTGAATTTTTGAACTATGCCGGCAGCCAGTCTCTCAAACCTTTAGTTGTTGCTAGTCTTGACGTGGCCAGTGATACGTATCTCGTCATTGGACTTGCCCCGAAGTATCCTAGGGGAATTGACAATTCAACAAAAGCTAAAATATTGCAACAAAATGAAAATTCAACAGTGACTAGGTTGAACATATTTAGCGTTGCATTTCAACAGATAGCCAAGATCTCTGGCGCAAAAGTGAGAATCGATAGCTTTGATAGCTCAGTCATAGAAATCAGAAGAGATGATTTATCTCCATTCTTGGAAAAACTTACCTTGAGTGGCTTAGTATAGCATGATATTTAATAGAAATCTTAATGTCAAGCCCTTACTGTAGTCTCATATTCATAATCCGTGGAAGTTTAACTTGCAATACTTTAGGTTTGCACCCATAGAACATTACACTATGCGATAGAAGCGAGAATAGAAAAAAATATAACGACAACTGCAGGACTCGAACCTGCGCGGGCAAAGCCCAAAAGATTTCAAGTCTTTCTCCTTAACCGCTCGGACAAGTTGCCATATTTACAAATTTTGTTGCAAATAAAAATCCTTATGCCCTACAGTACCAAATTATGTGTTTGAGCTTATAGATTAAAACAGATTTCTTGTTGGCACATAGACATCAAACAATCACAGTATACGCAAGAATATGATTTATCGTCATATTTGCGGTTTCATTGACCTTTCTACGATTGGTTATAGTATACTAGGTACTCAGACCACTATTTAACATAGCTGGAACCGCAGACGAGCCTGACTTACAACAGCTTTTCGAAAACGCTGACCAACTCATCAGGTTCTAATCCACTGGAAATAGAGTTGTTGACGATGCCGTCGATGGAGACGGTGGGCGTCACGTGCACACCAACACTTCTCAAATACTTGGTAAAGTATTTCAAGTCGTTGCTGGCAGCATTGCCGCAGTTGACCAGGTCTTCCTTACCGACCAGCTTCTTGATCACCAAACGTTCCAATACGTTCTGCTCCAGGAAGGGAAGCTTCACGTGCGAAAACACGATCGAGCTAATGTGCTTGTACGTGTCGTTGCGGCCCAAGTCGACCACGGCCGAATCAAAGAATTCCTCCTTGTTCTCGAAAATCACCCGTGAAACTTCCCAGAATAACTTGTTGGTGTCAACAGTATCTGATTTCAGTTCATTGAGTAGCTGCGCGATCACCAAGGAAAACTCATGAAGAAGAACCGAGCAAGGGTGCCATGGCTGAACCACATTGACAAACACAAATTGAAACTTGTTGGGGTGCTTTTCTTCGAGTTTTGGAATAACAGTTGGCTGGAGCTTGAGGAAGAGTTTGGCACTGAAGCGACAATTATAATCTAAATAAACGTTCACAACATGAGGAGCCTGGTGGGCTTTGTCAGCTGCGAGCAAGCGACGTGGATGAAAGTAATGTGTAGTAGCAAATTTTGGTCCTATCATTGCTTTATATTCTTGATAGAGTTTTCTCCCTGATGAACGTTTGCAATTCTTATATAACTTAATTATCTTCCCCTCTCCCTAGCTAATGAGGTTTGTCAGCTTCCACTTTCGCAACGATGCAACATAGTAACGTGACTAGAGTTGTAGACACTTTAACAAAGGATTAGTCATCTCTAAAGCTATATTGCAAGTACTCTCGTAGATTAGTAGATAGGAAATAAGCCAATTGGGTCTTGATAAAATCTCTATGGCACTTGAAAAGTTAGGCAACTCGAATTATATTATATCTAAGAATAATACATATACAAAATAAATGTAGTGAATGTCTATGCTTGTTCAAGCAATGCTAAACACATGGTAGCTCCAAGAAGAGGGCCACGGAAAGAAGAATTAATGATTGTAGTGCTGCCGCAGTGGAGATAAGTAGTCACCTTTGAAATTCATGCCTGAATTTTGATATCTTTCCGCCAAAATTTCCGACATCAATCGCGACCCAGGTCTCTTATAGGACGATGATTCTACTTTCGGTTCATCACTGATGGTTCTTGGACTTGGGGTAACTGGGACCGCAGAAGTGGTCGCGTTGGAGGGGTTCAAATTAGTTAAAGTTATGTCTCTTGGGATCCGATACGAAGGTGTCCTCGACAACCTCTTTGTAGTGGGCAGGCCGCTGTGAATGTGTCTCGTGAGCGGCGTGTGTACTGGGTCCTGGCCGAGTCCGGAGTTTTCTGTGGCGCTCCTGAGTTCCCTGCTTGCAGAGGACGAAGGAGGCGTTTGCGGCGCTCTAGAGGGTAAGTGGGGCCCGTGATCATTTGGAAGATCCTCCTTGTAGTACTCGATAGGAGACGCTGCCTTGTTTAAAATGAATGAAATGCTACTCTGTTTGATCGGCTGTTGGGTCTCGGCATCGCTTCCAGACTCGCTGTACGACGATGGGGTACTGTTTGGATCGACTCTGATAGCACGGAACACCATCAGGGCTCGGTCTAACGGCAGCTCAGATGTATCATTGGCGAGCCTTGTGTCGGAGTGGCTGCTTCCGTTGAGCTTCGGGCTGTAATCTGTGCGTGCTCGCCTCGAATCCGTCTCTTGTGATTTCTCGCCTCCCTTGGATCCCACAGAACCAGCCCTTGCCCTCAAGCCCGTGTACACCCTGTGTATCTTAGCATTATTTTTGCGCTTATTATGCCCCATCTGCTGGATTGGCTCAGCTTTAGGTCCCGCCAGTCTGTTACCATGCCTGTTGTACTTCCCATCAAGCCTTGTCCGTTTCCTGCGGTTCCTGCCGTTTACAGTCGACTTGCCTATTGCTTCCTTTTCCTTCCTCACACCACTAGAGCCACTTACTGGGCTCCGTGTCGCCGTTTGTCTCACACCTTTTGCATCTGTTATTCTCACTATGGTGTTGTCCTCGTCCCTGTTTCCCAAAAGCTTTTGTCCCAAGAATCGTACAAATCGACCCAATGCCAGTAAATTACTCGTTTCATCGTTGATTTCTGCTGCCATTTGAACTCGCTTTGAAGCATAACCAGTCGGCAGACTGCTGTTTCTTAACGCTATAAATAAAAACTCTTCATACCCTCATTTAAGAATATCTGTTTATATGATGGTGTTACACGAGAAATACTGTACATAAACACATCTATTAAGCAAGTGCTAGGCAGAATTACAACGTATTATATATGCTACTAAGGGGGCTGCTTGGGGCCGAGAGGACGAGGAAGAAAAGGCGGACTATAGTAAGATGGTAATCTTACACTTATCGTATAATGTTGACTGGAATTTTTCGTCATTGTTGATCTCCAAGGGCTGCAACTTCAACTTCGCATCGTCGTCTAGTTCGTCATTAGGTAAGCTGCTTTCCTCCTTGATATCATCGAAGTCATCCTTGAGGTATAAGTGTATTTTGTCGGCGGCGTTGACGTCGGGTGAGTTTTCAAGGTCCAATCTTTTGGAAAGTTTAGTTTTGAGATCTTGGAGCTTCAATGTGAGAGGGAGCAACAATACAAAGATATCATCCTCATAGTAGAACTTGACTTTGACTTTGGCAGCCTTCTTGGAGCCTTCCGAGTGGGAGGTGTGAGCGGTGGAACTGTTGGTGGTGCCAGGGCCCGATCCTGCGTTGTCTTTGAAGTTGTTCATGAGGTTTGTTGACGAGGACGATGAGCGGTTCAACACGGAGTCGGATGAGGTGGGCGAGGTACGCATCTGGCCACTGCTGGAACGCATGCCCGAGTACTGTGAGAGTCTGTCCTGCTGGTAGTTTGATCTGCGGTTTATGGGCTTCAGAGTTCTGTTCTCCTTCTTGTTGTACTCAAACTCACGGTCGAAGCCGTTGTTCAAGACTTCAAATAGGCGAAGTACCTCCTCGCACTTGGAAATGTGGTTTGGGAGGGACATCAAATTTTTCAAATAGTAGTCCAACTTTTCCCTGCGTAATTTTGAGATGCTATCGTTCACGTTGATGAGCGGACCAGGTATCGATGGGATTATACGCTTCGAGTTCTCGGTTTTGCCTGCCTCGAAGGGGAAGAGCTCAAGGAGCTTGACCTGCAAATCATAGAAGTCTTGGTAGTATCGATACAAGTGGCGTACCTTTCCGTTGCTCAACTTGGCCACAATTAGGTACTGGTAGCGGCCGTGGTCTAGTTGATACGACTCGACCCCGACGTCTGTAATGGTAATATTCGAGGCACTCAATGACGAGCGGTTGGACCCAACAGAAGCATGGCTGTCCTTCTGAAAGTACTGGGTATTTGCAGATACTGGGTTCAGGTGCGAGATGGAACCTAATGGGATGGTCGATGCCTGGTACTTAGCGGTGCGGTTCTTCCACTCCTCAACCGTGGGAATTTTGAACTCGTCGATGACTCGGCTCGTATCGTCATTAAGGTCCAGCGATGCCATGGGGTTGCTCAAGTCGATGATCTTGACGTATGATACTGGCACGAGCCCAGGCCCGCCCAACCGGTTGATCGGCTTGGCGATGAACCATTCATACTCGTGGTGTGCGCAGATGATGAGGTTCTCACCAGGATGGACGTCTAACTCATCTTCTCGTTCGGCCTTGAACTCGTAGAGCACCACGGCGTAGAGCGTTTGGTTTGAGTTGCGCTGCGACGACTGCCTGCTGTCCCGCGGCGCGGAGTCGTCTGCGGCAGCGGGTCTCGAGCGCCCAAAAACCTCAAAATAACTTATCGGCACCATCCCATGTGCGTGTGTCATAGGGTTGGTCGCCTCACACCACCCACTGTTCTCATCGCTCTGATCCACGTCCCCCAAAACATGGAAAAAGTCCCCGCGCTCAAACCTAAGCTCTCCAGGTCCCTGCGGCTGGTAGCTGTAAAGCGCCCGTATCACCTTCTTGGGCGACTGTAGAGCCTCATCTACATGTCGACTGCCATTTAGTCCGATTCCTGATTCTACCCGCGTAATCGTATGTTTCGGTGTCTCATTAGAGCTTCTTTTACTTTTTCTTAACGACCTGATCATATCTTTCTGCTCTCCTTTCTAGAATACCCGTCTTCCAATCAATGTCAGACTTCTATTTTCTATTATTCTTTTCAGTATGTTAATATCTGCTGTTTTGTCTATTTTACTGCCTTTCTCACTATTGATTATTATTACACTTGGTCTTTTTGTATCTGTAAATTTTTTGCTGCCTTTTTTTCACTTTATTCAAGCCCAATATTCAAATCAACCTAAAAGATGCTGTCTATCTAATTTTCACGAGCGACTTGGTTTAAATGCAATTGGATCTTTAAACTTTTCAACAAGTGCAGTGTTCCCTAATTTTTGTTTTCTTTTTTTTTTTTCCTTTGTAAGTCGCTGTTTCACATTTTTGACGATATGATCTTCGCAGACTTTTTTATGGTGTGGAAAACTCCGTCATTTTTCACCGCCGACGGGACGACATAACTAGACATGATGGCTGTGGGAACTGGCTGGAACGAGAATATGGCTAAGGCGAGCAGCGGATAGGGATTGTTACGTCTGGGCAAATATGTGGTGGTGAGAGCTTGGGCGCACTCTGCCCAGAGGCGAGAACGAGGGCGGCGAAAAAATTGGTGAGGATGGGGTGCTCAGTGGAGGGCGTTTCTGAGGAGCCCGGTGAGATTGCAGCATACTGCCGCTGGCAAGCACTGGCAGCGCTCATGGGAAGCGAGGCAGCGATATAATGTTCTACGTGGCGAGATATAAGTTACGGGAGTATTCGAAATATAAGATTATATGGAACGTAAGTCGTTAGGTGGGGGACCGCGGGTGGGGGTCAGGATATGTAATAGTCGAAGGACCTGAATTCGGACTCGTTGCCCGAGGAAGCGGACGGGCTCTCTTTGATGCTGGCTATTTTCTGGTCGGGGAGGTCGGACGGATTGGACACAAGGTAGCCGATATTCTCTCGGCCCTCGTCTGCTGCGAAGTTGTCGTCGCCAAAGGCAAACAGGTATTCGGGACCTTGGTCTGACTGGTGACTGCCCGAGTCCTGGGTGTAGTCGCTCTTGCCGTCTTCTGCGCTGGTTTCATCTGAGCCGATCTCATCCGTCCTCGTATCGCGACCGCCTGCGTTCTTGCGTCTTCTTACGCGGGGGTTTTTCTGTGCTTCCATTTGCTCGTACTGCTGCTGTTAGTCTGGCTGCTCTTCGCAGGGCTGCCCCTGCCTCTTGTGCTACGCTTTTCTGCTTAGGGCAGACCAGTCTGCGAGCTGTAGAAAATTACTCACCTGTCGATACTTTGCCAAGTATATCTTGAGCGTCTCTGAGTAGTTCTCGAACCCAAGTGTGTACATTGCCCACAAAAGGTCCTCTCCATTGAGGGTTCTGCGCTTCTCGAGCTTGCACCGGTCTGCGGCCTGGCTTGTTATGAACGAAATAAATTCCGAAACACACTCTTGAATGCATTCTTTGGCCTCCTTCGAGAGCTTTGCATGTTGTGGCAAGGCCTTCTTCATCACTCTGGCCACTTATGTGTTAGTATATCTTATGCTGTAAAGTGTGTCAATATTGTTCCTAAACCTTACCGTTCGCAATGGGCAAGAACCTGTCTTGCTCTCTTATTTCGTAATCGTTGTTCAGTAGATGAACATCCAAGTCACTTTTATCCATCTTCTTTACTAGTATTCGATCCATGAGCCTCTTCTCATGAAACCCACGTTCATCATAGCTTATATAGATGTACCCGGTGCAACATTTATTTGCGAGCTCGGTATTCGCAGTATTTCTGCCTTGCGGTATCGAAAGGATATCCGACATAGGTTAAAAGAGAGTGATTGAGGGTCCCTGGTAACCCTCCATCTACCTGCCAACGGTGTACTACTCTCGCTTGAATTGTAAATGTCAATAATATCTGTTAGTCTCATTTACCTTACGACAGTGTTTCTGCGTTTTCAGTGCATCGTCTTTGTCTTCTTCCTCTGGGCCTAGAAAAAATGAAAAGGCGTTCAACTACAAAGCCGGCATGAGATTAAGACAGCTGATGTTTGTTAGTCCGATCACACATATATGGATAAGTATACAGGTAGTTTAACTGTATTATATAAAAGAGCTGGAAATTAAAAAATTGAAAAACGACCAGTTCAACCAGGAGGCAATTGAGAAGCATCCACGATGTCAGTGGCATTGATAGTATCTTCCTCGTCAATAACCCCGTCTAATGGTGTTCTTGGGAGAGCCATCATACCAGATCTTGCAATTTCTAAAATACCAAAAGGTTGCAACAAGTGGATGAACGACGAAATCCTAGATGGTTTGGCACTCAACTCAACGATGACATTTCTGTCAGATACGTCAACCACGCGGCCACCAAACTTCTCTGTAAGAGTAGATATGTGCTCCAAGTGTATATGCTTCTGTCTCAATGCCTCGGAAGGAGCCAAGTTGTTGGGATGGTAAGCAGAGTCAGCTGCAGACAAATCTGGTATCGATGCCGCATCGTTCGTATGCACCTTGTGCGATGCAATCAATTCCTGGAAATACTCAGGACCGAGCAACGATACTCTAGCTAACAAAAGCTCTCTCTTGATAATCTCAGTGTTGGTATAGTCCAACACAGCATATACCGGCACGAGATCCTCAATCTGTCTTCTTGCCTGCTCAACAACACCGTCCTGTCCCTTCAAGACAATAGTCATACGAGACAAATCTTTGACCTCAGTGTTGCAGACAACGAGGGAGTCGATGTTAAATCCCCTGGCAGCTAAAGTACCCGCAACAGAACTCAAAACACCAGGCTCGTTTTGCACCAAGCAGTTCAAAACATGCTGCTTCCTTGGGGCTTTAGAAGGCAATGGCGTCTCGTATAAAATCGACGACACAGCTGAGTCTGCAGTCCAGTTAGGCGTGTCCATCGTAGGTAACGGTGGCCTTCTCTGATTTCTATGCAAAGTTTTGTAGGCCAAAGCTGAGGTTGAACTCGACACCTTGGTCTTTATTTGACCTGGAAAGGCCTTCTTGAGTCCTCTTGAAGCACCCAATTTTGACAAAAGCATCTTTCGTTGTTGATCTTTTCTTGAAGAATCTGTTGAAGATTTCAGCATGATGAATCATCTAAAATGTCGCGAAAATAGTTACGACATTGTTGATATTGAGAAATTCGCGACATCTATATCCCGGGCTCTACAAAACATCAGATATCAAGCATCAAGCTAAAGGCAAGCCATTAGAGGCAATGTGTTGTATAGTACTTATTATAACTTAGACTATCGAATTCAAAAAATTATCCAACTTTAGCGATAGGCATCTTTCCGTAGTCCAATATATCCGTCTGGGGCATTCTTGACATCAAGCCAAGCCAGCCGTCCATGACCACCTTCGATACCTTGGTCTGTAATGGTATTACCCCACCAGTTGATTTCAATTGAGTGGTATTCAAATAACACAAATATCATTAATGCACTGAAAGCCACTCCAGCAGAAAGAGCACTTGTAAGTATGTAGTTGTATTTCTCCCACCAAGTAAGATAATGCTTTCGTATATAGTACATGAAGATGTAAGAGCAGTAAAGTCCACCAGTGAAGAACAGGAGATTTAAGGGAGCATAATACAAGAATCCTCCTATTATCAAAGTCGGGTGGAAATAGCGGGTTATCTTCTCGGGACCATGGAGCTTAAAAATATAGCACGGTATCACTAGCAAAAATCCTAAAAGAAAGCACCACTTTAAGACAGGATAGATACCAGTAAAAACCTTCGATGGACCAATTTCTCCATATTGTATACTGGAAAAAAAGAATGTATTTGCACCCGGACAGCTAAACCGATTTTTGTTTAATGGATCACAAAAGTCCTCGATGTTGGCTAACTGCCAATTTGTGATGACGAGAGCTACCACTGCATTAAGTATAGTGGATATAATTTGGCCTCTGAATATTGCCCGGGGCGGAATCTTGCTATAATGCGCCATTTTTTGGTCGGTTATGTAGTTGCTCGCCTGGCCATCTATATTATACCCAAAGCTCTTCAAAATTATCAAGGCCAATCCTGAATTGGGGATTGTGTATCCAACAATTAGCTCAACTAGCACGTTAAGACCGAATGAAAACCCAGTAACTGATGCTATTGCTGTTAAAGGAATAAGAAATATAAAGTTGATAGTAATGGTAAAAAGAATGCCCCACAAAGGTGTCTCAGTTGGGTAAAGCGAAACACAGCTTATTGCACAACAGGTACTAGCCATAAGAATCACCAAGAACCACCAGTCCGGTACTTCACTATAATGACGCATCATTTTACAATGAGGATCATCTTCGTATTTTCCAAAAGAACCATTTTCTCTCACAAAAGAATCTTTAAACGTATGATACACATTCTCTATACTTGTCTTCACAGATGTCCACTCAGTGACCATGTAATACGTTATAGCAAAAGGATAAAGACAGAAATGTGCTCCGTACATCACTAAACTTGCCGCAGAAAAGTAGGGCGGACCATATTCTTGATATTTGGTTGCGTCGAATTGATTATCATCATTTAAAATCCTATGTACACTGTAGGATTTACCAAGCTTGTCAAATAGATGGTTGGAATTAATTGGTAAATATCCAGTCCAATTATTGTTCGTATAATAAACAATCAATATGATAAAGAAAGCTATCATTGTTCCAAGGTATTGATTAGCGTAAGTATAGAAAGGTATAGTCAAACAAAATGCAGATCCAATTACATTCCAATCTAAAGAAGGAAGAGGATTGAGGCCTAAGCCAAACTTTGAGCCCGTTATGTTAGTTAAATGAACCAGCTCAGGAGCAAACCAGGTGGGCCAATTTAACATGGATAAAGCGTTGAAGAAAAATCCCGGGATCCAATAATAAATAAAACTCAACAGAAATGCAATGCAAAAGAATTTATATCTTGTCACTTTCCAGCCGTTTATAGGAAGATCATGAGCATCGCTTTTCATTAAAGCTCTGTTCAAAGCTATAGTGGGGAGGATTGTGGGCCATAAAGCCTTGGATGGATATATACAGACTTTTCTCATGACACCAGCAAGACCAAACCCCAAACATTGAGTGGAGAGTGTTAATAACAATTGGAATCCCCAGCTAACCCACTTTAAACCGTAGAATCGTTCGAGCTTCATTACGACGATATTGTAAATCAGATAAGGAGCTCCAGATGAGCACAGATATATAATAGTGCTTAGCATCATTTCTTTGTATGTCCATTCTCCAGGATTTAAGTTTATAACCCTTCCAAAAGCCTTTATTGTTTTATTTGGAACGAATCGTTCCCATAACTTTGCCGAGGGTAGGATGAGGATCTGAATGGTGCTGGTGCCTACTGAAATTGAAGGAAGTCTATGCACGAAGATAGTATTGATAATTGACCCTATCAATGTCCAAAAAAGTGAAATCACATAGACTCGGAATGTTTCTGCAGGTATGGTAGGGTCATCAGTGGGGTCGGTAATTGCCCGTATTTCCGGGTATGGCGAATGAAATGCAATTAAAACAGCTTCTAGTTTTACCAATAGCTCCCAGTCATCTGTTTTTTCACTTATTATGTTTTCCTCGTTGTCTTTGCGTATTGTCTCCGCCTTCACTTCGCCCAGATCTTGCCCGGAACTCGGTGTCACGACATCTTCTACCTCATTTGGGATTCTGCGTATCAAATCTTGAATTATGTTGTAGTCTTCGCGTCGAAAATTCACATCTTCTCGGTGCTCTGTTATAGCGTCCCGAAGTATTCTGATTGCATCACTGGTTTCCATCTCCTCAACCTTTTGGACCATGTAACGGACATTTTGCAGAAGTACTTTTTCAAAGTTTATAGCAACATCACTGTCCGTTACCGCCCCTAGTCTAATAAGCACTGTACGAAGCTGAGACTCGGTGAGTTTACCATGACTAATTCTGTCTTTGACAACACTTGTACCTGGATCGTACAGCGACAATTCAATGTACTCCGAATTTCGATGTTTTCGGGCCATTTGCTATCTGTTTGTATTCAATCCCGCTGATATGATTTATTCCTTTTCGTATGGCTTGGAAACACAAGTTCAATGGGTAGCTGGAAGCATTAGGTCCTAGTATTAAGAGATCCGTATGTCTATATTAATACAATCTCGAAAAAAAATAACGACAGCTGCAGGATTCGAACCTGCGCGGGCAAAGCCCAAAAGATTTCTAATCTTTCTCCTTAACCACTCGGACAAGCTGCCCTATGCAAAAATTTAATCAACACCAGTGAATATACTGTGTTTTTCTACTTCTGAGATATCTTTCAGTATATATGGTACGCCAAAGACATCTAAATAGCCTACATACTTTCCGTATTTTTTACGGTCCCCTATGTTTATTCGTTGACCGCAGGGTGCTAATTTTGTTATCTAACTGTATGTCACAAGACAGCAAGCACTATCTTCCATTGGTGTACGCAAAACTACTCGAAATGAGCGTACATATGAAGGTACAATACCAATATAGTGACCCTAGATGATTACTGGTTATAATTTTCAGTTTAGTAAACCTTATGGTTATTGAATATCTATGTCAAGAAGGTAATATCTGTTGAGAGTCTTCTTTTGTTTCCCTTAGAGTTGCGGTTCAACATAAAGGGTTGTTGCGAATTCTACTCATAGTCGCAAAATTCCCCATAAGGAAGGAATTAAGTATAGACTATGTATGAGAAACCAAATTGGAAGTAATTGCAAATGAAGTCAAAAATGTATATAGGAAAGCCAATTCCATGTATAAAGGTAGATATGTTCTTGATTCTCTGGCTTGCTCGATGAGGAACTTCATGAAAAGATTCAAGTTTAGAGCTGCGAGTCAGATGGAGGGTACGAGTTTTTGCACCCTTCCCCTTGAAGTTATCGTACACATATTCAGCTTCATACCCAAGACAACCTTACTTAGAATTTGGGAGCCGCTTAAAGTAAAGAACAAAAAAGTTCACTATGCTTTATGCTTTCACTTGCTTTCCAAAATATACATTTACAATATGAGCATGTTGGAACTCAAAAGACTTTTTCACGTAAAAGAGAAGCAGTGGGCTTTATGGAGGCATCACTTGAATGAAAGAGATGGAACAAAGCATTCTACCCAAATCATGCTATCTATATATCGCTTTGCAAAGATGAATCATTTTGATATCTCGCCCAGAAAGATATGCTTACTCTTCTCGCTAACATCCACAGCAAGCTATTCAGAGTTAACAGGGGTACTAGACCTACTCGACACCTATGTGGAGAACGCTTTTCAAAACATCAAGATATATATCAAGATCAACAATACCGTTCAGATTCCTCTCAATCTTCCACATTTGCAAGCATTGCAAATTTCGAACTGTCCTACCGGTATATCGAACTTGTCTGGCTTTAGGTTGACTGAACTAATACTCGATGGTGATATCAGAGGTGTAATATCTTCATTTCCCAAGGGTCTAAAGAACTTGGCGGTAAATCCTAGCAAGCGCTCCTTTGGCCATATCTCGATGTCGCTTCTGAGTCTACCACCATCGTTAAACACGTTACTTTTAGGAGAATATATCACCATTAACGATTATAATGTGAAGCTTCCTAATCTCACATTTGTTATCTCAAGAATGGGGGAAAGCATT
Organism: Millerozyma farinosa; assembly: GCA_002196765.1. Classification (NCBI taxonomy): domain Eukaryota; kingdom Fungi; phylum Ascomycota; class Pichiomycetes; order Serinales; family Debaryomycetaceae; genus Millerozyma; species Millerozyma farinosa. Next base: position 1,088,483 of record NBND01000003.1, read on the forward strand.
CTGCAGACACTTTTTCATGAGTTCTTGAAGAACAACAGCTTGAGTGTGAAGTATTTGCAATTAAAACATTATTCGTTTTCTAGCGCTGAGTTGAACAACATGGAAAACTTGAGGATGCTTTTCCTTTGGCAATGTACTAGTATCCCTTATTATAGAATGAATTGCCTTAGATCACTTGCTCGCCTCTGGCTATTGGAATGTGATTTAGACCATATAGATTTATTGACTATTCCCACCATGTTGAGAGATATGAGGGTAGCACCGTGTAACCAAGCATTACTAAAGGATATACTTCCAGACTACTTGAAGAACAGAGTAAAGGAAGGGAAATGGACATCAAAATAATATTGAAATAGTATATATATCTACGTATGCGGTATGGAGTGTTATAGAAGCGTTCATTCGTATAAATAACGTTTTCCATAATCATAATACATGCTACTAGTTCAAGGATAAACTAGGTTTGTTATTACCCATGGCCTCTTCATCGTCTTCAGCAATCCAACGCGACGCTAACTCCTGTTTATCTGTTGTGAGGTTGCGGTCAGTATTCTCGAAGTTAGCCCAGTAGAAGTCACCGCAGTCTTTATTCTTGTATGCATTTTCGCAGCTCCAGAAGTACTTTCCTCTTGTCTTGATATTTTTATACGACCTCCTCAAGCACATGCCGAGACCACAGCGGCAGCTTGGTCGCTTGTCAATGAAGTCAGGAGGGTAGTAACGGAAGGTGAGATTATAACGAGCGGCGTTGGATATGTTATTGACCTGTATTGGCGTTTTCCTGGGGTTCACGCAGTGTTTAAACTCTTCCTGGCACCCGGGAGTCATCACTACCATGCTATTATGTGGGACTATTATCGAATATATTCGAGAATCCCCGTGGTTGCGTCGCACTCTAAACTCTCTTGTTGCCCCTAGTGAAACAGAGGCTATGTAGTTATGAGGTCCAATGTGAGATAAGCGGTCAGAGTGCCAGTCTAACCTGTTGGCGCAAGTTTCATAGTAGTTGATTAGGCACGTATCAGAATTCCAATACAGCCGTGACTCAAACGGCAATCTAGCACGGGAAGCTATTATGTCTTCGTTGACGTACTTTTCAACTAAACGCGCAGCATCCTCGAGATCCTTTTCGTAGAAGTTCACTTTAGCTTCCTTCCCGTTATACGTCAAGCCTAGCAAATCTTCCCGTATATCCCGACAAAAAAACGCCAGCAGTTGGCTCGACTCACACAATACGTCAAAAAGATAGAATTTCTTTGTATTGAAGACATGTTTCTTTCCTTCCAAGTATATCAAGAGCCGATCTGCAAGCTCAGGAGGAAAAAAAGCCTTCTTGAACACCACGAAGGGAGACAAATTTCGAGCCACATCTTCCTCACCATATAACATCACCGTTCCTCCTTTACTCTCTCCTCTATTCACCCTCTTCTCGCTCCCAGCAAGGAGCGACGTGATCGGGGCCTGGTAGTATGTCGCCGTCCGCTTGCGCCGCAGTATACCACTTCCTTCGTTGAGCAATTTTCGTGTGTCCTTAACAGACCCACCGCAGCACAAAAGTAATTCAAGAAGAGTATCCTTACACGCTTCTGGGTACTCCCTCTGGAGTACGCTCATTTTATAATCGGTGCTGCTCATATCGCTATCTCATCTTCACTGGATATTCCATACATGTAAAAGCCTTCTGAAAAATCCAACGGTGAAAGAGCACAAGACGTACCTCCCCTTACTGATGCGTCAGCGAACTCCACAATCCACTCCAATGTAGCTATCGATGCGCTAGCTATAGGAACTTTTATAAGTGAAATTTCCCTGGTCGTTTTGGGCCTCTTAGAAGTGAGACTGCACTATTGTAGACAGATCTCAGATAGGGTCGAGAACATTATGCATTGATTCTATGCATGGCATTGTGTGCTATGGAAAATTTTATGTCGTAGCAAGATAAAGTCTAGTATAAAATATCTAGACAAGAGGGCCCGTTGGGAGATTATTAAGAATAGCTTACCCGAAGTGCTTACTGGAGACACCACGGTAACGGGTAGATTTTTCGGGTGTTCATACTATAGATAGTTATTTGCTAACGAGACAGATTAGGACCAAGATATAGGATCTGAGGGCCTTTTTTCCACACGTTGAAGGACAACAAACACCAGATGCTGGCACCAGCAACAGCACCACAGGACGCAGCGAAGGTCACGCAGGCTGAGACAGCTCAGGCTAATGCTGAGCAGGACCATGAGGAACAGAGCCAGGAGCACGGCGAGAAGGTCACCTCTAGCGGGAGCTCAGACGAAAAGCCCATCACCAAGGAGCCCGCTGCACAAGATAACATGTACCTCTCGCCGAACAAGGAGACCAACTCAGACGAATCCAGTTCACACAGAACTAGCATGTCTGTCAGCGAGCAGGGCAGTGGGTACCAGAGAGAATCGAACGAGTGCACGGAGTTCTGCACCGACTTTTTGACCTGTTTCGGTCTTTTCGACGCCTGCTGTCCCGCAAGCGGCGAAGGATACTTGGCTAACTTTGCTACGTGCTGCGGTACCGTCTTGATGTCGTGTACTAAGTGTTAGCTTCGTCTACCGTCCCCGACTCGTTGTGGGCTCGGAAACTACATATTCTCGTTACATAGGCGTCTTATAGTTCTTTTTTCACATTTAATACGTTGTTTGCACTACTAGCCTTGCGCCTTTCGTTGTGAACTCACATTTTGTAACTGAATTATAGACATCTGCCTCAAGAGGGAACTGCTATCTATATACAAAGCCGTGTAACAACTTGAAATTTCGCTGGCACGTACCTACATACATGGAATCGGTGAACGTCGCTGCACTTCAGATGTCGCTGACAACTCGCACTAGCCGCAGCATCGTTATCGAGACGCATACACTACCACCGTTGTACTTCTCGCATCCCTACGTTTTCTCATGTCGTCCAACAGGCAGGGCAATAAGCCCTGCCTTTGTAGTGGCCGTGGTGCCCAGGATCGATGCAAGATATCGGACTGCACATAAACAAGCAGTTGAGCTTGTGGATCTGTTTGCAGCTACTTGTACCGGCGGGACATTAACAGGTGTAGATTAGTACAGAAACAAAGAATCGAAGTAGAAGCGATATCAAGCAGCTTAGAAGATGGATAATGACAAGAGAAGAAACTCAACGGGTGCTACGTATAGAAAATATAAGGGATTAAGCGACTCGGAGCTCCCGTCTCTCAACATGTTTGATCAGGACGCGATAGAACGAAGCGCCATGAAGGCGGTTCCTGTAGCGAAGATATCGCGATCTAAGTCATCGTCATTCGTGTCGCCGTTGTTGTCCAATGCATCGTTTTTTGGGCTGCCCAGACCACCCAAACCGCCAGCCAACAAGGAAGAAGGATCGGCGCTAGACTCGACACAAACACAAAGCATCTTCAATGAGACGCTTATCCTGACAGCGTCTCCATATCAGAGCAACAGACACGCTACTGTCATCAGGCATGACAAAAAGGTTCATACTACTGCTTATGAGGACACACGGCGCAACGATACCACCGATCAGGAAAGCGGCGAGAGCCCACAGCTCTTGGAAAGCACCTTAGATGCAATTGAGGAAAATCGTGAAGATGGGAGCAAGAAGAAGGAGGACGCTAATCCCAAAGCTACCAAAGAACCAAACGGCATCACCCAGAACGATGCAGAAAAGAACAATTATATAATTAACGCCATCTCGCCCCTCTCAAATGACACCTTAACCCTCCCCAGTCCTACCTTCTTGTATCCTAAAGCCTCTGCTGAAAGTGGAAAAGATGCCAATTACAACGCCATAAAGCCATTGAGCTCTAGTGTTTTGAATATTGCACATAATAAAGATGGCAGCAAGGTGAATAACTCTCTCTTCAGAGAGTCGGACACGGCTGCCTTAGATAAAGAAGATACGGAAGAGGCGACTGACAAGAAAAATAACAGCTCCAGCTCAGAGGAGTCCTTCACTCGTAAAAATGGGGCACCTGCCAAAAATTCATTCTGGCTGCGAAATAAGCATCGGCTTTTCTATTCTATTTTGCTTACATTCATGATCCTTTTGATTGCAGGATTTACACCCGCTGTAGTGATATTGGCACGAGGGACAAAGCAAACGGTAATGAACTATTTCAACTCGCTAAATGAACCCAACAGAGAAGATTTAGTACACACCCTAGCACAGAGACTCAGTTCTTCGAAAAATCTTGACAGTCCACATAAAGGAAACCTGAACTATTCATACACCCCGAATGACAGCTTCTTAAATAGGAAAGTCCCAGAGGGTAATAATTTGAAACAGATAAGCTCATTCAATGCAATAAATCCGACGTATCAAAAAGACCCCGAAATCAAAGCTTTAATGAACGATGACTATACCAGTCCTCTTTTCTATGGTGTTGCTTATGCACCTGGGAAAGCAATGGAGCCTAAATGTGGCCTTACAAAACGGGAAGTAGTATTAGACTTGGCTAAACTTTCTCGTGTTACCTCAAGAATTCGCAGCTATGGCACACAATGTGGCCAGGCAGACTTAATATTGGAAACAATACAAGACATGGGATTGAACATGACACTAGCTCTTGGAGTTTGGATAGGCTCAAACGAAACTGTGAACGAACAGCAAATGGGTGAAATGAAACGCCTCATAAAAAAGTATCCACGGAGTCTATTCGAATGCATATTTATAGGGAATGAAGTTTTGTTTAGAGAAGAACAAACCAGCAGCTCTTTGGTAACATTGATTGATGATACAAAAAAGCACTTGAATGAAGCAGGATACAAAGATCTACAAGTAGGCACGTCTGAGATTGGTTCTCTAATCGATAAAAAATTATTACAACATTGTGACATTATAGGTGCAAATGTGCATCCATTCTTTTCAGGTACTGATGTATGGAAGGCTCGAAAATGGACCTATGATTTTATCAAGTATCAGATGGAACCTTTGAATAAAGAATTTAAAAAAGAAATAGTTATTACTGAAGTTGGTTGGCCCTTTAAAGGAGGGAAATATCAATCTTCAGTAGCAAGTCCGGAAGCATTCGAAATTTTTATTAAAGATTGGTCATGTAGTGCAATCAAAGAAAACTATGGTTGGTACTATTTCGAAGCCTTTGACGAGCCATGGAAGACTATTTTCTATGAAGAAAACAATAAATGGGAAACCGAATGGGGGATATTCACCAATGAGCGGCAGGAAAAGGATAGTATCAAGATGCCAAAGTGTTAGGTTAAAACATATAATTTATACATCAGCCAAGCACAAAATAATGAGAAGCACCCAAAAGATAACGTAGTGTTCATGAGAACCCACAAGTCCGGGTACTTGCTAGGAGGTGCATAGCATGCGTCAACAAAATGTATTAGTAACATCGCAATATAAGTGCTAATGATTATAACCTTCCAAAATAAAGATTTCTTGGGAACCAAAAAATTTGTAGTACTTTTTATAGAAAAGTTGCCCACTAGCCAGTTGATTAAGAATAGTGTAGCAGCGTATTGTAGAATTATAGATTCTTTTTTTAATAATGGCCATAAACTGAAAGTAGCAACATTATTGATCCATTGAACGATGGGCGTGACCTCACTATCATTCAAAATGACAAGCAATGTACTAGGTAAAAGTGGTAGTAGCACCGTCTTTTCGTGAACCAAAAAGGAAAATAGGTAGAATAGCCACGAAGTTACAGTGAAACCATATATAAGTGCCTTTTCTTTGGCATATGATACTGATTGGGTGGAAAAGCTTCTTTTGAACAACATTTTGTACATCACCAATAGACAAGGAACAATAAGAGTGACCAAAGTAGTTACAAGAGACAAGCGAGCGACTTGCTCAACAGTAAATCTCTCCTTATATTTGACGATAATGTTTGTTGTACACCAAAAGTTGGCAACTTTATCTTCAAATAATCCTCTTTCAAAAGGAAATACTCGTTTCAAGATTTGGTGCAAGACATTGGAGATGTGTTTTCGGGAATAAGGACCAAAGATGACAAAGGGTAGTAAAATAATTGAAATTGTGATAATCACAGTAATTCCAAGAAGAAGGAATTTCTTTACGTCAAAACTGCATAACACCTTCCACACTGACCTCCCTGATTTTATGTCGTAGTAGTTCTTGAAAAGTAGGGAAAATAGATAGGTGAAGATGAACGGAGCATAGTAGAGGGCCATCTGTTTGAAGTTGACGCTGCAAATAAACCAAATAGCCGAAAATACATAGTTACCTTTGATTATATCGGTGAGCGCAAAAAGGAAAAGGCCTAACATGACAGAATTGTACTGGAAATGGCCATGGTCAATCAATATTAATGATGGCTGGGTGATGATTATGGCAGCAACTAAGATCTGGTCCATGCGGCTTAAGTTCACTTTTTTACCCATTATGTTAACAAAGTCAATTACCGCAGGAATGAAGACAATCAATTCGCTCAAGATACTGGTATATCGCATATATGTTTTAAGATCAACACTCTCCAAACCCCTGGACAGCACAAAAGTAAACCAGTCAGATTGTATAAGTGACCCAAACTTACCTAAAAGATACAGATGAAATGCAGTCAAAGGTGGATAGTCGAGACCCCAATACTGCAAGTCATAAAAGTACCATTTGTCAATGGGTAGGTGTATGGTAAGTTCCATCCAATGTCTCTGCGCTTCAAAGTCTCCATTGATTGGCTTTTCTCCCTGTCCAGAATATGGCGCCAACCCAACAGCTGCTCGCAAGATGATAGCCGTCAAGATTAACATATATCTAGCTTCCCATTGATCTGGTGCTCTTTCAAACTTTTTCAAAATACCATAAAGTATTGTACTTTTATATACGCTTTCTTTCTTAGTGCTGGAGAGTGCGGGCTTTCCTCTTTTAGTGCCCGACGAAACCTTTCCTTGCTTATTATGTCTGCTGTTTTTCAGCACATTTTTTTTTGCTGCCTGGATTCCCCATTTTATAGTGGCTATTAATTTCTAATTACCAGCTCATACAAAAAGACCAAACCCAGAATTCCTACCCAGTACTAAGGCTATAATGCTATATTTATTGTTTTTCCTTGAACAAGGCAGCTTGTCCGAGTGGTTAAGGAGAAAGATTAGAAATCTTTTGGGCTTTGCCCGCGCAGGTTCGAATCCTGCAGCTGTCGTTTCTTTTTCGAGTTCTTAAAGGAGCAGGAATGAAATACTGATGGCTACTTATTGAGACTATAGATGGGTTCATTCATAAGCATGTCATATTGAAATATTGTACTCGAATTTTATATCGATAACCATCATAGTGTGTTAAGCATAATTAGAACTGTGCTGTCACTGAAAAGAAGGGCATAAGTTGTCACCAAAGCATTATACATCAATATGGAGTCGATAAAGGAGAAGTTAATAATACGGTATGCAGAGAGGGTCTTAGAAAGAGCCCGTAACAACCCTGAAAAAGTTGTTATGAATGCAAATAGCATCAAAGATAAACAATTTTTGTGGCTGATTGCCAGCATGCTTGGATCGACAAAGAAATATAAAGACCCCAGTAAGACAGACAGAGCACTTGAGGCAATTGACTTGGGAAGCATTTACGAAAACGCAGAAAATCTTGAAAAAGAAACACAGTCAAAATCGGTTAGCAGTGAACTTGCTTATCAAGACTTTCTAGTCAAATCGCTATTACACTACTTCAAAAACAGTTTTTTTAAATGGGTCGATGCTCCAGAGTGCCCACAATGCCACCAAAATGGAGACAATTTAATGAGGAAGGGGATACTCGACCCTCCGCTGCCAAACCCACATGAAATTTCTCTGATCGAAGACTACTTTTGCAAGGATTGTCAGGTCAGAGTAACTTTTCCAAGGTATAATGACTGTGTGAAACTTTTAGAAACTAGATCAGGACGGTGCGGTGAATGGGTGAATTGCTTTCTACTTATATTATGCGCTGTTCTAGGTGAAGAGACATTCGTCCGGTACGTATGGAACAAAGAGGACCACGTTTGGTGTGAGTATTACAGCAACGCATTAAAAAGATGGGTACATTTGGATCCATGCGAAGCAGCGTTTGATGAGCCTTCTATTTACTGTGAGAGCTGGGGTAAGAAGATGAGCTGGTGTTTCGGATTCGGCGAGACATATATAATTGATTTGAGTGCAAAGTATATCACCAAACCGGAAATGCAAATCAACAAGAAAAACTTTGTGTCCAGTTTGGAAAACGTCAGTAAATTTGTGTTTTTTCTTAATCAGAAATTGTTATTGCAATATTTTCAGGAGAAAATAGATTGCAAACCCATTTCAGACGGCAAAAAAATGCAAGAACTATACTACTCAGTCATTCTTATCCACAATAAAGAAATCAAGTCGCTTCGACAGCGACTTGCACCCACAAGCTCAGGAAATGTTCCAAAAGGGAGACAGAGTGGAAATTCTGATTGGGTGAAAGCTAGAGGAGAAGATGGTGCTTAGTACACCGGCCAATCGTACTTATAACCAATTAATGAATACTTCAGTCCATCTGGACACCTTTTGAATGACGGAAGAGCTTGAGCCCCAACCACGAAAACCCCGCCCAAAACCACATCATTATATATATGCTCCATATTTTTAATACGTAGTCATCGATAACCTCGAAACTCCTGAATAATCGATTGTAGAGTGCCTCATCTCCGAACTCCTCCTTTAAAGGTGAAATGATAAATTTCCATGTCTTAAATAGGGAATTGACCGATATAATAAACACTAGGAAACTGCCTATTATTATGGAAAGCCCCAAGCGCCTTTGGTCTTTGTAGTTCAAGTAATCTTCCGAATTCTCATTATCCTCTTCTTTCCGGATCAAGGGCAATGGTTCGAAAGTATCCATATTCTGTGTTTCATTGCTCTTTCGTTCCTATTTATATATGAGATAATGTTTTCATGCTAAGTTATCGTTTTTTAAACATATTGAGATGCGCATTCATAATACCTCAGTGAAGAGAGTACATCATCCAGCCTTCTACAGTGAGACTACTAGGTACGTCAATTAGTCTATCTATCTATATCGTGAAGTACCTAATCTCCAATACTTTCTTTCGAATGTGCAAGTAGGTTAGGAGAAACTTCTTGTAGCCATTCGAGTCTGATGGACGAACAATTTCGGGCATAGCTTTTGCTGGTGTATACATATTCCAAATACATAATGGCATCAATACCGGGTTTCCCAAACAACATGGACGAGGGGTGAATACTGATGGGCATCCCAGTGGTACAAATTCGGTAGGATCTGTCAGGCATTCCAATTGCGGTATTGGTTACATAGCCCTTTAGGAATGATTTTAGAACCAACGAAGTATCTATAGCGCGATTGGGGAAACCTGTATCAGTTGAGTCGTGATCAGTTGGCAATACGCCGTTCGATGCTGAGCCGTCTTCCACTTGTATACGCAAATTTCTCATCTGTTGCTCTTTCTCGTGAGGCTTTAACGAAGGATCCTGCTTTATCCCGAATATCATATATTCCTTCAACTGCGTACGGATCTTCAAAGCATTCTTGAAGCCTCTGAAGCTGAAAAACAACTCCTTGCACCAGCTTTTCGCTTCCGATAAATCCTTCTTTTTCATCAAATCTTTAAAATTAGAGAAAAACTCATATAGTGACATGAGATCACCCATCGTTGCACCCATCAAACTATAGGACTGGCGCTTGAAATTTACTTCATCTCTTAGTTCTGCGTTGTTACCACTTACGTTCATGATGAGATTATCCACAGAAAGACAAGATGCAATATCAATGACTGGGCCTAACACGCCATTTTCAAAGGCATGTAACAAGACGACCGAAAGTTGAGGAGGTAGAGGCAAAACCGATATTTTTTGACCGAGAGAGGTAACCTCGCCATTGTCATTTAGCGCTCCAAGTGTGTATAGGGTAGAAAGAGCACTGATGATTGATTGTTCGCCTGGATGCTCTAACCAAGACCAGGATAATAAATCATCAATACCTAGCTTTTTCAAGGTTAATACAGGAAGTATAATGTCATTTCTCACAATTTCTGGTTCTTGCTCCTTTGGTAATTGTTTCAAGAAGACATCTTCCAGGTAGAGACGAAAAACCTTACCAGGACACTCTCTACCAGCCCTACCAGCTCTTTGCTTTGCAGATGCTTGAGAAATTGGTGTTGTAAGCAATGTAGATAGACCTAGTTGATGTCTCCATGCTTTGACTTTTCGAAGACCCGAGTCTATCACGTATTTCACGCCACTAACAGTAATGGAGGTCTCAGCGATATTAGTAGCAATGATCACTTTTCTTTTACCACGAGGAAGCTTATGGAAAATAGCCTGTTGCTGAGCTGAATTTAAGGCTGCATACAATGGTAGTGGCACAATGGAAGGCATATCTTTGGGTAGCTGTTGACCAATTTGATTTAAAACAGACACACAATTATCGATTTCTTCTTGTCCCGGTAAAAAGCACAAAAGATCACCTTCAGGCTCCGTCATATTCACATGTAATATTGCCCGTATCATTGTATCGACAAGATCCTCAACTTTTTCGGGTAAGTAATACTTTGACACGGGATATGTCTTACCTTCAATATACAAGATAGGTGCGTTGTTGAAAAATCGACTGAAAAGCTCTGCATTCAATGTGGCAGACATAACAACAATTTTTAAATCAGGACGTTTCTTACTTAGTATTATTTCTTTGAGAAATCCGATTATCAAATCAGTTAAGATCGTCCGCTCATGTGCTTCATCTATCACTATAGTGGAATACCTTTTCAATTCTTGATCGATCATGATTTCTCTTAAAAGCATACCGTCTGTCAAATATTTCAATTTTGTAATTTTAGGATGAGAAACATTGGAGAAACGTACTTGGTAACCTACTTCCCGACCTAAAGAACAGCCATATTCCTCGCTGACCCTTGCAGCCAAAGAAACAGCAGCTACTCGACGAGGCTGGGTTACTGCTATCTGCTTCTTTGTGTTTGGCATTAAAAACTGCGGTATTTGCGTAGATTTACCAGAACCTGTCTCACCAATTATAACAGTAACTTGATTTTCTTCAATGTATTGTAGAATTTGATCCTTATGCTGAAACACTGGAAGTGTCTTTCTGGCTCTGAGTAGCTCAGTCGCCTTGCTAAAAAGTTTGGCTTTGCTTTTTTCATGTGATTGGAAAAGGTCTGTTTGTTCATAGTCTTCCACATCGCTAGAGTCTTTATATGAAACTACCTTACTCTTTGACTGTTTTGCTAGTGTATAACGACCCGATGATTTTGAAGGGTTATTTACTTGATCTTGCTGATGATTGCTGTTAATATTTTCTATATGGACAGGGCCCACAGAAGTAGCACCTGATTTACCATCAGCTTCGTCGCTGAATTTTGTCTTTTTACTCAGCTTTTGCGATGAGCTAGATTCGACAATTTGCAGATCTTTTTCAACGTTATTTTCTAACAAAGAACTTGTCTTTCTCTTCCTTCTTCTCTTCCTGTTCTTACTGGCTCGATTAAGCGAACCTAGGGCGTCGCTGGGATTATTTGACATGTTATACCATAAACTATCACTAAAATAAATTTTATTGAGAATATCGATAAAATTCAGATAAACTCAAAACTGAAGATTCAGTATAACTGTAATGATAGTCAACAACATTTTACTCAATACTGGTCGTAAAACAAGGGCATCTGGAATGAAGTTGTACTTCACTAGACTTAATTCTAGTACCGAAAAGATTACGACAGTTTCATTGATTCCGAAGGTTTCTGAGCTAACCAAGAAGGAATACTACGAAACAGATGAAAACTTATCTCTTCTTGCCTACCTCAATGCCAGAAGCTTAGCTGAGGGGATAACCGATGAAAATTTATATAAGTTAACTGAATCAGGGTCTCAGAAGAAGCTCACAGCATATTGTGGTGCTGATCCATCTGCAAAATCCTTACACCTTGGTAATTTATTACCTCTAATGGCACTTCTCCATTTCAAATTGAGAGGTAACAATGTTGTGGGATTAGTAGGTGGCGCAACCGGAGTTGTTGGGGACCCAAGTGGGAGAACAACGGAGAGAAAAGCTATAGAACAAAATGACAGACTTGAAAATGTGAAGCACATACAGAACCAGATTTCGAGTTTCTTGGAAAGAGGAATAGAATATGCCAAGTCGAGAAACTATCCTTTGAGCGAAGAAGGAGAGATCCTGCTAGTAAACAACGCTTCATGGTGGGAAGATATGAAATTGCTAGATTTTTTAACCAACTATGGAAGACATATAAGGTTATCTGCTATGTTGGCCCGTGAATCGATCCAGTCTCGTTTGAAATCGAACGCCGGGATAGGATATAACGAATTTTCATATCAAATTTTACAGGCATATGATTTTTGGCATCTTCATAAGAACCACGGAGTAAATATGCAAATAGGCGGTAATGATCAATGGGGTAACATAGTTGCGGGCATTGACTTGGTATCTCGACTTCACAGAAATTCTCAAGAATGTGGAGAAGAGGAAGGTGAATCGAATAGTGTTTTCGGACTTACCGTTCCTTTGTTAACAACACCTTCAGGAGAAAAATTTGGAAAATCAGCTGGCAACGCTGTCTTTATAAGTGAGGAATTAACCTCTTCTTTCGACTTATACCAGTACTTTATCAATTCCCCCGATGATTTGGTTGGTCAACTATTACGTGTTTTCACATTATTGCCATTAAGGTCTATTGAATGGATACTCAAGCTCCACGAAAAAGATCCTGGATTAAGAATTGCACAGAGAACCTTGGCCCGTGAAGTTGTTGATTTAGTTAGGGGAGTAGGTGTTGGGGATGAAATGAGTTACATAACAAGCCTCTTGTTTCCTACGCCCGATGAACCCTTTGATGATAACATATCTGCAGACAAGTTGATATCTATTTTTAAAAGGTCAGGTATTTTAATCCGTTTCAAACTTGATGATTTCAATGTTGAAGATTTGAAGATGAGCACTCTATTGGCCAAGATTATGGGCAAATCAAAGACCGAAACCAAGTCGTTAATTAAATCAGGAGGAATTTATCTTGGATTGGAGAGAGAGCAGTTTATTGATCCCGATGATGTTGTTCTCTTCGATCCAGAACACCACTTGATTGAAGGCAAGTTGATGTTAGTAAGATCAGGAAAGCAAAAGTACTACGTTGTTGAATTTGTCTAAATTTATAACATGAATTATCTGTTTACTCTCAATCAATACTTGTACATAGCAATAAATGATAAGGAAGTGTAAATTAATAGCATATTAATTGGTGATATCTTTCGGAATCAGGATCACTCTTGTTTAATTCTTGTACCTTCAATGATTTTCTTTCAAGTACCTCTGGAAGAAGTTTTTCTTTTATAAGTACATATTTTCGAATTATTTGATCTGCTAATGACAGAACGCTGACGTCCAAAGTGTTTGGGATATCAGCTTCGTTAAAGTTCAATCCGTATAAGCATTCGAGAACGGCAATTTCCATGTGATACGTTCCAAGTTCAAATTCCAATGCACGATAGCAATCTGGTTCAGTAACATACACATATCCCCATTGATGAAACCACTCAGACTGTGAAATATCTTTTGATGGCTCTCGCTTGTAGAAGTTTACCTTACTATAGTCTCCACCTAAAATTATTGACCTTATTTCTTCATTCGTAAAGAATTCAAACAGATCATTGACAGCCGTCTTTCTGATCTTAATACTTTTGTGTGGAATAATTTTATCAACAGAAGAATATCTCTTCATTTCATCAATAATACCTGTATCAGGTACACACCTTTTATCATTTCCTAAATACAAAGAAAAGAATTCTCTTTTAATATGAGATGCGATAGAGCCAAAACTAATGAAGAAAGTGGGCCAGTTTGATACCTGATAATATCAGGGATGAGCTTATTTTGAATTTTTAGGTCGTATGCGATTTTTATCCACTCTGCATTTTCAACATCAGGTGAGCGGCTGTAGAGAAAGGGCAATCGCTCGAGGACAAGCCGAATGAATTCTGATTTCTTTGCGTGTAGCTCCCTCGAGAGTTTTCTTTCTTTTTTCTTCTTCTTGAAGTCGCTTACTTTAGCAATAACGGAGAAGCGTTTCTTCTCAAGAGCACCTTCTATACCAGCCTCAGGATTCACTTGAGTGATGCTGGTTGGAATGGAGTGAGTTGATTGAGTTACAGATATAGGACAGTCTGGTTTTTCTGACACGGGAATATTGGTGCTTATTTCTGGCAATGCACCGCCCAACACGAAAGTCATGGTAATTCTTAGCCAAGAAATGAAAAAAAGAGAATATATTTAGCGACCTTAAAGCAGAAAACCTCTATATATATCACATTTTTTACTGGCATTTCCATGTTATACTTAGAAACATTACTCAAATTTGGTATGCTCCAAGTCTTATCAATTAAGCAGATAATTTTCTTATGATTTCAATTTCCCAAAACAGCCTCGACAGATTCAATTACCTTATCAAATAGGACTTTATTTGATGCAATAACACCCTTTGAATCAAGAAACCTACCTTTGCCAAAATTGAGTTCCGCACCAGATATGTCACCAACTCTACCATTACTTTCACGAATCAATATATTTCCAGCCGCATGATCCCATATCTTTTCACGATAAGTGTCGTTTATAGGCAATCTCAAATAGACATCTGCCTGTCCCTTTGCAAGTACACAATATTTTACTTGAGAGTCTAAATTGATTGTATGCTGAGCAGAGTTTTCAGGACTTAAGCCGAGTTGAGCCTTAATTCTGGCTTGATCTGAATGAGACGAGTGTCCCTTTTCAACTCCTTCTAAGACCTTCAAAGTTCCTGCCGTGTCGTTTTGTTTCATTTTTATTCTTTCTTGCTTTTCTAACGGCACAAATTCCTTGGTAAAGAGAGGTGTGTAATATGATCCACATCCCTCAATAGCTGAAAACAAGCCTCCCTTAGTACCATACATGTTGTCATTTGAAATAATATGTTCGGGAAGATTTGGGCATCCGATTACACCAAGTACTACTTTACCATTTTCAATTAAAGCTAAACAGACAGCAAACTGGTCACCTCTCAAGAATCCTTTGGTGCCATCAATTGGGTCCAAAGCCCAAAATCTGCCTTTTGAACCACCTTGAGATGTCCCCTGATCGATGCTGCTCAAAATATCATCAAGACTAGAAAGATTACCGATTTGGTCACTGAAATCTTCCGTTTCTTTCTGCACATCTGAAATAATTTCAAAAATTTTAGTACAGAGACCCTTGGCTTCATCAGTGTCATTCCTGAGTGAGTCTGCGTCTTCCTCTCCGACTATTTCATCACCTGGGAAGTTCTTTTTAATGGCAAAATTAATGATTGCTTGGGACGCATAATCGCCAACGGTGACCGGTGACTTATCGTCCTTGATCTGAGTTCCACTACTCCTAGTGAGTGAAATAGAGTCACTGAGCTTCTTGCTAAGAATGGAAGCCCTCTTCACTGCCAATGTGGCAATCTCTAATTCTTTTGCATACAAATGCAGATTGGCACTAGAAGACATGATATGCAACGAATGTAACTGTGGTCTAAAATAACTGAGTTTCTGTCTCAACACTGTGAAGTTGTCAAAAAATCCTGATATCAAAATGCCAATGACTATAATAGCAAATGTGATGAGATGCTTCATAAAACTGTTGGATGGCTTCGACATCTTTCCCATATGTACTTAAGATGTAACCTCACGTGACCCAATTTCGTCTTAAGCAAGGATACTGGGACATAGTCTTCATGGGGATGCCAATCGTTTGAAGTGTGGTTGCCAAGTGCCACGAAGTATGCAAATAGGTACCTTTTCTGTAAATGAGCCCACTACCAGGCTTGTAAGCTCTGACCAAATTTTTCTTGGGCAATTGACAAACTAGAGGCCTTCGCGATATGGGGATTTTCTCCAAGAAATATCAGCATATTATCAATATCTCAGCCATAACAATTCAGTGTGCCTATATAAGAAAGTACTACATGTTGGTAGGATGCAAAAGGGGATATGGCTAATCAATGTATTGGCAGTCATATCTTGTGTGCTACAGCTATTAGCAGTAATATCAGTGCCCGTTACGGGAAAAGCAATAGGATACAATTTGTACTTATCTAAGTACCAGAACGTGGCATTCGGGGTTTTAGGTTTATGTGATTTAGAGCATAACAAATGTTCACCTTCTCGAATTGGATATCCTTCTGGAAAAGATGGGTTTGATTTTTCCAATAATCATCAGGGGAAGAGGGATATAAGCCGGGCTGAGCTTCCGACCAAAGCTCGCTATACCATTTCGAAGTTACTTGTTGTTCACATCGTGGGATTATTTTGTTCCGCAGTTGTCTTGGTACTACAAATCATAGTCTCTGTAATACTACTTACAGAAGAGAACAAGCTAAGCTTTAGCTGGTTCCGTTGGAAACGGAAGACGGAAAACTCAAAAAAACTTAAGAAAACCGGCAACAACCTGTCAGATGATTTGGTTGAGAATGCGGGTCAGATGTTACAAGAACTGGTTTCTACAAACCCATCTAGGGGCCGCTCAACTAAAAGCAAAAACAAAAGCAAACGCAAGTTCAATATGATGCCATGTCTAAATTTATTACTATTGTTTTCACTTCTCTCTTTTCTATTTTCACTTTTGGGCCTTTTGTCTGACATTTTACTCTTCATACCACATTTGAGTTATTTGGGCTGGATACAGTTGGCGCCTATAATATTCATGGCTGTAATAACATCCATGCTTTGTTTTATCAAAAGGTCTATTTCTTCCCGCAAATATCTCGAAGATACCCATAAGTTTACGAGTGAAATGAAATTCAACAGAAATACAGGGTTTATTTGGAATGATACGGATAGTGATGATGGATTCTACGTTTACACGAATGGATTCTACAGTAACTATAATAATGACGACTATCAAGACCATTCGAGTATAAATATTACCATCGATCATAATCCACGCCAAAGTTATGGACGTCATAGAGAGTCGATTGAAGATATTTCTTCTATTAACATGCATGGATAATAGCTACGTCTATTCTTCGAGATATTTCTTAAATGTATATAAATCATTAACCATTAACCATCTAACTATTTTAACTGTTTACTTTATGAAAAATAAATACACAATCAGAAGAAGGAATGGTATTTGTCGATCAACTGCTTTGTCTGATGTACATCAATTACCTTTTCTTCCTTAAGTCTGCGGAGGAGCTGAAAGAACTGTAATATTTTTTGCGAAGGTGACAAGTTTTGCGTCTCTTGAATCTCAAACATCTTATTTGTGATCTCTAATACCTCAGAAAATGTGATTCTTGTCCGCTTTCTACTCTTGCAAATCAAATCGACTATGCTTTCGAACTCTAACTCATTGGAAACGGCACTGTTCATTAAAAAGTTTAAGACTTTCCATTCCAAGTCCTTATGGTGAAAAACGGGCTTTAAGTCATTTAAATCCCTTAAAACAAAGCTTTTCGTTGCTTCTACTGTCAATCCTTTAGATTGCAATCCATCGTTGTATGCTTCTAAAAATGACGAAAAAGTCTCATCCGATGGTGCAACCCGGTGTCTATTCACTAAAATTTGAATTGCCTTCAAAGCCTTGTTAATATCTGAAGTGAATGTGTAAAGGTATGCAAGTTTATCTAAAACATGGGGATGTAATTGTTCAGTTACTCTTGGATTAACCAATTCGACTTTCATAAGAAAGTTTTCAAAAGCCTTAACTCGTGGCTTTATATCAAACACTCTAGAATTGTAGATTATATCGGCAGCTTGCGACACTATAGGAATTACTGACTGCAGTGAGAGGGATTTCAAACTGTCAGTCAAGAAATCAAGGACAACAAGTAACACTCCCGTATCCTGCTTTACCACTTCCAAGTCAAGAAGATAGCGAGGAAAATGTGTTACCACTTGCTCTTGCATTTCAGGTTTTAACGCATCTTGCTTTAAACTACTGAAAAATAGTTCGAAGTCTTGTGGCTTGCGAAAGTTGTCAAACTCAGCTAGTCTGCTTAATTCCTTGTGCTTAGATGAAATGACCCCGTTGATAAACCTATCCGAGTAGCTTAGAGGTGGGTCAACGTCCTCGAGGTTCGCTAAAGCATGTATTTTTTCGTTAAATAGTTCCAACCACTTGATACCAGTTGTAGCAAAATAAAATTTGACATGCTCCGCATCTTTTGCGTTCTTACGGACTAGTTTGTGGTCCTTTCTTCCAAAAAAGGGCGAGTCTTTTGAAAGACCTGTTACTAACACATTTCGTGGATCTACACTTATCAAAATATCAGCAATTTCATCAGGACATACTATTTCATGATGGTATTTTGGCATACTGCTGTAGTCTGGTCTTTTTGGAATCGCTGCTCTGTTCTCTTCTTTAGTTAACCGTTCACTGTCAAAAAAAAATTTCTTCTCATTCGGTATGAACAGGAGGACATCTGAGCTATATCCCCTCCTGTAATTCCTTGAGCAGCTTGCTTTTAACAGTTGCCTGATCATTGATGTGTTCGATAAAGTAAAAAAAATAAAAAACGCTGCTAAAACGCTGGAATTTTATCTGATTATATAATCAGTTAAAGTTATACATCACTATGTATGGTTTCACGTTAGTTTCACTACTATTGTTTAAACGATGTGCCTCTTGAAGCAAAGAGTAACACGATATCCTTTGAGTATGCTTATTAGTTCAAGTAATATCTCGGAATATCAACTTCAAGATTATCTTTTGAGTTCGGGATCAAGGGTATTATAGTCAATTTGCAACTTATGAACTGGATAAGCATTGTTGCAGCAGTAGGGTTTCTTCTTCAGAACGCTCTATCGACACATGAAGGGAATGAGAGTAGCTTTGGGCTGTATACCGATGATATCGATAAGGAAATTACGTTGGGTATTCTTTCGAAGCACCAAGCGGCATTTGATGCTTTTGAGGTGGACATGTATAGCTTGTCGAGTATGAAACAACGATCTCCGTGTGTTGTGGAAGCACTCCAAAAATTTATTCCCCAGTGTATTGTACATGGTGTGGACTCTATCGATCCAAGTATACAAAAGTATCTGGCATTAAAGCTCTCCATATGTGAGTTTGAAAATTCTCATATAGAAATTCCATCCGTTTGTTACGGAATGAAAGATCCAGAGCAGTATGATAGCTGCATCATTCATATTGAGAAAACTCCACAGTACTGGGCAACATTTACTGGCTACTATCGTGAAATCGTCAAGATTTGCTACGAAGAGTCCTTACCTTTCGAAAAGGAGCAAATACTACGCTTGTACACCAATGTCACAAAGGTACTAAATAGACTAATGAAGGACATGCAACATACCTATTCGACGTCAGAGGAAAACCGTGAACAGATGTTTTCCGGGTTTTCAGAATTGCGAAACATGATGAAAGACATGATCCGAGAGAATAATGATGCCTCACATGTTATGCGTAACAGTTATAACGAGATATTTAAGCAATATCAAAAAGTGGCGGAAGATATGTCGCAAGTCTCCAAAGTTCATGGTGATAGAATTAATGAGACAATGATCGATGTATTCAATACTCTTCAGTTCACGGGATTTCAAATCTCTGAACTTTCACTCAGTTTGGATGCGTTGAAGTTTAACAATAAGATAGAGGAAATTAAAGAAACGACAATCTCAGAATACAGAAACATGGCAAATATGTCAATGGAAGCGACACAGAATATTTTTGATCAATTGAACCTGCTTAGCAAGTATGCGGATGAGACTCGTAATTCAACAAGTAACATTGAAATTTCATTACAGCAGAGCGAATCCCATGTAGATAGCATGAGAAACTCTTTGGAAGATAGTAGTTTTTTCGTTAAACATTACACAGAGTTGGTAAAGCTTGAGCTTGAACATACGTTGAACTTTGTTGCGGATTTTCAAAGAAGTGCGCTTGATTACGCCTTAGCAAATACTAATAGCGAGCTAAGTAAGTATGGAGAGTTTATGGATAATTTGAACAATAAGTTGGAAGAAACAAATGAGAAGCTCGTTAAGGTAGATGCAAATGTAGATCAGTTATCTCGTCATATTGGGAATGCATCTATTTTTTTGCTTGATAGTTTTCATATGCTCACGTCAAATAAGGTTATTGACTTAATTTCAATGACACTAGATAGAGCGAAACAAGGAATTACCAGTTGGCGTTGCGGTCTATTTAAAGTGCGAGCTTACCTCCACGCTAGTTTCTACTTGTTTTTGGCTGTCATGGTTATGTTCTTCTACAGTATTTTAAAAACGAAGAAAAATAGGTTGCATGAAAAGGTTGCGAAATCCAGAATAACACCTAATATTTCTTTACTGAGGTCATTAGGCCAATACAGTTCTATTACATTATTGAATACTTTTTCAACGCTCTTATTGTTTATTTCAATATTGATTGGTACTATCGTTGCATATATGTTCACAAACTTTTTGATTAAACTAAAAGTTTACATGAATGATTTTCAAGACATATGATGAGTTACACAACGTAGGAAATATGATGTTTTTATACTTTCTACTTTGAATTAAAATAACTGAACCCATGAGCACACAAGCGTAGAGTAAAATCAAGTTTTTATCAAGGGAAAATATTATATCAAGAGAGTCAAATATAGTAGAATGCAGTGGTGGCGTCAGCCTTGTTCTCATAAAGCATTATTTTGAACCCTTTTTCGAAAATCCTTTGCAATTTGAAAAACGATGACCATGAAAATACAGGGATATCCAGGTAAGATTACCATATGACTGTCAATTGTATTGCTCAACACTTGACGTTGAAAGTGATCTTAGATTTATGTAACTTCTGGGACACATTGCTTACATAAGCACAAGAGATGACCACAAGCATCGGGGATTGATACAGAAGCACATTGTAGCAAGACAACAACGAGAACAAAAATAATATTATAAATGAAATCCTATGCTGCGTATGCTCATGCATTTTATTGCTATTTTGCTCAGTTTTCTCGATCTTAGCCTTGGCTTATGGAGTCCCTCCATAATCTTCTCGGAAGAGACGCATCAACAGCCCACTACAATCGACAAGGAGCTATATGAGGACTTATTCACATATGCCCACTTGGTAGACATTGCTTATTGCGTTTCGAATATATGCAAGATTGGTCTTCCATTCCAGTGCTCGCTTAACTGTTCAGAGCTGTTTCCTAATATGACCTTGTCTTATCAATGGGCATTTGACAATTCAGTGGGTGGGTATATTTCCTCTACGTTTGATGATATCTTTCAATATAACGCAGATGATCATAATGCTGATTCAAAAAAAATCATAGTATCTTTAAGAGGTACTCATTCTTTGCATGACTCTATGATTGACGTGGAGACTAATATGGTTCATTACAAAAATAATGGTAATTTATTACCTGACTGCGAAAAATGCGCCGTTCACGAAGGGTTTATGAATGTTTATGAGAAGACTTTAGAGAACATAGAAAACATATTGGAACTGGAGATCAGCGAAAATCCTCTCTATGAGGTGTACTTCATGGGGCATTCACTTGGCGGGTCTGTAGCTTTGCTCTTGGCACTACATTTTCTTGATAAAGGTTACCATAATCTAAAAGTTGTTACATTTGGCCAGCCTTTAGTTGGCAACAAAGAATTTGTTTCATGGGCAGATCAAGTACTACAAAGTAATCTGAGTATCGATTCACTGAGAAGTACTAGAAAGTATTTCAGAGTTATTCATAAACACGATATTGTCACCGTGATACCGAAAATATCTGGAAATGTAAAAGAGTATGTTCAGTTTGATAACCAGATCTATTTGAACATTTCATCTGACACCATAAAACCAATCCATAATGAGGTTGTCGACTGTAAGCTGGGCCAAAATTTACAATGCATACTGGGTGATCTCAAAGAAATTACATTGAATATTAATTACTATAAGAACCACAACACTTATTTTAGAAAGTTGGGGTTGTGCAGTTTTAAACGTTTAATCGACGGAAATGAAATCAAGATCTTTTAAATGAAAATTTAGGTTCATCGTCGTCAGCATCGTCATTATCGCTATCAACGTAACCAGCCTTGTTTCCGAAGTTTTCGTGACTGAACGCCTTGGTTCGACCATTCTGGTACGCCGAGTGTAATGGTGTATTGGATTTATTCCCCACTAATGATTTGAAAGTTTCATCATCCACTTCATTGGTCACATCCTGGCTATCATCAGGCACGAATAGAGTATCTTCTTGATCTTTCATATCAATTGGTGCTGATTCTTTGCTTTTGGAATTGACAGGGCCTCCTTCTGTGGCACTGGCATCTCCGAAATCTTTCGCCATGCGTAGTATTGGATCTTCCTCGCTGAAACTTTGCATTTCTGCGATTTGAAAATCATTATCATCAGAATCAAACGCCTTAAGGCCGATTTTCGTCGGTCTTGTCTTGGACACTGAGTACAAAGGTTTTACTTTACGGAATATTTTAAAATTTTTTCGTCCTTCATACTTTTCCAGTATGTGCCTCAGGGAAGATGAATGACGCATATGTTTCCTATCCATATCAATATATTCGACGAATGAGAGGTCATTAACTTGATCGCTCAAATCATCTTTAGTTTCGCTTAGCCCAAGCTTATCTCTGATATTACTTGATTCTTTCTCTTTTATGGTTTTAATAGCATCTGACATTCTAACTTTTGATAGCAGATTTTCCTTGTTAGTAGAGCTATCGAACACCATGTTAGTAGGGCTATCAACGAGTTTTTTTGTTCTCATGTCGTCAGGCGTTTCCTTCGGAGCATCGCTCGACCTTTGTTGCAGATCATCTTTAATCAGAGGTGAATCACTTTTCTGCACCAGCACTTTTAATTCGCCGTTTTTAATATCCTCACTGTTTTCCAAACTGGAACTAATCGTAATTTTCTTTTTATTAGATGCGTGATTATCATCCACTGATGAGATATCATTTACAGCTCCAGTCTCTTGAGGAACACTGGAACCAAAATTTAGGAACTTAGTTTTATCTACCTTTTGAAATCTTCGTCTTTTGCGAGGCTGCTCTACTATATCGTCAGAGCGTACGCTTGAAAAATCCACACATTGTATCACCGAGCTGTTGCTTGTCACAATAGCTCGCAACAAATCTTCGACTGAGGCTACAGGTAGCCCGCTATTAATAAAATACGACAACCATCCAGAAGTGTCATTGTCTTCTTCTTTTAATAAATAAAGATGACTAGTTGAGGTTGATTCGAGGTATTTATGCAACGATGGTAAAATACCGTGCTTAATTTCTTGTCTTAAGTTACTGATCTTACTCACAGTAACGAGAGAGGCACCAATTAACGACAAAAGTAGTACTAGATCGTCATGACTCTCATTATAATTTGAAACTGTTACAAATAAACAACCTTTGAATAAATTCTCTCTCTGTTTTTTCGAGGAAGACTGCCTATCGAGATCGAGTATTAGGTCATCTCTCTCTGGATCGAAAAACCACTTCGACAAATCATCTGGCCAGGTTGATACTTCTTCTATCCACCTGGAATGTAATAGAGGTATATTCTTGACCAAGGAAATAACTAAAGGTATATCAAGGGTAGAATTAGTAGAAACAAAATGCGTAGCATTAAGCACATTGTCTGGCATACGAAGATCAATACCTTTTCTCACCATTGACTCTATTTCATGAAGTAAATACTTTTCATCATGGGCCGGTGTGCTTTTTTTCGAGAAGTATATATTCAACGGAATCCACTTAAGCTCTATTTTAATTAGGTTCTCTTCTTTGAACGTAATAAGCAAATGATTTTGTGCCGTATAGTCTAGAATATATGGATTTTCATTCTTCTTTAGCTTATGAGGCTCTCCATTGATTTTTGTTACCGCTCTAGATCGTATTTTAATGGTAAGAGGAGTTTTAAATTCCTCGTTCCGAATTCTGTCTTCGTCAACAACTCCCACGCTTAATTCAAGTTGCTCTTTTGACACAAAAATATGTCTGATATGAATGCATGACTCTGAGTCTACATACTCAGATGATCTTCCTAACCGATAGGTTGTTCCAGGATGCAATGGCTTGACAAAATCTGTCGTGTGTTAGTTATCATAGACGGGCACAAGATAATCAGAATAAAGACTCACTGTAGGAGACAGCAGAAAGAAAAGCCAAATGACGATTCAAGTAAGATAATCACATACTCTTCTTATCATCATCATATGAAAGAATCCACATGAATATTTGTCTTGACAATTACAAACTACTACTTTAGATACTGAAAAGTTTAAGCAGCAAATGCGTAGCTAGTAAGAGAAATATACAGGATGAACGCTAGTAACAAAACTCTAAAAGATAAAATACTATTCTATATTAAACGAGACGTAGATAACTTCTATTCAATCATGATGCTTTTTCTTTTTGCTCAACTTCTTCAGTTTGGCTTTCTTTTGTCTAAGTTTTTTCCCAATCAATTTGCTAGCTTCATCATGATCAGCCAATTCCAACAAGCCTTTCTCGAAAGTAGACAATGGCGATTTGTCTTCGCTCTTCTTTGATTTCTTTGAAGTATTTTCTGTGACGACATCGTCATCGTTGTACAATTCGTCGGTGTAGAAAAGAGGCAACGATGGGGAAAATTCAGTCTTTAACTGTATGGTTCTAATGGTCAGAGGATCGAATGCCTGGACAGCATCATACAAATTCTCCGAAATCTGTTCATCAGAAAGAAGACCAGTCAACAGGCCTATTCGAAGGGAAACATTGACACCGGTTGGAGGCAAGTAGTATGTGCTAGAGAGACATTTTTCTAACTGGTTCTTGACCGTGCTGATGGATATATTCTTAGACGAGGAAGGCGTGACTCTTATGGGAACAGGAATCTTACTGCTGTGCCTACCGTAGAACACATTTCCCAAAAGCGTTGGCATCAAGTTCATTAATGCGTCGTCAAAGAGAAATAAGTCATATTGTGAGTAAAATTCACGACGTTTTTCGAAATTCTTGAACTCTGTTTTGAGAGAGCTCACAGGTACTATTTGGTTTAAAGTGCTTAAGCCAGCTTGTTCGAACTCTTCCACTTTGTCGTTGCTTGTGATGAGCTCATCTCGAACAATGAGACAGGTCTTGAATTCTTCGAGCTTGTGTCCGTAGATAGAGTTTCTTAATCTTATGATCTTGGGCTTGAAGTTCGGCTTACTGGAGAAAAACCGCTTTGATGTTATTTGCAAGTATAAGTTTTTTCCGTCCTCATCTGATGCTAACAAATCCAATTTTCCATCATCATTCGATTCCGAACTTCTTTCTAGATACTTTTTCAACTCCTCCACTGCTTTATTGACTACCTTATTAGGTATAAGTTCTCCTTGAGTACTCTCACTTTGCTCTTTCGCTTTCTTAGTTGCACTTTTAGTCTTACTTACTTTAGAGCTAGGTGAAGCTTTTGACGCCCTAGACGCTATTTCTGTTGACTTCTTATGCGCCCTTGGGCTCTTTGCCTTGGTGCCTCCACTACTTGTTGCCTTTTTGCTTGCCATCTTTACCTCTTCCTTCAAATATGTTAAAAGTGCCTCCAGGATGCCCAAAAATCTTGACTATTAAGATGGCATTGAAAGCTCATCTGGCTACAAAAATTTTAAGATGCCCTGCACATTCCCACAAATGTCGCAATATTGCAGCATGTCGAGGACTTTGCGACACAGCATGGCCCTAAGCTACAGGGTCCGCCAACACTACGAAGCTACTAAGGCACAGTCGAGTAGCAAGCACACATGAGCATTGAGTAGTTATCTATAAACCACCGGTTAGTCACATATAAGCTACACATACCTGCGTTCTTGTGCAAGCACAAACTGGTGTCCAGCATCATGTTCTAGCGCCAGGAGAGACCCTAGCTCGGAGGCATCTGTGTTCGAGGCATCGGCCTATTATTCTGCATCACTTTATTCCTGTTGTTCACGGTGTCTAGCATTATTGCTGGTATGCCATTATCTATGTCTTCAAAGAGAACCGTGGGCTCCAGTTCCATATCTCTTATCTCCGGCAGCAGAGGCTGCTCGTCTTGGGGTTTAGAGAGGCCGTTATATTTCCGCACGCTGCTGCTATCGAAGCCTCCTAACCTCTCCCAGAGAAGATGCGAGAGTTCCTGCGGCGAGTAGACTGAATTCTTATTCGGCCCTTCTTCCTCACGGTCATAGTGGTCCCATTCGGGCTCCGGCGAGAGTGGAGGGGATATGAGAAATTTTCGGGTCCCACTCTCCAGAGGAAGCTCGAGATAGTTGCTGCTGACATCGTCGTTGAAATACCCTTGACTTCCAAAGTCCACGAACTCGTTGTCCCTAATACTGTAGCATATCTTGCACGTCTTCCACTTATCTGAATTCTGTAGTTTATCCCGCACAGTACTGGACGTCCTGCTATCCGGACATATTATCACTATCCTCTCGAATTTTTGCAAGGCAACCATCTCCAACTTGTTCTGGTCTTCACTAAGAAACTTGGCGAGATCTCGAGGGTTCTCTAGACATCCCTGGGGCAAATTCGTCAATATAAGCGAGTTGGTGGGTCTTCTGCTCATCTATGTCTATGAAACCCTTTAAGTACCGAAGTGACTTCCTTACTTCTCCTTTCAAGTCAACTAGAGCTCAGTTAGTAATAAAGGTACAAAAACCATAGATGATTCGATGCGATGCGAGTTTATCTATCCTCCACACTATTAAAGGGCTGTGAGCAAACATCTAGGCACAGTTAAAACAGACAGGCATAGGCGACTAGTTAAGATATGTCCTGCGAGCACGAGCATACACACGGCCATGGTGGCCATGATGAGCATGGCGGCCACGGAGAAAATGACGGGCACAGCCATGTCGCACCGGTTCCTACCAGTGCATCTCAGTCATTGCTTTCAAAGGTGGACATCCCGCACGTTAGGGCGCTCAACATGGCCAACCCTCCGGAGGAGGTGCAGAAGCTATTCAAGACACAGAACGACAAGTACAGGCTTAAGCCAGTGGTACGGTCGGACTGTGATGCCCAGCTAATCTTACACATCCCGTTTGTGAATAGTTCCGTTAAGCTACACTCGCTCATTCTACGCACCAACGGTGACAAATACTGCCCAAAGACCATAAAGCTCTGGAAAAACGACAAGGCTATCGATTTTGACAATTGCACCTTAAAAAGACCCACATGGACCCTCAAGCACCCCCTTGTGGGCGTGGCATACAACGACGACGTTCCCGAGATATTAGAGTCCGACGACAGCTTTGTCGAGCACTATTTACCTAGGCATCTCTTCACAGGCGTGCAGCATCTCACTGTCTTTGTGGAAGACATCCATGACGACTCAGAGGACGAGTCCCACTTGCACTACGTGGAATTGAGGGGCG
Organism: Millerozyma farinosa; assembly: GCA_002196765.1. Lineage (NCBI taxonomy): Eukaryota > Fungi > Ascomycota > Pichiomycetes > Serinales > Debaryomycetaceae > Millerozyma > Millerozyma farinosa. Next base: position 1,115,823 of record NBND01000003.1, read on the forward strand.
AGGCATCCGAGCTCCTGAAGGACCCCGTCATCACCTTGTACGAGCTGGCTCCCAACCCGGCAGACCACAAGAGACTAGCCTTCGGCAACTCGTCGCATGTTTCGCTCGAGTAGTTTTCTTGTTGTACTGCTAATATTGGTGGTATTAACATTGTGTGGTGTTTGGGTGTAAAGGTCGAGAGGAGTCCGAGCGTCCGATCTCAACTGTGGCCCGGGGTTGAAAAAATAGCGAGTATATATATAAGGCTTAATAGCAAACAGAGTTTGAGCGAAGTATATTATACTGGAAAAGTAGACGAATTAAGATGCCAAAGTTAGTTCTTGTTAGACACGGACAATCCACTTGGAACGAGAAGAACTTGTTCACCGGTTGGGTGGACGTTAGATTGTCTGAAGTTGGACAGAAAGAAGCCAAGAGGGCCGGAGAGTTATTGAAGGAAAAGAACATCGTAGGAGACGTTGTCCACACCTCAAAGTTATCCAGAGCTATCCAGACAGCTAATATTGCCTTGGATGCCGCAGATCAATTGTATATTCCTGTTAAGAGATCGTGGAGATTGAATGAGAGACACTACGGTGACTTGCAAGGTAAGGACAAGGCAGCCACATTGCAACAGTATGGTCAAGAGAAGTTCCAGACATGGAGAAGATCTTTTGACGTGCCACCCCCAGTCATCTCCGATGACTCTGAATTCTCTCAGATCGGTGACGTTCGTTACCGTGATATCGACCAGGCCGTGTTGCCTAGGACCGAGTCTTTGAAGTTGGTTATCGACAGATTGTTGCCATACTGGCAAGACGAGCTCGCCAAGGACTTGTTAGAGGGAAAGACTGTCTTGGTTTTCGCCCACGGTAACTCCTTGAGAGCCTTGGTCAAGTACTTAGACAACATCTCTGACAGCGAGATTTCCGGCTTGAACATCCCCACTGGTATCCCATTGGTCTACGAGTTGGACAACAACTTGAAGCCAACCAAGCCAGCCTACTACTTGGATCCAGAAGCTGCTGCCGCTGGTGCCGCCGCTGTTGCTGCCCAGGGAACTAAGAAATAAGTCATGCAGTTCCCTGCCGTTTGCTGTGACCGTCTATGTAGACAGTGTGTAGATTTGTTATTGAAAAATAAAATTTTGATAGCATTCAAACTTGTAGATACAACCAACAGTCACCCACCGTCGTCAATGTTCCTATAGCTTTCATCTCTTGTGTCGTCTAGGATGCTTCCCCCAGGGCTTTGCTGAAAATTATATTACACAAAACCATTGGCGATACTACGGTGCACTCGCCCTTTAAAAAAAACAGAGGCATCGTTGAGACATTGAATCGAAACAGGTAGTATCGAAGTAGTTGAGAAGTGAGTGTAACAAACACGTAGAGTAACTATCACAGAACTGAGATAAGGGTTCAAATACTCAGACAGAGAACTGTTTCGATTTAAGCTGATAAATAGGTGATGCAAGATGTCTTTTAACTTTTCGAATGGTTCCAATGCTTTTGGAAACAACACGGGGAATAATAACTCGAACAACAACCAGGGAGCTTCTAACCTGAGTTCAGCCTTCGGTAGTGGTGCGTCTAATAGCAAACCATTCTCTTTTGGTAGCTCTGGATCAAGCAACACGCCTGCTTTTGGCGCCTCGAAGACAGGGGGCAGTTTATTTGGTGGTTCGTCCGAGAACAAGTCTATGTTTGGCCTGGGAAACAGTTCCAGTATGCCATCATTCTCCTTCGGCAATGCAGACTCATCACAGAAGCAAGGAAACACGCTGGGCTCCACCTTTGGCTCTTCAACTCAATCGTCTGGACCTCTGGCTCTCGGAACGTCTTCTACCAATCCAGCAGGAGGTTTGTTCGGCTCCACTAATAATCAGACCTCAAATAGTTTTGGTTTTGGCAAGGACACCAAAAGTTCAGATAACGGTGCAATTTTTGGCCTGGCGTCTGCCAGCAAAGATTCAAAACCCTTTTCGTTTGGGTCAGAGTCTTCCTCTACTGGTGCTTCCAAGCCAGGTGGGATTTTTGGTTCTGGTTCGGATGATGCAAAACCGTCTACTAGTCTTTTTGGCACACTGCAGACAAAACCATTCTCTTTGGGGACCACCACTCTGGAACAGGGAAAGGATAACTCTAACACAAACTCAGCCTCAACTACCGGCAACAACAATAATAACACAAGTATAAGCCCTTTTGGCTCTGCAGCTAGTGAGAACAAGGCTGGCGAGCAAAAACCTAGTGACAAACCCGCTTTCTCCTTTGGCAAAAGTTCCACAGACACTAAGCCTACATTTTCTTTCGGAGAAAAGAAAGAAGACAAAAAAGAGGAAAGTAAACCAACGTTCTCGTTTGGAAATAATCTGACTGGATCCACAACATCGTCATTGTTTCCTTCCAGCTCTGCTTCTAAGCCACAAGAGAACAAAACAGACAAGCCGGCCTCTACTTCCCTATTCGGCTCCATTAACAAAGATGAAAATAAGTCTTCTACGAATCAATCTTCCTCTGGGTTTTCTTTTGGTGCTAAAAAGGATGACAATGCCGCTAGCTCCAGTAAAAATGTTGATTTGAGTAAGCCATCTAGTGGCTTTTCCTTTGGAGCAAAAACTGATGAAAAGAAAGAGGCTGGCAGTTCGATATTTGGAAAATCTGAAAATTCGCAAAGTTTGTTTGGATCAAACAAACAGGAAGGAAAAAAGGATGATTCTAAACCGTCTAGTTTTTCTTTGACTTCCGAGTCTAGTGCGTCTAAAGGTGGTTTCAGTTTCGGAGCCCCAAAGACTGACGATAAGAAGGAAGATAATAAGACGTCAGGATTTTCTCTCGGAGGTTCAAGTAAACCATCCACAGGATTCACCTTTGGTGGTGGTAAAACAGAACAAAAGAAGGAGGAATCCAAACCAGCTTCTGGTTTTTCTTTTGGAGCAAGTCTGAGCACGCCCTCCAGTGGGTTAAGCTTCGGGAAGAAACCAGAGGAGGAGAAGAATAAGGAAGAGAATTCTAAACCTACCACAGGTTTCTCTTTAGGCTCATCACTGAACACGCAGTCTGGTGGATTCAGTTTTGGTGGTAAAAGACCAGAGGAAAAGAAGGAAGATGCTAAATCCTCATCAGGGTTTTCTTTAGACTCTGGACTGAGTGCAGCATCGGGAGGATTCAGCTTTGGGGCTCTGAAAATGGAGGAAAAGAAGGATGATAAAAAGCCATCTGGCTTCACCTTAGGAGGCTCGGGACTGAGCGCGACTTCAAGCGGATTCACTTTTGGTAATGCAAAGACAGACAAGAATGAAGCAAAACCCTCAGGCCTTTCATTTGGCAATACTCTGGGAAATGCATCGGTCAGCTTTGATACCAAAAAATCAGATAAAGAAAATGAAAAATCAGGATTTTCTTTCGGGACCAAGAAAGATGACTCTGCTACTGGATCTGGAGAGGGATTCAAGTTTGGTTCTAAGACAGATAGTAAGACTGACAAAACTCAAGAAGATCTGACACCTTTGACTGATTCATCGAAAGGTACTGTCAAACAGGAGCCTATTTTGAAACCAACGAAGATCGAGCCAAAAGTCGTGTCAATAGACAACAAGACTATGGACGATTTGATCATGAAGTGGTCTAAACAATTGACGACAACTGCCAAGATCTTTGATGGCTACACTTCAAAAGTGAAGGAATGGGACCAAGAGCTAGTGGAGAGCGGAGAAGAAATATCTAAGTTACACCAGAGCACCTTGGAAGCCGACTTCTTGCAGACCAAAATAGACCAGCACCTTTTGTTTGTCGAGGACCAGCAGGATGAACTAGACAAATTGTTGGACAATTACGAAGCACAAGCCGATATTTTATTAAACAACATAGAGCTTAACAATTCCTCTGCTGACGGCTTCAATGGCGTCGCGTCCGCCTACTCCAAGGCCAACTCCGGTTCAGGTTTAAGTATGACTGACTCCTTGCGAGAAAAAGCCTATCACAACGCTGAGCTTTTGGATGAAAAGCTAGACAGCGTCGGCGAAAATTTGTCCACTTTGATAAACGAAATCAACACTGTGAGCGATGCCTTCAACAAAAACTTGATTGCAGGATCATCTTCTGTGGGAACAGCCAAGAACGGTGTCAAGGGCGACAAATCCATTCAGGAAAACCCTATAGAAGAAATCTTCACCCTTCTCAACCTACACCTTGAAAATTTAAGGTATATCGAAAAATCTGAAGACATGTTGAAGGAGAAGTTAGAAAAAGTGAACCAAAATAAGAATTACCTACTTCAATAGTGTCGTTTATTGCATATATAATTAGGATTAATGTACTTTAATTGTGTAAGGTAAAAAGTGTCTTAAAATTTATGCTCGGAGTAGTTTATCGCCCCACCAATTTTCATCACTTTAATTATCATATGAATACTGTGAGAGTATATAAACATAAAACCGTACGACAAACTGCAGTTTTAGACTATTGAAGAAGAAACGTGAGAAAGAGAAGGAAATGGCCAAGATAAACATATTTGATGTCATTAAGCTTTTATTTAACCCCGATGTGTCGAAAAAGCTTATATTGCAAATAGCGCTTCAGCAGATAAAAGCGGTGGGAGTAGCGAAAATTCTCTCAGCAGCGCTTGCAAGAGCGGTGGTAGCGGGGTCATCTGTGGTCAAGGTGCCCCAAATTCGCAAAGTATTGAAGAACGACTCATTGGACAAGAAGGTGGCCGTTGTGAAGGGATTGTCGTTGGAAGGGATAAGCCTCGAGCTCTTTGATGCATTGGTGCACGCATCGTACAATATCCAGAACGGAAATGCGTTTGTAACATATGGCGAGTCGCTGCTTATCGGGGTGCAGAATGTTATCCTCATATTGCTCGTCCAGTACTTCAGGATACGGGGCAAGCTTGCTGCTGCCCTGTCCTTGTCCGAGCGCGAGCAGATAAAGGCTGCGCTTGCGGAGCTATACAAACCGTTTGGAATCATTCTTGGTTCAGCCGTGTTCTTGACAAAAGTGGCGCCGCTGCCCTTGGTCTCGTTTCTCCAGATCCTCAAGATACCTATGTCTGTGTCTGCTAGATTGCTCCAGATCAAACAGAACCACACGATCAAGTCTGCTTCCCATTTATCCGACATCACAGTGGGTGCAAATACCTTAGGCTCGCTCATCCGAGTGTTCACCACTGTCCAGGACTTCCGAACCCTTAATAATGACTACGTTCTCTTGACTGGTTATACTTGCTCTTTCTTGACTAATGCTGCGTTGGCAGCCCAATGTTATTACTACAAGAATATTCACAAAGATAAGAGTGACAAAGATAAGCAGGAATAGACTTTTTTCTGCAGTATCCACTGCATAGCTGTAGCTATATAAGCTTTCTATATCTAATGCGTTCGTGCCATGGCCTTGAGTCAACCCTACCTGCTAGGTCCTTCTGGAGAATTATAGTTTGATAGTGCCCCGTAGACTGAGAATAAACAGGACTGCATATAATCAGATAAACGATGACCGATTATTGTGAGAGTCGCTCTTGATAAAATGCTTTTATCAATATTTTTTATTGCCCGACAGCTATGACACATACGGCAGAGTTTTTGGAGCCAACGGGTAACTCTCGCTCATCTATCTTACAAGGTGGATACTCTCACCCACTTTCCAGGGAATGGCAGAGCGAGAGACAACTCAAGAAGAACATGTTTATCTTCCCACTTTTCGTTACCGACAACGCAGATGAAGAGACCAGCATTGATTCGTTGCCAAATATCAAAAGATATGGAATCAACAAGCTCATACCATATGTGGGTCAACTTGTGAAGAAAGGTCTTCGTGCGGTGATACTTTTTGGTGTGCCTTTGAAGGAGGGAGTAAAGGATTCAATTGGAACGGCAGCAGATGATCCCGAGGGGCCAGTTATTTCGGCCATACGCAAGCTTAGGGAGAACTTCCCCGAGTTGTTCATAATGTGTGATGTGTGCTTGTGCGAGTATACGTCACACGGTCACTGCGGAGTGCTCTACGAAGACGGCTCCATCAAGAGAGAGGAGTCTGTTCGTCGTATTGCAGCTGTAGCGGTGAACTACGCCAAGGCCGGTGCCCACAGCGTGGCGCCTTCTGATATGATGGACGGTAGGATAAAAGACATCAAGGAGGGTTTGATTAAGGCCGGTTTAGCCCACAAGTGTTTTGTGATGTCGTATGCAGCTAAATTTAGCGGCGGTCTTTATGGTCCATTCAGGGACGCCGCAGGTAGCACACCCGGTCACGGTGATCGTAGGGCATATCAGCTTCCTCCTGCTGCCGCTGGATTGGCGCGCCGTGCATTGTCAAGGGACATGGACGAAGGTGCCGACGGTATCATCGTTAAGCCGTCTACCTTTTACTTGGATATCATTAGAGACGCTTCAGAGCTTTGTAAAGACTATCCCTTATGCGCTTACCATGTAAGTGGGGAGTATGCTATGATTCACGCTGCCGCAGAGAAAGGTGTAGTTGACCTTAAGGGCATGGCCTTCGAGAGTCACAATGGATTTTTGAGAGCGGGCGCTCGTTTGATCATAAGTTACTTTACACCCGAGTTTTTGGACTGGCTCAGCGACTGATTTTATAAACTGTAAATACAGTATGGATTCTTGTACATAATTAATCTTTAGAGTATATTGCTATGCTGGCAAAGGATTATTACTTGTAAGACGAGGTACATCTTCCTTCACGTCTTCGCCTCTCTCCTCCGTTTCAGGTACTTTAGAAGGAGCATCTGGAAACCTGACTTTGGGCTCGGCTTGCTTATTATCACTAATTCCAGCCTCATGTTCAAGTGCTAACATTTCCTCCTCCACTTCGTCCTCTTCGCTTCTAGAAAGCCCGGATCCCATGCCTAACATATCAGATATATCTTCCACCTTAATCTTCTCCTCCTCACACTCATTCAATAACTTCTCCATCTTCTCCACACTCATATCTTTATTGAGTCGTTTTAATACCTCGTTACCCTGTTGGAGACCGTACATAACATCTTTTTCTATAAGCTTGAACTCTATCGTGCTAATCAACTTCTCCAAGTTCTCGAGCAGATCATAAGTCTTATTTATTGTATTCTGCTGCTGTTTCTTACTCCTTAAATAAAACCTCGCCTTATCTAACTCCAGATTTTTTATACATTCCATTGCTAGCTTATTCTGCCTTTCTACTATTCCTGATAGCTTGCGTTGGTATATCTTTAATTTATCACGTTGCTGCTTCAACTGGAAGATCGCTCTATCCTGGGCAGTCAATTTTGGCGCAGAGGTTTGCTGGCCCATTGTGTAGGTTTATCCTTACTAGATATTCGTTCGAATAAAGTTATTAAGATGACCTCCAACAACACTTGGTCTTCTACATAGGTGTGTAAGGTCTACCGATACATAGAGAGCTTTTGTGTAATATAAATGTCACCCAAATGTCGTACCACCATCGCGACACAATATTCATTTGTGTTCCTTATTAGGGCATTTTGTAAATATTTGATATTAAACGGAATAAAAATTATCAAGGTTAGGGCTACCAACTCGAAGGAGAAAAAGGCTTTAGCACATTTTGATTCTTCAAATCTTGAAATAAGGAGTAGGGAAGCTTGATATTGAAAGAAGTGAAGAACCATAACTCAATTGCCAAAATCTGAGCGAAAGAGGTCACATCTTTCACAAGGACTTCTCAAATACTAAGGAACAGAGGCACAGAACATCTTTTGATGCCCCAGCAACTCTAAGGACAATTTCTCAGAAGATAAAAATTTGGACAAAACTACATCAATAAGGTATAAAAAGAATTTTTTAACTTCAGCAACATGGCGCTGTCTTTATTCTTTGAGACACCTAGCAACAAGTCTCCATCGAAGTCGATGTTAGCTGAGAATCTGGGAGAAAACGTAAATGGGAGAAAGCGCCCCTTCTGCAAAACACCGGTTGTTGAGAAAATTGGACAAGCATCTCCCGAGAGGAGCAGGCATCTTCAGGACATGAGTCCAAACACATCAAGTACGTCAGTTAGGCTTCATTCTAGTGTCACACAGTTAGGCGACTCAAACAGCAAAAAATTTGAAGGGAAGATCCTTAGCAGACCCACCCTTAAGGCTCCAATTCTGAACATGAGATCCAAGTCATCCATTGTGCAACATAAGGTCTCGGCGTCGCCCAAACATAAGTTAAGAAGAACTAACTCATTAATATTACTTGGTGGATCGGGGTCAACCGATTCCCCGCTGCTGTCTTCTCTCAGCTCATCAGATAGATTTATTCCTTCTCGCCATAACTCTACCAATGGCAAGTTACAAACAGCGTCCTCAAATCCTCATCCAAACGCCTCACCAGAAACTCATATAAAAGCACAGACCTCAAAAATATATCAGCATCATGTTGCTGAGGCGTGTGGTTTAGAAATGAATTCGAGAATATTACAGTTCCAGCCTCTCCCACCAGAGAGAAAGAAGCCACTAAGCTTATTTAGCAGCGTGTCATCAAATGGTAGCTCTTCGTCGCGCCTTGCGCTTAACAGCTTGATAAGTAGATCATTAAGACCGGCCATAGCATCTGCAAGGGCAAAGAAGGTGCCAAATGCACCTGAACGAGTGCTAGATGCACCGGGACTTATTGATGACTTTTACTTAAACCTATTAGCATGGTCAAGTACCAATCTTTTGGCAATTGGTCTTGAGGACACAGTATATGTGTGGAATGCATCTTCCGGCTCAGTTGGTCTTTTATGTGAAGTGCCTGATAAGAATATGGTGACTTCATTAAGATGGTCAGATGACGGGTCGTATATCTCTATAGGGAGAGAAGATGGATTGGTGGAGATCTGGGACATAGAGACGAACGCCAAACTAAGGACTTTAAATTGCGAAAATCATCAAACGAGAGTAGCAGCCCAGGCATGGTCTCAACATATACTAACTACCGGCTCAAGACTTGGGCATATGTACCACTCTGATGTTAGGGTAGCTAACCACGTCGTCAACGCGATGAAGGATGCTCACTCTGCCGAAATTTGTGGAATTGAGTACAAGAGTGACAGCAACCAGTTTGCGACTGGGGGGAATGATAACCTTGTAAGTATCTGGGATGCACGTCAGTCTCATAGCGGTGCAACTTGCCAACCAACGTTTTCCAAGTTGAACCACAAGGCTGCAGTGAAAGCACTCCTGTGGTGTCCCTTCCAGCTGTCGCTTTTGGCCACAGGAGGTGGTTCTTCGGATAAAACAATAAATTTTTGGAATACCACCACTGGAGCAAGAGTGAACACGATAGAAACCAGCTCACAGATTTCATCCTTGAACTGGGGTTATGCTTCCGGCGTTGGTATGGAGATAGTCGCAACACACGGCTTCCCTACCAATAACATATCCATTTTTAACTATCCTACCCTTCAGAAAACGGGCGAAATAATCGGCGCACACGAGGCTAGAATTTTGAGTGGCTGCTTGAGTCCCGACTCCCTCACATTGGCTACTGTGGCAGGTGACGAGAATTTAAAGTTCTGGTCCTTATTCGACCTCCATAAGCCAAGCAAGCGGGATTACAATATACGGGGCGAATCCGATGGTTCTTCGGAACTAAGTGACTCCAAAAAGGGCATAAATAAAATGATGAACATCCGCTGAACTACCATCGTAACACTCATATGGCTACGATTTGGTAGCGGAGAAAAAACTTATTAAAAATCATGTTGATGACATGAGCATTCGTACCTTAGAACTCCAGTATAGCATTTACCGTTTCATCATCATTGCTCGAGCTGACGACACCTTGGAAACATAAAATGAACTAGCATTCACTTTATAGACATTTTATTGACTCTTAAAACAAAACTGTACCAATAAGAAACACTTCTAAACAACTCATCCACCTTGTAGATGCAGTTTGCACCCACTCTTCGTGGCCGTGAGCTCGAGCAGCAACACCAAAAAGAAGAGTCGTGTGTGGCTCAACATTTAATGTGAATTTGAACCCTGAAGACAAATGTGTATAAGTTACCAGATAGTTAATTCAATAAACAAATTAGAAGAAAGTTTGATTACTAAACCATCACAGGACAAAGGATTGTGAGTGTGTAGACAATCTATCTGAGAAGATAAGGGAAACTAAGCTGAAGTAATTTTGTGAACAGTTCACGTAACCATTTTTACGGGGTCAGTCTTAAATTAAACGACAGCGGATAAGATGGTATCAGATGGCGAATTCACCAGAACGCAGATATTCGGAACGGTGTTTGAAATAACAAACCGGTACTCTGACTTGAACCCGATTGGTATGGGTGCGTTTGGGCTCGTTTGCTCTGCCACTGATAAACTTACTGGGCAGAGTGTAGCCGTAAAGAAGATTATGAAGCCGTTTCTGACATCGGTTTTGGCAAAGAGGACTTATCGTGAACTCAAGTTGTTGAAGCATTTGCGACATGAGAACCTCATTACGTTGGATGACATTTTTTTGTCCCCCTTGGAGGACATCTATTTTGTGACCGAATTACAGGGAACGGACTTACACAGATTACTTACTTCAAGACCATTGGAGAAACAATTCATACAATACTTCACCTACCAGATTTTGAGAGGACTCAAGTACGTTCATTCTGCAGGGGTGATCCACCGTGACCTCAAGCCATCGAACATATTGATTAATGAAAATTGCGACTTGAAAATTTGTGACTTCGGGCTTGCTAGAATCCAAGACCCCCAGATGACAGGATATGTATCCACAAGATACTACAGGGCCCCTGAGATTATGCTTACGTGGCAAAAGTATGATACCGAGGCGGACTTGTGGTCTGTGGGCTGTATCTTGTCGGAGATGATCGAGGGTAAACCTCTTTTTCCTGGTAAAGACCACGTTCATCAATTTTCCATCATCACTGAGTTACTTGGATCACCTCCCCCTGATGTGATTGAAACCATTTGTTCTGAAAATACTTTGAGATTTGTGCAGTCTTTGCCACACAGGGACCCAATCCCATTCACCGAGAGATTCGCTCAGTGCACCCACGTAGAGCCGGAGGCAATTGACTTATTATCCAAGATGCTCATTTTCGATCCTAAAAAGAGAATCAGTGCCGAAGAAGCATTGGCTCACCCTTACATGGCACCATATCATGACCCTACAGACGAACCAATTTGTGAAACCAAGTTTGACTGGAGTTTTAATGATGCCGATTTACCGGTCGATACCTGGCGAGTGATGATGTATAGTGAGATTTTAGATTTCCACCAAATAGTTGGTTCAAACGTCGGTACAACACAGGAGCAGCTAACTCAAATCCAGCAGGAAGGAATTCATGGAAATACTGCTAGTGACTCTTCACATCCTGTGCCTGTTGCTCATTCAGACGACTTCTCCCAGCATTAGTGGCTGAGTACATTCGTTTTTGTATAGTACGCCTAATAGATCAATGACATTTAGCTTATATATTGTAAGATTCTCATCTCCTGATTTGAGCTGATGATCCCCATCTGGTTCAACTCATATTTAGCTTCGATTTTTCGTACGGTAAAGTATACTTTAGTCATGGCGGAACCAGATATTTTCTAGCCTTACACTTAAGGTAAATAGATATGCGATTTTACACCAAGTACATTTGTTGTCAAATATGCCAACAACGATGAATTCGAATGGATCAGATAACGACAAGAAGCAATACTTCCTGTGTGGGAAAGGGAATGTCTTGGTGAAAAGAAAATCACAATATTTAACGTTGAAACTACTGTATTTGGATTCTTCAATCCCAGACCAGACAGACTGTGTTTTGTCTATTGAGTACAACAAAAAGGACAAAAGAGAAGAAGAAGTGGGGCCGGAGCAGGATACTACGGGGAATAACGCGAGCAATGGCTGGTTTGGAGGGTTTTTCAAGGTCACAGAGGCCGGCAATAGCGAAAACATAAAGAATCTAAAGGATGCAGAAGAAGAGGAGGTAGATCTATTATTAGGTCACGCCCAATTGTTCGGAGCAGTTGTACTTAACTACAATCTAAGTAATGACGAAGCAAATGCAACTATGGACTTTGCAAACAGAAACACAGAATGGTGGAATAACAGGGATTTCTTAAAGATTTACAATACTGACGAGCACGTAGAAGAATTAGAAGAGATAATGGGAAGCATCGATTTCGTCAGACACAATTTAGAAAAGAGAATGGTTATTGGCGGCAAACTAGGTGGCTTGAACGATCTAGTGTTGAGCGAAAACCGTGGATCTAGCTTGTTGAGCAAGGGCAATGACACAGACATAACAGAAATAGATAGATATTTTCTCAGTGATTTGCTATTTCCCTTTAACAGCTGCCCTGATCCTTTCTCAAGCTCAAAGAGCGATGAAGCATTATCACAGGGCGTCCTTTCCTTGAATGAACTTACGGACTCTTTGATTCCATTTTACTCGACTCCACAGTTGTTATTATTTAGCAATTTAAAGCTTTCTGAAGGCTCTTCGAAGTCGGTTAAATTTAGCATTAAGAATTCACATGAGAACTTACCTCCAGAATACAATACAAAACTGACAGGTCCTGCTTGCGACCATGGCCTCGTAAGTATTAAGTATCTGCTTGTGATAAGCTTAATCGAGAAAGATAAGAGAACAGGTAATAAAATCGGCCAACGTAGTGTGTATTTTCCGTTTGAAATGAAAAGCAAGAAGATAGGCCATAACGAGCGATGGTTACAGCCTAATTATTTACAAGAAGTATTGTTTGATCGAGACTGGAGTATACATACGAATGAGAGGCAATCCAATACAGAGCAGAAACCGTTCGATGACGAATTTGAACGAGAGTCATTTATGGAAAACTTGAATCATTTGATAGGTTCCAACATTAAATCAATACCGAAGATCTCTACACACGAAAGGAAACGAAGCACGTACAGCATTACTAATTTAGAGGAAGACTCTAAAGGAAAGACAATTCCTCAGATGTTCAAACAGTTACGCTCTCAGTATACCATAAGAGTTAATAATAATGTATTATGCGACATTAACCTCCTAAAGCCATATTTTGTTGTTGGTGAAGACATAAACTTTATAATCAACGTCAACGTCCCAGGTGTCAACGCAGACAGAAAGATAGCAGGAATAGTGGCTCATCTAGAATCTGAAGAAATATTTCACACCAAAAGAGGCGAAGAGGAAAACCCTTTTATACATGCTTACAAGGTCACACCCAGTATCAAGATGAATACATTAGCTTCAAGTATAGCTTATACCGCATTGAAATCATCTATTCCCATTCCCGTGTGTGGTACGATTAATATTCCAACATCTTTGACTTGCCAATTCCAGTCTTCTCTCTTTGACTTGAAACACTACATAGTGTTCAAGATAACGTTTGCGCATTTTGAACACCAAGCAGATAGCTCCCTCCAGACTGTAGAATCAGAACCTAACAAAGCAGAGGAAGGAAAGGGCTCGAAAAAGGTCGAGGATGAGGACGAAGTGGAACAAGATCTTGCTCAAGTAAATACTCTGGTCGAGGAACCCCACGATTTATCTGGCTCACATCATTTGGAAGAGGGAAAAAGTGAAGTGAATGAAACATCTTATCTTGGTCTGTTCGATGCTTTCAAAACAAACAAAACAGCCAACGAGTTTCGCTTTCGTTTACCTTTATCAATCCTTCCTAAAGCTTAATCTGGTAATGACAGCTTATATACCCATCCGTAAATACAGCTTAAGTAGATAGACAGGCGACCGTGCACCATGAAAGCACTCATTTTTCAAGATGAGTATTAATAAATATACGCGAAGGGCTGAATTTGAATATTGAGGTAGAAGTACGATATTAGCATCAAATTGACCGTATTACTTCATGATTCAGGTTTGAAGTGACAAAACTAATATGAGCCAGACCGATAGATCCAAGGAAATTGACCAGGGTCTGTATCTGTACGGGGTAGACGAAAATGGTTACAACAACAGACCCGTTTTTGATAGTGACGATGAGATAGAGCTAGGCAACTCACGCCAATCTAGCAACTATTATTCTACAGCAGAGGAAAAATTCATTAGAGAACATGATCTTAAAGTGAAAGCGTTGGAAGCTCTTCACAACCATGACTCACATGGCAAAGGTAGTTTCAGTGTGAACAAAAGAAAGCAATCTTTTCTTGACCTTCCACCTCAACACTTACCTGAACAATTTAGAAACACCACCTATGTCTCTGCCTCCATGCCTCTCAGACTTTACTCCCAGGAAAGCACGGGTCAAGATGATATGGATAAAGATGAGATCATTGAGTTGTATGAGAAGTTAAAAATGTGCCTTGACTTGAGACATCGCTACATTAACATTTCTGTTCAGGGTGACGAAACACAGAATCCAAAGAACCAACCTGACTGGAAAATATACCCTCCTCCACCAAAACCTACTTACAAATCAAAGAACAAATTCAATCAGGTTGTTAGAAATAATCAGGAGGAAGAGGAGTTTGATTTCAACAAATGTGATATTCCAAAGGGAAATGGTAAATTTTACTTTGATATTGACCTGAACGATGTATTTCAAGCTTATGACTCCGAGACGAAGGAACCGATATCCACAGTGCCAACATTGTCAGAATATTACTCGGATCTCAATAAAATCACAAAGATATCTTCAGGAGGACCTGCTAAATCTTTTGCTTTCAAGAGATTGCAATTCCTTGAAGCAAAGTGGAACATGTATTATCTTTTACACGAGTATGAAGAGAATAAACAGTCTAAGAGTAATCCCCACAGAGACTTTTACAATGTGAGAAAGGTCGATACCCACATTCATCATTCTGCTTGTATGAATCAAAAGCATTTGTTGAGATTTATCAAGTACAAATTGAAGACCGAACCGAACGAAAAAGTAATCTTCAGAGATGGAAAAATTTTGACGTTAGCCGAAGTATTTGAGTCTTTGAACTTAACAGCGTATGATCTTTCCATCGACACATTAGACATGCACGCTCATACCGATACCTTCCACAGGTTCGACAAGTTCAATTTGAAGTATAACCCAATAGGTGAGTCGAGATTGAGAGAGATTTTCTTGAAGACTGATAATTTCATAAATGGTAGGTATCTTGCTGAACTCACGAAGCAGGTATTAGATGACCTTGAGAGTTCTAAATATCAGATGGCCGAATTGCGTATATCGGTATACGGAAGATCTATTCATGAGTGGGATAAGCTTGCCAGCTGGGTTGTTGATAACAAGGTCTTTAGTCACAATGTGAGATGGCTTGTACAAATCCCTAGGCTCTATGACATGTACAAAAATAATGGAAATGTGGAGACTTTCCATGATATCTTGAACAATGTTTTCAGACCACTTTATGAGGTCTCTACTGACCCTCAAAGCCATCCCAAGCTTCATGTATTCTTACAAAGGGTCATTGGGTTTGACTCTGTTGACGACGAATCCAAACCAGAGAGTGCATTCCAACCTAAACAAATGCCCCGTGCAAGTGAATGGAATCATCACCATAATCCGCCTTATTCGTACTACGTTTACTACCTTTATGCTAACATTGCGTCTTTGAACCAACTTAGAAAACGTAATGGGTTTAACACCTTTTTACTTAGACCTCATTGTGGGGAGGCTGGTGATCCCGAGCATTTAATTGCGGCTTTTTTGACGTCCCATTCTATATCTCACGGAATTCTTTTGAGAAAAATACCTTTTATCCAATATCTTTTCTATCTCGATCAGATCGGGATGGCGATGTCTCCCTTGTCCAACAATGCGTTGTTTTTGACTTATGATAAGAATCCATTTTATGGTTTTTTCAAGAAAGGGTTGAATGTGTCGTTGTCTACTGATGATCCATTACAATTTTCTTACACAAAGGAGCCTTTAATAGAAGAATACTCAGTTGCTGCTCAAATTTACAAGTTTTCCTCTGTAGATATGTGTGAATTAGCTGCTAACTCGGTTAGACAGTCCGGCTGGGAAGTGGCTATCAAGAAGCATTGGTTGGGAAAGAACTATCTTTTAGGAGGAGTCGAGAGCAATGATATTGAAAAGACCAACGTTCCCAACATCAGAGTTGCTTTCAGAAAAGAGACATTAAGAGATGAGTTGGACCTCATGAACTATTATCTTAGTTTGAAAAAATAGTTCTGCTCTGTCTGATCAAGTACATAGATCTTGTCTCAGAAGTAGATACGCGTTATAAGCGCATTTTTCAGATTTATGCCTTTATAAGTTTCTGATATAGCGTATAAAGTTATTATTATGATGTCAATCAAAGAATCTTAATGGTAACTAGTTTTTCGTAGTCGAGTCGGAGTACAAGATGGTTAATATAACAAAGGTTTCGTTTGGGGAACGGGGTAACCGTAAAACGACGGCTTTAAATGCAGTTCTAACGGTTGCTGGGTCAGACAGCTCGGGAGGAGCTGGGATCGAGGCCGACCTTAAGACCCTAACAGCTCATCGAGTATTTGGCTTAACATGTATAACGGCATTGACAGCGCAGAACACCCAGAAGGTCTATTCAGTCGTCAAAACTTCTGAGCAGAAGATTAGAGAAATACTAGATGCAAATATAATTGACTTTGTTGAAGGCTACAAGGAAGATGAACAACCATTGAAAGTTGTTAAGACAGGGATGCTTAGCAAAGAAGCAGTACTTGTGCTAGATGAGTATTGGCATAAGTTTCTGAAAATGAATATCAAGCTTGTCATGGATCCAGTTATGGTGAGCACGAGTGGAACTGAATTGTGTGATAAGGAGGGTGTGGAAGCATTTCTGAAACACTTGATAAAGAAGGCCTTTCTCATCACGCCTAACTTCACCGAAGCTATGGTTCTTAGGAAGAATTTAACAGGTGAGGATAAGGATACGGGTGAATTTAAGAACTTAGACGATTACATTGGGTTCGTTATCCAATTACAAAAGGAATTGGGTTGCACTAGTATTCTAGTTAAGGGCGGTCACATACCATGGAATAAAGTAAGTAACAGACCGTTCACCAAGGGCGAGTCTCCCGACCAAACAAACTGTGTGATAATTGATATACTTTATGAGGGACAAAATGAATCGGTTATTGTATTCGAGTCTCCCTACATCAGCTCGAAAGATACACACGGAACAGGCTGTACCTTATCTTCTGCCATTGCTGCTAATTTGGCTAATGGAAGATCTCTTTCAAAGGCTACACAGTTGGCGATAGACTATACACAGAGAGGCATGATTAGTTTGAAGAAGAAGCTTGGCCATGGGAATGGTCCTTTGAACCACGCAATCTCTCCCCAGGAAAGCCTAAAATCGAAAACACGCAAAATTTTGGGAAAAAGCACACAAGAAACCGTTTTGGAAGAATATGGCTCTGTTCTTGAATATTTCAAGAGACATCCGAAGGTCGAGCCAAAATGGCATGAATACACGCATCATAAGTTTGTTGGCCTTTTGGCTAAGAACGAATTACCGTTTGACAATTTCCTTTACTTTTTGAAACAGGATTTCTACTATCTTACGAATTATGCGCAAGTTCATGGACTTTTAGTGTCAGTCACGGACGACTACAAGCAAATTAGGATGCAAAGCGCCATCATACAAGAAATAGTCACGGAAATCGAAAAACACAAACAGAAGTTGAGTAAAGCGTACAATATTGACTACAACGATACTAAGAATGACATACAATTACATCCCAATAATGCTTGTATTGAATATTGCAACTACATTTTGGAGAAAGGGAAATCAGAAGACTTTCTTGGAATAAAGGTCGCTTTAGCGCCTTGTTTACATGGCTATGCAGAAGCAGCAAAATGGGGACAGACTATCAGGGCGTCTGCCCAAGTATCTGAGCATAATGAGACCTCTAAAACGTATCGTGCTTGGTTAGACGACTACACCTCCGATTGGTATCATGAAGCAAACAAACGAGGGGAGGAGGCATTGCAGGATATTTTTGAAAGTAGTAACCTATCTGATGACAGGGTTGAAGAATTGGCCTCTATCTTTGCCGATGTAACCCAGCTTGAAGTCAACTTCTGGGATGAGGTACTCAATGTATAGCAATGGATAGACATATATATATGAGATTTTTCAAAGTCTTGCTCTAAAGTGTAAAACCGCAGTACTGACTTTTTTACAGGTTATATAGTAGGTTGTGTTAATTAACGGATACTCGAGGCACTGAGCAATACTACTATTGATCTTAAGTAAGATTGTTTATATCAATTCCTTGGGTGATGTACAATCCATATCAACAACAGCAAGGTGGATTCAACACTCAGCAAAATACAGGTTTTGGAAATGGGGTCGGCAATCAGTTTGGTCAACCGCAAATGACCGGCTTCTACAGTCCAAACCCCCAAACTGGCATCCAAACCCAGGCAACAGGCCTTTATGGTGGACAACAAACTGGGTACATGGGGCAACAAGGAATGCAATACAACTCAACGGGAATAAGTCAGCCTGCTAACCAGATGAATCAAACAGGCTATATCCAAACTCAGCCAACAGGATTTCTGGCACCTGGAGCGAGTAATGCACCAGTTGTCCAAGAAAATGCCAGCTTGAAAATTCCAAGTATTAGGCTTTCTTTTATAACAGCATCGGATCAGAACAAGTTTGAACACTTGTTCAGAACAGCTGTACCGCCCGGTGAACAGGCAATAAGCGGTGATTCGGCTAGAGATATCTTGCTTAGATCAGGGTTACCTCCTATTACGTTGGCTGAGATTTGGTCTCTATCAGACACCAATAAATCTGGCTCTTTATTATTCCCTGAATTTGCATTGAGTTTGCATCTCTGCAACTTAGCTTTGAAAGGTGATGCATTGCCTACAAGACTCCCCGAGAAGTGGGAAAATGAAGTCAGGAGTTTTGTCGATGCAATAAATTTCAGTGTACCGGAAGACCCTTCAAAGATATTGGCTGATACACCATTTGCAGCTTCTGCTTCTAACCCTACTGGTAATATAAATAATTGGTATAATAGTGAACCTCAAGGATCTATTAATATTCCTCCTACCTCTTTCCAAAGTCAGCCTACAGGAGGGTTTACCAGTGGATTGACTAGTCAAAGAACAGGTGGTGGTTCTTTAGTCCCCTTGAATCCTCAACAAACTAGTTCACTTATCCCCGCCCAGAAGACAGGTTCCTATACTACTAACGCCGGCAACATTGGCCAATTATCTGCACAGAGAACTGGCTTTCAAACGTCGTTGAATATGCAATCAACCGGATTCCAGGCATTGAATCCACAAGGAACTGGATTACGTCCCCAGCTAACAGGATACACCCCACAGTCGCAGTCTCTTCTGGGTCAGATGACTGGGGCCCAACTGCCAAATATAGGCCGTCAAGCGCAAAATACTGATTTTGGACAGCAGGGGTTGCGTCCTCAATCGACTGGAATACAACCCCTGTTTAATGGGATCAGGCCACAAACAACCGGATTTCAACCTCAGACAACAGGGCTTCAACCTCAGACGACTGGATTTCAGTCTCAGACAACAGGGCTTCAACCTCAGACTACTGGATTTCAGTCTCAGACAACAGGGCTTCAACCTCAAACGACTGGATTTAGACCACAAGCGACTGGAATTCAAGCCCAAACTACTGGCTTCCAGCCTCAGCCAACAGGCATGCAACCTCAAGCAACAGGCCTTCAGCCGCAACTCACAGGTAAGCCTGGACAATGGGGATTCATTTCTACCCCAACCGGAGGTATTCCTGGCTTGAATGCCATGGAGCAGCATTTCTTACCATCTTCTCAGTTATCGAGCAACAACTTGCAAAATGCAATGGGCGGATCTTTGAAGGAAAATGTTACCTGGGCTATTACAAAACAAGAGAAGCAGATATATGACGGAATATTTTCGGCGTGGGACCCCCAACGTAAAGGCTTCATCAATGGTGATGTTGCAGTGGGCATCTTTGGCAAGTCTGGTTTAAACCGGACTGACCTAGAGTCTATTTGGAATTTGGTGGATTCTGAAAATAGAGGAAAGTTGAACAAAGATGAGTTTGCCGTAGCCATGCATTTGGTCTATAGGAGATTAAATGGATATGAGATACCATTAAGGTTACCTCCCGAACTTGTACCTCCTTCCACGAAATATATTCAGGACTCTATGGACTCTTTGAAGAATACTTTGAAAAATAGCTCTAACAAACAACAATCTAAGTACCAATCTTCGAAATTGGACGGTAAAAGGTTTAAAAATGATGATTTTGATGTTGCGTATACATCTAGTGTTCGCCACAAGAGAAAAGATCATAGTGATCCTCTGAAAGACAAGTTTTCATCTAGAGACAGCAGCTTAAAAACTGAAGATTTAAAGAAGGCAATAAAAGAAAAACGAATTTTGTTAGAAGCTTTGGATGCAGAAGATCAAGATGCCAATATTAGATATAAACAAGATGAGTCCAGGTACAGAGATGATATAGAATCTTTGAAAGCCAAGATTAGAAACGTACACTCATTATTGTTACAAAAATCGAATAGAGGAGCATCAGTTGAAGAAAGAAAGGCCCTTCTTTCTCGACTTGACCACTTGACTCGTGATACGATGCCCAGCTTGATTTCTAGGTTTAATCAAGTAAACCAAGAAATGGCAAGGAACAAAACTGTATTGTGTAAACTCAGGCTTCAGAAGGAGCATCCAGACTGGCATCCAGATAGCTCAGAATCCGAGATAGTTGGTACTGGTCCTAATGGTGAAGTAACCGAGGCCGATAGAAAGAAATATAGATCCAAGCAGTTGTTAAAACAGAGGATGGCTGCACTCACAGGAAAAACTCAGAGTGATGGCACCCATAAAGATCTTGACATCAGATTACAGCAAGAAGAAGAGAAGGCGAAGGAAGAATCCAAGAACCAGAGTTCTATTATACAAGATATCGAGACTAGCATCAAGGATTTAGAGGAAGGATGTGCAGTATTCCTACAAGTCACGAACAAAGATGATACAGGCGCAAGAAAATGGGAGAAAGGTGAAGATGTGCTCTCCGAGGTGAGAGAATTCATTTACGAATTGCAGAAAGATACTCCAAAGCCTGTTCTTTCTGTCACCAGAGGCGCTCTGGCCACTGAAGATATTGTAAAAGAGTCAAAACAGGTGCATGATTATAGTTCACCTCTTCTGTCGCAGCTGACAGGTCAATCAAATCATTTGCTAGCGTATACTAGTGCCGAAGAGAGAGCAAACTATATCAAAGCTCAAGCCGAAAAAAAGATGAATGAAAGGTTGGCAAAGTTGGGAATACGTCGAACCAGAGCGCCAACTAGTACTGATTCTGTTCATGAAGAGTCTCTGCAGTCTCGTATAAAAAATGGTTACAGCTCTAAAGAGACAGTACATCCATCGTTCGAGAAAGCACCTCAGTTGCAAGAACCTGATGCATCACACGAATCGTCAAAACAGCAGCCACATTTAGAACCCGCAAAAAATGAGGCTAAAAGTACTCACGCCGACAATGAAACAATACAATCGGGCCCAGTTGAACTGTCAGATGACGATGACGAGGATGAAGAATACCAGAGGCTCTTGAAGGAGAAGCAAGAGATGGAAAGACGTCGTAAAGAGCAGAAAGAAAAGAAAAAGAGGGAAAAGGAAGAAAGACTTCTCAAGCTTCGTAAAGAGATGGCACAGTTAAAAGAAGCCGGTGATGATTCCGAGGACGAAGAGGAGCCCAGAACGGAAGCACCTACTTACGGCCCTTCTTCAAAACATCACAAGATAGTAAATCCATCAGACGAAGTATCTATGGAGCCTGAAAACAATGATGTTAAACAGGAGAAAGAAGAGCAAGTACAGGAGAGCAGACCTAGTGACCTGCTTTCAGGTGAACAAAAAAAGGAACAACCTATTCAGCAAGTTAATAGCAAAGGAAACGAAGCAAACAAGCGACACGATAACAACCCCTTCGCTAAAAACCTTGCTGGCAACCAAAATATCGCCCCACATAATACTAATCCGTTTTTTGTTAGTGCAAAGAAAGAAAGTGGTATTGATCCTGCAAAAGCGGCTGCACAAAGGAATTCACAGAGAGGAATTAGCGATGCCAATGACTGGAGTGACGATGAGGAAGCTTCAAGTGATGATGATATTCCCAACAGAGCTGGCGCAGCACAACTTGCAAATCTTCTCTTTGGAGGTGCCTCACAGCCTCAAAAGAGTGAAGAAACAGTTACTCCTTCAGAAAAAGATGACCCAAGTACAGTGAGTGCGAAGGAAGCCAATGGTGATGAGGACGCACTAGCTGCTTCTCAAGCGCCGCTGAGTGAAACCAAATTGCCAAAAGAGACAGCTAAAGACCCTGGGCCTACTAGTTTCAAAGCGGAGACCGAATCTGACTCTTCAAGTTTTATTTCATTGTCCGACAGATCCGATGATTTTGGGCCACCCGCTAGCCCTAACAATGTCCAATCACCGCAACCTTTGCCTGAACAGCTGGCACCACCTGGACCACCACCGCCATTGCCTGAACAGCTGGCACCACCTGGACCACCACCGCCATTGCCTGAACAGCTGGCACCACCTGGACCACCACCGCCATTGCCTGAACAGCTGGCACCACCTGGACCACCACCGCCTTTGCCTGAACAGCTGGCACCATCTGGACCGCCGCCACCTTTGCCTGAACAACTGGCACCACCTGGACCACCACCACCTCCTGAATTTTCAGCAGGTGGCTCAAATGCCTCGGCTAGTAAGGGTCCACCAAATATCGGCGCATTATTGGGTGAAATAAGACTGGGCCAGAGCTTGAGGAAGGTCGACAAAAGCCAACAGAAAATTGCCACAGGTGCAACAGTAGGGAGAGTACTTTGATATTTTCGCCAGATTCAACTAGAGTTATATTTCCAAAAGTGTTAAGTCAGTAGTATTATAATATAATATACATGAATGCTATATACAAATAAAGTTCATTAAACTGCATGATTAGGAAGTACGACAACTTCGTCTTTCTCAAGAACAATATTCACAACCTCTCCTTGTTTCACCTGTCCGGTAATCATAAGCTTAGCCAATGGATTCAAAATCTTTTTCTGTAACACTCTGTTCAAGGGCCTTGCTCCGTAAATTGGATCATATCCCAATTCAGCAAGACGTTCTTTAGCGTCCTCAGTTAAAGTCAATGTTATCCGTTTATCAGTCAAACGTTGCCTAATCTCGGATAACCTTATCTCGAGAATATTCCTCAAAGATGCCTTCGACAACCTATTAAAAACAAGGATATCATCAAGCCGGTTCAAAAACTCAGGTGGATAATGGCTGCGTAAGATATCTTTGATTTTATTCTTGGTGCTTGGGTCAATTACTCCATCGTCGGTTTGCTTAGCTGAAAGCAAAACTTCCTGTCCAATATTTGATGTCATAACAATAATAGTATTACGGAAATCGATATGCTTTCCGTGTGAGTCAGTTAAACTCCCTTCGTCAAGAACCTGAAGTAATAACTTGGAAACATCATTATGTGCTTTTTCAAACTCATCGAAAAGAACGACAGAATAAGGCTTTCTTCTTACCGCTTCAGTTAATTCACCACTTTCCTCATAACCCACATATCCGGGAGGAGAGCCGATCAATCTTGAAACTGTGTGCTTCTCCTGGAATTCTGACATGTCAAACCTTATAACCGAGGATTTGTCATTAAACAAAAACTCAGCAAGAGCCTTGGTAAGCTCTGTTTTACCGGTACCGGTTGGACCTAAGAACATGAATGATGCAATTGGGCGCTTATCACTCGTCAAGCCGGCCCTCTGTAACCTGACAGCATCTGCAACGGCGTTTATAGCCTCGTCTTGTCCTATAACTTTGGACTTCAAGGTAGCCTCCATTTCAATCAACTTGTCTTTCTCGCCTTTCAATAAATTGCTTAATGGTATACCAGTCATTCTAGAAATAACATTGGCAATGTCATCGGAGGTGACAGAGTCATGTAAAAGACTAGTGTTCTTAACTGTACCTTCATTTTCAGTCAACTCTTTCAAGTGCTTTTCCAATTCAGGAATAGTGGCATACTGAAGCTTAGAGGCCTTTGCATAGTCACCTTCTCTCTGGGATTCCTCCAAGTCGAATTTTGCTTGCTCAAGTTCTGTCTTTGCATTTTTGATATTATCAATGGTTTGTTTCTCGGTTTCCCACTGATCAGTTAACTCTTTAAGTAATGCCTGTTTGTCTTTCAAATCTTCCTCCAACTTCTCTCTACGAGATACCGACAAATCGTCAGATTCCTTTCGTAACGACTCAAGCTCTATCTGGATAGTCATGATTTGTCTATCAAGCTGAGTAATCGCATCAGGCCTAGATTCGTGCTGTAATCTAAGGGTGGAACACGCCTCATCAACCAAGTCGATAGCCTTGTCAGGGAGGTGTCTATCAGTGATGTACCTATTGGAGTATAAAGCAGCTGTGACTAAGGCACCGTCAGTTATACGAACACCGTGATGCACTTCATAGCGTTCCTTCAAACCACGCAAAATCGAAATAGTGTCTTCGACAGTAGGTTCATTGACCACAACCGGCGAGAACCGTCTGGCCAATGCCGCATCTTTCTCGACATATTTACGGTACTCTTCGATCGTAGTAGCACCACAGAGTGATAACTTGCCTCTGGCAAGCGCAGGCTTCAACATATTGGACGCATCGATTGAACCCTCAGCCTTACCGAGGCCCATCAACAAGTGCAATTCATCAATGAAAAGTATTACTTCGCCGTCTTTTTCTTCGACCTCCTTCAAGATCTGCTTGAGTTTGGATTCGAAGTCACCTCTATACTTAGCGTTCGATATAATCCCCGCCAAATCAAGCGTGATGATTTGTTTCCCTTTCATACTATCGGGAACCTCTTTTTTCAAAATCCTTTGCGCCAATCCTTCCATGATAGCCGTCTTACCAGTACCGGCATTACCTATTAAAACCGGGTTGTTTTTGGTTCTCCTCGACAAAATCTGGATTGTTCGCCGTATTTCGTCATCTCGTCCGATCACAGGGTCTAATTTACCATCTTTGGCCAATTGAGTCAAATCTGTTCCATACTTCTCCAACGCTGGTCTCTTATCTTGATCATCATTATTCATCGACATCTGTAAAGCACGAAAACCAGTGCTACTCAAATGCCTGATACTACCAGTTCTTTTGAACACAATAGCATTATGAGTGTCGGATGCGATACTACGCCTACCAGTTATCTGTTCAATACATGACAGACTAAACCGAGCGCTGGCAACTTGCATAGCAGGCAATTTCTTAATCGCCAATCTTCCCGCTATTTGGCTTATGCATCTGCTACTTAACTTAGCATTAAGCATACTATTCATCATCGCCGATACGTTGTCTCTTTCAATTTACTGAAGACTGATGTCTTGATGATTAGTATTTTATATATATATGCGACTACTTCCAGAATACTCTGGAACGTTCGGTGTATACTCACTTTCAAAAGGTCATACAATTTTTTTTACCGGCTACAATAAAAATGACGACAAAGACAGATAGGCATGAGAAGGTGACAGTTATTTAATAGATAAACAGTAATATGTAGTAGTAAAGTGTTCGTAGTTTTACATAAATATGTGGATCATTTTGACCTAGTTTTCGTCGTCCAAGCTGAAGCTGAGCGATTCCACGTACTCGGTATCTGAGGAGTGAGTGTCACGGGGCGAGAGGTTTGAGGAGCTTTTGCGGCTGGATAGAGGCAGACGGCGTTGGTGCTGCTGAGGGACGTTGCTGCGCGAGGACACTCCATTTTGATCATTGGAGTCGTTGGGATCTTCGGCAAGCGAAGACACGTGCAAGATGTTAATGGGCGAAAGATGAGCTTCGTATGGCGATGAACTGCGGTTGGAAAATGTAGTGACGGGCTCATTGCCGAAGGACGAGTCACCGGGCAGCCCCTTATCGTAGACCTGCAGGCTTAACGAGGACGAGGGTGCTACCTTACGCTTCCATTTCAAGGAGGACTTCAAGATGGGCTTTCTAAGAAAGATCGACTTGATAGAGGCTACGATCCTGCCGAGCCTATCGTCTTTATGTATATCTATTTCGTCCGTGTCCTGGCTGAAGCTGACAACGTCGTTAAAACTAATTCTGCGCCCAAGCATGTCTTGCAACTCGGAGCGTCGCTCCAAAAACTCGATTTCGTACACCCATTCCCAAACTGTTGCCAATACACTGACGTCTATAAGATAGAGAATGAGCTGGATCCAGGTGTTCCAGTGCCACTGCGTGCGGTACTGCTTCTCGGAAAATATTTTCAAACCCACTTGCACTACGAGGAGAACGTAGCAGCAAATTCCTAGCCGGAGCACCTTCTTAGAATACGAGATCTTGCGCGGGTTCTTCAACACTATCGTGTAGTAAAGGAGGTTGAAGGCAAGCCATACCACAATGACGACCTTCATCACCACCAAGGCAATTCTGATTTTCGTGAGCGGCACCTTCTCGTATTGACTCTTCGAAGCCGCTTTGTCCTTGGACGACTCATATACAGCATGCAACACAGTGAACCCTATTATCACCACTCCACCAAAACACCCCATGTACACTTTGTGAGACTGCTTGGAAATGTAGATCACAAGCTGGAGCCAGCTGGCATGTACAAACACCTCGAAAAACACAGCCACCACTCGGTACGAGTCATTGAAGTACGCTGCCTTCTGGATGCTCGGGAGATCGAGGACGCCATCGTAATACTGGCTAGAGCATGTGTTGGTCACCTGCACGATTACAAGAGTGGTTAAAACAGAGTACAATAGCGTGCCAATCTGAGTGAGTACAGGCTTTCTTTTGTGATTCGGAGAAAGATAAAGCAAGAGTGTCAACATCCAACTGGCGGTGCAAGCGCCACTTATAGAGAAGAGCAACGCGATAAAAGTGTCCCCGTTGTCAGTGCTAGTCACATCCACATACGGATTATTCTTCACCCAATCCGTGACATTTTGAGCTGATAGGTCCTTCACAGACTGGAGATATGACAAGTCGGAATCACTGCAATTAGTAAAATAGTATCCTGGGAGAGCCGCATGCGAATAGTTGTCTGACCATGTACCGTTAAAGTAATCATGTAGAAGTATAGACCCTGCTAATAGGGCGTAAAGAGAGCAGTTGGTCTGTGCCATATACTGATCGAAGAGCATCCTATCTTCATTGTCTGTGTAATGCTGAATTTACTTTACCTGTTGCTAATAGTACCTGGTAGTTTTTTTACGACAATGAGAAAGTGATCAATATAAAAGTCGTTATTTACCAGATAAACATAATGATTTTTTTGTTACACCATAAAAACGATTTAAGCTGACCAAGTATGTTTGGAGGAGTAGGAAACGAAAGAGCGGAACAACCGATTCCGCCTTCTGGGTATAATATGGGGAAGAAGGGGCTTGAAGAGGCGGTCGAAGATATGTCATTGAACAGTAATGGCGGCGGTGCAGTACGAGCTAAGAAAAAGCGGCCTGCAAGAGCATTTCACGGCGGATTGGGGACTTCACAGCCGTACAATGAGGCTAAGCAAACACTGGTGGTGACAGAAAGCAGTTCAGCACACAATGATGCGCTCTTGACGACTCCAGAGCCACAGAACGGGCAGTCAGTGCACGAGAGCATTTCACTTGCGCAGTCGAGGTATATGGATCAAAGAGAGTTCATGAGTCCCGTCAGCGATGAAGATAAGTCCTACAGGTCATTTTTTACCTTCCAGAACATTGTACCACCGTCAGCGGGAACACAGTTCCATACGGTTGATCAGGGGACGTCGTCTTCCAAGTTTATGCGGGCAACGATGTACAATGCACCTGAGACGGATCAGCTCAGAAGTGCTACCAAGTTACCTGTGTCTGTCACCATCAGGCCGTTTGCAACATTGCTACCTACAGAAGATCCCATTCCTGAAGTTGACATGTCCAACTTGGGTAACACTCCGGATGCAGACCTTCTAGAAATAGGACCACCAAGATGCAGACGGTGTAGGACATACATGAACCCTGCCATGCAGCACACTTCTTCCTACAGATTCGTTTGTAACATCTGTCAGTTTCCAAACAATACCATACCTGAGGACTATGTGTCAATGATAAACCCCATCACTGGGACAAGAACTGACGCAAATGTAAGGCCGGAGTTGCACCGTGGTGTTTACGATTTACTAGTCCCCAAACACTACAATGCCAGAGGGCCTGAATCTGAAAACTACGGTTTGCATCATGTGTTCTTAGTAGACATAAGTGAACAAAGTATAAAGCAAAATATCCCTTCCCTATTTGCAGACACTTTACGAGTTATGCTTTATAATCAAAACAATGACGGTGACGAGGAGAACACAAACAGAAACAAATTTGAAGGGAAATTAGCGATAATAGCTTATGATAAACGGTTGCACTTTTTTAATTTATCGCCTTCTTTAAACAAGGCCCAGATCGCAATTTCATCTGATCTCGACGATCCCTTTGTTCCATTTGACGAAGGTTTATTTGTTGATCCTCAGGAGTCTCAACTACTTATTGAAGATGTACTTAATCATTTGGAGACGCTAACCGAAGGCGGTATAATAACGGAACCTGAGTCCTGCTTTGCAGTTGCTTGTAGAACCGCAATGATGTGCTTAGAAAAAGTTGGTGGCGGAAAAGTAACCTCGGTATTATCTGGTCTCCCTTCCTGGGGTCCAGGTGGTTTGAAATTCAAAGACAATACAGCAGTTGGACGCTCTCTCACGGGTGAGCAGGAAATGAAGATATTGAACGCGGACAATGAGTACTACCATTCTTTGGCTAAAGACTTCATTGATAAATTCGTCGGATTAGATTGCTTAGTCATATCTCCTACTTCAGTAGATTTATCAAACGTAGGGTGGCTCTGTTCTGTAACTGGCGGCTCGGTACACAAGTGGCCTAATTTTAATTCTGAGCGTGATGGTACAGCATTCATGGCAAAACTCATTTCATCGGCGACTAAAGTCAGAGGATACCAAGCTCAACTTAAATTACGTTGTTCCAATGGCTTGCAAATATCACAATACTATGGCACATCATCCTCCATTACCCACACTAATATCCTTGGGTCGGCTAATCAGGACCCAATAATACCAGTTGTAAACGAGGACCAATCATTCACTGTTCTTTTGGAGTATGATGGAAAGTTAGAAACAAAATACGACTGCCATTTTCAAGCAGCATTATTATATACTGATAACCATGGAAGAAGGAAAGTCAGAGTCATAAATTTGGTAATAGCAGTTAGTGAGAAATTGGAAAATATTTTCAGCTTTGTTGAACAGGATGCAGTAGTAACAACAATCGCAAGAGATACCCTTAGTTTTGTCGGAAAACAAACATTATCAGAATTAAGGTTATCTATTAATGAGAAACTAGTTGATGTATTTACGCAATATCGTGCCATGTGCGAGTTTCATCATCATAACTATTCCCTTAGTAACCAGTTGTTGTTTCCAGATTCGTTAAAACATTTCCCTTTGTACATGCTTGCTTTGATAAAGACTAAGGCATTAAGAAGCTCGACTTCGACTTCAGCGGATGTTAGGCTTGAAAGCATTTTCCAAATGATGAATATGCCAGTTGAAAGGTTAATGTTTTACTTATATCCAGGATTAGTAGAATTACACTCTCTTGATCCTGACGATGGTACGATTCCAGAGTCACAGGACGGTAACCATGACGGTTTTATTAAATTGCCCAAATTCAAAGACTTGACTTTTAAGTCGCTTGATTTTGGTGTATATTTATTATGCAATGGTATTACTGTGTATGTTTGGATACATCCCAACGCAAATGAGCTTCTTATTCGAGATTTATTCGGCGATGTGAATTCTGTGGAAGAAATTGATCCTTTGACTAGTAGACTTCCAGAGGTACCTACCCATATATCAATGCAAGCTAGGAATATCGTGCAATATTTCCATTCAAATATTTTGGGTACTCCAAGAGGCTTGGAATACATCCAAATTGTGAGACCTGGAATCGATGGTTCCGAGGTCCAATTCAATGAATGTCTTATAGAGGATAATGTTGGCAAAAGTTTCAGCGCAAGCAATGGTCCAGGCTACCCAGAATATTTGACGAATTTACATAAAGCCATAAGGGTTAAGTTAGAAAACGACAAATCCTCAAATAACATAAAAAAGGCTTTCAACTCAATAGACAATTCTAATGACACACTAGCTCAGAGGTTAATTCATTTTTAAGTGTCGTCAATATGTATTTATCCAACTATATAGAACTTGGATACTAATCTTTAAAAAGTTTGATAACCTCAACGATAATATTTTTGACTTCAATATTCCCATTCTTAAGGGTCGTATATAAGGGCTTTCTTAATTTTTCACGCATAGACAGAAAGAAGGCTTTGTCGTGCTCCTTGGCGTATACTAAAAGACTATGTAGTATAAGCGACACTCTCAACAATAAATCCTGATTATTACTTTGTTCCTTCATAATACGTGGTATTATGTAAAGTAAATCAGACCGAGCTTCTTCCAGCAGAAGAACAATTTGATTTATAGCAAAGTATTCAGATGTAGCATTTGCTAGAATGGATCCAATGACAATTTGTAAATCTTCATCTTGCGCATCAAGCATCTTGATTAGAAGATGCATCCGACTTAAACTAGCCTTTTGTTCTGTGTTGAAAAATTTTGCTAACATTTCGGGTTCTGATATTAAGTTGCAGATTAGCTCCCAAGAGGCTTTTTGTAAAGGCTCGATACTCTGGTCATAAATAAAATGGTCAAGGAAATCATCAAAAGTTTGGGACGTAATAACACGTCTTAAAGGCTTGTTGTTTTCGAGAGATGCTAAATTTGTGATTGCCAATAATGCCTCAAACTTGTCCTTGACAGTGATTTCTTCGTCAAGGTAAGAGTTAAACTCACTATCAGTATTGAAAGTGCTCTCAGAAAGAGGTCTTCCTAATAACTCAATTAAAAATGGTACAGAAGATATCACGTCAAATTTTGAGAAAGCAAGTACTGGGTTCACTGATATTAGGATCCTGGCGAGGGCCCGTAATCCTTGGGTTCTGTAGCCAATGAGTTGGGAATCAGTCAGTAAAGGTCCTGTACTTTGGCGTTTCAGTTTGTTGAAAGTGCTGAATCGTCCTAAGTATTCCATGATGAAGGATAAACCGCCTTGTTTAACTATTTCTTGTTTGATTGCTTTATCTTGTATGAAAGATAACTGGCTTATGATGGTAGCCAAAATATGCTGAGAGTTATTGACCTGAAGAGGTTTCATCGCGTCTATGTAGTTTCTTGCAAGTGATACTATCCTATTGGTGAAGAGTATGTCTCGATTAAAATTCTTTATTTCCTCTTCATTTTTTCTGTCGTCGTTGGCCGAAGTTATTAGTTGAGTATTTATGTATTTGCGAGACGGCTTTTTGTTATTTGCTGGGGGTTCGATCTTAGTTAGGTTACTGATCGTCAGTAGGACAGCGTAGAGAAAAACTGAAGATTTGTCATTGCCTATTTTAGCTTTGTATAAATCGAGTTTGTTTAATAAGGAAGTGATGAAATCAACATCGTTTCTGAAGATGGGTTGAACTTGCTCATTCAACGTTATATAAGCCAATGATTCAACGCAATACTCCATGTTCTCGTCATACTCATTTTTGTTGGAACTCTTGAAATAATGCAAAATTCTGTAAGCAAGATCATCGATCTTCACGTCTTTGAATCTAGAGTCATCTTTCTTGGGAACAGTTCCATTCAATAGCTTTACAAGACTAAGTATTGACAAGAGATGCAATGTAGAGCTTGAATGTTCCATGTGGACCCCTATTTTGATTAAGGATAGATAATGTTCAATGTTGAAGGTGCGACATCCTTCGTAAGTACAAGAACTGTTAATTAGACGCAACAAGCTTTCGGCTATTATTGCATTCAGTTGATTTTCGAGGCCCTTTTTCACTTCAGAGGATATTACTTTCAAGAAAAGCTCTTTCGTATCGTTCCTCGTGTAGATTTCATTGACAACAGAAGGCTCAATTGGGAAGAGAATCTCAAGGCATCTTACAAAATTTAAGAAGTCGACGAGCTTGAAGTCGTTATGCAAATCATCGAATAATAGTTCAAGGTACTCGGATACTTCAGCTCTTGCGTCTGCCTGCTTCTGCTGTATACACCTTACAACAAGAATGAGTACAATTGTTTCGACAGACTTTAGAAGCTCTCTATTCCCATCTTCACTCGAGCAATGCAATTTTTTCAAGAATATGGGCAAATGCTGAGTCAAGAAGATTTCATATGCGTTCGAAACACTCAAATATACGGGCAAAACTGCCGACGCCAACCGCAAACTAGAGCTATCTGAAAGTATCTTGCACAACCGATTCAAAAACCTATGCACATAAGTTTTGCCACGGCCTTTTATACCTTCTACAGTAACACGGGAAACATCTTTCCTTGTATCGATGTCAGTATCAGATATGCAAGCGAACACTTTTGATGTGTTTTCGTCTATCAACTTGAATAATTTGGCACTAAGGTCATGATTCGACGATGATTTCTCAAAAACGGTACGTAAGGGTGGCCCATTCTCCATCACCCATCTTCCGTTCTGAATAGCACTTAGCAAGCTATCATAGCTGACTTCTAATGGTTCCTTGTGAGCCTGGTGGCTGTTCATTTCATCGACGATGGATTAACGCAGTAATTTTAATATATAGCCATTAGCGCTGTGTAGAGTGCAAATGACCAGAATTTTTTAGGTGTTAACAATATACTAAATAATTAACCTGAGTAAATGGGCACAGAATAACAAGGAAAATGGATACTAGCACAGTATTAGAGAAGTATACTCAGGATTTGTCCAACTTGCCTCTTGAGGTTAAGCATTTGATGCAAGAAATCAAGAATAAAGATCTGCATTTACGGGAGGTGAGGAGGAAGTTTCACAGCAAAGACAGTCAACTACAAAAATTTATACGAGCCAATGGAACTTTGGCGAAACATCCGAAGGAGCAACAGATATATAGCAAGATCGACGAAGACTTGGCGATGATGAAGAAAATACAGAAGGAAAAAATCTTGTTAGCCAATACAGCGTTGTTTTTAGTGTCCAGACACTTGTTCAACTTGGAGACCGACATCGCCAAGCTCGAAAAGGATGACCTTCTTCCACAGATAGAAAATTTGCTTGACGCCGATGCAGCTGGATCAGACCTGAACAGCGTCATGAACATGGTCAGCGACAGCATTTCTGGTGCTGGAACACCTAGAGGATATTCGTTGTCGGCGTCTACGCCGGAAACAAACGCCGGTGGCTTAATGAGAAGACCGCAAAAGCGCAAGTACACGCTCCTGCTGAAGGGAGTGTCGGGACGGGGGCTCAAACGAACGAAGCCCGAGTATCTGGACGATCACGGCCGGGAAAGCCCCTCTGCGCGCTCTAACGAGGGTCCTAACGGCGATGACCCCGACAACAACTTGTACTGTTTCTGCCAGCGGGTGTCGTTTGGCGAGATGATTGGTTGCGACAACGATGACTGCAAATACGAGTGGTTCCACTGGAGCTGTGTTGGAATAACGTCGCCGCCGAAAGACGACGAGGTCTGGTACTGTCCTGACTGCGCGCCTAAGATGGAGAAGAGAAAGAAGAAGAGAAAGTAGTCCTCTTGCTTGTCTC
Organism: Millerozyma farinosa; assembly: GCA_002196765.1. Classification (NCBI taxonomy): domain Eukaryota; kingdom Fungi; phylum Ascomycota; class Pichiomycetes; order Serinales; family Debaryomycetaceae; genus Millerozyma; species Millerozyma farinosa. The sequence continues at coordinate 1,149,371 of NBND01000003.1, forward strand.
GCACTGCCCCAAGCCAGCTCATTCAACCCTAAAATAGTCTACAGCTGTTTACATAACCCTACACCACCATACGCATGCTGGCATGGTGCTATGGGCGGGCAGGCCCTCTCGTGCCCAATGTGCTTGCTTGATATACTTCTATCACACTTTTCGCCTCCTGTTTTTCCTATTACCACCTTCAGTTTTCACTAACTTCGTTACATTCACTACACCACATACTTTTATTTACAGTCTCCATTAAGCTTCACATACAGCTTCACTTGGTTCCACTTATATCTACCTACCTTCGCGCATCACTTGCCCTTTTGTCCTCAGTTCGTAACGCCTGTTTCTCGTGCACCATAGACATCGCATAAACACTACATTCATTTTCGTACACATTGCATACTGTAAGTCTTATAGGTGCCTACATATTGTTGTTCAGAGCTCGTTGTGAATGTCGTTTGATGAACATCACAAAGAGGTTAATATGAAGGAGTGGAGAATTGCTCGGTGTCGCGTTTCAATAAAACACTTTACCTGATTTCAATAATAGGAATCAGGTAATTAAAAGGAATTACAACTATATCTTAGAGTATTGCTAGGACTGTATTTGTCAAAGAAAGCTAGAGGCTAACATTCGCTAACGATTAGAATAACTGCAGTGCAGCACAACCGAATATGAATCCTAAATTTATGGTACTTTTGATGTTTATTTTGAAGCATGGAGTGGTAGAGGCAGCAGCCCCAGCTGGAGCTGCTGCTGCTGCTCCAGCAAACGCCAACACAGACACCACGAAAGCTGCGGCAGCAGCTAACACAGATACAACGGCAGCAGCAACAACAGACACGGACACTACAAAGCCAGCAGCAGCAGCAACAACAGATACCGCTAAAACAGACACAGACACCAAGGCAGCAACGACAGACACCGCCAAAACAGACACAGACACCAAGGCAGCAACGACAGACACCGCTAAAACAGACACGGCAAAGACGGGTACCACTACTGGTACCACAGGTACCACGACACCCCCCAAGGGTGCTGCAACGACAGACACAGACACTGGAACCACAGCAACAGTGCCTGCTGGTGTCACTGCTCCTTCGCAAGGTGTCCAGAACTCAGGCTCCACTGACGACGACGATACCACCAAGACCTTGAGTTTTGTGACGTCGCGTGTGGTGCGCTCGGGCGCTGATGCCCAGCCAGCCACTTCTAAAGCTACTAGCTCGTCCTCCTCATCGGGAAAATCCAGCTCATCGAAGTCTGCCGCTAACACCTTGGTCTTGTCAAAGGGCTTGCAATGGGCAAGCTTCGCTCTTTGCTTTCTTGCTTTTGGCTCCCTTGGTGTGTTGTCCATCTTAGTTTAAGTCGTAATAGTGGAATATATTGTATATGCGATTTTGTGACACTTGCGCCGTAAAATTCATTTACCAGATCTCACTGTGAACCTGGTAAACATTAAGAGCACTAATTCAATCTGACATGATAGGGAGAAGTATACTATGTATCCGCATGGGGAGAAGGGCTCTATGCACGAGTACCATTCTACTGGAGGCCTTTTCTGGCCAGTACATTCGAGACCTCACGCAGTTGCAAGACATTGTTAAGCAAAATATTTTCAGTCGTAAACTTGAGTTAGGTAAAGCAGAGACAATACAGACGTTCAAATTATGCAAAAGCTTCCAAGAAGAAAATTTGGAGGGCGACAAGTTCTCTTCTAGTCCAGAAAACCAGAAAATAGACGGGTTGATTGAAAAAATACTTTTATCTGAAAATGTCAAGTTTGACAAGGATTTACTTGTCTCATTGTTCTTGATGAAATTTCCCGACAACACCAACATAAATATTATAAAGACATTCTACAAGCGCAACCCAGAGGCTCACATTGAGAAGGAAAGTGCTATGATCCCGTTTCGTTACGCTCTTTTCAATGGGGACGTGTGGAAGGCGCTTGAGATCACGGACTTAACCACAGGCCATAAAAACTATGTCGCGTTTAAAGCTCAGCAGCTCAGATCTGGGTTTTTAAAACTTATTGGGTCGGCCCTAGGTATTACTCTCTTTTCCAAAGTTGGCGTCTACGAAATAATAGAGATGGGTATAATTTCAGATAAATGGAGACACTTGAGCTCTATTAACTCGATGATCCTCACCTATTTATTAAACTCTTCCTTTTTCTTAACTGCTATGAGGCTTGGAAGACAGTCTTCGGCCGGTGGTGGAAACTATTTGACTTGGCAAAAGGGAACTTTCTATAACCACTGGTTCAATCATGCAGATGAACTAGCCATGGCAGCCCGCATTCTAGAGACAGACGTAGCTCTTTCCGGTGGTGGTCTTTCTGGCGGTGAGCCAAGTGAAGAGCTTATAGAAGAACTTTGCCGTACACCGTCTTCAAATGATGGTGGATTCCTCACTCAATCATACACAAAAGACCATAAGAAAATTAGGCTCATGGAAAAGAAAGATAATCTCGAAGAGCTCAAATTACAGGCATATTGGATGACTGGAGGTGACGGATTCGAATGGGTTGAGCCTGATCAAGACCCCGCTGAGCTAATCTGGAGACAGCACCTTCAAAGACACAGGCACATGCATCTCAAGAATAATGACGCGAAATCTTTGAAATGGGCAGAAGATTTGATTGAAGATAAATGAACTTCTGGATATACTCCGTAGTCCTTTATTTTTGCATTTGTCTCACCCCTGGCTGAATTATGAGTTAGTCTATCATGAACATATAAATATTACTTGCAAAGGGCTTCCAAGTACTAATAGCTTCAACAAGAACAATACCTACTGCACTTATGGGATATATATAATGTAGAGCAGCATATAGAGTTACATTACAGGTTATAATTGAAAAATGATTGAATGCCAATTAATTCTATAGATGTATATGATTGTTTACATGATCTGTTACAAGCGGAAGCCATTAGACCGAAGCTGTGTCATCTTCCTCGTCCTGCCACCTCCATCTGGGAATGAGCCTTATGTCATAATCAGTTTCTGATTTTAGCTCATCCCAAGGATCGAAGTTTAGCCACACCATCTCGAATGCCTCATCAGTGTCCATTTCGTGGTTCCCTAACTGAATATGGGGCTTTAAATAATTCTCATTATATTTGACTGACGAATTACCCTCCAAAATACTATCCAATCTTGGTCCTTTGTTAAGCTCGTTAACGTCCTTAAGGTCTTGCAGCAACAACTGGGATATGCGGCTTCGGTTATTATCATATAGGCTTTTGTGTATTTCAGCATATTTGCCCTTTTGCGCCAACTTAGTGAGAACAGGAGAAGGCACCCGTCCCATTCGCCGGAGACGCAAAGAATAGCCATCACCCTTGTTCTGCTCTTCGCCTTCGATCGCATTGGCTTGGTTTGAGATCCACTTTTCAACTTTCTGGTTCCACTCGTTGAAGCTCATGGGTATGTAATAGCCTGTAGCACCAAACCACCAGCTGGGACTGTCACCGTTCTTTATCGCTAGCTTGCGGTAGTACCTTGCTTCTTCATACCAGGGATCGTAGGGCAACGATAATCGAGTGATTTCAAGTCCCGACTGAAATACTAAATATGCACCTCCCAATGCACAGGCCCACTTGTTTACTTTTCTTTGCCAGATGTTGGGAACACCCATTCTCATTAAATTGCTGCTTCTTAACTGTCTTGCCTTATGGAACCCCAAAACACCTAAGAAAATCTGCAACCCGGTCAACATATAGAGGGCTGGGCTATTATCTGATGCAGGAACTAAAGGTCCCCATAGCTTGAGACCTATGCTCGGGTTTCGGGGTATAAATGAAGAAGGGTTAGGGATGGTAATTATAGTTCCTCCACCGCCATTGCCATTCCCGCTGCTGGAAGAATCGCCTTCGCCTCCGCCACTTCCAGGAGGTATATATACTCCCATAGTGAATGAATGCTAAATGATTAACAGAAGCACGCTTGATGGGCACCTCAAATTCGCTATCCGTCCAATTCACGATTTGCTAGCGGCAGCAGGTATCATCACTAGTAGTTTACCTCGAGCATATTTTGTCATGTGAAGGAAGCACCTAGAATTCCAGGCACGTGACAGATTACTATCGGCCAGGCGAGCGCTCGACTTCAATATTTACAAACATGGTAGTAGAGTATACAAGCCATCGAGCGCCAAGTAGCTATCAGAATAGAGTTTATTAGTGCTATCTAAACTGCTAAACGTAAATCAATAATTCCCTTTGTATTTATGACGAGGATATGACATGTTAAGCAAGTCTGATGGTTGGAAGTGAAGTGGGACATGCAACTACGTTCCAAACAAACCAAGAATCAGATATGTTTCAGTTAAAGTCTGTAGGGACCGCTTAAGAGCTGCCAGCGTAGAGATCTTCCTTCAAGTCGATACCAAGTTCTTTTCTGACATCCTTTAATTCCTCCAAGTAGGCTTCGTACTGCTCGTTGTTTTCGACCTTGTGCTTCAAGGCCTCAAATGTTCTAACAGCAGTTGGGTAGTCGTTGACTCTTCTGCAAGCACGTAAGGCTTTTTCAATGACGGCTGGGGCAGGAACCAAATCATATGAGAAACAGTTGTTCAAAATTCTCTGCACCTCGAAAAGATCGTAAGCTTGTTCGAACTCCTTTTCATATCTGCGTTGTTAGTACTAGTCATTTTGGTGATAGTTCTGGTGAGCCCCGACCGCTTTTGCACAGTGACCGCAGAGAATTGCCATGCAAATTGTTTTTATGATGGCTAGGGTGTTGTCGGACGTAGGCGGTGAAGGCGTGCCCCACAGGGCGCTTTCAACTACAATAGACATCCTGCTAGCCCATCTTCTGCAGCTCATCACACAAGGCCTATGGTCCCAAAATATGGTTACTTACCTGTCGGTGAATTCTTCGAAAGTCTCTTCATGATGAGCAGAGTAGTTTCTCACTGGGTAAAAGTTAGTTCTGAGAAGACCAGCTCTAGGCGCAACATATGCACCTCTGCGGCATGCGACGCTGGATCTTACTGCTGAACGGATAGTTGCCGAAATCATTGTGCTTTCTTAACTTATGCCTCTACTTCTAAATGAACCGCTATACTAAATAGCTTCCATACAAATATTTGTTCATTGGACCACTTTGTCGTGTGCTCACCATCTTCTCACAAATCTCCCAATGAAATCGCTCCCTATTCTAAACGAAAAACTACTGCCTAGAGGTGATAGGAGTCACCTGCTTCCTTCTACATCACCTCGACGATGTACTTATATGGTTTCCCACTCCTACATGCTTCGTATCTTTGGGCCCATTTGCGCAGCTCTTCAAGTGCTCCAAAGATGCTGTCTCACTTACTGAGGGTACACTCTCGTTTGTGACCAATCACAGCTCACTAATTGCTTATGTAAATACAGATGTAAATGGGTTTGTGTCACTTAGCGCCTGAGCGGCCCCGTCGTATGAGTTAGGGAGGTGGGCCCACCCTTCAACGTATGGTTTAGAGCACAACATTTCTGCCTATGGACATCTCTGTGTGCCATAAAGACGGCACCAGAAGTCTCCTAGTGGCATGCGACCTGGCACGTAGAAAGGAGAAACTATGTGACCTTGAAACGTAAAACTGTTTAACAGCTTATATTCTGTAACACCAGCCGCTATATAATACTGGTTTTTCACTGCATGCGATTTTCCAATGTCGTATGTATACGACATTTAGCCCTCGTGTCGCAATACCTTCGCTGCTTTGTAATAAATTATCAATCCAAACAGCGGACCAACAACTACGCTCTAGAGGAACACGCCATTACATAAGGTATTATAACATACATCGAGCGTATATCAGCAGCGAGTGGTGTTTAGCAGCATGAATACAAATTTTGGAGCTTGGGCGAGTGAGAAGGAAGATGGTAACAGTGATCCGACAGAGGAGCAAATAGACCCAACGTTTGCCAGACATCAGGACCCTGACTTCCCCACTGTTGAAGATGTAACAGCAGCAGCGGTCGCAAATGCTCAGGCAAGCCAGCAGAATGCGTATCAGCAGCACCAAAACCATATGGTTTCTGGCCACGGTGGAGCTTCCCAGCACGGGCAGACGCCCCAGCAAGCACACGACGAGCACGTTAGGGCGGCACAGGCGGCGGCCGAGCTCCAACTGGCGCAACAGCACCAGCAGCACCAACAACATCAACAGCATTCTTCGCTGTTAGCCGGCGTAGGCATGCTGGGCTCTGGGTCTAATGATATCGAGGCAAGCAAGAGGGCAGGAAGAGCGGCGCGGCCAGTATCCAACACTAAGCGAGCAGCGCAGAACAGGTTAGCACAGAAGGCGTTCAGGCAGCGGAAAGAGAAATACATCAAGGATCTCGAGCAGCAGGCCGCCGAGATGAACACATTGAAGCAAACCATTGAAGAGCTTCGCGCGGAAAACATGCAATTACGCGACTACACCTTGGCCTTACAGAGCAGGCTCATAGAACTTTCGCCCGCAAACTCGCACAACCCGCTCTCTACAGCCCAGCCAGCGTCAACAAGCACTCACGAGAACTCCAATGTGGCAGTCCCTACCCCTCCTGCCTCTGTCTTCAACAGCAACAAGATGTTCCACAATGAAAAGTAGTATTCCCACTGCATCACCAGCCGTACCTGACACAGCCTAGGCATACCTTGTATGTACCTGAAAATGAAGAAGTGCCTTTTTGACTTTTCCAGGATCCAGTCTGCCCACTCCTGTCGTATTTGTCGTTGACTCTACCAAAGTAAACGAATTTCGAGTTTCTAGCATGTATACTAGTTTATTGTGTATGTTAAAACAACTACTGATTTATTTGAGTCCATGCCATGGTCTCCGATGTGGGCTACGCCAGAGTCTGTAGCCCTGTAGACTATTTTTTGTGTTAATGATTTACGAATTCGACTCTGATCTTATTGTAAATTAACTGTGCCTTCGTGCAGGTTATAATATGGGCAGAAGGCATGCTAAAAGCGAAATAAATAATTATATAGGTCCACTAGCACCAAGTATATGATTGTCTCACCAGGGAGAGAGTTGGAGTAGCACATTCGTTCGGCGTGAGACAATGAAGGAAACAGTCGAGCTGTACGATGACTTTTTGACATTAATCGAGTCTAAAAATTTCAATGATAATGTGATCGCAGTGAAAGAACAGGATGAGTCAGAGAGCGTGGAGAAGAGAAGCCAGGATAAAGACAGCGGTTTTTTGGGACTTAGACTTAATGTTTCGATTCTCAGTTCATTCGGAGACATGAAGCATGAACGGTTCCTTGGAATAAAGAAGGAATCCTACCACCAGAGCTGGGCACCGGTTGTCCGCACTGTATCTAATGAGTCACACCTCGAAGAGGACGAGGAAGACGACTACGACGATGACGACTACGAAGAAAGCGACAGCGACACTGAAATCATATCAGGAGGAATGTCTGCGGGTCCGCAGACTCCCCTAGCTCATGCTCCAGGTGCTGGGTCGGGTTGTGCCGAAACTGGCCTTCCCAACCCTGTGGTGCCAGGACTATTTCCCCAGATGGACGTGACTGATGGGAGCCAGTTTCACACATTCGAAGACTTACCACTCATTCCTCTTTGTATTAGTCGACGAGCACCTCCTCGCTGTTAACCAACAGAACACAGCTAGCTCTACTGGTTTGCAGCCTCTGCTGAAGCATCCTATCATGTTCATCTTATGTACTACGCGCTCACAGTGCCCTTGGAGGTCAGGCCTATCCTCATTACCATTTGTCAGCGATTTGTCAATCGCTATCATCCTTTGCTTTCCTTGCCAAGTTAGTTGCTGGTCAGCTTATCATACTGTATTTATGCCCTGTATCGCCAATAAACGTTTATGAACACCACTACAAGGTGACTGTAAAGCTTTGTCGACACTTCCAGAAAGTAAACGTTTTTTGTTTTAATTCCTGGTGCTTGAAAGTCTCCTCTAGCAGAATAGAAGATCCAAGCTGGTCCATGCCATGGCTCCTGGGCTACAGCTCTCTTTTGTCGCCTTTAAAAGTTCTGAAGATCAGCCTTAAGAAGATTTTGGTACACGCACGCTAATAGATTTTCACTTTTTTTGTCGTTCTGAATCCTGAAGAATTCAACAGAGGTTCCGTGTACCAGCGCCAGGAGTCGAGGAAGGGAAACAGTGTAAACAGAGATGTTACAGAGGAATATCTTGCGACAAAGTGTGAAATGCGTCAGAACTTTCGGGTCTCATGGCACACAGCATGGTGTCTGGAGCAACCGAGAGAGACCAGCGGCATTGAAGGTCAAAGATGATGAAGTATATAGAGATTTGATGAACAAGATAGAGCCCGGAAAGGGCCCATCGTCGATTAAGAGCATGTCAAAGAGGTGGCTGTACCACTCTCCGTTGCTTATTGATGAGACTTTCAAGGCGGCGTACGACTTATTGGAGCTGGAAAGTGAACAATGCTACAAGCGCATTGACGAGATTAAGAAGCAGCTAGATCAAGGACTGAGCGTAGACGACAGTACTGCAAATCGCCTCCGTGAGGAGCTTGCAACTTTGGAGGTCGACGCCGAGAAATTCAACCCAGAGGTATTGTACAACGTTGAATATTTCCCAGAGTCTGTCGACATGTCTCTTCCCGTGTACCGAAAATATTTGCAGCGCAAGTGGAAGGAATACGATCTTCCTCTCATGATGCAACGTTTGGAGCAGTTGCATGTCATTCCGGACACGATGCCAACGCTAGACCCCCGGGTAGACGTGAAGGTGAAGTTCGGTCACAATACCGAGCCTGAATTGGCCGGATGGATAACTCCTGGAAGATTGTTGCCAAGCTTTGCCGTATCACTGCCACCCACAATATCTGTGCAAGAGTTTGATGGTAGTAACGGCAACAACCTCTATTCCGTTCTCCTTGTCAACCCAGACACTCCAGATGTGCCCGCGAATTCTTTCAAGACCACCTTGCACTACGGGTTGTGCAACATCCTGTTAAACTACGTTGAGAACACAATTAAGCCATTGGATTTACTCTTGAATCCGAAAAATAGGGTATTCAAGGAATATGTGCCTCTCTTGCCCGAGAAGAACGCACAAGTACAAAGAGCCTGTCTCTGGGTCTTTAAACAAGAAAGAGAATTGTCTAATGTTCAGTTTTCGTCAGATAACTTTGACATAAGAGCATTCTCTGAAGAAAATGCGTTGACTGCCGTCGGTGCTCATGTATGGAGACAACAATTTGATAGAAGTGTCAATGGCTTGAGAGAAAAATACGGCTTGGAAAAGGGTAGAGTCTTCCACAGAGTTCGCAGGCCATATCCTCTTGCAAACCACGACGATTAGTTTGTTAATTATTTGTACATAGTTCATTATGCCATCGCATGGCAATGTTTTCACCAAAATCAATAGCGATAGAACAATGACGATCCAGCTATCTGTAGCTTCAAATTTAAAACTCTGTTCATTCAATAGCAGAAACTGTAATTAAAAAAAAAAGAAAAAAAAAAAAACGCTCTAGCAGGAACTTCTTCTATTCTATACCTTTATTTAACAAGTGAATTCAACTTTCCAATAAATCATTTGCCAGATGTGCTAGTTATGACAGAAGAATACGATGCTAGAAGAAGAGAGCTTTTATATTTAAACTTGAAGGCTTGGAAAAACGAAAAAGTATTTCCAGTCAGCACCAAGCTTGATTCTTCCTTGAAAAAGAATTCTGCCTTTATCAAGCGAATAAAGACACCAATTGCGCTTGATCTGATACCTACTTTACTAAGAGAGGTTGCAAACTTGTCATTGGAAAAGTACTTAATGGAAATAGTTCTGTCTCTCATCGAAGGAGTACAAAAAGTGAGTAGAAATGATGAGGTAGTTGGTGCTGTCGAGTTGTTATCGGCCCTTCATCAAAGATTTTCAGATAATTTCACGCCTTACGTCATGTCTGGGGTGATTTCTGGCATACCTATGTCTGCTTCGAGGACTGGGACTGGGATCCTGAAGGAGGAGAAAGATAACGAAGAGCAGCAAAAGGTGATAAAGCAAAAGCAAACCATCAAACTACTCATGGAGTTGTACCTTGTGGGTTTGCTCCGTACTTTCAAAGACTGCAATAAGGACCTGCTTCCTGAAAATATCCTGAAGAGATTTTCCAAGTTGCAGGACGAGCCAGTAATTGTTTTAGCGTTGAAAGACACTCTTAGTCGACAGATTAACCTGGGTTGCAGTCTCTCGGTGGCACACCTTTTCCTAAAAAGATTTCAGCACTTGATATATGCCTCGCAACTGAGTGACCTAATCCTGGACTCAATGAGGGCAACGTTGCAGAATATATTCAAGATTTACACAAAGGGCGTATTTGGAGCGTTAGTCCTCTGGAAGCAGAATGTTCAAAACTTGAAAGAATCACACAAGAGAACATCAATTAGGACAGGAAAACTATCCGATGAGCGTGTTAATGAGCTCAATGATGTAATTCAAATTTTCGAGAAGTTTGTCGCTACATCGCAGTATTTATCGTCATTAACTGGTCTTGATATGCCCGACTGCTCCATCAGTGAAGATACACCTGAAGTGACGGAAGAGGTGATCAAAAATACCATCTCTAACTACAACGATTTAGGGCCTTGGGAATCCGTTAAAGAAAAAAACTTTTATACAAAGTTTCCCGATATTCCCACTTCTGAAGGACCGAACCAACAACAGAACACTGCCGTTGGTGATTCTGTCAATGAATTCTTCAAAAAATTGGAAAATGTCACTAATGAATCAGAAATAGACTTTTTGAGCTTTCAATTTATGGAGCTCAAGTTGAATAATAAAGCTACCAGAAATAGGCTCATGAAGTTCTTCATAGAGCTTCAAAGCACCACCAGATTAAAATACTATGCAAGGTTTCTAAAAATAACGGCTCTGTATAACGCAGACTTGATCCGGGAATTTACAGACTACCTTGATAAGGGATTCCGTTCACAACTTTATCAGAATAGATTAATATTGAAGAACATCGTCTTCTTTTGTGAGTTGATCAAATTTAGCTTGATACCTTCACACGTTATTTTTCACAAGATAAGAAGCCTTACTTTGAATATTTCGTCGACTAATAATATTGATATCTTATCCGTGTTTTACGAGCAATGTGGTAGGTTCTTAATGTATGAACCAGTTTACTCAAACTTGATGGCGGAAATGATTGAACTTCTAAAAACGAAGCAGAAGAATGAATTACTATCTGTTAATGATAAACTTGCAATTAACAATATATTAAACATTGTTTTATTGCCTGATACTAAATTATTGCAAAACATAGAACGTGAGGGCCAACCGCCACTTCATCAGTTCATCGTCAGGGTTTTGAAGTACGAGCTTAACAAAAATACCAGCAACATAGTATTGAAGCTATTGAAGAAAATTGATTACAAGAATGACATAGTTATTCAAAATTTGCTTGCAGATGTCTTTTCGTCTCCTGACGAGATTAGTTTTGAGTATATTACCGAGGTGTACAAAATTTGTCACAAAATAACTAAAAAGTGTAAGTCTATTCTCGTAAAGACAATTGATGCTCTAGTGGAGAAAACAATCCGGGGAGTTGAGATGAACGATTATAGACAAAACAGAGCCCGGGTGTCATATATTAAAGCATTGGGGGAATTATACAATTTGAAATTGTTGACCTTGAAGTTTGTATTGGACTTATGTTATAAAATATTATCATTGGGACATCCAAATAACCAGCCTTTGCCTTTGAACTACGAAGTAAGCATTGATCCTCCTGATAACTTTTTCAGAATTTTGCTCTGTTCAACTTTCTTGAATAGTTTGGACTCAGTGATAGAGGTTGATTCTACAAAATTGAGGTCAAGGTATTTGAAAAAGAAGAACTCGGAAAACTTGAAGCACCTAAAGCTGTTTCTTTTATTTTTTGAGTATTATTGTTTTACTAAAGAAAAGGTACCGATAGATATTGAGTTCGGTCTTGACGAGATGTACAACAAATATTATCCTCTCGTGGGACTTTCAAAATCCGCGAATCTACAAGAGAACTTGATCAAGTTACAAGAGATCGTCAAAAATAACTCAAATTCTTCAGACACCGATGCCTCGAAAGATGATAAAGGATATGAAGATGATGGTATCAATAATATTGAGGTAAATTCCCTGTCTGAGGAGGAAGATGATGTCTCTGAGGATAGTAATAACTTTTCCGACGTAATTTCTCAAGACGATGAAGACTTTACGCTTAGTGACGACAACGATGATAGGAAAGATGGTTTTGAAGGAAGCCAGGGTATCGAAGATGAGGATGGTTACGATTACGAAATTTCGGATTCTGATAGCTCTCAGGAGGACAGTGAATGTGACACTTACTCTGAGTATACAGTAGAGGAATCTGAAGATGACAAAAAGTTATCGGACGAGTTTGCCAAGGAATTACAAAGAATTATGCTTGATTCTATGGAACAGAATAAAGGAACTGCGCTTAAGAAATCGAATCTCAACGTACCTTTGCCCACTAATATACGTTCAGAACAGACAGGTAGTAGCAACAATCTCAAATTTGGATTGTTGACCAGAAGTGGTAAAAAATCCAGCGTTAAAGAAATAAAGTTGCCTTCTAATAATAAAGTCGCTGAATCTGTTTTAAAGGAAAAGGCTGCGCAGCAGACACATCGTGAGAAAATCATGGACTTGGTCATGAAGATGGATAATTAATGTATTTGTATATGTGAATATCTCATTATTTTACTCTAACTAAAATTATAGTTATATCATCCTCCTTTCCTCCCAAGTATTTTAGTCCCGTAAGCTTGGAAAGCTCTTGAGCGAAGGAGCTAGGATAGTTCGTATCCTTAGAAACCCTAACCACGTTGTCAACAAGCGCCTGGGAAACATCTCCCAATGATATAGAAGAATTCAATTCAAACTTATCCTTCAAAAAACGGCCTATATCTTCACTTACAACATTATCAGTGACACCGTCTGTCGCGAAAAGGATCAAATCGCCTTTCTCCAAGTCCCAAGTGTATGTATCGGCATCATTAGGGGAATCTATAATATACCTTCTGTTTTGTAATTCTGCCTGCTTTATGATGTGATGAGGAATTTTTGCTAATTGAAATGGTGTGTTAAAATTGTGTGTTTGAAACTTAGTCTCGTTAATAAGCTCATAGTTTCTGAAGACGCCGCACCATGAATCTCCGAGATTTGCAACCTTTAACTTATAGTTGGGTGTCAATATACCCAAGCATGCTGTTGTGCCGCCGATTTCGACTTTATCAGACGCTAGCACATCCTTGAATGCGTCCTGAAGGAGATCCTTGGGCGATAAACCGCTGTTGCTGCCGTGTTCTTCGAATCTCTTTTGAAGGAAGTTGCACAACTCACGCGAAATGGCTGAAGAGTCGTAGCCGGCTTCGGCCCATCCACCCACACCGTCTGCAACTCCAATGGCTACAGAGCCATCCTCCAATTTCTTCGAAACAAACAAATTGTCTTCCCCCGTAGGCGACTTCATCGCAGGTGATGGCTCGCGGTTCTGGCGACGGAATGAGCTCAGTGACTCTCTCTTTTTGGGACTATACGCCACAGAAATATCATAGGCCGTCTCTCCAATCCCAACATTACTTCCCAGAGCAACCACCGCTCCACTGGGGAGGAAATCATGCTTGTATCCCTTGTTCCATGTCTTTGACGAAAAACTGAAACATCTCCTAGGAATGTATTTCAGGCCCGGCAGTGCTGCACACCTGAGCTCCCTCTTAGCTATCAAGGAGACAAACATCGGAACGACTATCAATAATAGATATATGATCCACTTTGTATCTAAGCTGGCCCTGTTTGCTCTAACAGCCATAGTGTAGCCCGAAGCCTAACGTCTTACCTAGCCATTTTTATCGGGTAATGTGCAGGCCATTTCGCTTACGTAAAAAGGTCGTTGCCCTGTCCAATGAAATTTTCTACCATTAACCGATTCTGTTAACTGAGAAAGATATATCATAAACTTCAATAGAATCTATTCAGAAAGCAGTTAGTTCAGTTAAGATGTCTGCCACTTTCAATGTATTGAGATATTCTGCCTTAGGAGCCGGTGTCGTGTATGGTGCGACCCACAGATACAACTTGGAGAAACTGGAGCATGAGAAACAAGCTGCTGCGCAGTGGAAGAAGGAGGAGAAATTGATCAAACAGGCCAAGCAGGAGTACGCTAAGTTGAAGGGTCACAACAAGCCGCAAGCTACTGGAGGAGCCATCAACTGGGAGGATGAGAATTTGGACTTCGGAAAAGCTTTGGAGTCATTGATTCAGAAGTTGGAGTAGGCGGGTAGCGTGGTAGCGATCGACTGACTGATATTGAAGTGTCTAGTGGACCCTGTCCATTGGCACGCCCCTGTACATCGCTGGCATATACTGTGGGCTCAGCTCGTATGACAGCATGCCTGGTATTGGCGAGGCGCGATTAGCATCCCTAACGATATTAGAGTTTTATTATGTATTGATTTGCTAAAAAAATAAAAAGAGGTATAGTTACTTGGACTATCTGTAGAGCCTGTTAATATGGTCCGTTGGTCGTTAGCAGCCTGTAGAAACGAGCAGTATTGCTGAGAGAGCGTTTCTCGGCCGATCAAGGTCAGATGACTAGGCGTCTGTGACGTAAATTCTAAGGGCCGCTATCTGGCGCACGAGATGATAGATTTTGTGTTGGTAAAAAGTTCTATCTAGAGATCTATTGGGGGTCATGGATAACGATGGTCTGGCTTCGAAGCAGAGGAATCGGATATTGGGATCCAGAGCCGAGCCCATAACTTTCAGCTATGGGGAACCGAAACAATCTATCCAAGAGCCAAACGGCGGAGAGATAGAAAGTCACAGGGCAGAAGAAGAACAGAATTTAAAGCTTAGCGATTTAAAATCTGGCGACAAGACCAGCTTACTGCTGGAAGCGGAAGATATTTCACCCAAGTTAGCACAAGAAGCTTTCCAAAACTCAAGCATAGTCTGTCCTATATGTGAAGAGACTATGGTGTCGCTATATCAGTTAAACCAGCATATTGATGATATGCACCAGCCCAGCAATGCCAACGCAGATGAACACGGCACTAATAATGGACAGGATTCTTTGAGCCGAAAAGGGAAAGTATATGTGCTGTCTCCTAGCAGTAAGGGAGCTGCAAATTCGAATACTCGACCCATAAAACAAAGAATAAAGCTTGATGTACCTGATAGCAACAGAGGTTTTAACATAAGCAGTGATACAGATAACGAAGCGTCTTTATCGGATGACCCTGCTGTTCTGACAAGGGTGAAAAGTAGATTTCATTTAAGTAGAAACCACTGGAGAAAGCCATCTAATGATATACAGTGCTACGATTCCCGATGTCGAAGGCCTCTTAACATCAAGGAAGGCATGGTAAATTGCAGAAAATGTGGAAATCTTTTCTGCAATATCCACTGTAACAAGAGAGTAAGGTTGCGTAATCTGGCCGACAACGAGGGCACCGAATATGATAGCTCCAGAAGTGGCGTGTGGGCAAGATGCTGTGATAAGTGTTACTCTGAGAAGCCTGACTTAAAACTAGGAACTCAGGTGAAAATGAATGACCTAACAAAAGAATTCATGAGCAGGAGGGCATTGCTGACTGACAAAAAGGAACTTGATAGAATTAAAATACAGAAACGGTTCATTAAATTGGCAAACTTGCATGCATCTCACTATTTGTCACAATCACAGTCGAATAAACTATCATTTTTACCTTTAATTAGACCAACTGACCTTCTCATAGAACAGGAAAAGGAGACCGTAGGTCCTAACAATTGGCAGGACGATAAGAAAATCACACATTGTAACATATGTTTTTCGCAGTTCAACTTTTTACTCAGAAAGCACCATTGCAGATTATGTGGAAGGATCGTATGTGATAATCCCCTAACCGAAAAACAACCCTGCTCTATGAATATACTTATTGGAAGCCTAATCGATAAACTTCCTGACCTTAATTATAGCGATGAAATAATTGCTAACCGAAAAATTTTATTGGAAGCCGATTCCCCATCACTCCTTCTCCGATTTTGTGCATCTTGTAAAGATGCTTTATTAAGTAACTGGAAGGTCTCGCAAGATAATATCAAGCATGAAACGGTGTTTCAGTATTATGATAGGTTATTGGTGCTCAAGCATCAGCTTCAGGTCTTAAAACCCAGGTACGAGAACAGTATTGCGAAATTCAATGCTCAAGAAGCAAATAAACTCCGTCTAAGAGTCATGAACATTTCTAAGGAGTTTGAGTCTCAAGTATGGGCTTTTCGTAGGACGTTCTTCGTCGATAGTGGTGATCGTTGGGTGGTGATGCCAGAATACGCGTCTATTGGAGGACTTTTACAAAATATATACCTGGCTTCAAGCTTCTTTCTCCAAGAATTTCTTTTGGACCTCAAAGATTTGAATCTGAAATTGCAAAGTAAAGAGACTGCAACTGTTCGCAAAAATAAAGATCCTGATTCTACTCGTCCAAAGCTAACTAAAAAGCAAATTAGAGAGCTTAGAGATAGTTTAATGGTCATGCAAGAACAGAAATATTTGATTGAGAACACAATTGAAAAATTCACGAAATTACGGAAATTTGATGAGCTAGTACCCTTGATGGAGAATAGAGACGAACTTGATATTGCTATTAAAGGTTTGGAACTCCAGCTCGGTGAATTTGGTTTTTGAAGATATCCCTGGTTCTCGATTGCTTCCATGTATATAAAGCTCTAGAATCTTATATATCAACT
The DNA here is from genome assembly GCA_002196765.1 of Millerozyma farinosa. Lineage (NCBI taxonomy): Eukaryota > Fungi > Ascomycota > Pichiomycetes > Serinales > Debaryomycetaceae > Millerozyma > Millerozyma farinosa. The sequence goes on from NBND01000003.1 coordinate 1,166,084, forward strand.
AGATATGGAGCTATACATAATTATATTTAATGACTGCCTTCTTTTTGTGGGTACTTACAAGATGATTTAGCTAAAATAAAGGTTAAAAGGTGCTAATTTTGCGAAAAGTTGCAAAATAAGCATCTATGATACTTTGAAGGAATATTCTGAGACCGAAGCTGACATGTATAAACTTTATCGGCATTCATTCAGCCATAGAGGGTTTACCGATGTTATACATGGGTAATGGTTAATATTACCTAACAATGAATTATGTATCTGACGATTTGTATGGCTACTGTAATTAGAGTAGAAAATTACACAAAAGCAAAATATTACTAGGCTTCCTGACTAGAGAGAACTAAAAGTTATACTGGGAAGGAAGTAGGTACTACCTTTTATGCGTATTAACCCATAGGAATAACCAAGATCAATATATTTATATACCTTTGTCACCTTAAATTCAGCTAACAAATGAGATACATAACAATATATTTGCAAATTGTCTGAAGTGTAAAGCATTGAGGCAACTTGTCCGAGCGGTTAAGGAGAAAGACTTGAAATCTTTTGGGCTTTGCCCGCGCAGGTTCGAGTCCTGCAGTTGTCGTTATTTTTTTTCTTTCGTCTAGCGGTTAAATAGTAGCATAGACTACTAGTACAGGCTGAATTATAATGATGTCTTACAAGTATTTCATTAACAATCAGTAAGGATAAAATAAAAAACAAAAGCTACTATCTATAGCAAAGCTAATTCTATAATTTCATGATTAATATGCAAATTTTGTATCCGCATGAATAGAGCCTACCGAATCAAGATGAGAAATATATTCATGCCATACAGGACTAGACTCTAGGCATGTCTTATCGCCCACTAGAACAAGGCCGTATTTAGCTCTTGTTAAAGCCACGTTGAGTCTTCTTTCATCCGACAAGAAACCGACTTTGTTCTCCGTGTTTGATCTAACACAAGACATCACCATGAAGTTTTTCTCTCGTCCTTGAAAAGCATCAATAGAAGCAATCATAATGTCAGATACCATATGAATAGTAACAGGTTTAGAATCATTATCTATATCATCTCTGTCGACTTCCACATACAACTCCTTATTCTCAGGATTGACTAAAGGGTCTTTGACTAGCTCAGAAGAAATCAAATCTCTTTGGCCTCTGTATGGTGTAATTACACCTATGTCGCTTCTTCTGACATCGTGTTCATATAAAAGATTAATCACGACCTGTTTGATGAGATCGACTTCTGGCCTGTTAACATAAGTATATCCTCTGTCTTCACGGAAACCCACCTTTATCCTGCTTTCTCTACATTTACCAGCGGTATCCCAAAAATAAACCGGATTTTCAGGTATGCCCTCCATTTTCCGGTCATCTGCAGTAATACCATCTTTCAACAATCCACCGTAAAACCTTTTTCTGGGAAACTCACTGATAAGAGGATGCATACGGTATTGCGTATCCAACATGTGAGGCGATTTATATGTTCCATTAAGTAACACCCTTTCAAACAAAGATAAAGACAAGTTCGGCACCTGAGAAAAACTACTCAATTGCTTTTGGTCTCCAACGAAGACGAATTTGTCGACTCCCGGCATTGACAAGGGAATTAAAGTGGTAGGTTCTGAAGATTGGGTTGCTTCATCCATAATCACAACCGGAAGCTTTTTAACGGACTTTAATTGATTTCCTCCCGCAACTACAGTGGTAGTGAATATGACTTTTGCCTGAGCAATGAACATATCACTAAGGCGAATCTGTTCTGCGAGTAATTTCTTATACTGATTTTGACTTACTAAATGGCTTCTACCATTCTTTAGATTATCCATTATTTCTTTCATGTACATCGACAAGGAATCATACACCTTGTGATGTAAACAGATAGAGCCCAAGTAATGGTCACGATTATACTCTTTTTCTTTATCATTGGCTACTATTCTTAAAATCGAGAGTGCATGATTACCCATGAGCTTCTCAGCAATGTTGTCAATGGCTATATTTGATGCCGCCACAACTAAGATAGGGAATGTGTTAAGATTATCCAATAATTGAAGGATAATCTCAAAGATAGTGGACGTTTTACCACTTCCTGGAGGTCCTTGGAGAACAGTTATAGAGTTGTTTAGAACAGATTGTACAGCAATCTTTTGCGACTGATTCAAACTATCTCTTGAGTATTTGACGTAGTTTCTGAAAACAATTTGCTTAATAGGTTCTTTACCCAAAAGCATACTTTGGAATTTCGTATTAGAGATTCTAGTCATCGCCATGAACACTCTACTTACTGGGACTGATGCTGGCAAAATTCTTAGCCATTTGATATCAACCGTGCGAGGTAACTGTTGTATATTCCAAGGATATAGCTCAACAACCGCTTCTAGCACTTTATCACTGTTCTTCTTAGATTTATTGGCTCTCTTAGTGTCCACTGTGGCAATTTGTCCGTACCATGCGATATCATCCCCAAGTACGAGAAAGAGGGTCTGGTATATCGAGAATGGCACTTTTTTCAAAGATTGCATTTTCTTAGAGATGAATCTGTTCAAAAGGGCATCGGTCAAAAGTATCAGCAACTTAAATTGTTTCTGCTTTTTATCTTGATCTACGTACCATTCTATGTTGTAATCAGTTGACAGTAGCCATATATTGCTTCCGCTAGTTTGTGCGTTGATCCTTTCTTCTAAGTACAAGTTGTAGGAGATTTCTTGGAAGTATGATGTCATCGAATCATAGGATAATTTAGGGTCTTTAGACGGTTCATATTTTGTGATAGTCAGTGGAATAACAAGTTTTTCTTCTCTCTCTTTACTAGCTTCATCATGTCTTTTTGTCTCTTGTTTCTTTGACTCTTGTTTCTTTGGCTGCTGTTTCTTTGGCTCATGATTCTTTGGTTTATGTGTGTCTAGAGTAGCCTTTTTTTGACCATGTCTATTTTCCGGCTTAGACAATTCTCGACGAGTGCTAATGCTCTTTGCTTCAGTGTTTTTCTTACCATTTGTTGACGAGAAGTCACTGGGTTTGCTCTGATCAGTATTTCGACCACCAGTTCCATTTAATGTTTTTAGGTCTACCTTACTACCCTGTGTACAGTTGGGTTTCTCCTCATTTATAATAGCACTTCGACCCGATCTTGATTTGGTCTTGTCTTGCTTACCTGCCAGCCCAGGCCCCGATGAAAGTGGTGTAGCCTTATTTGATTTCATAGGTTTACGGGGTGTTGATGGTTTTTGAGTAGGTTTAGTCAGTGAGTTCCTACCTTGTTTATGGTTTTCAGAAGCTTTTTGCGAGTAGTCACCGGCTGTACGGTCTTTCTGGATACTCTTACCTAGCAGGTTCTGAGAACCTTTTTTATTTGAAGCTGGCTTAGTAGCAGAACCCACAGCAGGAACAGTTGTTCCTGACTTAAGAGCCAGAAAAGCTGCCTTTGTATTGAAGTAATGCTCTCTTCTTTTCTGTGCTTCTTCATCACTGGGCGTTTTGGAACGAGGTTTTCTTTCTCTTTTAGCTGAAGGCCTACCCTTTCGACGCTGACGAATACCCTTTTTTCTTCCTCTGGAAGATGGTACAAATTCTTTTATACCAAACAAAGCGAAAAGAAATTTAGGATCGTTTTCGCTTGTGAAATCCAGAGCACGAGAGGTGGTTTCAGCTAAACATTTACCGCATAAAACCGACTTTCTTGAAGCAGATTTGCTGTTTCCAACATAGAGGTCATCCGTGCTTTGACATTTTTCACACTCAAGATCTCTTAGCGTGAAGTATTGCTGCAATTTCTTCAATAAAGATCCATTAGAAAGCGTATACAGCGTTGACGCTTTTTCTTCTTTCTGCAGACACAACAGGCACAATAACGCCATATCAGAAAGGCCATATCTGAGCAACTGGAGTTGATGGATATTTGAGTCCTCACACTCCTCACACTCAACTGTTTCTTTTAGTTCTTCGTATATGATGCTCTTGTGACGGGTGCTTGACAAATGTTTCGAGACGACGTCATCACTTCCACTCACTGCACATGTGCAACACTTAAATTGTGCCATCTCTTCTGAGTCGGACTCAGATTCAGATATTATAGCCGCTAGATATGTATCTTCAAGCTTATCTTAAAGCCCACGTATATGTTCCTAGCGTGCTTAACTATGAACTTCTATCTGATGCCTTTTTTTTTTTTTCACTGCGCTTCTTATCGATCCGGTCACTATAATGTTCGAAAGACAACCCGATAAGCAGGACCAAAAATTGGTCCGTGAACCCGGTGGAAGAGGACAGGTAGATAGACCCGATGCTTTTGTAATGTTCCAAAGTTCTACACTGGGACCATTGTAGAAAGGAAAAGTTTCTTTGTCTGCTACATTTGTATGGTACGGCAGGAGCACTGAAAAAAACACCTATGCCCGCGAGACTCAGTCTCAACGCCGTACTGGGCAGAGTGCCAGACATGGCACCTAATTACTGTCCTTAGCGCACATTACTGGTCCTACGGGCAGTGTGTTTAAAAAGGAGGCATGCCCATTCTTGAAAAATCTGGTAATGCGCATGCCTGACAATAGAAAAATAGCCAATAGCTTCACATGAACCGGCCCATTGCAAGCGCTAGCGCCGCTAGCCTCTGGCGCAGCATCTCCAGGCTCGTATCGAGTACGCCTAGCCTCATGCACTCTACAAAGTCAACTGTTGACTGAGTATCTAAGGCTCTGGCATTAGAATTGAGTTTTTAAACAGCACACTTCGTAGCTCATTCTTATTCAAAAGAAAATTAAGCTATACCTCAGTAGCCATATATATATACATAGCTAATAGTCTACCATAGCATAATGTATAGTAGTTTGGAGTCGGTATTTTTCGAACTGAACAAAGCTCACGACCAACCAAAGACGCGTCCAGCTTAAATTTCTTGATATTGGAAAATTGGTTGGTACGCGCCTATCTGCGATTTTACAGCAGTCCTAGGATTTTTTTAAACAACTGTCGGGCAGCCGCCAAGAGAAATATACGATTGAAGTCAGCTAGTATAGAAGAAGACAGATAAGCGAGATTGAAAGAAGTTCAAAGGACTCGTGCTACTCTAGAGTTATTATAAAGTTATTATAAAACAATATGCATCGAGATCCAAACCGCCAAGGTGCAACCAGTTATGCGAGCACATCATCCAGCGTTTACACGCCAATAGATTCGAAATTTAGGTTCAGCCATGGAAATACGCATGAGGAGCATGTGTTTGAGGAAGAAGAACTGGGCAGTGAGTTTGTCGCCGAGCTGACGGCTTCTACAAACCTGAGCGAGAACGCGAACTGTCTCGGAGCAGAAAACAGCTTTCAGACGATCGACACGTATATGACAGCCTCAGGCTACATGACGGCATCTGGGTCTGTGGGTACACTTAATAGCTTCAGTTCAATCACCGAGTCGATCATGAATAATAAGAGCCCCAATGGCACCATGGCGTATGACCAGACTGAGGACACTGCGTACGACAACGACGCCACGCCCAAATTACACAACGACTTCCAGAATGACCCCATAGATGATCGAACGCCGAAGGTCGAGGGCGAGGAGCAATTTTTGCAGAATATCGATGACACGAATATTTTAGATAAACGTGCTTCGACGCTCCTTCCACAGCGGGAGCTCAGTTCGAAGTTCAAGCGATTATCGACGACTTTACGACAATCAGCCGCATTTACTTCAGGAGATTCTGTGCAATTCATGGACAACTTCCAGCACAATATTGAACGGGCTGCTTCACAGGATCGCAACTACGCTAAATCAAGAAGTCTGTACTACAGGAGGATAAAAGAAGCAGAGGCTGCGGATACAGAAAGAGATGTTGACGAAAGTTCAGATGCCAGGACAGTGGAAACGAATGATAGCAATAGATTGAGCTCGATTAGCAATGAAAGTACCGACTTGAGACGCAATGACCTCGATGATGGGTTTCAGCAGATCTTAATGTCTAAAAATACGTCACCCAGCGATGCTGATAGTATCAACAGTGCTGATCATAGCGAACGACCAGTTGTCAATTTCAGGGGTTCAAGGATCTCTCCCCTCAAAGTGGTCAAGAACACCACAATACAAGAACTCACACACGACGATGTACCATTGAGAAAGGACTTGATTCATAAGTTTGAGGAAATGAATATTGGAGCCAAGGAAGTTTCCGAGAAGCAAAAAGTAGACTATGTCATAACTAAACGACGTTTGGTGAACGATGAACTGGATAGCGAAGGTCCACAGGGCTTGAATATTTCAACTACCGATTCAGTTCTTGGTCACAAGAGCAGCAGAGAACCTATAGGATCGCAGAGGTCATCTGACCATCGCTTTAGTCTGGATGTTCAGAGTTACAGTCAATCGTTGTCCTCTAACTTCGAAATAAAAACAGAAGATGAAGATTTGTCCGGTTTATTCATAAGAGCATTACACCCATTCGACTCATCGACTTTACAGCTCGACTCAGATGCATCGATTTGTCTTTCTTTTGAAAAGGATGATTTAGCATTTGTTCATACTATCGATGAATCAGGTTGGGGTGAAGTTACGTTAGTCGAATCGTTACAACGTGGCTGGATACCAATGAATTACTTTACTATGGTAGTCAGCGACGATACTTCGCCTGATGATCAGGATGCTGCTGATGACTCTAATTTCCAAGGACACAGCGTTTATTTAAAGCCTTTATTTCGCGCTTGTGGCGAGTTTTTGATAAATCCATTATCCCATCAGGCTCGTAATGGAAACTATACTTTTTCAACCAAGGTAATCAATTCCATCAGAGACGGTGTCCGTCTATTACTACAAGAGACAGACTGCCTTTCTAGATCAAATGAGATTGTAACTAAAAAACCGATAGTGAGAAAAATCCGTAAGTCGTTATTGGCTGATTGGTACAACCTAATGGTAAGGGCAAATGAATATAAAGGCACATCCAACTTTAACAAGATAGAAATATTGACATTGATGGTATTCCAGGTAGCGAGAAAAGCTGTCTCATTCTTAAACGTCTGGTCTATCGAAAGTAGTCATATAATCAAAAGAGAAAATGAGAAAAAGCTTAAAAATGATATGAACTCCTACCCCTTACTAAAGACTCCTCCTCAGGCAAAACAGAGAGTGACTGAAATAAATAGCTTGCTCTATCAATATTTAGGCCTCATAATTGGAAGACTTGATATGATAGAACATAATTCAGAGGGATGTGATATACTCGAATCTTTGACTCATCAAATCATATTACTTCTCAGAGAACTCTTGTTCATTTCCAAAACAGGAACAGATTTTTCTTTGGAAAAGCCAGCTGAACTTGATGCATCGTTGGACAATTTACTTTCTTTAGTCAGTAGTCTTGTCTCAGGTGTCAAAGTTTTGGTTGTTAAAACTATGAATGATCTGTCGAGGACCAGCAAAGGATAATGAGCATCAAAGGAAGCAAAAGCACACCTGAAAAGGACTATTTGTATACTGAAGAAGGTGGTGATTTGATACAGGTTGCTACAAAAATGATAAGAGCTTTATCTCGCACAATATTCAGCATAAGAAAGCTTCTTGAAATAACTGGTGATTTCAAATTGCACGCTGAAAGATCCTATCCTGACTATGCTAAAATGAAAATAGAACCGGACGAGTTCATCAGAAAGTGCTCTCTAGGAATCATGAGACTGGGCCATCTGAAACTGAATGCAAAAGATTCTTTAGTTCCTCCTCTGAAAAATAAGATGAATCGCTTCTCAATGGTTCGTTCGGGAAAAACTGGTATGTTGGGCTTAACTCCAGAAGGAGAGGGATTTCTCAATGAGGTTCTTCTGGATAAAGATACCTCATTCAGCTCAAATCCCGAATTCAAGAAATTCACTACCAACACTTCTAAAATGGAGCCTATTGACTTGAAAAAAGAGATCTTGGTTGACAGTCAAGGAAATCTACTAGGGGCATCCTTCAAGGGTCTTGTTTATACTTTAACCAATGAAAGTGCCGCCCCTGAATATTTCTTTGTGTCTACATTCTTTATATGCTTTAGATACTTCGCAAATGGTATTGATTTGGTCGAAGAACTTATCTCTAGGTTTGAAGTTGACAGAGTTTCCCTGAACAAAGATATCGGTGAAGATATCCGCTTGAAGAACCGTAGAAGATTAATTGTTAAAATGTTTCAAATCTGGCTTGAATCATATTGGAATTATAGTTCTGATGGTCCATTATTGACCACTTTGATCAATTTTTTTAATGAAGCAGTGTCTATTCATCTTCCTATAGAAGCTACGCGCTTGTTGGATATCTGCGCAAGACTATTCTCCAAGCCCTTGACTGAGAATCTGCGAGATACAAAAGTAAAATCACTGAAACAGCTTATAAATAGAAGTATCACTCTAAAGAAAAGTAGCAGAAAGAATTCTAGTGATAGCAGCTTGTCGGATGCCTCGTTGACAGCCAGATATTCTATGGTGGATGGTTACGAATTGTCAAGAATCAATACTAGTTCATCTGCCACAGGTACTTTAAAATCTATGACTTTGCCCATGCCTTTGGGAATTGGTAACCAGCGTCCTTCTTCAAGCTCTCTTTTGACTAAAGCTGAATTGAGCACTATTGAAAAAGTAAACTTGACATTTCGTAATATCATAGGAGAAAGCTGGTGCCCTCGTACTTTCATAAACACAAAGAACTACATTCCTCTTCCGTTACTGGACATTTTAGATAGATGGTATAACGTGAGTGAACAAAACTGGGTTTTGTCCAATTATCGACCAAATTTGCTCGACTTCAACGGATTGGAAATCGCCAAACAGTTAACGTTAATCGAGTCTCACATTTTCTGCTCAATTTCCCCAAATGAATTGCTTAATGAAAACTATACCGCAAAGAAAGCGCATCTAAAATTGGCCCCAAATATCAGGAAATCAATCCTTTTCACAAACAGCTTGTCTTGTTATGTTTTAGAATCATTGTTGCAGCCGAATATAAATCCTAAAATGAGAACCAATATTCTTAAGACTTGGTTGAAAATCGCAATATCATGTTTGTATTTGCGTAACTTCAATTCCTTGGCAGCTATTATTACCTCCTTGCAATCTCACCTTGTCACTAGACTCACGAGACTTTGGGAAGATCTTTCGGAGAAGTATACTGAGCTTTACAACTACCTTGTAGGAATTGTGCATCCAGAGAAAAACTACCGCGTCTACAGAGAAAAACTCAAAAATTTCCTTGTGTCTAACGAGTACAATATCCCGATGGTCCCCTACTTCTTGCTCTTCTTGCAGGATCTCACCTTCGTTGCGGACGGTAACCCAAGCTACAGAAACGCAAACTCCTTCTTGAACCAGAAGGTGATCAACATAGACAAGTACTTAAAAATCACTCGCATCATCGCAGACATAGAAAGCTTACAAATACCTTACGACATACCAGCTGTGGCATCCCAGAACGATAAACGCAGAAACAGTATTCTAATCGGAATTGGCGGCAACAAACCACCGGTGCTGGACGAGTACAATATAAACGCTGTTCCACCGTTGCAAGAATTGATCTTGTTGGAATTATGGAAAATCACCCAACTAAATAAAAAAGAAGAAGACAGAGCCTGGAAGCTTAGCTGTACGATACAACCAAGAACTTGATTAGTCTAGTATGTAGACTGTGTATTCATAATTAATTCTTAAAGGTTTAATGATTTAAAAGTAAATTCTAATGACGCGAAATGTGACACAAAATCAGCCCGCTTTATCTCTGACTCATACATGAGTGTTTGAATAAGCACTTTTTGATAGGTGAAAATTTTGAAATTTTTTTATTTGCGTGTTGAAAATCAAGATAGTCAGCTGCTGATGCAAACAGGAGTGAGATGTTGAGAGCAGGTAGTAGAATTAATACCAATAGGTGCCTTAGACAGGCCAGGAGACTCGCTACTCATTCTAATGTGCCTACATTCGAAGTTCCAAAAGAGTATGAGTCAGGAACCCCACCGTACTCGAAATTACTAGAGAAGCACGAAATTGTCAAGAAGATTCTTGGAAACAAGCCTTTAACCTTGGCAGAAAAGATATTATATTCTCATATAGCTGATCCCGAAGAAAGTTTGGGTAACAGCCAGGGAAAGCTTGAAAATATTCGTGGTGAGCAGTACTTGAAACTCCATCCCGATAGAGTAGCTATGCAAGATGCATCAGCGCAAATGGCATTGCTTCAATTCATGACTTGTGGAATGGCGAGCACGGCTGTTCCAGCCTCCATTCATTGTGACCATCTTATTGTTGGAAGAGACGGTGCATCTGATGATTTGACAAAGTCCATTCTGACCAACAAAGAGGTCTTTGACTTCCTCCAAAGTTGCGGTGAGAAGTATGGTATCCAGTTCTGGGGCCCAGGATCTGGTATAATACATCAGATTGTTCTAGAGAACTTTTCTGTCCCAGGTTTGATGATGTTGGGTACAGATTCGCACACACCTAATGCTGGAGGATTAGGTGCCATTGCAATCGGTGTCGGAGGAGCAGATGCAGTAGACGCATTAACAGGTACTCCCTGGGAATTAAAGGCTCCTAGAATATTAGGTGTCAAATTAACTGGCCAATTGAGCGGTTGGTCATCACCTAAAGATGTCATTACAAAATTAGCAGGAATTTTGACTGTGCGTGGTGGTACCGGTTACATTGTGGAGTACTTTGGTGAAGGTGTTTCAACATTATCCTGTACAGGTATGGCAACAATTTGTAATATGGGTGCAGAAATCGGGGCAACAACTTCTACATTCCCTTATCAAGACGCTCATTACCGCTACTTAGCAGAAACTAATAGAGAACCTATTGCAAAGGTTGCTGACGCTGTGAACAAGCAGCATAACTTTTTGCGTGCAGACGAAGGTGCTCAATACGATCAAGTTGTCGAGATCAACTTATCAGAGCTCGAGCCTCATGTGAATGGTCCTTTCACGCCTGACTTGTCAACACCTATCTCAAAGTTTGGCGAAAAGGCAAAAGCTGAAAAATGGCCCTCCACTGTCAGCGCTGGTTTGATTGGCTCATGTACAAACTCATCATACCAAGATATGTCAAGAGCGATTTCCATCATTAAGCAAGCAGAAAGTGCTGGATTAAGGCCTAAGATACCTTTCTTCGTCACGCCAGGATCTGAACAGATCCGTGCTACTATTGAAAGAGACGGCTTGATTGATTCTTTTGAAAAGAATGGTGCTATTGTGTTGGCAAACGCTTGTGGTCCTTGTATAGGTCAATGGGATAGATCTGACGTTCCTAAGACTTCAACCGAATCCAATGCAATATTCACTTCTTTCAACAGAAATTTCAGAGCTAGAAATGATGGTAACAGAAACACCATGAATTTCTTGACTTCTCCAGATATTGTTACTGCGATGATATACTCAGGTGATATGAATTTCAACCCTATCACCGACACAATTAAGCTAGAGAACGGCAAGGAATTTAAGTTTGAACCCCCTGTCGGCGACGAGCTCCCTTCAAGTGGTTTCATAAAAGGCCGCTCTGAATTCTATCCAGAAGCGAATCCTACCCCAAAACCAGATGTCAAGGTGAACGTTTCTCCGGATTCAGATAGATTACAATTGTTGGAACCTTTCAAGCCATGGAATGGTGAAGAACTCTCTGTTAATGTTTTGCTAAAAGTCGAAGGAAAGTGTACAACTGATCATATCTCAGCAGCCGGTTCGTGGTTAAAATACAAAGGCCATCTTGAAAATATCAGCTACAATACTTTAATAGGTGCAGTGAACAAGGAGACCGGTGAGGTTAACAAGGCTTACGACCTCGACGGTAAAGCTTATGGCATTCCTGAATTGATGATGAAGTGGAAAGATGAGAAACGTCCTTGGGCCGTTGTCGCTGAACACAACTATGGTGAAGGCTCTGCCAGAGAGCATGCGGCGTTGTCACCTAAATACTTAGGTGGCTCTATTATTTTGGTGAAATCTTTTGCCAGAATTCATGAAACAAACTTGAAGAAACAAGGTATGCTTCCTTTGACTTTTGCAGACGAGAGCGATTATGACAAATTGTCGTCAGGAGACACTTTGACAACAGTAAATTTAAGAGAGATGATTGCACTCGAAGGAAACAATGGCGGTACATTGACTTTAAAAGTGACTAAGAAGGATGGATCCGGTTTTGATATACTTTGTAAACACACCATGTCGAAAGATCAGGTTGAATTCTTCAAAGCCGGATCTGCTATCAACTATATCGGAAATTTAAAAAGGAACAATTAATATGTAGATTCAATATTATAGAATTTCATTACAGATAATAAACTTATTCATTGCATGGCTAATGAAGTCAATTGATATTTTTTTAATTAAAGCGCATGTTTTGAAGACTATCTATATTTAAAAAATATAAAGCATTTAGTGATGCCCAATTAATGATTTGATCGACAATGACACCATAACTATGACTTGATAGCCTTTTAATGACTTCGAGGAGCTTAAGCGTCAATCAAATTATCAGTGGTCTTGTCGGGGTCTTCCTCATTGCCATCGTCTTCATCTCTATCCCTTTCATAAAATTCATCCAAAATCTTTGGACTAATTCTGTTTAACATCTCCTTGGGGTAAATCCTTAACAAAGACCAGGCTTGGTCTAACGATTCGAAAATAGATCTATTTTCATAAGCCCCTTGAGAAATAAAAGTCTTCTCAAATTTCTCCAAAAATTCTAGGGACAACTTGTCTTCTGTTGACAAAGCATCCTCACCGACCACAGCCTTCATAGCCGCAGCATCCCTACCAATAGCGTACTTGGCATACAACTGGTTGGAGACGTCACCATGATCTTTTCTAGTCATACCTTCTCCTATAGCAGATTTCATTAAACGCGACAAGGAAGGTAGAACATTGATAGGAGGGTACACACCCTTGTTATACAATTGACGATCGACGAAGATTTGACCTTCGGTAATGTATCCGGTTAAGTCTGGAATTGGGTGAGTAATATCGTCGTTAGGCATCGTCAAAATTGGAATTTGAGTAATGGAACCATTACGACCCTCGACTCTACCTGCTCTTTCATAAATAGTAGACAAATCAGTGTACATATAACCTGGGTAGCCTCTTCTACCAGGAACTTCTTCTCTTGCGGCAGAGACCTCTCTCAAAGCATCTGCATAGGAGGACATATCGGTCAAAATTGTTAAAACATGTCTTTCAGTTTGATAGGCCAAGAATTCTGCAGTTGTCAATGCCAAACGAGGAGTAATGATTCTCTCAATAGTTGGATCATTTGCCAAGTTCAAGAATAAGGAAGTTCTTTCTAAACTACCGTTTTCTTCGAAGTCTTGCTTAAAGAATCTAGAAGTCTCCAAATTGACACCCATGGCAGCAAAGACTATTGAAAAGTTCTCCTCATGACCATCGTGTACATCTTTCGTTGGTCTTACTAAACCTGCTTGTCTACAAATCTGAGCAGCAATTTCATTGTGAGGTAAACCTGATGCAGAAAAAATAGGAATCTTTTGACCTCTAGCAATCGAGTTCATAGTATCAATAGCTGATATACCCGTGGAAATCATTTCCTCTGGATAAATTCTTGCGTATGGATTAATTGGCGACCCATTTATATCCAAGTAATCTTCAGCAAAAATCTTAGGACCCTTATCAATGGGTCTACCCGATCCATCAAAAATTCTCCCGAGAATATCTTCCGATACTGGAATCTTCAAGTTATTACCAGTGAACTCAATTCTGGTTTTCTTAACATCAATTCCAGACGTACCTTCGAACACTTGAACAATGGCCTTCTTGCCTCTCACCTCCAAAACCTGACCAGCTCTCTTACTTCCATCAGGTAAAGTTAAGTTAACAATCTCATTATAACGAGGGAATTTGACGTCGTCCAAGATAACCAATGGTCCATTCACGCCTCCAACAGTGTTGTATTCAATTCTGGGTTTAACTTTAAAACTGTCTGCGACAGCTTTTTTATTCAACTCGTATAATTCCTGATCAGACACCATTGTTTAGCAAATGAGCAGAGCCTCTAGATGTATCAGATATCGGAAATTTAGTAGGATACCAGATTCCTGTTAATTCAGTAAATTTACACTTCTACTTGACTCGATAAGGGGGAATACTTTGAGAAAAAACAGTACCAAATTTACGCTACCGTGCTGAATTATTATTAAGTATATGAAAACTAGTACATGCGGCTAACTACATCCCAATCCTCTAATTGCACTTTGGATTGCGCCATCATATTGATCGTGTTTATATTTACCAACTTGCTTTTGTCTCTTGAGCTAAAATTTCTCGAATTTTGAATTCCTGATGCCATGATCTTGTATGTATTTTGCATGAGCAACTTGAGTTCTAGCTGTGGAAAACAAAACGGTTCTGTATCTTCATTCGTTACATCATTATGGTCATTAGTCTCGCTAATGTTACCATAAATATCATAGTCTTTGTTTCGTATTTTTGATCCTGCTATGTCTGACTTAGGTCTCACATCATGAAAACTTGAGCTCAGGTTTCCACTTACCTCGAGAAAGTTCGAATTCTGCGACGAGTCTGATATACTGGCAGACACACTTGAATGAGACACAGTTCCATCCAGACTATGTGTAAGTGACGAGATGTTGCTCTCGTCAGCTTCTGAAGGCTGAGATGAAGTAAAGCTTATGATCTGTTCATGCTTACATTTGAAAAATGGATCCAAATTAGATATCTTCTCCAATATTGCTTCAAAATTATAGCTTTCCATATCATGAGGATCGTATACCTTGTAAGTCATACTTTTTTTGATATTAGACTTATTAGAATCGCATTGGGACGTGAAAAGGAAGAAGGATCTAAAGTTGACCAAGATCTTGACTATGATCAGTAGAAACTTTAAATATTCTTTCGGATTGAGTTTCGATATGGGTTTATATAGAATTTTATGGGGCATAAGCACTATCCTTTTACCATCGGTGGACTTATCCATACCAATAGCAGTCCCCGAAGAAGGATTATCACCCTTAGCATATTCTTGAAGACGCTCAGGAGGCATATCCGATGTTTTGGACATAGATGCGCGTCGTAGCTGATTATTGATTGTTTTTGAGGACAATGGAAGTTTGATCGTGCTTCCCAACTTGATGATTTGATCGCTTTCGAATTTGAAATTTTTTTGAGACTCGTTAGAGGGTTCTTCTTCCACTTCCAGGGAATGTACACCATGCATCATAATTGCTTCTCTTTCTCGAAGGTATTCAAAATGTTTTGAGTTGGGAAGATACTCACTCAATTCCTTGATGTAGGGAAGGTCCAAGTCATCTTTAAATATTTCCTGTAAGTGACACTGAAGCCTGACCAAGTTTTCAAGAAATTCATTTATTTGTGACAATTTCCCATTATAATTAAAGAATTGTTCTAGCTTGATAATATTCTGATTGTAAAATAACAATGATGTTCCTCTAGAACCATTAAGATTTGAAATATACAGCAAGCTTTTCTTTTTGACTGAACTTCTTCTGAAAACAAAATCGACTAGGAGTTTGTAATTACTATACTGCATGTCTAATGTTTTACGTTTTGCATTAGAAACCTTGTCAAACCTGTACTCTTTAATGAGCATTTCGATATCTTTGCTGGCATTTTGATGATCTTCAATAAGACGATTTAAGTTGCGATCTGTCTTTTTTCGTTTTTCTTCCAAATTGTGCTGAAGCAAGTCAATATGACTTTGTAAATCGTCTATTCGCTTCTCAATCAATACATTAGTCTTGTCCATGCTTTTAACTACTACATTTTTCTCCATATGCTCTAGCTTCAAAAGCTGTAAAATCAAGGCCTTGATAGAGCATTTTGAAGGATCAGGCACCTCTTTATGCTCCAACAGACTCAAGTTAATGACACCAGAGTCTCCTGTTGCTAAGAAATTGAAGAAAGCACCGAATATTTCATTGATTCGGCCCTTTGATATACTGTTTAGCAAATCATTCTCAGCACAAGAATTCAAGAGTAGTTCCAACTTCTCACTGTTACATTTCTCGCAAACCAAATCATGATTTTCAGCATATTCAGGCTTCGAACAGAACGGGCAGCATATAGTATTAGATCTGATTAATTTTTCCTCAGAAGTCATAGTCTCCCCATTATTATAGGTACTACTTAGATTCACTACTGATAAACCGTTCACATCATACAGTACTACATATTGACGGATGCATTAATTTATACACTACATGGAAAAGATGATGTATAAGAAACGATAGAAGTGACCTAAAAAGATAGACTAGCCGTAACTAGGGCTATTCAGTTATTTTATATGATCATGTTAACATTATCTTTTATTCTTGGAGGACAGCTGCATTTTTTGCCTTTGGACAATTTCCATCACCATGAATGCTAGCACCTCATCAACATTGTCAGAAGCACAGTCGGTGGCAACAAATCCACACTTCCAAAGTTTGGCCAACTTTAAGCCATCCAGTATAAGCTTGGGAGACGCGAGCTGGCTTTTGGAATTGGTGCACAATATCCAGATGGGTGGAGCTGCGCCGGGATTAGCGGGATCAGACAAAGAGTTAATAGGTCCCAATTTGTCAGCGTGTACTTGGTTAGCAAGCACATCGGAAGTTGGTGTTGCCTTCCATGCATTTTTTAGTGCTAGTTTAAAAGAGAAAATATCACTTTCTTTTCCTTTTTCCCACTTATCTTTGTAGGCTCTATACTCTATCCAGGCTTCATCGAGCGAGGCTTTTATGGTACTGAGCAAATCAAAAGAATTACGAGAGGAGATTTCTGTTTTACCTAGTTTATCTCCCGATATTTCGTCGTATGAAGGTGGCTCAGAAGAGGGTACAGCGCTGTAGACTAGAAAGTATCCGTCGATAAAACCATTCAATTCACTTGCACCGCTCGCAACAAGAAGAGGGTTAGTCAGAACCGGTCTTCGTGGTTCATTTGCCAAATTTCGGAGGTACTCAGGCCCCAATTCTCTGTTTAACGATGCTTCAAGAAAGGGAACAACTAAATCCGGGTTATAAGACGGAGTGTCAATGAGCTCTACCAACAATGGCGATATACGAGGCGGAGTATACTCATTTGGGTCAAGCTCCTCCTCGTAATTGTAACTCCAATAATAGTTGTTGCTTTTGTATACGTTGACGTTTCGATGGCCTTGGGTAATAACTTTTGCGGGCAGTTTATTAGGCGGTTTGCTGTATACCTGATATATCGAGGGACTAAGAGCAATTGAATGGGGCTGTGTTATCTCATCAAGGGCCTCTGGAAGACCTCTTTCATCCAATATAGTTCTGGCCAATCTTGAAAATGGATTATATGTGAATAATATGGGATTGGTTCTTTGCGTAGGATAATGAGTTTCCCTAAAGTAAGATAAACTTAACTTCGAGACGACAGACGATTTTCCAGCTTTAGAGCCGCCTAAGAATGCTATTCTCAAAGGATAAGAGTCATTTTTCGGGGTATTGAGCAGCAGCAGAGATACAGAACCAGACGTGTTCTTCTTGATGTTTGACATTAGAAGTACGTCTATACTTTACAAGATGATCTGAATATATACATGATTTATATACAGTCGTATTTGATTAGGATGTGAAGCAATATGATTCTTAGCTATGGAATAGACACCTATATAGGTAGCTAAAGACATAATTTTAGACAGAACAAATCGCAACTCCAAGCTCCGAGTCACTTTGACCAAAATATAAGAACCACTTGCCGTGAAATTGCACGAGGCCCTCAGTAAACACAACATTATTAACTTGACCAGAAGTTTCATTTTTCAGCGTAGGTGTTATAATTGGAATCTCCAAGCGGGAAAGTGGCGAATTTAGGTTGTCATAATCTATAAGCATTTCAGAAATAGTATATGTCCCGTTTTCCAACTCTTCAGTTCCATTAGTGGCCGAGTTATAAAAAAGAACATAGTAATTGTTGCCGGTGTCGCCATTGTCTAGCTTGATCGGGGCAGGTCCAGGCTCTATAAGTCTATTCTGCCATGGGAATATTCCTGAGGTGAATTTAGTCTCTTCCTGCGTGTCAGCTGCAACTTCCCACGTAAGTAAATCATGCGATCTGGCAAGGAAAAACGAAGAATCACCCCAAATCATGTAGAAGTAGCCATCCTTGTATCTCTCGGTGAAAATAGCTCCGGACTTCAGCCAAGTTGCAGACTTGAGTTGCTTTGCCTGCTCATCCTTGGTCATCTTGTTCCAAATTGTATCGAAGCTGATGAATGGGGGCTGCTTTTTCCATTCAAACAAGTTCTCTGAAGTAGCTAGACAGAGCCTTGATGTGACCGTGTCATATGCGCTGTATGTTACTACAAACAACTTAGTTTTGGGATCTCTCACAATTCTGGGGTCTTCGCAGCCTCCTCCTTTCTCCCAAGGCTCAGTAGGGGCAATGACCGGCTTGTGGTATCTGATAAAATTGTAGCCATCTTCAGACCAGGCTATACCTATAGAGGATGTCTTCTGCGTATTTTGGGCACGGTAAAGTAAGAATACCTTATCATCTACGACGATAGCCGCTGCATTATAAATGTATGCGCTTTCAAAGTCCCGCTTTTTATTTGGAGTTAAGATAGGATTTCCTTCATATCTTGTGAATCTTGGGCCAATTGGAAATGAAGTGGGCGCCTTGTAATTGACGTCCCCGTCTTTGGAGTTTTTATCTATATGTGGTATCTGCATCGTAATTCTGTTCTTTTACAACACCATGGTGGAGCAACAATTAGTATCAAGAACGACATCTTTGGGTAAATGTCGTTATCAACTCACGACATCATTTTCTCTATTTTTGGTGGGTCCAAGATGTGATATGAAAATACTTCGCAAATCGGTACGCAGAGAGTTATAAAGGCACTGTAAATAGCGGCTTTCATTCACGGCGGAAGGCTCTCAGTTATACCATATCAATCAAGGAAATTGATTAACCTTATTGGATACTAAGTGACTGAGTTACAAGCGAGTGCGAGGCTGGGCAGGTATTATTAGGAAGGAGCGGTAAACAGACAGTATGGGACAACTACTTTCACATCCCATAGAGGAGAAGACAATAGACAACAAGTCATCTCGTAACATGACTTACTGTATCGGACTGATGCAGGGTTATAGAACTACGATGGAGGATGCTCACAATGTAGTTTTGAACGAAAACGACGAAGATGTAACGGTATTTGGGGTGTTTGATGGCCATGGCGGCAAAGAGTCAGCCCATATAGTGAGCTCTGAGCTTCCATCTCTCATTTATGATAAACTCAAGACTGCCAAGGATTCTGGAGAACACCAATTGAGCACCTATATCAGGACGGTTAAGGATGCTTTTTTCAAGGTTGATCACGATATCCCCTCAAAAGTGGCAAACTACTGTGGTACGACAGCTATCGTGGCTACAATAATAGACAAAAGATACATAGTAGTGGCAAACACTGGTGACTCGAGATGTACAATGCTGATGGAGGGTGGCGCGCCGAAGACCGTGTCGTTCGATCATAAGCCTTCTAATATGGGCGAGCGCGTGAGAATAGAGAATGGCGGAGGATACGTTGTGGGTGGGCGTGTTAATGAGATCCTAGCGTTATCCCGTGCATTTGGCGATGCCCAATTCAAGATACCTTTTGTCAATGCACACAACAACCCAAACGTCTATACGAACTCGTACATCTCTCTGCATAAGGACAAGATTAAGAGTGACCTTATACGAATTCCTCCAGAACTTTATCCTGTGAGTGTCGAACCGGATGTGTTGGTGTACGACCTTAAGTACTTGAAGAGGCCTGAGTTCATCGTGCTAGCCTGTGATGGCGTTTGGGACTGCTTCACCAACACCCAGTTAATCAATTTGATCAGGGAAAAGGTCTACCACGAGTGGAAATTAGAGCACATCGTTGAGTATATCCTCAACGATTGTATCCGGATGGCAAGTGGAATCACAGGAATTGGTTTTGACAATATGACTCTCATTATAATTGTGATGCATAACGACTCCTCATTAGAAGACTGGTACAGCCAAATGAAATATCGTATAAAAAAAGAGAGATCTGCTAAAAAATAGTAATAATCCCCACAATCTTTTCATGGCTGGCCATGTATTGTACTTATACTCTTTATATAATCAGACAAGCACTTATAGCAAACTTTATTAATGACGGTTTTACACTGACTTGTCGCAAAACGCAGAATCTGATTTTGCTGTGCCTTTAAGAGTGTTAGTATAGACATATACCATATTCTTTAATATATGAAATAGCAGTTTGATAATCTCGTTATTAAGCACATAGGAAGAAGGTTCTGTATACTGGAAGGACTTAAAGAAAAATCTCACTTTGAATGGAACCACTATCTGAACCGCCGGGGAGTAGACTGTTTTTTGAAAGTATTCTAAGTATTCTAAGGTCATAATTCTCGTATCTCGAGTCAAAGCATATAATTGCATAAAACGCATAAAGCCCAAGTCAAAATCAGGGCCATTCATAAAAAGCTCAGGTAGTCGAAAATAAAATAAAAAATAACACAAGATAAATACAATATATACACATAGATGTCTTGGTACGAAACTGAAGTATACGAGGATGACATATTAGCGTTGGCACAGGACCCGGATTTGAATAGAGAAAAGTCGAAAACACAACAACTTATCAAAGTAATACGAGGTTTTCCTCCCACCGTGCGAACGATCTCCAAATTATGTCTGTTATCATTTAGTATTCTACAAAAATTGGAGAATCTTGAGCTCAACTTGAAGAATTGGGCTTTCATATCTCTTGAGATAAACTCAGCGAATCACTTTGATGCAAAAAATGAAGTCGAAATCAAAGAGTTCAACAACGTAATATCGGTGAAGGTATTGAATGATTGCCGAGAATATAACTCCCGGCTCCAGCACATATGCCTTGATATAGATTACGTTACCAAGCTACTGAGGACATTGACACCAACAGAATATATACTGGATAGTGGTACATTGCTTACGTCTTTACTCTTGCGAAATATAAAATTGAAGGAGGAATTAGCGGACAAATTGACCATCGCGTATCTGAAAGCTACATTAATCACGATTGGGACGGAACTCGAAGAAATGCTTCTTACAGAAGAGGATGTATCTACGGTGCTGACATATAAGAGCTTTGTTGCCAGCCTCTTAAAGCAATTAAATGCTGCTATCGAGTCAGAAGACCATTCTAGCAAGTACGAGTGTTTGGGAGTTATCAACGACATGGAGAAAATGTTCCAAGCGTTCAAACTTGAGAAGGTTAGACAAGAAGCTAGCCACGATGTTCTTACAGATAGAGAATACGTGAACGTCCATCATGACTTCGATTGCTACGACAGCCATGGTTCCAGTAAACATGATAACATTAATGATGAATATGATAACCAAGAAGAAAACGAAAACGAAAACGAAAACGAAAACGAAACAGAAACAGAATATGGTTACAACTCAGATATGGCGACTTCGTACGGCTCGATATACAATCCTCCGTTAATTCATTCTATAACAAAATCAGCGGCGTCGTCCCCTCAGAATTCTATGCACTTAACCAAGAGAAGAGACTCATTAAGCTCTTACTCAGGTTCTGCAGTTCTCCAAAAGTCAACCTTGTCTGATGAATTACCTTACTTGATGAGCGCCTTTGATCTGGCGAGAAACTTCGAGGAAGACATCACACACTACAAAGAAGAAGAAGGCAAGAATGGTGAAATGAAACCATCGCAAAGGAAAGTATTTGAGACTAAGTCGCAACCGGATACTAACAAAAGCAAAGGAGAAGGGCGAGAATTAAAGCAAGAGAAGCACTTTCCTCCTAATAGATCCAGGCTACCAAATACTCCACTTTATTCTGACAGCACTATTATAACACCTCCTGCTCCAAGTCTCACCTCACAAATACTAAACAACCAAGGATTGCTTTCAAAGCTAGGCATCAGACCACAAGTTATAACCGCTGAAGGTCTTCAGAAAACAAGCGGTATAGGTCCTCATTCGCATTCTAAGTATCCATTAAATGTTTCTAATAGCAGTAATAGAAAGACCATAGAAGACGCAAAGACTGGAGTGGGGAGGAAGGGATTAATACCGCTCACAAGGAACAATTTAGAAGCGTTCAATTTATCTAGCTTTAGCGTGGACACCATGACGGATGATTACGTAGAATGATTGCATATTTAAAAAGTTTACAACTTTATCTCAAGAGCTTCAACCACATTCTTATTACACAATTATTATATAGGATAAAACTAAATCTTACTTTATATTAATATTAATTTAGTCTTTTCTTATCACCATGTTTAGCCAACTCTTTAACAAAACTCTCACCCCAAAATGCTGAGGTGTATTTTGCAATGTAGTCAAACATCTTCTGGAAATTGTGGGCCTTCTTCTCCTCAGGTAACGTCAAGCTTTCTTTGATAGCATCACTTAACTCTTCTGTATTCCATGGATTAACAATAATTGCTCCGTTTAATGATTGGGCAGCACCAGCAAACTCAGAAAGAATCAAGGCACCCTTATTATCGTGTTGACATGCAATGTATTCATAGCTCACAAGGTTCATACCGTCCCTAGTAGAACTAACAAGACAAACATCCGAAATGTAATACAAGCTAATTAATTCATCAAAGCTGACAGATTTGTGCATAAAGTGTATGGGTACAAATTCTACGGTACCAAATTTACCATTGATTCTTCCAACGAGCTCATTCACTGTCGCCCTCAAACTCTGGTATTCCTCCACGTCGCCTCTCGAAGGAACAGCTACTTGAACCAAGACGACCTTTCCTATCCAGTCTGGATTTTCAGTGAGAAAGATTTCAAACGCATGCAACTTCTGAGGCACACCTTTGATGTAGTCTAGACGATCAACGCCTACTATGATTTTAGTATCTTTGAATTTGTTCTTTAACTGCTGTATTCTCTCGAGCACGTTTGGCCGTTTCAAGCCTTCCGTAAATTTATCCACATCTATACCTATAGGGAAGGCGCCCACAGCAACTGACCTGCCGGCATAATCTATTCTGTTAGGCCATATTGTGACGTTAGGAACAATACGGGATACCGAGGACAAGAAGTGTCTCGCGTAGTCGTATGTGTGAAAGCCAATCAAGTCGCAGCTTAAGACACCCACCAAGATCTCCTTCCGGACAGGTAGAATTCTGTATATCTCAGACGAGGGGAATGGGGTGTGAAGAAAGAATCCAATCCGAATGTTCTTCTTACCCTTAAGTTCCTCGCGCAACATTTGAGGCAACAACATCAAATGATAATCGTGCACCCAAATGATGTCGTCATCTTCGACCTGTTGGACAATCTCTTGACAGAACTCGCGATTAGCCTCAATATAGGCGGCCCATGCGTTTTCGTCAAAGTTCATCTCTCCCGAATGGTAGTGAAACAAGGGCCATAAAATACTGTTTGAGAACCCATTGTAATGAAGATCAGCTATTTTGTCACTCAAGAACACTGCCGTACAATTGAACTTCTCCAGTAAGTCTCGATTGACCCTGGCTTGTTCGTTTTCTGGCAATTCCAATCCAGGCCATCCAAGCCACTGAAACGTGGTAGATTTTTTCAACCCTTGTAAAGCAGTTACTAAACCACCAGAAGACATCGTATAATCGTACTCCCCATTTTCAGATCTTCTGATAGTCACGGGCAACCTATTCGAAACAACTATAACCTTTCCTTGAACCATTGTGGGTGTATCCTTCTTACTCTGCCTAGTAATTATTCAACCCAAAGGACGCTCGTTGATATAATATCTCGCAATCCACTTCTTTGCTCTTTAATTTGAGTTTGTTTGAGACATATTACCGGATTAGGTATTCAAAGATTTTTCTAGTTGTTTTGAAGATCGTAATATCAGAACAGGGTAGCAATAGAATATCAAAGAAGGGCTACAGAGGCAATCAATCAGCGTATAGAGAATGTACACGCCATATGGTAATGCAGCGGATGCACAGCTGAGGGCTTTTCAACAAAATCTTCAACATCCCCAGCCTCAACATTTGTCTTTCCAGCAACAACAATACAATATCAGTCCAGAGCAGCATGCACACATGAGAGGTAATACGCAAGACACGTCGGTGCCTTACCCCAATTTTTTCCAGGACCCAGCAGCCAAGATGGCTACCGAGTTGGCAAAGACGGGTTTGGGGTCATCCAATCAGTACCTTCAACAGAACTTTGGGTCGTTTATACCAGGTACGCGGGAGCTCCATTACTACTTTAAAGTCAGCAACACGTATGTTGCGAAGAAAATACTATTGATCTTGTTTCCGTACACCAACAAGAACTGGGTCAGAACGACTATGGGGGAGGATCCAAGCATGGGAGGCACGCCAGGCGCCGCGCCCGTTTTCAACCCGCCTGTGAACGACATCAATGCCCCAGACTTGTACATTCCTCTCATGTCCTACATCACATACATTCTTCTCTGGGCATCGTTCCAGGGACTCAAGGGAGACTTCCACCCGCAGCTTTTTGGCTACTTGGCCTCGCAGACCATCGCTTGCTCGTTTCTTGACATCCTTGTGTTCAAAATTGGATTGTATTTATTAAACTGTTCTACCCAGAGCTCGTTGTGGGACCTCGTGAGCTTCAGTGGCTACAAGTACGTTACCATTATTGCCCTTCTCTGCTGGAAGCATCTTGTTGGCGGTGGTTGGCTCATTTACTATGCTGTCGTCTTCTTGCTCACCACCAGCTTGTCACTATTCCTCATGAGGTCTCTTAGGTTCTTAGTTATTCCTAGTACTGGCGCTCTTAGTGGAAACTCGGTGAGTAACAGCATCTCTACAAAACAAAGAAGAATTAGAATTCAGTTTTTGTTCATATATGCGGTTGTGGTACAATCGGTGATCATCTTGTACATGAGTAGATAATAGTCTCTATAAATCATACTCCTAGCTTCTACATGAAGCTAAACTCAGACCCACCTTATAGGTAACTTACATTAATTGAATAGTCATAATATCATTAGACCATATTAAGTGACATTATCGTGCGAAATTTCTTTACTAACGCGTAGACGATACGCGTAACTATTTTCAGATGAGTGGATGATCACATTTGTGAAGTTATAACAGAGACTTATTATTGTGAAATAACTCAGCTGCTTCCAAGCAAGTAATTATTGACATACGCTTCTCTGAAGTATAAAGCACTGATACTCAAGTATTCTTTTACAGTATCACAGGGTTTTACTTTTATGATTTGCATCATATATTAATAGCATAGTAAAGGTGACTATGGCTAGAAAGAACTCGAGTAATAAAAAGACGTCCAACACGAACGGACGACAAACAGCATACTCACAGAAAAAGTTTATGGATGATAGTCGAACCAGTAAGTATGGAGGTAGCTTTCAAACGAAGACGTCTACGAAGGATGGTTCCTCCAAAAAGGATTTGGTAGAAAAAGTGGATAGAATTGACTCCATTATGGGTTTTGACAGAATTGAATATAACGAGAGCAACACGAAGCCAAAGAAGGGATGGCTCATAAATATGCATACTACCACAGTCCTAAGCGACGAGTACATACCGGGCTACGCTGGTGTAGACTACTACTTTTTGGATGAAGAAGGCGGATCTTTCAAAGTAACAAAACGGTATGATCCGTATTTCCATTTGGTAATCATGCCTGGAAGAGAGTCCGAAGTGGATGAGATGCTTCGTAAGCTACTAGAAGGATGTGGGTTGAAGTCCATTGTGAGGTTATGCAAAGAAGATCTTTCCCTTCCTAATCATTTAGTTGGGTTAAAAAGAACATTATTGCAACTCAATTTCCATAACATTTCTGACCTTATAAATGCACGCAAAATCCTAATGCCTATAGTTCAAGAAAATAGGATGAAGAAAGATACTAGGAACATCTATCAAGTGATGAACTTCAATAACGTGAATAATCTCAAGGGAGATAACGATTCCTACTTCAACGAGTACAACTCAGAACTAACTGATCCCGCAACTCTCATAGACGATATTCGAGAATATGATGTGCCTTATCATGTCCGTGTATCCATCGATAACGACATAAGAATAGGTAAATGGTATAATGTCACAGTTAAAGCCCACGATGTCATAATGGAAGAAGATACGGGAAAAATAGCTTTTGCAGACCCAATTATACTTGCATTTGATATAGAAACAACAAAAGCACCTCTTAAGTTCCCTGACTCCAAGGTCGACCAGATCATGATGATATCTTATATGATTGACGGTGAAGGTTACCTCATTACGAACAGAGAGATTATATCTGAAGACATCGAAGACTTTGAATACACACCAAAGCCAGAGTACCCAGGCCCATTTACCATATTTAATGAACCAGATGAAAAGGGTGTCTTGGATCGCTTCTTTGAGCATATAAGAGAAACCAGACCAACTGTCATAGCTACGTTCAACGGTGACTTTTTTGATTGGCCTTTCGTCGATGATCGTGCCCGTTTCCATGATATGGATTTGTTTGAAGAGATTGGATTTGCTAAGGATAGTGAAGGAGAATACAAATCTAATTATTGTGCACATATGGATTGTTTCAGATGGGTCAAACGTGATTCATATTTACCCCAAGGTTCTCAAGGTTTAAAAGCTGTTACTACGGCCAAGTTAGGTTACAACCCTACGGAATTGGATCCTGAACTAATGACCCCATACGCATACGAAAAACCACAGCTTTTATCTGAGTACTCCGTATCGGATGCTGTTGCAACATACTACTTGTACTTCAAATATGTTCACCCGTTTATTTTTTCCTTGTGTACTATTATCCCTTTGAATCCTGATGAAGTTTTACGTAAAGGAACTGGTACGTTATGTGAAATGTTGTTAATGGTACAAGCATACAAAGGTAATATTCTTCTTCCAAATAAACATAGTGACCCAATAGAAAGATTTTATGAAGGGCACCTTCTAGAATCTGAAACCTATGTGGGAGGCCATGTCGAGTCCCTTGAAGCAGGGGTATTCAGAAGTGATCTTCCTAACGATTTCTCAATAGATCCTACCGCTATCGATGAACTTTTGTCTGACCTTCCAAATGCTCTCAAATTTTGCGTTGAAGTAGAGAATAAGAAAAAGCTTGAGGATATAGAAAACTTCGAAGAAGTTCAGGACCAGATAAAATCGAAATTGCTAGAGTTGAAGAAGAACCCAAAAAGATCTGAAACTCCCTTGATATATCATGTTGATGTCGCGTCTATGTACCCTAATATCATGACTTCCAATAGATTACAGCCTGATTCCATGAAAACTGAAGAAGATTGTGCTGCCTGTGACTTTAACAGACCAGGAAAAACGTGTGATAGACGCCTACCTTGGTCATGGAGAGGTGAATTCGTTCCAGCACAGATGAACGAATATGGAATGATAAAGCGATCTCTTCAAAATGAAACATTCCCAGGAAGTAGACCATGGCTTCCGGAAAGGACATTTGACGAGTTATCATACTCTGAACAAGCTCAATTGATTAAGAAAAGATTGAATGAATACTCGAAGAAGGTTTACCACAGAGTCAAACAATCCAAAACTGTTACACGAGAAGCTATAGTTTGTCAGCGTGAAAATCCATTCTATGTCAACACTGTTAGATCCTTCAGAGACAGAAGGTATGAATTCAAAACTTTGGCTAAAGTCTGGAAGAACAAAACCAACTCGGTTCCTAAAAACAATACTATCGCTCGTGATGAAGCTGAAAAGATGGTTGTTTTGTACGATTCGTTACAGCTAGCTCATAAAGTTATTCTTAATTCTTTCTATGGGTATGTTATGCGTAAAGGTTCGAGGTGGTACTCCATGGAAATGGCTGGTATAACATGCTTGACGGGAGCTACCATTATTCAGATGGCTCGCTCATTAGTTGAAAGGCTAGGCAGACCTCTAGAATTAGATACTGATGGTATCTGGTGTATTTTGCCTCTGTCTTTTCCGGAAAACTACAATTTCTTGACTAAGGATGGAAAAAAGCTTTTCTTGGAATACCCTTGCTCTATGTTGAACTACATTGTTCACCAGCGTTTCACGAATCACCAGTACCAGGATTTAGTAGATCCTACTACATTCAAATATTCGACTCGTTCTGAAAATTCGATCTTCTTCGAAGTCGACGGGCCTTACAAAGCAATGGTTTTACCAACCTCCAAAGAAGAAGATAAGGGACTTAAAAAGAGATATGCTGTTTTCAACCATGATGGTTCATTAGCAGAATTGAAAGGTTTTGAATTAAAACGTAGAGGTGAGTTACAACTTGTGAAAAATTTCCAATCGGATATTTTCAAACTTTTCCTTGAAGGAAAGACCCTTGAAGAGTGCTATAAATCAGTAGCTATAGTAGCGAATAATTGGTTGGATGTTTTGGATACGAAAGGAGGGATGTTAGAAGATGAGGATCTTATAGAACTTATTTGCGAAAACAAAAGTATGTCTAAGAGTTTAGAAGAGTATGGAAACCAGAAATCTACTTCTATAACAACAGCTAAGAGATTAGGTGAATTTCTTGGTGAAGAGATGGTTAAAGATGCTGGTTTGGTATGTAAGTACATTATCAGTGAAAAGCCATTAGGAAGTCCGGTGACCGATCGAGCAATTCCTGTCTCCATCTTTTCATCTGAGAAAAAAGAGTTCTTTTTAAAAAAGTGGTTAAAGGACCCATCGTTAGATAACTTTGATCCTAGAAGTGTAATTGACTGGAAGTACTACTATGATAGACTCGCATCTGTTGTTCAGAAGATCATTTCAATTCCTGCTGCTTTACAAGGTGTGAAAAATCCTGTACCAAGGGTTCCGCATCCAGATTGGTTGCAAAGAAGGATTAATATTAGAGAAGACTCAAAACAGCAATCATCTATTGGAAACTTCTTCCAAAAAGGAAGTAAAACTGAAGAGTTGAGAAGACAAATACAAGACATCGAAGATTTTGGAGAAGTGGGATCAGGTGTACGTAAAAGTAAAGTTGGCAAAGTCACAAGCAGAAAGAGAAAGGTTCACGCAGCTAATCATGTTGCAGAATCGGAAGAAGATGAAAGGTCTGCGGCAGTTCTTAATGGACCATGTCCTAGTCCATTAGTGGATTATGTTGGATTCTTGAAATATCAAAAAGCGAAGTGGAGAGTACAGGAGAAGAAAATGGAAAGGAGGAAGAAGCTTTTTGGTGAAAACATCACCACATCATATAGATCTTCTGTTGGGGATATGATGCGTAAGCAAGCCGAAATAGTTGCGGGATCTGACTGGGAAATTATTCAATATAGGGCAGATCCTATGACTCCTGGTGACATCAAAGTTTATGTGCTGGCACATAACAAAGTTCATACATTTACTTTTCATATCCCTAAACAAATATTTGCGAGCTTTAAGGTAGAACCTTCTCCCAGGAAGTCAATAAGAGATTGTGAAATTGAGAGATCCAGTGCGATTCTTCCTAATGGTCATGATGGGACATACTTGTATAAGCTAACAATGCCAGAGACAGTATACGCAGAAGAAATCAACAAGATAGAGGGCTTGCTTAATGATACTAGTGTATTAGGTCTCTATGAGACTCAAGTAAGTTCCATTGAAAGGGCTATTATACAGTTAGGAAACACTGTGCGCTTTGACGATACGAGAGTAGGTGCTTTGGGAAGAGGCTTAAGAAATGGTTTCAACATTAAAGATTTAATCAGGGTGGAGAAAGAAAAATACTTGGAACGTTTCAACATGGATATCATCTATCTTTTGCACATAGTAACAAATAGTTACGAGTTCTACACAATTTTCAAATCCTGGGATAACAGTGCATCGATGTTTGTACTTAAACCATCACCAAATGCACAAGAATTACCACCAAATATGGAAAAGATATACCATGAAATATATGAACAGAAAAAGGATAAGCTTGGTAAGCTTTATAATATTATAGACTATCCCAGTGAAATGGTGTTTGAAACATCTTACTTTCAGGATATGCCAAAGCTTCTCAAAAAGTTGGACACCACCATACTGAAGATCGATGAGAGTAAAAGTAACAAAGCCATATTAGCAGTACAGTCGCCATATACATCCAGAATACTTGAGGCTCTCAAATCATCATCTGAGTATCCTGTTATAAGAATGAATATAAGCGAATTGACCTTGCCGGCTATTGGATGGCAGTCTCTCATTATAAAGAGAGTTGTGAACCATTTTTTTGTCTTAGCTATTTGGATAAAGAAATTGATCTCTTTATCAAGGTACAGCAACGTGCCTCTTTGCAATTTGCAAATAGAAAATATGGGATATCTTATTGACATGGAGTACGCGAGAAGGCTTTCTGAGAATAACATAGTCTTATGGTTATCTTCGAAACCACTTCCTGATCATGGTGGATTTGAAAACGATAGACAATCAAGTTTCAACATCGTCGACTTCCCGACGATTAACAATCCCGAGATTTACGAGACAAGTTGTCTAGAAATCGAAATAGGGACCTTAACTATCAACACAATTCTTACTAGCTCTCTTATAAATGAGATGGAAGGTACAGATTTAGCAGATGATGTGATACAGTTTGACAATAACAATGGGGCATCTACGATGGCTGAAGACTCTTTCTCTGCGCCTGCATTATCGATATTGCGAGCCATGGTAAAAGACTGGTGGGAAGATGCTTTGAGAAACAATGAAAATGCGGATTCCTTGATGAACAGTTTGGTGACATGGGTACAAAGAAGTGATTCCTTGTTATATGACTACGCGTTACATTATCATGTGCAAAATCTCACCATGAAAGCACTTTTGCAATTGATAGGAGAATTCAAGCGCATGAATGCCCATGTCGTATTTGCAAATAGAAATAAGCTTATTCTTCAAACAAGTAAAGTCTCGGTGGAAAACTCGTACGCGTATGGTCAGTATTTAGTGACCTCTACGAGAAGTAAACCCTTGTTCAATTTCTTGGACATACGAATCACCAGGTATTGGGACCTATTGATCTGGATGGACGAATATAACTATGGCGGAAGGTGTTGCCTAGAGATCACAAGCGATGACGTTCAAAACCTATTCCCGGTCAATCAATGGCAAATAAAGAAGTTTTTGCCGATAATTTTCCAGAATGAATTCGAAGACTGGATTATAATCTTCTTGGATGCGCTCGTGAAGAGTAAGAACGAATCACTTTCAGGAAACGACAAAATATCTACCCCTAGAATAACACAAGTAGCACACTTGGTGAAAAACTTGCAAAATCAGGTTGCTGATGATGATCAAGAAGACTGGTCGAACGGAGTCATTGAAATATTTAGAAAACCACTAACAAGACGAATCGCAAAGCTTTATCGAAAGCAAAATGAGTCTATATTGAACCCCGACTTGAAGAACGAGTACGCGTTCCCAAAGCTTCCTGGTAGTCATGTTCACATGAAGAACCCGTGCTTGGAGCTAGTCAAATTTTTGGTTGCTGTATTCTCGTTATCCAAATCTCGTACAATCGAGGTCCGCGTGCTCAGAAAAGAACTCTTAGCAATATTCGACATCAAGGAGTTTAGCCCCGAGTCTGTGTTTGTAAATCCTAGTGTCACGTTGACAGTACCGCTGGTTATATGTGATTATTGCAATTATATAAGAGACATAGATTTTTGCAGAGACGAAGAAATTAACGTCTGGAACTGCACCCACTGTCACAAGCCATACAACAGGATCTCTTTGGAGGAACAGCTTGTGTCGGAGTTTTACAAGATGTTGACCCAGTTCTACCTTCAAGACTTTAAATGCTCAAAATGTCACCAGATCAGAAGTGATAACATGAGTGAATATTGCAAATGCTCGGGAGAATGGGTCGAAACGGTGGATCGCCGAGATATGGAGACTAAACTCAATACTTTCGTCAATACCGCTGAATACTTCAAATTGCACCTTCTTAAAGATTTGATAGAAGAAGTATTATGATCATATTTTATATAATATATTTAATAATTGACGCGCATCAAGTTTCATCTTTATTAGTATAACTTTCAAATAGCCAAAGCTATCTTAGCGACTGAGCAGAATATTAACAACTTCTTAATGATCTAATACTTATGATGGACCCGGACGCATTAGTAGCATTGAAAAACGAAGTGAAATGCCGCGATGACCAGATAGATTTATTAAATTCGTTCATTTCTAATGATGCGGAGATCAACGTGCCTTCCCTCATAATTCACGGGCAGAAATCCATTGGTAAAACGTATACGGTTGAAAAGTTTCTATCGTCGTTGGGGATTCGAAGAACTATAATTAGATGTGATGAATGTGTGACAAAAAAATTACTACTTCAGCGTTGTCTTAGGATGATAAGAAACGATAGTGGTATTGATTTGACTAAATATAACCAAGTTTTCAACTACAAGGGAATTTTGGTAACGAATTTCGGCAAACTCTGTGAAACATTCACCAACTTTGCTATAGCATTGGAACAGTTTTTTGAAGAGACGAAGTACGAAGAACCCCATGTTCTAGTACTAGACAGATTTGACGAATGCATCGACTCGATAAATGATATATTTTTGGGTTTTTTGCGACTACAGGAGTTTTCGAAGATAAAAAATATGACGATAGTTTTCATCTTGTCTGGAGATGACCCTAAAGAAGTTATTACCAACATGGTTCCCCATGTGTTTTTCCCGCAGTACTCACAAGAGCAAGTTGTTGATATTTTACAGAGTAGCCCTCTTTGTCTGCTACCTTTAGTGGATGAGAACACAGAAGGCCATCACAGCTTCTGGAGACAGTATGCTAAGATGATCGTGGATTCGTATTTCCCTTACACGGGGTCAGATATGAACTTGCTAGTTGAACTTTGCTACAAGCTTTGGCCCCATTTTACAGACACGATTAAATCAGGATTATACAAGCCCTCTGATTTTATCAAAATATTTAGAGATAAAAGAGAATTGCTCACTGACTCATCCATATTGAATAGTTCTAACATAACTTCCTATGATAACTTGAACTCGATACTGGGCACAAATACCGTTGCAGATTTGACCGTCCACTCGAAATTCCTACTTATTGCATCTTATCTAGCATCTCATGTGGAACCAAAGTATGACCTTCAAGTTTTTTCAAGAGTCAAGGTAGGTACAAAAAAGAGAAAGAGCAACAAAAAAGGTGATGTGTCAAAAGCTGCAATGACTTCCCGTCTTTTGACCACGAATTACTTTGACTTGGAAAGGCTTCTAGCTATTCTATCTGTAATTTATCGAAATGAATCTGAATTTTTGAATGGTGATCTAGACGATGTCAGACTGATGTACAATAAAAGCGAAAGAGACATAGCATTAAAAAATCATGAAATTTCTATCTTTTCTATCAACTCAAATATAGACATAAACTGCCAGATAGCCACATTGGTTTCATTGGGTCTCTTGATACGAACATCAACGATGGATATTCTTAGCGCAAAAGTTCGATGGAAATGTAATATAAGCTGGGAAACCGCATTAAATATTTCCAGAGAACTCAATTTCCCGTTGCATCATTACTTTCCTCAGTGAAAGTTTACTAAGTAGTTAGAATATGTCATTTACAGGATGGAAATTGACATCTCCAATCTTTCGTATCAAAACGTTTTCGTCAAAATAAGTATCTCGCCAGTAGCTTATTTCCTCTGTTGTGTATGGGCCATTTATATCCAGCTCTTCATTCCACTTAAACTCCCATTCCCTGAGTAGTGTAGGGTTATCGTCATTTTCTCCTCCTTCATTGCTTTCGTCCTCTGTGTCAGAACCTTCTCTCTTTCTTTTCTTGATATTGGTACCATACGTATACTCCTTACCTGTTTCTTGCTTGTATAGACGCATCATTTCCTCTCTGCTCATTTCATATATTCCTGATACTGCTTTTTCATTCATTAATTCTTCACATACCCCAGTTATTTTGTTTATTTTCTCCTTTCTATCATGATCGTTGAGGCAATTCTTCTTTTCTTTTCTCATTCTCTTCTGCCGAGGAGCGAGCCTTCCCAATGCCTCATAACAGGTCTCCGATGGTTCAAGCGTCTCTATTAGTATGCGAATGAGCCTTTCCGTGCTATATGTGCTATAGGGTGTATCTCTCTTCTGACGCTCGAGTATCTCCCTATTTCTGTTTGCTTGGGCTTTCCTCACATTTTCATAGTCCTGCTTTTTCATTCCTATCCAAATTGCATCCTCTGGATTCTCTTCCTCGTCATTCTCAATGTAATTTCCATCCTCGTCAAATCTTCCTTCCTCCTCTTCTTTCCTTAGATTAAACTCTTCTATTTTTGGAGCCTTTTTATCTTTGAGGCGGTTGTTATCGATCAGTTCATAGTTTTCTATATTTGTATAGTAGTCTAATTGCTCTTTCCCTATACTGAAACCATCCGTATTTCCTTCATCGTCCTCTAACTCGTAGTTCTTGTTTGAAGCATGGTTATCTTCCCCATCACTATCAAAAGAGTCTCTAGTTGTTCGGGTCAATTTTTCAACCAAATTAAGTTCTTTATCAGTTCCGTTCTGTACACCTATGCTATCATCATCACCGTTTAATGATGCGAACATATCCTCATCGTCGCCAACTTTCTCGACCTTCACATCTTCCACATCTTGTTCTCCTTCTTCCTCACTTGATGAGTCTATATGTGCACTTTCTCTCACAAGCTGCTTACGTTTATTTCTTTTGCTGCTCTTATTGCTAATATCAAACTCTAGTAATACATTTTCCTCATCGCTGCCTTCGTTCATTATGCTTTGAATGAGTTATTTTCAGTTGTGAAGAATACCTTTTGAAGCACTATGATGATATCTAATTATCTCATCGCACTATCAAAATCATCTATGGTATCAAGATGGATATAGACGATATATACGACATAGAGAATGTGTTGGACTTAGAAGATAAGTATTACGATGAGGGATACAGGGCGGGGCAAGGAGTCTCTGTTCAGGAGCAGTATTTGGAAGGAATGGAATATGGTTATCAGACAGGCATGCAAAGATTTTTAATAGTTGGTTACATGAAGGGGTTAATCGAGTATTGGAAAAGTCACTTATATCTGTACGAGAAAACAGTTAGTCTTAAAACGCTAGAAAATCACTTGAATCAGGCAGCAAGCGTTTTGGAAAGTATTTCGATGGCTAATACAGAAGATGCGGTAAGAGAATACGAAATAGCTGTGCTTAAGAGCAAAAACAAAATTAGAGTAATAGCAAATATCTGTAAGGAGCAGTGGAAGATTAACAATATAGACAATTTCATCAAAGATGTGGGAGGACAGTTGCAAGCAAGTGAAAATTTAGATGATATGTGGTGAATTCTATGTGCATTAAGTAGTAATACTAAAATATAAAATCAAAGTCTAACGATTTTAAACTGCTTTGTAATCTATAGGAGAGTATTCCGCCTAAGGGACAATCGCTTACACCTATGATCAATTCTTCTCCATTACCGCTATCAATAGGTGAAAAGTTCAAACCAGTGCATTTTCCTATGAAATCGACGGATTGAATTCTATCCAAATAGTTTCCATTTCGTAGTAAGTCATTAGTCTCTAATATGCCAACATGGTCTAAGCTTTCTGCCCAGACGATAAACTTTCCATCTCTATTAAATTTACAATTTCTGACGGGACCACCCAAGTTTCCCGACTTCCCAAGTGAACTATTCCAACAATACAAACTTTCCTTCGAATTCCTTTTATCCCATATTTTCACACAGCTATCCTGATTACCACTCATTAATAGATTTTCGTCAGCGGGACACCAGTCGCAGCTGAAGCCATAATCCATGTGCCCCTTAAAGGATTGTGCTTTGTTTATATCTATTAGTGGTGACCTTTTATCAAGAATAAAACAGTCCACATGGTCACCAGTAACAAAGCACTCGTTGGAATTGAATGGGTTTAATGCAAGGCAATTTATCGCAAATGGCAAATCCATGTATCTTGTTCGACTTAATTGGATATCAACTAACCTTAAGCTATTATCGTTACACGATATTATTAGCTCCTTGTCATTATTTATTACAACATGGTTGGTTATACCATCTGAGCTAGCTGTGAGACTATACTCTTTCAAGACATGCAGATTCTGAGCATCAGAAATATCCAAGAGTATCATCCCACCCTCAAATGTGCCACACGCTAGAAGATTATTCGAGCAAGTCATAGTTGACACTCGGCTGTTAACATTTTTTTTTAATGCTCTGGAATCGAGTATGCAATCTAATTTTTTGGCCTCTGGTACCGGGCTTACTAAGTCATCAGACATAAGTCTGTTTACCTTGAAAAAATTAAGACATTCATCGGACTCAGCATTATCGTATAATGTCTGTTGATTATAATAATAGTGATGACTCAGGGGATAGAATATACCATTCTCGGCGCTGGGACATGCGCAAACTAAGTTTCGTAGTTGAAAATGAATAATATGAAGTTTAAGCTTGTTGTAAAATTTATGAAACTGAAAAAACTCGGTTTGGGAATTGTACACTTCCAAATTCAATTTCTAGCCTGTTAGTATCGTAGTTCAGTTTGCCATCATACGAAGTGATTCCATAGATAAATCGTTGAAAATTTCAAATGAAAGGACTTCAAACAAGAAGTCAAATAAAAATAAAAAAACATACTTCTTTCATCATTTCACGAGAGTTGGGTATGTTATGAAACCAGTTCCTATTCCCTATTCTCTCTCTTTCTCTACAAAACTTTTCTCGTAGTCCGGTAGGCCAGCTGACACCCTGATTGTCTGTGTCCAGTGAACGATCAACCGAGAAGGAGGAGTTGTCTTTCCTGAGCTTCAAACAATTCAAGATGCCCAAAATATCAGCCTTAGAAAGCTCTGACGAATCGTCATAAAGTAAGTTGTATAGAAACGATAGTGACTCTGATTGGTTGAGTTCATACTCATGGCTAGATGTGTCGGGCATATGATTCTGACCACCCGAGGTTACAATATCACTACCTCCATAAAGTACACCTGTGTCACCATGCCGTATATCCAGAGTCTCTTGAATGCTACTGGAAAAATGACTTAGCTGTTCCTCCGATAGTTGTACTGCCATAATTATCTCTATACGGTATGTAATACTTTTTCTTCGTTTTGGCCGCCACAAGACAAAACTGGGCCCCTAGTATGTTTATTATTTCTCTTTAATTTTCTTGCGCTTCAAGGATCTGCTGTCGACTTTCTTCGTGACTTCTTTAATTGTTTTCTATAGTACTTAACTAATAAACTGATAAAAAAAGACTGATTTAATGATGTTGCACAAAATATAAATGTCGTACATTGGTAGCATAAATGTCGTCTTGCTTTAGGGTTCATGTCGCGCTTTATATGTGATGCATGGGTAAGCGAATAACCATGTCTACCCGGGTTCTGAAACTAAAAAGTTCCTGTGCACGTCGTTACAAACTAGTACAACCACATGTTTAAAAGAACTAGAATCCAAAGGTTCACTCTACAGTTTTACTAATAGCCCTGTATGTCATACGTAAGAATTATAACTCAGTTTTATGTTACAGCTTATTTAGAAGGGAGCTCAGCAATGCACTAGTCAAATGCGTTAGGATGGCTTCAGCCATACTGTAGTGTCTGGTATATTTTCTGGTAACCCTTTTTCCTAGGGGCCTGAATTAGTGCATTTTCGGATGTAGTATAACCTTTCTAGGAACTAGTCACACATGCTGTGAGCATGCTGGAATTGTTATGGAATCTATTAGTGCGCCTCACCGTATTTGGCTTAGAAGAGCTGTGGCTTCAGAATACCATTGGTTCCGTTACTGACGACCGAGTATGGAATCTTAACCTGCAATATTTGCATGTTAGGTTGCCCAGTATAAAAGATAAATATTCTACTAATTCGTATTTACTAAGCATACCAGTCCAGTAGAGATCATGTCTCACAAGTATAACTTTAATGTTTCGATGTCATGCTCCGGATGCTCAGGGGCAGTCACCAGAGCATTGCAAAGATTGGATGGTGATAACAAAATTGATGTTTCTTTAGAAAACCAAACTGTTGAAGTCATTACCGATAAGGACTACGATACCATCTACAACACCATAGCCAAAACGGGGAAGAAAATCAATGACGGTAGAATTATTCAATAGTTTACGTGATGCTCAAAGCATATATAAAGCACTATTTTCAATATAAGATTAGGCGTCTGCTGATCGTATTTCTCGGATCTCATTAATGTAGCTATCTCTTAGATCGCTTTTAACAAACACACTTTGGATGACCGAGATGAGCTCTTCTGTTTCCAAATCGAAAAGCTCACCCTGGTAGAATCGATTCATTATGTCCTTGAGGTGATTACTTATGAGGAACAATGTGTTTTGCAACCTGTTGTAGCTAGGAAGCGATTGTGCTCTGATTTCTATAAAAGCAAGGATAGACTCTGTAGAAGCGAAGATTCTGTTTGTGATCGCAGATACTTTGACAGATTGATACTCCGATATTTCTTCAAGACCTATGATCGAATTGCTGACCCATAGAAAGACGAAGTCAAGAAGTTCCTTTACCAAATCTTCATATAGCTGGGTGTTGGAAGATTGGAGTTCGGGTAGTCTCAATTTATCGAATGTTTCTTGAATCAAGCGAATTTTGTTTTCATTTGCGACGTCAAGTTTGTACTCTGATACATCCCAACGGTCAGCACCCTGAGCATCATGCAGTAAGTCAAGAGACTGTAAAACAAAATACAACTCGTTCAAAAGCCCTAGTTTAAGTTGCTTAAAAAGGCTTTCCAGAAAATCAGACAAGCATGGCTGAGAAAGTTCCTGGCTCAAGTACTTTAGATCATTATAGAGAAAAAAAGATTTCGTTAGCGGAGGATATGACACCAACGCAAGAGACTGGATCGCGGAATTAATATATTCTGTCTGATGAATGTGTCCCTCGGATTGTTTATTGAGTTCTTTGCTGATTTCGATCACTTTGTCAACCACATGTGTAACTTTTAAATTATTGTGATTTTGGTCATCTTCTTCAATAATTTTACCTATGTCATCACCCCATCCATCATCAGCATCCCATTCCTCATTCCAGTCTTTATTCCAATCATCAGTCTCGATATTTTCAGGCGGTGTAGGTTTCATGTTTTTCGCATTGTCCTCAGTGCCTTCTTTGATCTTTACGAGTCTATGCTTGGAAAATAAGACATTAAAGTCGTTCTTGAACAAACACCTTATTCGATCGATGTTTCTATCTATTGCCCATTCAAGATATAAGTTATTAAGTTCGGTAGTAATGCCGCCGTTCGAACTCAATGTCTTTTCAACAGACAAAGACCAATTTCCTGCCTTTGATAAGTCAGCAATCTGAAATAACATATGAACTACAGTCTCGTTGATAGGGTGTAGCAACCTGTTGATATTTTCTGATACAGCATCTACCAATGACCTTGATATTTTTGACAGGAAAAATCTTTTAACCGATGTGTCTTGATACAAGTCAATATATTTCATGAAATTGATTATACTTTGGAAATAATTTTCAAATAATTGTGAGTAGGGCTTTACGGATAGTTCATACTTATTTCCGTTGTTCAAGAACTCAAGTTCTACTTTAAAGGCAACAACATCATCCAAAATGACGTCCCAGTCAGACCTTAGAGAAGCAAGAAGTATATTGCCGCCCATAGATACATCCAAGTCTTGAAGCATATCCAACATTTCAGTGAGACTTTTGAACGTAATCTCTTGTTCATCTATAACTATTGGTGTATTGATTTCAGTAGCACTTGGTGCCATTGATTTTCGTACTTTATCGACTTGTGTTTTGATTGCTTCAGTGAGTCGAAGAATCTCTTTCTCGACGCTTTGTATTATGATTAATTTATCGTCAAACTGTGTGGCAATCTTGGTCTTCAATTTTTTCAAGTTAATTAATGCTGACTTCAAATCGTCGGTATTCAACATCCCTTCTTCAGATTCGTAACTTTCGATCAAAACCTGTGACTCTTGTAATAAGCCCTTTACCACCCATAGTCTGTTGAGTCCTTCTATTATTTTGTCATTTTCTTCGGCCTTCTGATTTAGTTCACTTAGGCTTAGTTTTTCAAGATGTTGTTCAGTATCATACGTATCTACTTTTAGATGTTCATCTTTAATGATATCAATACTAGTTACGTCCTCCAAAGTACTAAGTCTAGCTCGTCTTTCCCTGATTTCCTTGCGAGATTGTTCTAGCAACTCACTGATTATCATTGGGAGAATGATTGGAGTTGTTCTTCACAGTTAAGTGTTTATCATATACGAAAGCAAATACGCGAAATGCAAATTGTGCTACAATACTGATTCGATGATATTCATACGTATATTACAGACACTTGTGGACACTATACAACTTCATATATAGCGATATGACAGTCTCTAACTTTGTCGAATGTATGATCGGCGTCGTAGTGTGCCAGAGCTTTATGTACAAGTCTCCAGCGATTCGGGTACAGACCAAAGTCTCGTATTATAATAATCAAAGAGATTAGCAGATATCTTAAAAAAGGGCATAACCAGAATGAGTAATCTTATATCAAATCATCGCTGATGTCGTCATCGAGGTATTCGGTGTCTTTGTTCATTCTGTAAATGGTCATACCCATACTTGCGATGTTCAAGCCGCTCATAAACCAGTCAGGGACGGGAATGCGGTAAAGTTCGATGACATTGAAAGCCATATCAAAAACATTCCCCACTAGTTCAATGATGAGCATCATTTTGTCAAACTTCAAGTCCTTCAACACCTTGTCATACTTCCTGAATATGTTATTTTCGTCGTCCTTGCTTTCGAGCAAAATAGCATTCTTATTCAGGCAGAGAATAGCCAACTCCGTAATGACCTTTCTCTCCTTGCGTCTCACATTCAACAACTGCGATACTGTTTTTCGAATCAAAAAGATTAAAATTAATACCCAGATACGATTTGTATGGCGCAAAAGTCTAGTGAGCGTCTTGGGGAACATGGGGAGCTTTGAGAATAAATGCATGTTGTCTATAAGGTTGGCAAGAATTTCAAGTACATTAAGAATGACACGCTCGATGTTTTTGAATGTGAATTTGAATGGCACTACTACTCTCCGTTCCTTCTTCTTTTCTATGGGCGTCTTCTTGGGAAGAGTAAACTTGTGGTATAACGGAGGACACAGTCGTATTTCAAGATTGGACTTGCTTGACGTAATTAGCTGGTCCGGTGCTCTTACCCTTCCCCGGTTTTGTTTGTCTCCTTGTAATTGCTTTCTTTTGTAATCAACCACGTATCTAGATAAGTTCTCCAACTTTTCTTCAGTTATCTTCTTGTTTCCCTTTTTCTGTTCTTGTCGAGCTATTCTTAGGATTCCTTCTATGGGTTCTTCCCTGTGCCCTTGTTCTCCACGTTCTGCGTAGTTCTTGCTGGAACTCATACTGATGAATTTATATAGAGTTAAGGAAATGAAGGGCCTTTTATGCTGAGATTATACACCGCGGTATACTTATGTAATCGAAACCGGGGTTTATCAAGGACATTTATTTAATGTCCAAACTACAGTGGATAGCCCAAGGGAAGGCTCTTTGTGTTCTACAGTAAGCTTCGGTAGTTGAATTACTATAAGAACTACGACCTTACACTGATAAATGTAAAGCCCGTTCAATTGAACAAATCTGGCAATAGTGTAAGTGAAAAAAGCACATGGTTTCGTAAGATCTCAAGGTCAACTAAGACGAGCAAATACATATGGCTTCTCATAAATCCTTGAAGAGAACAAGGTGAAGAGAACATGTCGAGCTTTTGCTACAAATGTACAATTGGTTCCCCAATCCATATCCTTATGTGCCTTAAATGTACTGTTGAAGTTAAAAAATGCGATGACGTCTATCTCAAATGTAGAAGT
Source organism: Millerozyma farinosa (assembly GCA_002196765.1). Classification (NCBI taxonomy): domain Eukaryota; kingdom Fungi; phylum Ascomycota; class Pichiomycetes; order Serinales; family Debaryomycetaceae; genus Millerozyma; species Millerozyma farinosa. The sequence continues at coordinate 1,207,872 of NBND01000003.1, forward strand.
GCAGCTTGAATCAAATTACTGTAATCAAAACCGTTTTTATGGCGACATCGGTATCCTAAAGCGATAATTCCAGACGACGGTCTACGATGAACACATGTGTTTCATACTTCGATGGCGCTAGTTTCAATTATTTTAAACGTTTTCCCCAGGTATTTTTTCCCATTTTTCGCAATTTCTCTATAAATCTACTACATTGAACTGGTTAAAAAAGATAATACTCTAATCAACGGCAACATCAGCCGAAATATGTCGTTACAATACAAGTCATATCATACAGGTACACAAGCAAAGATCCAGTTAAGATATATGGGAGGTCATTCTTTAATAGCTGAAATTAAGGCCGCAACCAGGGACGAAGGGTCGCTCGAAGAATTAATTTTGTGAACTATATCCCGGTACTGAACTAGGTCCTCGGGGTTCAACACGCGAAGATCTTCAGATAACACGATAGCAGTGTCTTTTGAGGCAATTGTTATTTCGTTATTCTTGATTTTGACATCAATGTGTTCCCATCCATTGAGCTTGAGCAAGATCTCATTCATTTCCTTAATCCATTGAGCGAAATTTTGCTGCGAGTTGGGTGCCTCGGACTTATCCACCGTCTTGAGACTGGTCTTCAACGACTCGAGTTTTGCGCGAAGCTTGTCAATATGCAACTGCTGATTTGTTTGGAGCTGGTTCTTCATATTAAAGTCGTTGCTCAACTGAGATAACATATTTTCTTTCAGCTCAAGCAATCTCTGGAAGCTAGGAACAACATTGCGCAAATCGCGATCGCTCAACTCTTCAGGGAGACCCATTATAGTTTCTGCCGCCTTCTTTGAGGACGGTTTCTGATTCCGTACTAGCGTCTCAAGCCTGTCTTGCAATTCTGACAAACTCTGCAAAGTGTCGTCGGTAGCTTTATATTTTGCTTCGTACTCCTCGTTCAACAGCACCACTTCTCGAGTAACTTCGTCTATTTCAGCCATTTTCTTTTGCACATTACTTTTGACCTCCTTAAGCGCTGTCTTGGCGCTGGCATTTTTTTCCTGGATGGCATCTATGTCACCTTTCTCTATATACACCGGTGGAGTTTCTAGTATGGCCCGCAAAAACTTCTCCTTGGTCACTTGCTCCAAATACTGGAATTTGAGCTTCGAGAACAACTCTTTCCTGCTATTAATCTCGTCTCCCACACAACCGGGATTCCTAGCTCCCTCGCTGATGTTGTCGATGCTGCTGATGAAGTCATGCTTGGAGCTGCTAATCGATATAGCTCCTCTCAGCTCTAAGATTTCTCTCTTGTACTCATCTGCATCGGCTACCACGTTGGCCATCACTGAATCATAAAAAAACGTATTGTCAGCGGATCTATGTTGCTGTCTTGGTCCCTTCTTGACGATGCCCTATGATAACAATCGCACCTACAAGTATGTCTGTTTTGATCGCGCTAACCTAAACAATCGTATGTTACACAAAACCGCAATTAAACAACACTCGAAATTGCCAACACACGACTGGACGTTCCTCGTAGTACTGCGTACCCGTGACAGACATTAGAGTATCACTTCAAGCCTGCCCCTCTTCCAAGTAGCTAAAGGCTTTCGGAAGATAGCTCTGGTACACTGGAACCATTCTCAAAAGCGGCCGGCAAGGGCAGCGCATGTTGTAATAGGTATGCATAGCACCATAACTTTCGACGGCTTGATGTGCACCAACTGAGATACGAGCTTTTCGCATCAGACGAATTCCTGCCGAGACTAAGATGCCATTACTCTAGCAGCATGGCTCGTATATCTCAACGACTAATTTCTACTTGCTCAGCATTTCTCAGGGTGTCTGTAACCTTGCAGGATGTTCTCAACTGAAATATTTTGCATTCGTATGCCATTTTTGGGGAGAACAGGTTTTGAATTTTCCGAGCGTGTAGAATTCATGAGTAGATACGAACTTATATACTGCTAATTAACAGGATTTTGACCCAGAAAATCGATGACAAGCTCCATACAAATGTTACTTGGAATGATCCGACGATTCAAATGATGTAGCTAGTTTCGTTATAATGAGCATATTGAAATTCGAGACTATTTTTTCTAGGTCCCAGTTGGTAATAAATTACGAGCTCTCTTAGAAAAAACACATGAGACGAGCCAGCAAGACTTGAGTACACTCTAACTCTCTTTTGGGCCTATATCAGGGGCGCTGCAGTAGAACACCTTTGGTGATATTGGAAACTGGGTGGGTGTAAAGCAGGAATCAAACACTTTATCTTCGTATGTTAGCGGCACAAGCGTAATGATTGTAGACTTCGAAGAGTAAAACTTAACAGAATGACCACAGAATCCCGAAATCAAGAACGGTTGCCAAATAGAACTTCATCATACGATGCTATAGCGAATAGAGATATACAGGCCCGCATGTGATAGTAGCATGAAAGGGAAGTTAATAAGTAAAAGTTCTGGTAATTATGAAAAAAGTGTGTTCACGCGGGGACCTTTCCCATACGAGATACGAATTGCCGACTATTTAAAACCAAAACTGATGCTGATGGGAAAAGCATGTCGGACATGTGTCTGAAGAGACACTGGCATCGGTTAACTTGTTGATAGCCCAAGTGTCGCTTTGATGGCAAAGGCAGCATTATGTGGTGCTAGACGGAAGTACACAGCGTACTAAAGATTTCTACGAGCGTTTCTTTCGGTAAAATATCATGTATTCTCTATATCTCGATGCTTCTTTTCCAGAAAGATTTTAATATTGATGTACGACGGTATGCTTTTTACCAGCTGTAAAAACCTGATTGTGGATAATTATATCGAAAAAGTACAGATGAAAATGCATGATTTGAGTCGAGATTTAACACCTATTTTGTTCGACGGTAGGTCAAATGCTGTAGGGTTCGTTCAAGCAATGGATTGCAATCACCCCCACGCCCAGCTTTCTCAGAAAGATGGAGAGGTAAATAAAAAATCACACGAACTAATCAATTCCATAAAAATACATGCAATAATCAAGTACACAATCTAACAGCCATCAACCACTCATGAGATTGATTTGGAGCTAAATTCTCCTCCTAAACCTTAACGTCCTTGACCTTTTCAATTTCTTCATTCAAGACAACAGGAACTTCAACTGCTTCGTGCTCATGGACGGGCTTGTGATCCTTCTTGGTGTCTTTGTCCTTGACTTCCTTCGCTTTTTCTGCTGGAGTCATCATCAAATCAGCAAAGTTGATTCTAGAGTCCAGTCCATCATCGGCCGTTTCATTCCACTCTTCTAACTCCTTTTGGTGCTCCCTCTCAATGGCATACTCGACAGCTTCTAAGACATTGTTACAAATGTGTTTGGGCTTATACTTTGGTACAGTACCGTCTTGGTAAACACCTGTCTTGACCAAAATTGAGTGCCACGATACGTCATGTGAGTTAGCGAAACGAATGTCTGATTCAGGAGTATCACCCACGAAATAAACAGTTGAAGCCGGTGGTAGCTCTAAGGTGATCTGGTCACGTTGACTCACTTCAGCTAGTGGCTCCTTCACTGTTAAGCCTTCATCACTATCATCTGAATCGTAGTTTCCAGAGTCAAGCTTTTCTTGATTAATGATCTCTTCACCAGCCTCATTAATCAAGATATCAGCATCTTTAGCGTTTGGATCATTAATGGACAACTTTTTCAAGTGCTCATCTAAAACACCTTTTCTCCATTTGGTCAATACCTTATTAGCAAACTTGAAAGTACCTTTTTGTGGCTTACCGAATCTGTTAACTTTCAACTCTTTGCCGGTGTGTTCACGGTATAATGCAGCAATTGACACCTGCAAGGCACCCATACCATATCTTGACAACTTATAGTTAGTAGCCCAAATAAAGTCTGAGTGAGCAAAGTAAATTTCGGGACCCTCGTCGAAAGTCTCAGAGACCGTTCCCATAACACCATTCTTCGACAACAACAATTCAAGGATAATTTGTTGATCAGCAGCCCAGTTTCTGGAATCTGCAAATACGAGGATTGCATCAATATGAACCTTGGAGAAATCGACATCTCTACAGCATGCCAATTCCTCTTCTGTCAAATCATGATAAGGAGAAACGGCAGGATTCCATTTCAAGACGTCGAGTGGCGTGTAAACATTCTTAAAACCGTAACTTTCGGCTACGTTACGGCACACATTTCCTACACCACCAACAACAAGTACGTTGTCGTAAATGTCGACTAAATCCTTCATTGGTGTGTGGCCCTGAATAATCTGATCCGGGGTGATCGTAACGCCCAAGCGCTTGGAAAGATCTGCTGCACGAACCAGCTCAGGCTTACCACCTCCGTTGGTAACAAAGATAGAAGGAACCTTGATGTTGTACTTATTTTGACCGTTCAAGAGCTTCATGGCCTCTACAGCCTCAGGGATGGTATTTGGCCCACGCAAAATTACACCATCGATATCGAAACAGAAGGCGTAGGAAGCTACACGCTCATGATCGATTACCGTCTTACGCTTACGCTTGATTATGGACGAGTTACGCGACAACTTGGCCAACGAATCAACCTTCTTCAAGCTGGTCTGCGACGAAGAAAGCTTCGTGAGCCCACTTTGCCACTGGTTCAAGTCTGACAATGAAAGCGACGACACCCTATGCTTACGCTCGGCCGGCTGTAATTCGTCAATACCATCGTTGTTCAAGTACAGCTGAAACGTAGTCTTCTCGTCTCCTCCCTTTTCTTGTATCTTTTCCTCGACCTTTTGTTCGGTCTGTCTATCAGTTTCACTGCTCATTTTTACTTGGCACAATATATCTGAGATCTCGTAGCTATCAACCCTAAAGTCCGCTTTTGCAAAAGCAATCAATGATCCTAAAGAGCTAAAAGCGTTCCTGGTACTTATCTAAGTCAAGCTAAAAAATGAATCAAAATTCAAAATATACCTTGATAAATGATTTCAATTATTGCAGTCTCAACTCACTTATATCTCGTATTAATTGAAGGTCACGCGTGAATTGAAAGGTCTTACTTTTGAAGTCCACTGTGGTCCTTTGTAATTTCAGGTCTCTATAATGTCTTCTATCCTCTGTAAAGTCCGACTTCTGTCTATTTCTCCAGAGCGCTTTCGTAGCAGTGATGTTCTAGTTTCGGTCTGTGATAATCAACTTGTTATATGATATTTAACGTTATGCTCTTTCCTTGATTATACTATTCTAAAGGAAAGATTGATGTTCTTTGTGCTAAAATATTAATTTTTATAGCTATAAAAAAATACTGATTTAACCGCTGGGTGGGGCAATAAAGGGGGTTCTTATATCGCCCGGCTGCTATTGCTGCTGCCTTATTTACAGGCTGTCTAGAAACTTCTGAGACACAAAGGTCACCGTGACACAAAATCGGAGTGCTGTATATGCGTCATCTGGCGTCACAGACAATACTGGCACTCCCCGAGTACGTAGTGAGCAATAGCGCCGTAATGCTACGTAGGCAGTGTAGCTAGTAGCAGGCCGTTATAAGCCCTTTTAGCGACAAATGTGATGTATTTTAGGCATTTGTCCTTGCAAGCATGACGAGAGTAGGTGGTGGTGGCTGGGCGCATTACCCATAACACCATTTCTGAGAAGGACGAGCCATGCAATAGTACACGCGCACGGCAAAGCATGGAAGTCGAGACTATTAGTATCGTATGCGCGGTGATTGGGCGTTGGAAGACAGCAATCATAAGGAGATGCAGCGCGAAACGCTCGTCAGGCATTGGAATCGTCACTAGGCGAGACTAGTGCGTTAGAGAAGCAGCAAGTGTCGCGAGCCACGTGAGCGGTTCGCCCATTAACGATATGTTGAGGGGTACACTGATGTCAGCGACAGGTTGGCTCTGCAGTTGACATATCTAGCAAGTGGTTCGAGACTATGTGGGCACTGAGTGCTCTACAGTATAACGATATTTGATTGTGGAGTGTCTCAGACATGCCAGAACAGCTTATGATGAGAGTGAGATGTCGCATGTATGTCGCGTAGTATCATCCTAACCTGTACGTCGACCATGGAGTACCTCTGCAAGATTGTCGTCGGCGGTTGTTAAGGCCTAATATATCAAGAGAAAGGCAGATAGCTAGGAATAGGCAACAGTCAGTCTACAATCAGGCTGAACGCGGAGGCGATTTATCCGAGAAATATAGTTACATAGTTCTGAATTTAACTTATTTTTATATATAGCAAGGCAAATGGCCACTCTATTCGCTCCCTTCCGCGAGACGCTTCATGCGCGCAATCTTGACTAAGGGTGCGAGGGACAGCACATCATCAGCTTCGACAATGAACTTGTCTCTCAATAGCTCGTCTGCCGTACCACGAGCGTGGAAGTCGACTTGGAGGCACCATGCCAAGAACAGTTTGATATCAGTACTCAATGCCTCAGGTTCCTTCAACTTAGGTGTACCATTTGTGGCAATGAGATATAAGGCCCTTAGAGGTGTTTCGTTCAAGTATGGAGGTTCGCCCTCTATCATCTCGATCATCATGATACCAAGTGACCATATGTCAACCTTTGGTCCATATTCTTTTCTGGAGACAACCTCCGGGGCCATCCAATAAGGTGTTCCTACCATTGTGGTTCTTTTTAAATTGATTTCATTTATCTGAGCACAGAACCCAAAGTCTGTCATTTTGATGTTACCATCAATGTTCAATAGAATATTGTCTGATTTTATGTCTCTGTGAATTACCCCTTTAGAATGCAAAAACAGTAACCCCTTTAATGTCTCACGGCAGACAGCACCTATCTGACCTTCAGTCATTACACTATGCGTGACAATTTCAGTCAAAGAGCCACCTTCCATATACTCCATTACTACCCATAAGTCATTTTTCAAAAGAAAAGAGTCAATGAAATTCACAATATTTGGGTGTTTACTTCTCTTCATAACGAGGATTTCATTAATAATGAGTTCCTTCTTAGGTTGTTGCTCAAGATTCATCTGTTTGATAGCAACTGTTTCCGAATGGTTATTGATATCATGAGCGATATAGACTCCACCGGAGGCACCTTGGCCAATCTTTACTAAATCCTTGTAATAGTCATTAGGATTACCATCAGTACATATCTGCTGAAGTTTGTTGATAATCTGCTGATGTTTACGCCTTTTATCTTCACGCTTCTTTTGTGACAATAGGGCAGCCTGTTTAGCATTTCTTCCTTGCAGCGAGTTGGCAGCACTACCGGACCCGCCACTAGTAGTGCCACCTGCACCTGTTGCATGTCCCAAATCTTCACCATTCTCAGTAACAGAGCCTGTTTTGGAATACTTACCACTTTTCTCAGCAGGTTTCTTTTCAGGCGTCACAGTGAGGTCACTATATCCACCAACATTCCTCTCTGCTTCTGTTTTTCCAGCATTATCTACATTATTATTAACCGACTCTTTTTGATTAGAAGCATCACTAGGGGCCATTTCTGGCGGTGGAGGGGGCATTCTTTGAGGTTTGATATCCGCAAAATCGTTACGTACTTTAGGATTGATTAGATAGCCTGCCTTATCTTTGAAGTCAATGTTTTCAAACCTGGCAGTACCAGACAATGGTGCTGTTGTAGAACCTTTTTGTTCATTTTTTTCCTGTTTATTGGCTTGTTTAGCCAATGAAGAACCATGAGATCTTGATTTAGGAATATTAGTATTTGAACGTATGCCTTCGGTTAAAGCTTGTAACTTCTTCGAAGGTTCTGAAACCTTTCGATTATTACTCTTGAGGGATATTATGGATTTGGATGAAAATGATCTCCCCATGAAGGAAGCCTTCTTCGCGCTTGAAGGCGAAATAGCTGTCTGGTTTGGAGAAGTATCTTGAGGAACGACCGTCTTTTGAGGAGTAGCCTGAGTTGGTGGTTTGGGTGCTGGTCTGCTTGGAATAAATTGGTGTTCATAGTGACTAGTTGATGCATTTGGAGCACTTGAAGGGGTTTTAGGCGGTCCTTGCAGGACTGGATTTGCTGAAGACAGTGATCTTACTGATGGAGCTCTATCAAGTTTAGATTGTGTATCATTATTTATGACATTGACAAAGCTCGACGAGCCTGCTGGAGTAGAGGGTGGTGTCATATGCAAGGATGTAGCAGATTCGTTGTGCATAAACTTTTTGAAAATGGTGTCATCTGAAGTTCCACCATTAGTGTCTTGATAGAAAGCGACTATATCCATGACAGCCTGAGGATGTTGTTGTTGTTCTTTTTTTGAAATACCGCTAGCCGATAATAGTCTTTCCCATTCTATCGGCAATCCAGTATAAGAACCGTTATCATCGACACCCACGTGAGCAACATGTTTCGCATCAAAAGGTGTGCTTATCTTCATGTTGATAGAATGTGATTCTGGACTGCCGGTAACGTGATTATGTTTGTTCTTACCAAACATGTTTGAAAATACGCCTTTCATTCTATTTCCACTTTTTCGTTTTCTGCTGTCCGATCTACCTAATGAATTACTAACCCGTGGAGAAGAGCCATTTGACACAGTAGGAGGAGGTGTGTAAGTTTTCTGAGAACTTGAACCAATCTGTGGCAAAGGTGTAGAATCATTAGTTTTTGTGCCAAGGCCGGGAGTTTGATTAAATTTAGGGGTGACAGCAGGAGTCAGATTGTATGATTGCTGCGCTAGTTTTGGTGTGATTAAGCTTTGAGGTTCGTAAGCACCTTCATTTGGTCGTTTCTCATCAGCCCGTGAGGATTGTTTATGCAAGACAGACTCAGATGAATTATCAACTGATTCAAGACTTGCTAGCATATCGCTAGGGCCAGACTCTAAAATACCTTGTAATGTACCATTTCCCTTGCTATCATGTGATGACGAGTTGACAGCATGGGCATTGCTTGATCCATGAGAGATGGCATCCTCTTTATTTCCTGTTGTAGAAGATGTACTAGATAATGTTGAGATATTAGATATATTAGAGTTGTTGAATAAGGATGTGTAAGTATAGGGAACTTTACCACCAGTCAGATTCTTCCTTTCGGTGAGTTTTGAGTTACCTGCGACAACAGCGTAGTCGTCGATATTTTCATCATCAATTGTTGCAATTTTTTGCAATGTGTGATCTTTAAGAAGACTCGGAGTGCTTGAACTACTATTCGTTCTGTGTTTAGTGGCATTCAGTCCGTCCTCCACCAACAGGCCCTTGAGCCAATTCTCTAAGTTAATTCCTGATTTTAACATATGCTGGGGCTTACCAGGGTCTAAAACAGGTTTGTAGTCGGTAATTTCCGAGTCGAACTTCTGTTCGGACTCTTTGCCGGCAAGCGGGCTCATATTCCCTGCAATGGATCCCAACAGAATCCTAGGGCCCAAATCGCCCGCAGACAACACACTGCCCACTTTTCCACTGGTTCTCGGAGCGTCTGTATCGTCGGCAGATCTCGCTTCAAGCGAATCTTGGTCTTCACGCGTGCCCTCGCTCGCATGAGATGCTTGCTCGCTCCCTTCCACACCGTCCTTTAACTCAGAAAGCCCATACGAACCTGGCATACGCGGCAATGATCCTACAGACCGACTTGTGTCGCCATCGCCCGTTGTGTCCAGCTGCTCTTCCTGAGCGTTCTCATCTATGCTCTCATGACCCTCGCTATCTACTCCCACGTTACTTAACCTGAGTGTTTGCTCTGAAATGGGTGAGCGTAGTTGAAGTTTCTCTGCGCTTTCGGGCGTTCTATCATTTGTATCAAGACCAGCTCCATTCGTTTCCTCCGCTCGCTTGTTAACCATCTTTATCCAGAGATTTTATTCAAATTTTGAGCCTGTTTTTTTTTCTCTATTTTTTCTTCAGTTATCTCGGTCTTTTCCGCTCGTCAATTCCGCTTCTCTCTGATATTAATTAAATGAATGACTAACTGTGTATGTAATTTAGATATTTTGTACAATCTATTTTTGATGTCCTACTATTATCCTACTCTTTGTATACGAATCTCGTCCCTTAACATTCATTAATTTACGGTTAAGCGATCTAGACAGGAAAAAATAAGATTCTGTACGTTACCCGACCAGTATGTGTGCCACGCACGATCTCGTGATAGCCGTCCATATGTCTAACATCAAGATCTTTTACCACGGACTTCGAATTTGGCAGACGACTCTTCGTAGATGTAGCCATGTTTGGCCAAGTACTTGCGGATAGCGACCTTGATAGGTGACTTACCATCTTTTGAGTGGATTCCGCGGCCGGATATTATGATTAGTGGGAGAACGAACACAGACGAGAAGCCATAAGACAGGAGTTTCCCCTGGGACTTGCGTTGGGTCAATTCTTCGTCCCACCATGCTGATAAGGCTCTTGAAGCGGCGTCAAGTGCGTCAGGCACATTTAGGTTGTGTAAATCAAGAGTGTTTGTCTCATATGCGGTCGATAGCCTAGTATTTACGGTGGGCGACAGTCGGTCATTGTTGGACAGAACAGAAGCAGGAGACAGTTGCCTTGCAACCGTGTCAGCATGCAATGTGGAGTAGGACAAAGTGGGCATGATATGCAGCCGTGACACGCGCAGCAGGCTAGCAGTGGTGCTACGTGACGGGAATGTAAGGGCAGCGGAATTAGATTCTATCAAGAGTGACGAGATCTGAAGCACGCTGTCGATGCTACCGTTGAAAAACTCGAGCGCCTTGTCGAGAAAGTCTTTGCATACTATGCGTAACTCGCTGCTACTGTTGTAGAGCTCGGTAAGTTCTGCTGACGCGGCGCTATTGCCCGCAGAACCGTCAGCAGGTTCTCCAGAGCCCTTTGACGGGCTCTGGAGAGTCAATAAGGATGAGGGGATTCCGGATTTTGACATTCCTGCAGAAGTTGATTGACCCTGAACTCGACCACCGAGTCTCCTCTTAGATGACTGCGGCAGGTTGGTTGCTGTACAACGATATGTTGAGATTATGTCGACGATAGCTGGATATATGCGACCGTTATGGCGGTGGAGGTATCCACGAGCCACCAGTGGGGGAACATGCAAAAGATCCTCTATTCGCTCTACGTTTAGTTGAAGCGCAGACCATGTGTTTGCATTCGAGCCCGCCGGGGAGCTATCAGTTGACGGCTGTGTCACATTAGTAGAAGCAGCCGTCTCGGATCTGTTCTGCAAAAGAACCGTTATTGTTTCTTCAATATTTCTGCCGTGTTGGCGCAACGCACAATCTATGTCGGCAAGATTTCTGTCCGGAAACATATCCTTCACGACAAACACGTCATCGGGAAAGTGGTGGGATTGGGAAGCATGACTAGCCTTATCACCCGTTTCTGCGAATAATTCCTCTACTATCAAATCAACGTTTTTGCAAGACATCGCTCTTGCTAGCAACTGACTGCGAGGGATTGCAGGAAATATGTCAGCAAGCACATCTGCCGTACGAACCACCTCTAGGTCTTCTTCATCTGGAAATACATATTCAGTGCTGGTTTCTTTGCTATTTGCATTTTCCTTTTGTTTATTGTCCTTGTCGTCCTCATCGTCCTCATCTTTATTGTAGCCTCTGGAAGATTGCCCTGATCCGCAACTCCTCGATTTTCCGGTACCAGTAGAGCCCCTGTCCAGTGAAACACGGTCCTTGTTTGTAGCACTAGAGCATGTAGTTCTATTGTATGATTTTTCTTTCTTAAACGTACCATTTCCCTTAACGTTTTGCTTCAGGGCGCTCATGATATAAAAACGCTGTACTAAAATGTCTAATCTCTCCTCGGACGTCGCCGTCATGGAGGATACGCCGGCAATGTTTGGGCTAGGCAATAGTACACCAGTACTATGGCTGCAATTATACTTTGTGCTCCCTCCGTGCGATTTGAAAGCACTACCGCATAGACGTTGACAAGTTCGCCAATTCCTTCCGTAGCGAACGGTTTCTAAAGACTCAGCTTTAATCATTATGCTTACTATCGATGTTCGCTTCAAGATGATCTAAACTGATCGCACAAATAGCGACAGTAGCTGAGCTTATCCGTAAATTGCAATCTTGTAGGGGTTTTCGTATAGTAACATTAAAAAAAAAGTATTAGTGATGAGAATAGAAGTTCAAGATGCCAGATTATAGCTACAAACCATAAACTTAACGAAATAGAGTGGCGCAATAGAGTAACAAAGTAACAAATTAACCGTATTAATACACCAATAATTTAACTAAATTATTCATTTCACGTTAGCTTAACGAGCGGAAAAGACTAAACAATAAGCATTTAGCACTTTGTATGAGAGTTTGATTTTGATAAATATCACTGGCACCAAAAGAGTGAAAATGAAGTCAGCTTGCCTAGTCGCCTGACCGAAGATCAGAGTGATATTTAAGTATACTGGATAAGGAGAAACTCAAGTCAGGGTGCAATGAGGTATATTACGTGTTAACTGGACTTTCTCGAAAGATTTGACTTGTGGGAAAGAAACTTTAGGGCAGACAACCATGCGAGCATGTCTGCTTCGGAGGATGCACAGAATCGTTTTCGTTTTGTAGGGGTGATTAAAAGAAAACACCACTTTTTAGACTTGGACAAAGGATCTAATTCTATTACGTCTATAATGTCATTGGCAGGCAATGACGAGATCACTTTAAACTTTTTGATGTCCTCCTGGTGCTTGAAAAATGACACAGACTTATTGGTCATCACAACATAGTATTTTTGCCATATATTGTATCGTTTTTTTAACTTTTGCAAGTATCCTTGTTGCACAACGAACTCATCATCTTCTTCTACCGTGCAATATTTATCCAAATTAGTACTTTCAGTAGTGTGATGAGCACCAATAGACCGCTGCTCGGCGCATTCCTCTGTGCTGTTGCCCATAACACGTTCTTCGTTAGGGATATATGCAGAGATGGCATTACCTGTATCTTCCTCATTTGAGGAGCTTTGTGCCATCTCTGCACCAGTCCTTTCTGGCGTGGTCCCACTATTGCCTTTGGGAGTCAAACCGGAAGACTGGATCAAGCCCATTTCCACCTGCCTGCGGCAGTCAAGCTCCTTAAGAGCATTTATCCATTTGTCGAAAAGGGGCCTGTTTGCTGCCCGGAAGTGTAGGATCCGGTTGTTGGTGTAGATCGCAAGGTGGTTTGACGCTCTATCTTTCACCTCGCTGAAGGAAAGAATTGAGTCAATGTTAAAAACTTTCAACGCCTTGTACTCCTTTTCATTTTTGTAATAGCTTAACTGGCAGTTTCGTAACACAACCCACACGTTTCTCCACTGGTGAGTCTTTTTGGATCTTTTCGATAGATATGAACTAATCAACACTTTATTCTCCCCCACAGGATCAGTGGTTATTTTACTTTCAGGACCATCTATTGATTTCCTCGTCCATTCAGATGAGTCAGTGTGCTCTTTGACCATGTTCAAGGGAAAGAAAATGTATTGTTCCGCTTACTTGGTTTGCCAGGTCTGATGTTCAACTATGTATTACCCAGTATCAAGTCAAGACAACCCATATATTCTGAGTCTTGACTTTATTATTTTCTTTAATAAGGAAAACAAAGAGACTTCAAAGGTAACAAATAGACTTGATATCTGTCTTAGATCAATAGGTCGAACATACAGCTTATATATTGCTCAGGCTTGAAAGTTGTCCGAGCCTTGATCTACTCCGCGACAAATGTTATTGTAGTCTATTTCGTTTATTAGTAAAGCGATTTACACGAATGTGGCTTAGTACGATTTTATGAATATGGGGAGGGCAAACCATCCAGCAATATCACCTACAGATACCAACTTATAGACCATACGAGACACAGGTGGTATGCTTTCATGGAAGAGGAGAACATATTTTGTTCTGGAATAATAATTGTATGAGTGACAAATATTTATTGTCTAGACAGTCCATGGAACCTAGTGTGCGAATGAAGTAATTTTAGTGAATACTCGGGCCAAGCAGTACTCATAGTAGCAATTGTGCCCATAGAAGGTCGCCTAACATTGGGCGTTTCTTTGTTAGTTTTCGGTACTCAAGTTAGATTATTTAATTTTGGGTTTAGCTTGAGGAAGGTGGATATTTCTTACAGATAGGCATAATCTTCTCGGCCGGATCATTTCTTTTCGTGCTCCATGGCGCTCTTGATCACGGCTATTACTGCACTAGTCTCTATTTTGTCATTCCCTGCTTTCGATATCGCGTACTCAATATCACTTAATCCTTTCAAGATCAGTATGCGAGTGGCAGGCTTTAGTTCATACTTATTGAGAATGGAGACGAAACCCGACAACAAGTCTATGAGTGCAAGACCTTTTTCTCTCTTGCAGATAGATATAGTGTTGTAGGAAGAGGTCCATTCGTCCTGCAATATGGAGTCCAAGACGGCCTCGATGTCTTTGGGGTGTGCTGCGCCGATGCAGCTGTAGATCATGTCGGTGTCAATCTCGTCATTATCGTCTTGTAGCGATGCTTTGCAGGCCTGAAGCACATTGAGAGCCTTACGCATATCTCCTCTCGCAAGGGTACAAAGGCTCTCGATTGCCTCTGAGCTTATCTTGAGTTGCTCCTTGGTTATCACCGTGGAAATTGTAGTATTTACCGCCTCCTGCGAAATAGGACTAAATCTGAACCGAGTACATCTTGACACCAAGGCTGGATTCAACTTATGGGCATAATTCGCGAGAATGCAAAACCGCGTGTTCTTGGTATATTTCTCTATGATTCTGCGAAGTGAGTTCTGAGCAGTGGACGTCATAGCATCCGCTTCGTCCAATATGATGAGCTTAAAGCCCTTGCTAAATATCTGCATTGTGGACGCAAACTCTTTGATCTGATTTCTGACCACATCTATTCCTCTGTCATCAGATGCATTGAGCTCCAAAACCATATTTCTATAGTTGGATCCGTATATTTCCTTAGCCAATGCAATAATAGTAGACGTTTTACCAGTTCCTGGTGGACCATAGAACAATAAATGAGGAAGTTTGCCTTCGTGGACAAACTTTCGAACAGTACTTACAATATCATGCTGGCCGTTCACCTCATCTAACGAGCTTGGTCTGTACTTTTCGACCCTAAGTTGTTAGTAATTTTTCGAGAGGGTAAATCACCAGCCGTTCTCATTTTGTACTGGTCTCATTTATATGCTAATGTGCCCAATACAAAGCTAATCAAAATCGACTCCAAAACATACCATGGAAGGTTTTCTCTGTTTCTCTGTACTACCATATTATGTCGCCTGATCCTTTCGTAGAAAAATCGATCTCTTTAATTTTTAATAAATAGATGGTTCTGAAAAAAGTTCATTACAGTTAATAAATATTAATACGCGTACAAAATGATGATGCACTCAATATCTCAATATAGAGCAGATGAGGTCATACACGCTCCTCGATGAATATATAAATACACTGGAAGTCTATTAGAGTATATATATGACTGGTATAAATAAAACAAGCCACCAATTCAAAATGAATTGTTTTACTGCTGCACTGGATGCTATTTTTGGCTTGCCCACATAATTACAGGTAGGGAAGTCTTCTCCCTCATCCCAATAATATGATAGTTGGATAGTTTTATTCTTTGTAGGACATGCAAATTCCAAATCTGCTGGGCAATCTCTGACAATGGCATAGCAGACATTCACGCAGGGCATTATTTCATAGTAAGGAGCTTTTGGTTTTATCACATCATTTATGAATGAGTTTCGAGAAGAGTCAACTTGTCTATATTGATATCCAGAAACATTTCGTGTTGAGCATCTTGGTATTGTGACAGAACACAACCACTCCTTATATGACTGCTCACAATCAGCACAGGTTCGTATGGGTGAAAAAACTGCTTCATTTGTGGTTTCGCAGGCTATCTGTTGCATGGCTTTCGAAAAATTCACGTATTGAGCACTAGCATGTTCGTCGTATTTCTTGATAAGCTCGCTTTTATCGAAATATTCCGACCGAGGCACGGAGTATGCTACCATGTCGCAGAATTCTAGTCCGTAGATGAGCTCGCATGTGCTCTCGTTTAGCGTTTCGAATTCAAAAGGTTTGAACACAGCTCCACCCATCTCAGAGCCGTCGAAATCGGAAACAAGGTAAGCCCAATATTTCGACGATCTATTCAAACCTGGAATATAAAACTGCTGCTTTAGACCTCCTCCGCGATTGGTAAAGCTGCTTTCAAACTTGCTCGAAGACAACAATGCTGGACCTTGTCGGATAGCACACCAGCTACTGTTCAACAGCGAGAAGTGATCCTTGTAATCGTAGGAGTACACATATAACGAGTACTTAGAATTTGTTGCATTAATGTTAGCATAGTTAACGTTATTCAGCCCTGTTAAGTTACCTGTCACTATCAAGGCAGAATCATCATCAGTGTCGACCACAGAGGCAAAACTTCTATCATCCCACTGAAACACTAAATCATTCTGCGACACTCCAACTTGATACGACCACAGGGCGCTTTTATTAGTATTCTCAGGTGCTGTGACGGCAATGTATAGGATCGTGACATTCGAATTGGAATCATCCATTGGTGCCTTTGCTAGTGCTTGTGCGTATCCATTATGAAACCCAACAGAAGGACCGTTCAGTAAATCCCCGAACAACGACGAATTGAAATCATAGTGTAGCTGCAACCCTTCATCACCCTCTTTCATGTTATCGGGCTCTGAACAAATATTTCCTGAAATGAAAATCAAAAATTGGTAGTATTCGCCTACACCTGAAGACTTGTTCACACTAAATGAGTACGTCTGCGTCTCCCCTTGTTTTATGGTGTTCGCAACAGGACGAAATTCCTGTAACCCTTTTCGTCCATTCAAACCATTCTTTACAAGTGTTTCAAAAGCATCACCTCCTCCTGAAATGATGGAGCCAGCCCTATCAAAAATTCCATCGTCAAGGCTTAGGTCGTATCTAAAATCTAAGATACCACCACCTATTGCTACGACACACAGGAACAAGCAAAGAAATGATGTTACCAAAAAGTTCATTTAAATATCCATTCTATGCTAGGAATATATAACTCCTGGAAATAAAAGTGCCCCCAGCCTACTCTATATTTGATATAGCTATATATAGTGAAAGTACTCATCTCAAATTGTGCGGCGCACGGCTTGATAGTGCTAAAACTTGCTGACAGTAGTAGAAAACATACATAGAAGGATGTACCAACTAGTTAGAAAAGACCCAAAAATCTCTTCTTCTTCTTCTTCTTCTTCTTGTCTTTATCCTTGTCCTCTGAACTTTTACCAACAGAAAATATGTCGGGATTCGACTTGGTTGTATGTATTTTGGGTCGACTCAGAACAGGGTCCATTTCGTGCGACAAAGACTTGGTCAAACTCTTCGACTTTCTTGAAGATCTCCGTTCTTCACTTGGCTTTGTTTGTTCAACAAACTTCAAGGTACTCGTATTAGGAAGACTTTCAGAGGGTGCATCTTTTGTTGGTTCATAAATTGTTATTTTAGGAATATCAGAGTAGTCAGCACTCTTGCGTTCATTTTCCTTCAACTTCTTTTTTAAATCTTTGTAAGTCATTGCTGGATAAGGGAGCAGCTCTTCAGACTTCCTTGCCTCGATTGGATCAAGCATAGACTTTGTTTTAAAGACAGTAGATGCATAAGAAGTAGAACCGGTGATGGCAATTGCAAGCTTGGCGCCTTTACCGGTGATATCAGGTTGCAAGTCCCTTATTTCACGACACAAAAAGGCGGACTCGTCAGAAATAGTCCTAAGCATGTTCGCATAATAATCTTCATTCACATCCTGATCCGAGAGGTCATGCAAACGGCCAGAAAGTTCAGACTTATAGTTTTTGTAGAGAGATAAAATTTCAGTGAAGGAAGAATAGGAGCTTTGAGATCCACCGCTGGAGGCAGATTCTTCTGATATAATAGATTCATTATCAAGAGACGCATCAAGGTCGTCTTCTAGCTGCTCCAATGAAGACACATCAGCCTTTGATTCATTTCTAGGGGTATTATTAAGTGTGCCTGATGTCTGCACACTAGAGTATCTCTTTTGTATTTCGTCTGCCAAATTCAATTCAAAATTTCGCATGTTCATCGCTGGTACCACAATAACAGGTAGAGGAAAATTCTTCACTAGTCTATCGGTAATCTTGGATGACCGCCAAGACCTTAATGGGGCTGAAATTCTAGAGTTTTGCTTTGCGCCCAAGCAAACCAAATTAGGTTCATAGAGCTTGTACATGTCTTTTAAAACATCTTTAGTATACCCAACTGTTAAATCAACAGAAATTTTAGCGATTATGTTCGGGTTAACAACTTCTAAAGCGTAATTCATGATATTATGAGTTGTTAGTTTCAAGTGTTGCGGCCTAGGTTTGCTCCTTACTCTAGAACTACTTCCTCTGTAGGAACTATAGGCACTTCTTCGTCTTCTCTTCAGCGCCACTATTTCTGGGTAAACTGCTGAAGATATCACGACTGTATCTCCATGCTCGATATAATTATGTAGAATCCAGTCAAGCGCCACCCATGAGTGCCTACGGCCGCTAATATATACAAGTATAGTTCGCAGAGGCAAGACTGGTTTGACATAATTATTTTCCTTAGTATAGAGCTCATATGAGTAGAGTTTCTCGAAATCCCGATGAGTCTTAGTATATGTGCATCCTCTATGAGTTATTATGGGAGTGGTGGGATAGGCAACCTTGGGAGTATTACAGAAAAGCCCGACATCTGACCCAGATCTCATTGGAGAAAGCACTCGAGAAGGAGACCCTCCAGACATAGCAATGCGGTTCATAGAAGGAGAAGGTGATCGGGTCCTTTGTCTGCCACGAGAGAGTTCTGTGCTATTTCCCTTGAAAAGGGTATAGAAATCGTAATCATCATCATCATCATCCCCAAAGTTATTATCTTGCAGAATCTCAAGATTAACGGTGTCGAAAGAAACTCTATCCTGGTACAACTTGGCCGAGGCAGTCTTGGCATTATCTGGGACCGCAAAAGTAACATATCTGTAGTCATCGTTTTTCGTAGTCAACTTGCGAAGCAACGCTTCAGCAGAGCTCCACT